>OU342742.1:297297859-298046661 GCA_910589775.1 Avena eriantha
ATTGCTCCACCTGTGCCTGAAGATACTTTCTTTGAGATAAAACCTTCTTTACTCAATCTTGTTATGAGAGAACAATTTTCTGGTATTGGTAATGAAGATGATGCTGCCCATCTAAATAACTTTGTTGAACTTTGTGAGATGCAAAAGCATAGGGATATTGATGGTGATATTATTAAGCTGAAATTGTTTCCTTTTTCTTTGAGAGGAAAAGCTAAAGAATGGTTGAATTCCCTAACTAGGAATAGTATTGATTCTTGGACTAAATGCAAAGATGCTTTCATTGGAAAATATTATCCTCCTGCTAAGATAATGAGCATGTTGCTCAAGCTTGGGAAAGAATGAAATCTTTAGTAAAGAATTGTCCCACTCATGGACTGACTGCTTGGATGATCATCCAAACTTTTTATGTAGGATTGAACTATTCTTCAAGGAACCTATTGGACTCTGCTGCTGGAGGTACTTTTATGACCATTACTTTGGGTGCTGCAACGAAACTTCTGGACAATTTGATGGTTAATTATTCTGAATGGCATACTGAGAGAGCTCCACAAGGTAGGAAGGTAAATTCTGTTGAGGAAACTTCCTCCTTGAGTGATAAGATTGATATTATTATATCTATGCTTGTTAATGGGAAAGCCCATATTGATCCAAATAATGTTCCTTTAGCCTCTTTGGTTGCTCAAGAAGAGCAAGTTGATGTGAACTTCATAAGAAATAACAATTTTGGCAACAACGCTTATGGTAATAACAATTATAGGCCCTACCCTCCTAATAATACTTATGGTTATAGTCGTAAACCTGGATTACCTAGTGAAGGAAGAATTTTAGAAGTTGAAAGAGCCACTAAAAACTTCATGCAAATGCAATATGAGCAAAATAAACTATTTACTAAAACTATGGAGGAACAATCTACCATCTTGAAGAACATTAGCCATCAACTTGAGAGTCTAAATAGGGAAATTCCTAGTTTACAATTGAAACTCTCTAATGCTGAAAGGAATATATCATCTCTATTTGAAGCTCAATCTTCATAGATTAATAAAATGACTGCTAAACCTAAAACTAATGATAATCCCTTTGCAGCTACTAATGCTATACAAGTAAGAATTGATGAAAATGTTAGACTATTAGCTGAATTATATGTTAAGTGGGAGAGAGAAGATGAAATTGCTAGAAATATTAGTGTTTCTACTATTACCACCACTAGTGTTGAGTCTAGTAATAGTTCTACTACTTTAGATGATAATTTTGATTTTGATCTTGATGGTTGCAATATCTCTGAAGTTATTAAGTTTCTACAAAAGTTGCTAAAAGTCCTAATGCTAGTGCTATGAACATGGCCTTTACAAAACACATTACTCATGCTCTCATAAAGATTAAAGAAGAAAATATGAAACATAAAGCTTCTATTCCTATAAAACAAGAAGATGGTTGGGAACCCATCATTAATATGAAAGTGAATGACTTTGATTTTAAAGCTTTATGTGATCTTGATAGTAGTGTTTCTATTATGCCTACAAAAAATTAATGATATGCTTGATTTGCCTCCACTTGAAGATTGTTATTTGAATGTCCCACTTGATGATAATGCTAAAAAGAAACTCATGGGGAGTCTTAATTATGTTCTTATTATGGTTAACAATGCTTATGTCCCCGTTGATTTCTATGTTTTGGATGTTGAATGCAATGCTTCTTGTCCTATTACTTTGGGAAGTCCTTTTCTTAGAAATGTTGGTGCCATTATTGATATAAAAGAAGGCACTATTAAATATCAACTCCCACTCAAGAAAGGTATAGAACACTTCCCTAAGAAAAGAGAGAAGATTTCTTTTGCTTCTCCTATGAAAACAAAATTTGGTCTTAATGCTTCTTCATTTGAGAACACTTGATTCTTTCTTGCTTCTTATGCCTAACTTAAAGGCGTTAAAGAAAAGTACTTATTGGGAGATAACCCAAAAGTTTTAGATGAGTCAGTAATAACCGCTCCTTATCCTTTTTATTTGCTTTTTTGTGCCAAGAGTAACCTCTAATGAGAGAGAAGTAATGATTGGGAAAGTTGTTGTCCCGAAACAGATTTCTGTGCTTCACCATAAAAATTTGTGTAAAATATCTGAACGTCTTTTTGAGGCGTGAATTTTTGTGCTTATGACCAAGGTTGTTATCTAACTTTCGTTAGTTCAACACGTTTTTATTTGATTAACAGAAGGTCTTCGAAAAAATTCATCTTTACCTGTTGGTCTGTTTTGACAGATTTCTGCCATTTTCTGCATTTGCTTCTTGTTGGTTTCTTTTTGAGTTCTTTTGGGGAATTGAGATTTTTGAGGGAAGTGCTACAGTAGCTAGTGTTCTAATGGAAGTTTATTTGGTGTTAGAACTGAACCTTAAGATTTATTTATCTTGAGTGCACTAATGTTGCTAATAAAGATTGTGTGAAGTTTTGTATGAAGGAAAAAATTTCAGGTCTATGGAAGGAATGAGTAATGAGATGAAGGATGGACTAAAGCTCAAGCTTGGGGATGCCACGCGTATCACCCCAAGAAATATCCAATAAGTACAAACGTCAAAGTTTGGGGATGCCCAAGGCATCTCCTTCTTCATCAATAAAAATCCAGGTTTCTTCCAAACGGTTCAGTTTTATTGTTTCATGCACAGTTGTGTTGTTCTTGGAGCGTCTTCTTTTTTGTTTTCATTTTGGTTTTTGTTTGCTTTTGTTTGTTTAGTTTTCTGAATAAATTGGTTGGACCCCCTCTTTCATACATTGGTTTGCAAATAGTTTGGTTTGGTTGGAAAAGAGTAGGAAAGTTCATGCTTATGTGGTAGAAAGAGCTTGTTTTTGACTGTAGCCTATGCTCTGTCATGCCATGCTTGATATTGTTTTGGCTTTATGCTTAGTATTTTTGCTGTAGCATGACTTGTTATAAACAATTGAGATTGCTTAATGTGCCCTGGATGAATCATGCGTTGTTTTAGCATATTAAAGCATAGTATAGTGGTATTCTCCTTTGATGCTTTATTTGGGTTGACTTGGCGCATGCTCACACCATGTTATGACTATCTCAAGTCACCATAGCCTTTATGATCCTTTAGTTTTCAACTTGTTGTATCACTTTATGCTTTGATCAATGATGTTTTGTCGCTCTACATGATTATGGCCATTATTGCTCTCTTAGTTTGTCCATCCCAGTCTTTTGCTAGCCTCCACAACCAAGTATGAGTTCCACTCATGCATCCAACTCCCTAAACCAAGTTATTCCAAAGATTCCACCATACCTACCTACTAGCTTATGCTATTCCAAGTATATTCATGCTTTTGTTTACCTTCCAAATTAAACTTTTTATGAGAAAACTAGTGATTAAAGCTCTCACGAACTTGATGGCACACTTTACTTTTTTGCATCTAATAAACTTGAACCATTGGGTCCTTCTTTGTTGCGTATATGCTTGCGCTTTATAAGTTGAAATTAGCATAACCATGTGTCATGGGGAACGCTTTCAACATTGCACTTGTAGTTTGTACCCCGTTGATATCATGTTCTTTTGCTTATGGATCTTGGCGGTGTGAAATAAAAGTGGAACTTGTAAGATCATGGAGTTTGTATGTGTGTTAGAGAAACGCCTGGGCCGCTAGCCTAAGCCATGCCTAATCATGGTGGAAACTTGCAGCACTACTATAATGAGCACTCTATGAAGCATCCTCAATAAAAACCTATGCAAATAGCAAATAAAAAGATCGTTGAGATGCTCATTGTCTGTTTGCCTTGTTCTTTTGATTATGGGATAGCTCCTGTATCATGTGCAAGGGGTACCCCATTGGCGGTCCTTTATGATACACATGTACTTACAATGACAAGAGCTTACTCGTGACTAAAGTTGAGTAGCATGAGGTTCGATCTTATAAGTAAGGGACATGAGATTTTGGTTTATAACTTGTCAAGCATATCCTCTTAGTTGTGTCACTTTAACCTTAATCTCCTTCAAGATGCTTATGATAGGGGCAATGAGAGCTGAAAGCTATAAGTACCATAATTTTTGGAAGCTCTTTATGAGACTTGAATCCCTACTTCCTTCTATGAAGGCCTTTCTTTTACTTTTATGTTGAGTCTCCACCTTCTACCTTTATGCACCTACTTTGAGAGCATAGTGGCCATTCTTAGTTCTATGTGCATGGTCCCAAGACTAGTTGATTGATGCATAACTTGATACTGCTTGTTTTAAACTATTTGTATCTAGTCACTCTTATGAACTTTGAAGGTGTCCTATGCATTTATATTTGCTACTCTATTGAGGGACAAGCTGAATACTATTATGCTATGTTTTCTTTATGTGAAACAAACAAATGTCTTGAAAAGCATTGTTATTCATGAATCTTTTGTTTGTGCCTTTTCATGTTGCATCATAGTTTCTTTGTCTTATTGCTAGAACTTTGTCTTTCATGTTATGATTGAAGTACTATAATCCCAGCCTTGAATGTTTTACAAATACTTTGATCAAGTCTTTCATGGTGCATGTCACCTTAAAAATTATTCTTTCTTTTTATCACTTACCTACTCGAGGACGAGCAGGAGTTAAGCTTGGGGATGCTGATACATTGCAAATGTATCTATAATCTTTGATGTTCCATGCTTGGTTTTATCCACTTTCTTGTGTTTTGTCCACACTTTGGAGTACTTTTCATATGATTTCTTGGACTAACCTATTAACAAGAGCCATAGTGCCAGTTGCCTGTTTTCTGCTGTTTTTGATTCCAGGAAAGTCAGAAAATGAATATTCTCGGAATTGGACGGGACAAAAGCTAAAGTGCCTATTTTTCCGGAAGTCATCAGATGCCAGAATACGAGACAGAGAGGCGCCAGGGGGCACCACACTACCTGGCCGCGTGGCCTAGCCTGGCCCGCGCCAAGGGGTGGTGTGGCCGCCTCCGGCACCCCCTCGGCCTCTCCTTCCGCCTATAAGATTCCCTCGGGACGAAAACCCTAAGTACCCGATCAAAAATCCACGAAAGAGTCTGTAGCCATAGTCATCTCCATCCCTAGATCGGGAGGGATCTGAAGCTCTTCCTGGCACCCTGCCAGAGAGGGGAATTCACCCCGGAGGCCTTCTTCATCACCATGCAAGCCTCTGGTGTGATGCGTGAGTAGTTCATCCTTGCAGTACGGATCCATGTAGTAGCTAGATGGCTGGTTCTCCTCTTTTGTGCTTTCATGTCTAGATCTTGTGAGCTCCGTTCAAGATCAAGATCATCTATTTGTAAGTCTGCATGGTGTGTTTGCGGGGATCCGATGAATATTGAGATGCTATTTTAGATTGATTATTGATTCTATCATGTCTTTGTTATTTGTGATCTTGCATGCTTTCCGTTGTTAGTAGCTATCTTGGCCAAGTAGATGCTAGCAACTCCAAGAGTTAGTATTTATGCTCGATAGTGGGTTCATGCCTATGGTAATCTAGGGAAGTGACAGAAATCTCTAAGGTACTAGATGTGCTGTTGCTACTAGGGAGAAAACATCAATCCTTTGTTCATAGAACAATCGTATTGTTTACTTTACACGCAATTCGTAAAACAATAATCTGTTGCTTGCAACTTAATACTGGAGGAGGTTCGAATGATAACCTGAAGGTGGATTATTAGTCATAGATGCAGTTGGATGGCGGTCTATGTATAATGTTGTAATGCCCAATCAAGTCTCAAAGGAGTCAAGATGATTAGTATATGCATGTATTGCTTTCTCGATGTTTGTCAATTGCCCCGCTATAATTTGTTCACCCAGCATGTTATCTATCTTAAGGAGAGCCACCTCTAGTGAACTATGGATCCCGGTCCTTTTTCTTTACATACAATTTATAAACTATTTACTGCTTTGTGTTTACTTTCTGCAAACTATTACTTCCTTCCATTCGATACGTTTAATCCTTTGTTTTCAGCAAAACACGGTGAGATTGACAACCTCATCGCAAGTTGGGGACAGAGTTCTGTGGTTGTGTTGTGCAGGTCACCACGTTGCTACTAGCACCGGTAGTGTGCACTGCCAAGGCTCAGCTAGCAACACCTTTGGAGTGTTTCCTTGCTTCTACTGGTTCGATTAAATATTTATTTCATAACTGAGGGTAACTTGATGTTGTGCTCATCATACCTTCCTCTTGGGGTTCCCAACGAGCTCTACATCAACACCGAGCCATCAAATGCTCTAATTTGTTCGTGGTGGCGAGTCCCTGAGCGTGTTGAGTACGTGAGGGAAAGTCCGCGGTGGCGAGTCCGCGAGCGTGGCGAGCCGTGGTCGTGGAACCACACGCACGTGCAATATGCCTAGGAGTAGTCCCCGAGGCTTGAGTTGGCTTGTAGAGGCGACTTGAGGCTCTTTAGAGGTGCATATTCTGAAAATAGTAGTGGTTGTTGCCGAGCATGGCGATTCCGTGTGGGGAGAGTTCGCGGCGAGCGAGTCCATGAGGGGAGAGTTTGCGATGATTGCGAGTCCACGAGGGAAGAGTCCCCGATTGTGGCCAGTTTGCGAGGGGAGAGTCCCCGAGTGTGGCGAGTCCGCGATGATTGCGAGTCCGCGATGACGTTGATTGCGCTGTTTTTGTTAGCGAGTCTCTCGTCTTGGCCCAGGGGGCCAGTCGCTTGGCGACTCCAAAGATGGCTCTCGGCTTGGCGTTCTTCCTGGATGATCTGAGGCTCGGTTTGCGATTCCTCGTCCGGAGTACTTGGCCGTGCGAGTCGCACTGTCTACGGTTGAGGAGGACATGGTGTTGTTTGTGTAGCACTGCCATTTGTCTTGGCCCGGAAGGCCAGTCGAGCAAGCCGACTCCAATGATGGTTCTCGGTTAGCGTTTTTTTGTGGATGATCCGAGGCTCGGTTTGCGAGTCCTCGTCCGCACTACTTGGCCATTGTGAGTCGCTCTTTCAAAGGTTGACAAAGGCGAATTGATTTTTCTCGAAGGAAAGAGACGCCCAGTGGTGAGTCCATGTGGCGTGGCATGCGACCCTCTCTAGCGACTCATGCGAAGAAGGCCCTTAGCAGGCATGGCGTACGCATTCGACGTAGCATAAGTATAGGCGTGTTTTGGCGGAGTCGACGCGGCAGACGGAGGTCGCGCTATGGCGAAGTCGACACGGCGGACACGGGGGTCGACGCGGCGGATGGAGGTCGCGCTATGGCGAAGTCAACACGGCGGATACAGGGGTCGATGCTGCGGACGGAGGTCGCGCTATGGCGAAGTCGTCTCGGCGGACACAAGGGTCGACGCGGCGTACGTAGGTCGCGCTATGGTGAAGTCGACGCGGCGGACACGGGGGTCGACGCGGCGGACGTAGGTCGCGCTGTGACGAAGTCGACGCGGCGGACACGGGGGGTCGACGCGGCGGATGGAGGTCGTGCTATGGCGAAGTGGACGCGACGGACACGGGGGTCGACGCGGCGGACGGAGTTCGCGCTATGGCGAAGTCGACGCGGTGGACATAGGGGTCGACGCAGTGGGAGTGTAGTCGGTAGCTTGGTGAGTCCAAGGCGGGCGAATCACCGAGCATGGCAAGTCGGCGAGGGCGAGTCCCCGGGCGTGGCGAATCCGCGAGAGCGAGTCGCGAGTTCCTGAGTGCGGAGAGTCCACGAGGGGTGAGTCGCGGTAGTCAAGGCGATTTCCCTAAGTGTGGAGAGTCTGCGATGGGTGATTCCCCGGCCTTGGCAAGTCCGTGAGAGCGGCGAGTAGTGGTAGCGAGCTCGACCGGACCATTGGTCGGATGGAGTCGCATGGAGGAGGTGCTTTGGTTGAGACGTGCAGTAGCCGGTAGCATGGCGTTGAATGTGGCGAGTCCGTGACCATGGCGAGTCCACAAGGGGCAAGTCTATGATCGTGGCGAGTCGGCGGGGGTGAGTCCGCGACACGCAAGTTGCCGGAGACGCCGAGTCCTCATGTTGAGCATGCGCTGCTCGCGATCGGCTGAGGAACGAGTCAAGTGCAACCGCATGTTGCTCAATTTTGTCCTGCGAAAAGGACGCCGTTGATGCGGTGTACTTCGCGATGCCGTGAAAGTATAAATCTACACAAATAAACAATACACGCAGGAAGTTTTCTTTTGCAGAGTTGAAGTCGCTAATGGGAGCAATTGATTGGAAAAATAGCACCTTATAATTATAGGACGCGCACATAGCGACGAGAGTTTAAGAAATTGGCCGACTTGGTTACTTCTGGTGTTCTGCAGTCTACTCTGAACCGATTTTAACTCATGCTATTAAGAGATGGAGACCAAATCGTGTCCGGTCAGGGCTACGAGCGATTGAGGCGGAAGAATAATCCTGCTCGCCCGCACACGGCCCATGGCCGAAGGATAGCTCTCCTCTCCATGAGTCCATGATTCAATCTCAGGGAGGCGTATGCATAAAACATAACATGCAGAGGATTAGAACTAATCTAAATAAAATAATTGATTAAAATCATAATCGACACATGATAGAGATTAGTTGGATTTTAAATCAAACTGTCACCGTGTAGTTAGACTTTAAATCAAATTGTCACCGTGTTCTGTTGGTGAGGAGGACCGATCTTTCCGTGGATTAGTGAAATCGCTTACATGTCCTAGCCCTATACGCATGGGCCACAAGATAGACTGGGAGCTGCGTCGTCTTGACGTATGTGCCCCCAAGCTGCCTCTAATCACTGTGGCGGCTCACATAGATTGGATCGAAATCTATCATGAATTAACTCTGGGAGTACTGCGTACCAAAAACACGAAGCAAAATCGTTAGGCCAAATTAACTAATCAAGTAACTAATAAAATAATCAATGAAAGAGATGAGATTGGATTGGAAATATCATCCGCCACGGCCGACGTGCAGCTCAGCGTGTATGGTGAAGAATAATGCTGCCGGCGCGTCGTAGGTGAATCAACCATGCACCGTACCAACCTATCATTTACTACATCTCTGGATATAAAGGGTTCAGTTCACCACGACCTACTAAGTCCAATCAGCCACCCATAACTCACTGACACATTATTGCACACATAAGCTACCAAACAAAGACACTAAACATTTCTCTGAGACCTATTTTCCTTTTCGCATTAAAAAACCATCCAAAAACTATTAATCCCATCACACCAAGGTGATTCAATGATTAAGTAGTTTTGGTTTTCACATAATAATTTCTTTTAAAAACATAGTTCATCATGGTGTAATCCCACCCTCGTCTAAGTAGAACATCTAAGCACATATATAATATGGTGGCTCATCTCGCAAGGAATACTACGACAATAATGGCATATAACATAGTATAATATTTTTACCCATGCAACTACAAAAATAGAGCTACAATGCATATGTCGTGGTATTGGCCACGGCAGATGCTACAGGCTAGCTTACGTAGAGGAAAGGGCAATGCGACGTAGTAGAATCCGGGAGCGACATTGGCACACGATGTACCCAAGTTCACGTTCCCTTGGTGGAGGATCGTTATGTCCTGCTATCAATCCAGTATATGATCATAGATTGGTTTACATGGAGCCGCCGGAGGCAGAGGGGGAGACTAATCTAATATGATGTGGGAGAGAACGTGCCTCATGGGGGTGCCCCTGGTGGCTTTATATACGCAGTCAGTTAGGGTTTACAAGCGCTAATAGACTTTCTATTGAGGTCGCCGTCTTGGGCCTTCAGTCGGTGAGTCATCTAGATCCATTATGCGCCAGTCACCAAGGGCAAGGGGAAGGAACTATCTCGAAGCCCCTGCGTCAGACGAAGCTAACTATGGCTTCTCCTGCCATGGCTCCTCCTACTCCTTCCCTTCAACCTTATGCAGCGCTGGTGATTACTCCATCTCCGGCCGTTGCAGAAAATCCGGCTCCCTCGACAGGGCCAGTGATCCTTGAGTCACAGACTGATGTCACCATGGGTGACTCAGGTTTTTATAAGGGTGAACCCTCTTTGGGTAATGATCCCTTGGCAGAAGTTTTTACCGACAACCTCCTGAGAAATCCGGGACTTGCCAAGTTTGGCTTATCTCGGAAATCTGCAGAGGAGATCCAACGGTTGGCCAATGAATGCCTTGAAAGCCGAACCATCTCTGCTGAAGAAGAAGCACAAGAAGCGGAGGACATCAAGTACTCCCAACTTCTTGAACAAGTCCGCCTTCGCGGCGAGGGTTTAAGAGCTGGTGTGCTTCCACCACCTCCGGTTATTCCACTCACACTCTCCGAGAAGGTCACCACTGAGGTGAACATGTGCCTGAGCAAGCTCACAAATGAACATCATGTAAGTCGGAAATTCCAACTCACGTTTTTATTTATGTTACTTTATATCATATCCTCTAGCCCCCAAGCATGAAGTTGGATAAACAATCCGGGTTTATGCTTCTTTTAGGATGCCAAAGAATGAACTAGTGTAGCCCCCAAGGCTCATGCTGATATTAGTTACAAAATTGCCCGAGTCTTTAGTAGACTTCTGACTCTAGGTATTCTGACTTACAGAAAGGTAATTCATATAACCAGGAATTGTTGAAGAATATCTGCAATAAGAAGAGAGATCAAAGCTCTCCGACTTAGAAATGTTGAGCTTAAAGTTTGCAAGGATGAGGCCGAAGGTAAACATTCCGAGACTCAAACCTTGTCTTAAATTTTCATAGTCGAATATTTTTGCTGAACTGTTGTTCTTTTTGACTTATAGCACTGATAAAGCAGTCATGTGCTATGATCGAAGAGGCCGAGAATCTGAAGACCCTGGTGGTGGAAAACAAGGATCTTCACCGAGAGCTAGAGCAGCTTAAGGCGGATCATGAGAAGAGCATTGCCCAAGTTCTCGAATCCTCCTCCATGGCCACCGTGGAGCGTGATCGCAAGATTGCACTCCACGAGCAGAAAATCTCGGATCTCAACGACGAGCTATTCAGAGAGAAGGACCTTTCCGAGGCGCTCCGGGCTGAACTCCAGAGTCTTCGTGAGGAGCAAAACCAAAGTTGACGACGTCATCTTTGGTATGTTTCCATCTTTCTGACTTGTTTACATTCTTTGACTCTTTCAATGTCGAATTTATTTAACCGTTTTGTGTTGTATGCATAGGTCCTCTGAACTTGACGGACTCCACCTCTGCCGAGCCTCGCACCCACTGGCTTACCCAAGTCGGTGACTTGCTTCATGACTTCCGCCAATCCATCGAGGATATTGGTGAAGCTCTCAAGGTTCCGTACATGCATAGCATGTCCGACTTTTAGGTGTGAGACAAGGCAAAGGAGATGCCGCAACTTGTCCAGGACTAGAACATGTCCTACGCGTGATCCGCAGTGCAGAACGCTCTCACAATGGTCATGAGCCACCATGGAAGCATGGAAATCTGGCAAGTGACCAGAGGGTACTCTACTGTGGATGAAGACGGCCAGAAGCAGGATATCAAAGCAATCATGGACTCCTACGCCGGATATGGGTGCCATGTAGCTGATTTAATTAGCTATGACACTCCCTTCTTCAACCGCGTGGACACGCCGCCTCCGCCTCCGGAAGAAGCAGCCGAAGTTTCCGACGATGAACAAACCATATCGGATTTGGACATCTCAGATCGTTATCAAGGTGCGGCTGATGTGTCCAGCGAGCCGGCAGCTCCTACCTCTCCTCCTGCATCATATGTCACCAGAAAGAAACAAATGTGTTATTCTGAAAACATTATGGGTCTGTAAATAAGTAGTGTAATTCTTTTGATAGTGCTAAGTTTTTATCTATTCGGCACTTTTGGCTTAAATTTTTGTGTGCCTGAAATATTTCCATAAGCACTTGTACTTTTTTTGCCTGCACTTATCGTTTATCTGGCTTTCCACCTCGTCCCTTTGGTGAGCCGGCTAAACTTTCAGTACAGAAACTTTGCCGAGCAACGGAGCTCAATTGCTAAACCAGTTTAAACTCGGAAACAAAGCCGGCTTCCAGTACCAACAATTCACTACTCGGAAAATACCCGCATCCGGCGATTAGAGAAATAACCGAAGTATAGACTAGGAAATATAGATTTATACCCGAAGGTACCAATTTTAGAATCGGAAATCTAAACCAGAACAAACATGAGTATAAAGTACTTTCAAGTATTCTAGGATTTTCGACTTTGTGACATGATCATTCGAAAATAAGATGGTAAAAACTTCTCAGAAAAAACTTGAGGCAACCTGTACACATATATGATTACAGAGAAGGATAAACTAAGAATAAAAGGGACGTAGCTGAGCAATATTCCACGGTATGTCTAACTCATCTGAATTTGTACTGCCTCCAGCTCTCTTTCTCTTCTTAGTAGTAGGTCTTTCTTTGATTGGCCTCATATCAGTTAAGTAGTATGAACCATTGTGTAATACTCGACTCACCAAGAAGGGCCCTTCCCATACTTGGGAAAGTTTGTGCTTTATTTGTTGCACCAGCCGGAGAACCAAATCGCCCTTATTGAAAGACCGGTTTCTGACTCTCTGGCTATGATACTTGCGCAACTTCTGCTGATAGGCTGTTGATCTCATTTCAGCAACGACGCGGACTTCTTCGACTAAGTCGAGATCATTTTGTCGAGAAACTTCGGCATCCTCTTTGATATACGCGGCCACAATAGGAGAAGTGTGAATCAAATCACTAGGAAGAACTGCTTCTGCGCCATAGACCAAGAAGAAAGGTGTATATCCGGTTGACCTGTTCGGAGTTATTCGTAAACTCCATATTACAGAAGGTAATTCCTCTGCCCAAGCCCCCGCAGCACGTCGTAGTGGTGCTTCGAGTCTCGGTTTTAGGCCTTGTAGGATTAAACCATTTGCTCTTCCGACTTGTCCATTAGCATGTGGATGTGCGACTGACGCAATGTCAAGCCGGATGTTTTTTTCGTTGCAAAATTCGACAAGTTCTCCCATAGAGAAATTACTCCCGTTGTCCATGATAATACTATGCGGATAACTATACCGGATTATAACATCCTCGACAAATATTTTGGTTGTTGCTCCATCACAACTAGTGACGGGTTTAGTCTCAATCCATTTTGTGAATTTATCCACCATCTCTAAGAGGTGAGTAAATCCGCTTGGAGCCCGTTTAAACGGTCCTACCATGTCAAGCCCCCAGACCGTGAAAGGCCATGTTATAGGTATTGTTCGCAGCTGGTCAGCCGGAACGTGAGCTTGCTTGGCGTACTTTTGGCATCCCTTGCACGCCTTGACCAGCCGTTCGGCATCTTCCTTGGCTGTAAGCCAGAAAAAACTGTGTCAGAAAGCTTTTGCCACTAAAGATTTCGCTGCAGCATAGTGACCGCACTCGCCTTCGTTGATTTCTCTTAAGATTTCCACTCCTTCTTCCAGAGATACGCAGCGCTGAAAGACCCTATATACACTCCGCTTATAGAGCTCACCACTAACTATAGTATAGGTTTTGCTCGTCGGATGATCTGTTGGCTCAGAACTTCGTCTTCGGGTAATTTTCCATCTACCAAATAGTCGAGGTAGGGTTGAGTCCAGCTGGGAATTACAGCCAGAACTGCTATTAGAGGTGAGTCGGATTTGGTCAGATATTCCTCGTCCACTCCCTTTATTGAGGGAACATTGAGCCTATTCGAGATAATGCATCTGCTTCCTCATTTTCTGCTCGAGGGATGTGTTGAACCTCAAACCCTTCGAACGATTTAGATAAATCATCCATGATAGCTTTATATGCTGCCATGTGCTTATTTGCATTACAAATATCCGACACTTGCTGAGCAACAAGATCCGAATCTCTGTAACACATCAAATGTCGGATGCCGATATCCTTAGCAATCCGGATTCCATGCAGCAGTGCTTCATACTCGGCAATATTATTTGTCGCTGTGAAGTGGATTTGCAACATGTATAAAAGTTTATCTCCTTGGGATGATTTGAGCACCACGCCAGCCCCCGATCCCTTGCGAGCCTTAGACCCATCAAAATATAGGGTCAATATTCCGAATCAGGGAGGGTCATATTCTCCTTTGTCTCTGTCCAATCAGCAACAAAGTCGGCAAGGATTTGGGATTTGATTGCTCTATGCCCCATTTGACGACGCGTCCTGTGGCGTCACTATTGTTGATTATATCTCTCATGGGAGCTGTGCTCACTACGGTAATTGGATGTTCCTAAAAATAATGTCGTAGCTTATGAGATGCTAAGAACACACCATAAGCTAGCTTTTAATAGTGCGGATACCGCTGTTTCGATTCTGTTAAGACCTCGCTGAGAAAGTAAGTCGGACGCTGCACCAAGTGTTCCTAATTTTCCTCTGGTCTCTCCACTACCATGACAATACTAACGACTTTGTTTGTCGCAGTAAGATAGAGCAACATCGGTTCCTCTGGTTCCGGGGCTGCAAGGATTAGAGCAGATGAGAGTACTGTTTTCAGGTCTTGTAGCGCATCTTCAACTTTGTCGGTCCACACAAAATCCTTGGTCTTTTCAGGAGTTTGTATAATGGTGCGGCTCTTTCACTGAGCTGGCTTACGAACCGACTGACTGCGGCGATGCAACCAGTTAGTCTTTGTACGTCCTTCAGGCGAGTTGGCCTGGAAATATTGAGTATAGCCTTGATTTTGTCTTGGTTCACCTTTGTGCCTCTTTGAGACACGATGAAACCTACCAATTTTCTGGCTGGGATTCCAAAGAAGCATTTCTTTGGATTAAGCATTATGTTGTATTTCCGTAGATTGGCGAACGTTTCCTCCAAGTCGGAAATTAATGTTTCCTTCTTTTTGGACATCACCGCAATATCATCCACATATGCATGTACATTACATCCGATTTGATCGTGGAGGCAATGCTGCATTGTTTGTTGGTACGTAGCTCCTGCGTTCTTCAGCCCAAAGGGCATCGTAACAAAACAAAAGGTTCCGAAGGGGGTTATGAATGAAGTTTTGACTTTGTCAGATTCCTTCATCTGGATTTGGTGATAACCGGAATATGCGTCGAGAAAACAGAGGAGTTCCGAGCCTGCCGTATAATCGGTAACTTGATCAATCCTAGGCAAAGCGAACGGATCTTTGGGGCAAGCCTTGTTCAAGGCAGTATAATCAACACACATCCTTAAATCAGTGGTGTCCTTTTTAGGGACCATTACAGGATTGGCCGACCACTCAGTGTGGATGACCTCTTCTATGAATCTGGCTAACTCAAGCCATGCTAGTTCCTTAGCTATTGCCTTACACTTTTCATCGCTGAAACATCGTAAGGACTATTTGACGGGTTTAGCGTTCAGGTTTACACTTAAAGAGTGCTCGGTAAGTTCCCTAGGTACTCCGGTCATGTCAGATGGCTGCCATGCGAAGATATCTTGATTTGCTTTGAGGAACTTGACGAGCACGCTTTCCTATGCGCTATCTAGGCCTACGCCTATCTGGGTCATCTTGGAGGGGTCATCATCCTTCAACGGCATCTTCTTCGTCTCTTTTGATGCATTGAACTCTGGATTCGGCTTTTTCACCTCCTTCTTTGTCGCGGGCATCCCGGACGGATCTATGCTCTTCTTGATCTCCTGGTACTCCTGGGCATGCAGCACGGCTTCAGCAACGGCGGCATTTCCATCCTCGCACTCTCGCGCTTTCTTCGGGTCTCCTCTGATGGTGATTATGCCGTTGGGACCTAGAATTTTCATCATATTGTAAATGTAACACGGGCGGGCCATAAAAGCCTAGTAAGCCGGACGTCCGAATATTGCGTGGTACGCGCTCTTGAACGGGACCACTTTGAAGGAAAGTGCCTCCGTCCGATAGTTCTTTGGAGTTCCAAAGGTAACATCCAAAGTGATTTCTCCCAGGGAATTTGCTTGTCTTCCTGGGACAACCCCGTGAAAGATCACAAAGCTGTGGTTCAGCTGGGTTTCCAAGATCTTCATCCGGTGTAGCGTTTCGACATACATAATGTTAATGTTGTTGCCACCGTACATGAGAGTGTTGGAGAAACCATAACCGTCGATAAGTGGATTGACGATTAAACTCCTCGCCTGTGTAACTTAGGCGGATGATCAACACGGTCAAAGGTGATTGCCACTTTCGACCAGTCCAAGAATTGAGGGACAGCCGGAACTGTCGCATTGAGCTCATGTAGAACTGCTTTCTTGACCTTTGCTGGTTGAGTCCGAGGAAGGTGACATAAGTGTCTTTCTTGGTCGGAATTTTTTTCTTCCCTTCCGGCTTGGGATTTGAAGCGTCAGCTTCCACCATGTCGGAATCTTCCTTGGTCTCTTTATCCTTTTCGGGATTCTTCTTTACCTTCTTCCACTTAGCCCTGTAGCCAGCGGTATCATCTCTCTTAATGTCGTCATTAAAATGACACTCGGTGTTTGTGTGGGACGAGCCCCCATTAGCGTCTAGGTGATGCACACATGGGTTATTAGCAATGTCGGCCCAAGAATAGGTTTTGCCAGATTGCTGGTCTCCTCTACCTTGAACTCTTGACGTCCCACGACCGCGTCTGTGCCCACCGCCACGTCCTCATCATCCTCCAGACCCGAAAGTTGTAGAGACCACTGCCGTTTCCGCGTTGGGTTTTTGTTCCGAGGTATTCTTGCGCTTCTGAGCTTGTTGCTTTGGTTGTTTTGCTGACTGTGGCACAGCCAGGGCGTTCAGTAATCCCTATGCATCGTCGTCAGCATCTGCATACTTGCTCGCTGTTTCTATCATCTCTCCCAAATCAGTGACTTTGTCACACTTCAAGCGATGACGTTGTCGTGGAAATGGCCATGGCAGTCGCTGCCATAGGTAGCGATTGAGTGTTTTGTGAGGAAGAGTTGGCGGCCATCTGTGGTGCGAGATGGGGGCAGATGCACATGGATTTACCCAGGTTCGGCCCCCCGGAGGGTAAAGACCTACTCCTGCTAGATTAGATTATGAGGGAGCGAGTTATAGGGGTGGCGAGCTCGGCGGCTTGGCAGCGAGTCGCTTGAGGGGGTGTATGATGGAACGTAAGGTTTCAGGATACCCTAGGGAGGTTTATATATGAAGCACCTCGCTAGGGTTTACAAGCTGTCCCCGAACAAGATAAGGATCTGGGGGCTTTTGACCTAATCCGACTGGGCTTCTGCTACGCTTCTGGGCTTCCACTTGCCAGTCGATGGGCCTTCCTTCCTTCCCGGTCCAGTCGCTATCCTCCGAACGCACTCGCAGGACTTTCGGCCCACTCAGAACTTTCCGCTGGGCATACCCCCTTTGGTATATCCCCATCAGTAGTCCCCGAGGCCATCGTTGATGCAGGCGCAGGCGTCCTTTTGGCGTTCGAAGTAGGCGAGCCCAATTTGGGCGTCCAGTCGAGTCAGCGATGGACTTTATTAGAACCGAGGAGAATTTCCCTCTAGCTCCATTCGTCACTTCAATGAACATCACTGCCGCCCAGTCGCCGTTTCGACGAGAGGAAAGACTGGCGGGTGGCGAGTAGACCAATAGGAGTTGGACCGTCAAATCTGGTCAAACTATCCGTTGGAATTTCCAACGGTAACTACGGCGCAGTTACCATGAGTAACGGCTATCCCGATTTTGGCGGGTGACGTTTCCCATATAAGGGGAGTGATGGATTAGCTCCACAATCCTCCTTCGCATTCTTCATTTTTCCTCATTTGCTCTTCCTTCCTGCTTCCTCCCGACTTACTCTCCTCGCGTCGCGTGATTCCACTTCTCACTCGATGGTGCCTCCCAAGGGCTCATGGGGGAAATCCAAGTGCACCACGGCCCAACTTAGATCCTTCGAGGACACCGGGGTGCTCCGCAAGGGGCATTGGTGGGTTCCCCCTCCTCCGAGACCGAGCCGAAACCACGACCTGACGAGTTCATCTGCTTCACCAGTCATCTTGAGAGGGGCTTAGGGTTCCCTACCTTGCTCTTCTTCCGCCACTTCTGCGCGTACTATGCGATCAAGCCCTCCGATCTTGGTCCACACAGCATCGAGCAGCTGGCGATCTTCGTCGCCTTCTACGAATGCTACCTTGGATGCAAGCCATATTTCCCGCTATGGATGGAGCTCTTCCACGGCCGCATCGGGCGCGAGGCATCCAGCGGCTTGATGCTGGCCGCAGGCGGGGTCACCTTCCAATTGAAGCCGAAGGCCAAATTCGTCAAGCTCCTCTTGCTGAAGAAGGCCGTCAGCGAGTGGAAGAAGAGCTGGTTCTATGTTAAGGAAGCCAATCCCTCCGGCGAGGTATCTCTTCCTGAGTTCGTCGCCAAGAGGAGCGAGCCCCGTCGATTGGTGCCGAAGAAGCTTCCTGAAGATCAGCGGATGGCCGTCGCAGAAATGATGGATCAGATCTAGAAGCTGAAGGATCATGGGTTGGTCCCGATCAACCTCTACAATTGCTGGCTCGGGTGACGCCTGGTCCCGCTGGCGGCTCGACCACACTGGATGTACGAGTGCAGTGGGAAGCATGATCCATCCCGGACCAGCAAGGAGTCATGGGAGGCCGAGGACTATAAGGCTGCCTTGAAGAATATTACCGACGTGGAGTTCACTGGCGCGGCGGTGGGGATCGCCCCGTATACTCCTATGAAGAATGAAGCCCCACAGTAAGTTCTCTTTCCAATCGCTGCATCCGTATCTCAATTTCCGTCTTCTCGCTTGGTGTGTTTTGACTCGTGGTGGTTCTCAGCTTTTTCAGGTATTGGAGGGTTGGCTCCCCCCGCTTGACGAAGAGGTTCCCCAAGAACTGGAGGAAGATTCCGAGGGGGATCCTTCCGACAGCGACCGGGAAGAAGAAGAGGTCCCTCCCCCAGCGCATGTGGCTCGCAAGACCCAGATGCAGAAACAGCGAGAGGTCGAGGCGAGCCGTAGCCTGGACGAATTCGAAGAAGGCGACGAGGTCGCCCAAGAGCAAACATCTCGGCACATTGCTACGCCGTCGAAGCCCCCACGCCGGCCCAAGTCGCCGGCAAAAAGCCCTGCATCACCGGCCAGGTCGTCAGTGGTGTTCGAGTCGGATGACGACTCTGACGACGAAGGATCTCCTGAAATCTCGCACAAGGCCCCAAGGGACGCAGTCCCGACGAAGGGGTTGGAGGGCGAGGACACGGAGGTGGTGGTAGAGGTTCCCCTGGCGACGATCACGCCGACGGCCTCGGGGGTTCCAAGCCAAGAAGCGGCTGAGGCGATGGCGTCCAAGTGGCCACAGCTGTCGAAGGCGGCCGCGTCGAAGCCGGAGATCCCGGCGACTGCAACTTCATCGTCAAGGAAGACCTCGGTTTCGTGGGCTTCGGACGCCATCGAGAGGGAGCTCAGCCGCAAGCTGGGTCCCGAATTGGACAAGCCCGCCCATATCAGTACTGGGCTTCGTGTCCTTCCAGTCGCCAAGTAAGTTGCGCTTCCTCGTCCCAATTTGCCTTGTTTCTTTCGTGTTGTTGTGCTGATTGGAGGGGCTCGCGTAGGTCGGGGGCTAAGAAGATTAGTCACCCTTCGGTTGCTAAGATTCCATCAGCCACTGGCGTGGGGGAGGGCGATCTGCCCAAGAAGAGGAAAGCCTCCGAAGATTTTGCAGCCGCTGAAGCTACGAAGAAGCAGAAGGGGGGCGCTGACGACGCTGCGACCAAGGGGAGCGCTGCGGAGGCAGCTGCTGCGCTAGTCGCCAAAGAGGTGGCGGCGACGCAATCAGAGCCAGTGCTGGCTGCGTCCGTGCCGGAGGCGCCGATCTCGGCGAACAGCGCCCCTGCCAGGACATCGGCGACGTTCCCTTGTTTTATGGTGAAGGGGTTTCCAGGTGTTGCGGACACGCAATCTCCGCAAAGTCCGGAAATCATGGATGCGGATATTGGGTCCCGCCGCGGACGCACCTCCTTCACGGTCCCGTCGACTGACGCCGCTGAACTTCACAAGATGCTCGGCGCTGCTATTCAGGTATGTCCAGTCCCCGAATTCCTAGTCGTTGAATTTCAATGGCTAGGAATTGTTTTTCATTTCCTTCCTTCTCCAGTCCCCAAGTTCCTAGTCGCTGAATTCAGCGGCTGGGAACTGGGTTTTGTTTTTGTTCCTTCTCCAGTCCCCGAGTTCCTAGTCGCTGAATTTCAGTGGCTAGGAACTGGGTTTTGTTTTTCTTCCTTCTCTAGTCCCCGAGTTCCTAGTCGCTGAATTTCGGCGGCTGGGAACTAGGTTTTGTTTTTCTTCCAATGCTTACTTGGGTTCTTTGTTTACAGGGGTTACAATGGGAGTCGACTGATCGGCAGGCTGCACGAGAGCGCTTGGAGCGTGACTTGCGCGAAGCGCAGGAGGTGAACCGGCGGCTTCAGGAGACAATTGGTGAGTGTCTGTTTGGCTTTATTCTTCTTTTCCTGGTGTGAGCTGGTGGTGTGCAATACTCTGATATCTTCTCTTGCAGATGGTTTCCCGGCTGATATCTCCAAGGCCCGTGAGGGGTATGTCCCACTCGCCGAACTGGACGCGGCGAATGGGCGAGTAGCCTCCCTAGTTAAGGACTTGGAGGAGGCCAAGGCGGCCTCAATTTCTTCAGAGGAACGGGCGAAGGCTGCCGTCGCCGCGGCTGAAGAAGAACGCAAGGCCGCCGACTCCATCATCGTGGGGCTGCATAATGAGCAGACTGCCTTGGAGAATCACGTCAAGGAGAACTGTCGCAAACTCCTTGGTGAGTCTTTTGTCTTTGCTTGACCCTTTTGTCTGGTCCCTGCTATGGGGATTTCGTAGTTTCACTGACGCCTGACTTTGCAGCTGTGGTAGGCCAAAGCGACCCGGTTGTGTAGACGTACAGCGCCTCGTAGTGCGTGACTGTCGTGGTGAATGCAGCCACGGCCTCGGCGTTGTGCGTCCAAGCAGCTCTCCAGGGCATGTCTCCCACCGAGGTTATCCCTTGGGGGTTGACGGAGGTATGGAGCTATCTGGAGGAGGTACCCGCCATTGTGGAGTGGATGACGCGCTCGGCGTTCAGACGTGGGGCCGCCACGGCGTTGAGCTTGGGTCTCGCCCATTTCCTAGATGACTTCGATCTTGACGACGTGACGAGTGGCTATCCGTCGGCGACTGGCATGGTGGAGATGTCGGAGGTGCTGAAGCTAATCGCGAAGGCCACTCCTTACGCCGATCGTGTCTTGGCGATAAGAGATCTGCTGCCATATCAGGAGACGGTGTTGGCGCCTGGCGACCCCGAGCCGGAGTACCGCGACATGAAGTCAGAGCAGCCCTTCCGGTCGTCGGTGTCAAGGTCGCTGACAACGTATCCGACGAACCCGTGGCAGCCTTTTGTGCGCGTCAAGGGTAGTGGTGGTGCCTCATCCTCAGGTCCTGTAGAGTAGACAATGTAATTTGGCAAGTTGTGATAAATGCTGAGTGGCGAATGTTGTAAGATATTTTTGCAATATATGCCACGGGGGGTCGATCAACTCATGTTTTGATGAGTAATGTATGTTTTGTTTTTGCCTATGAATTGTTTCGATTGAGCAAGTCCCCGGGTGCGTCCGTCTTTTAATGGGGTATAACTCGATTGTATACTTTTGTGTGATTGTTGTGTTTACGTGTTGTTTTTATCCCTCGCGTCTTCTGAGTGGCGAGTCCCCGAGCGCGAGTAGGACTGACTTATGAGCGAGTCCCTGAGCGTGGTGCCCGACCGTACTGGTCATGATCCTGTTGCAGTTTGTGAGTGCGTTGTTTGTAACGCGTCTCCTCCCCTGGCCCGGAGAGCCAGTCGCTTGGCGAGCCCTAGGAAGCTCTCTTACTTGGTGTGTTCCCGAGCCGCGTGGGGGTTTCTGTTTTGCGGAGTCCCCGTGCGTGGTACTTTACCGTTAGAGTCGCTTTGCGCGAGGGTGGGAGGGATAGATCGCTATGAGAAGTGTGTATCGGATGTCTTGGCCCGGCGGACCAGTCGGGCTAGGCGACTCCAATGGCGGCTCCGGGTTGGCGTTTTTCGTGGACGACCCAAGGCCCGAATATTTCCGGTGCCCTTGTGCCGCACTACTTGGCCGTGTCGGTCGCTCGACCAGAGGTTGACTTCCGTAAGTAGCGTATTCCTGGCATGTACGAGTGCGAGTGGCACAAGAATATGGCGAGTGGACACAATTTGTGCGATCCGAATGAATTTCATTATATATTCCGATGGAGTACAGTGTGGGGTTCTAAGTATAGAACTTTCTGAAGAGGTTTACATTCCATGGCCTCCCGACCTCCAATTGGCCATCACCCCATATGTCGATGAGGTAGTAGGCGTCATTGCCAACGACTCGGCCTATGGCGAATGGCCCCTCCCATAGGGGGAGAGCTTGTGCATGCCCTTCTTGTTTTGGGCTAGTCGTAGGACCATGTCGCCTTCCTGGAAGGTGCGAGTTCGCACTCGGCGGCTGTGATAGCGGCAAAGTCCTTGCTGGTATATGGTGGTGCGGGAGCAAGCCAAGTCGCGTGCCTCGTCGAGTTGGTCGATGCTGTCTTGGCGGGCGATCTTGTTGGCCGCCTCGACATAGTTGACGACTCGAGGGGAGTCGTGCTCCAGGTCTGTTGGCATTACGGCCTCGGCGCCATACACCATGAAGAAAGGCGTGAACCCGGTTGACCGGTTGACGGAGGTCCGGATCTCCCATATCACAGAGGGGAGCTCGTCGACCCAGCATCCTGGGGTGCGCTCAAGGGGCACCTGCAGTCGCGGCTTGAACCCGTGGAGGACGCTCTGGTTGGCGCGCTCTTCTTGGCCATTTGATTCCGGGTGGGCGACTGATGCGAGGTCGAGTCAGATACCATGCTCCTCGCAGAATTCCGCCATTGCCCCCTTGGCGAAGTTGGTGCCGTTGTCTGTTATGATGCTGTGCGGGTAGCCATACCGGTAGATGAGTTTGCGGAGGAACTTGGTGGCCGTCTTGCCGTCGCACTTTTTGATCGTCTTGGCCTCGACCCATTTGGTGAACTTGTCGACTGCGACCGGGAGGTGAGTGAACCCAGACGGGGCCTTCTTGAATGGGCCTACCATGTCCATGCCCCATAGGGCGAATCGCCACGTGATAGGGATTGTCTTGAGTGCCGAGCCAGGAAGGTGCGTCTGGTTGGCGTACTTCTGGCACCCGACGCATCGTTGGACGACGTTGGTGGCGTCGGCGTGTGCGGTGAGCCAGTAGAAACCGTTCCGCATGGCCTTGGCGACTAGAGACTTGGCGTCGGCGTGATGGCCGCAGTCGCCGGCGTGAATGTCCTGAAGGATCTTGCGGCCTTCTTCTGGTTGTACATAGCGATGGAACACGGCGGTCACGATGCGCTTGTGGAGCTCTCCGTTGATGATGACGAAGGATTTGCAGCGGCGCGTGATCTTTTGCGCCTCTATCTTGTTGCTCGGTAGGAGTTTGTGTTCTAGGAAGGCGACATATGGCGTTGTCTAGTTGCTAGGTTCCACAACCATGGCGACTAAGGCCGGTTCTGGTTGTAGTGGGATCCCGACGTCGATCTCCTTCGGTGGGCTGACTGAGGGTTTGTGGATGATGTCGAGGAAGAAGCCTACTAGTGGCGCATGTCGGGTCGATCCGATGCGGGAAAGGGCGTCTGCCACCTCGTTTTTGCGCCTGTCGATCCACTCGACGGAATAGCCGTCAAAGTGTCCTCCCAACTGGTCGACGGCTTGGCGGTACACGATCATTATTGGGGAGACAACGTCGCACGTCCCGGCCACTTGGCCGACGACTAGGTCGGAGTCGCCGTAACACCGTAGGCGGTTGATGTTCATCTCCTTGGCCGCTCGCATGCCATGGAGGAGGGCCTCGTATTCCGCCATGTTGTTGGTGCAGGGCTTGAAGTTGAGGTGGAGCACGTAGCGGAGCTTGTCTCCTTTGGGGGAGGTCAGTATGACCCTAGCCCTCGCACCATCGGCGTTCTTGGAGCTGTCAAAGTGGAGCGACCAATAGTGTAGGTACGGGAGCTTCTTTGGCTGCTGTGCTTCTTCCCAATCTGCGAGGAAATCAGCCAGGGCTTGTGACTTGATCGCTTTTTGGGGCTCGTACTTGATGTTGTGGACGCCGATCTCGATGGCCCACTTGGCGACTCGCTCGGTTGCCTCGCGATTTCGTATAATGTCCTGTAGGGGCGCGGAGGAGACCACCGTGATTGGGTGCTCTTGGAAGTAGTGTGGGAGCCGCCGCTGTGCTCGGAATACCGCGTACACCAGTTTTTGGTATTGCGGGTAGCGCTGTCGTGAGTCCGTTAGGACTTTGCTGATGTAGTATACAGGGCGCTGTATGGGGCGCTCCTTGCCCTCTTCCGATCGTTCGACGACCATCACGGCGCTGACGACTCGATTGGAGGCCGCGACGTAAACGAGCATTGGCTCTTTGTCGAGTGGCGCGGCGAGTAGTGGTGCTGCGAATAGCACTTATTTGAGTGCTTTGAGTGCGTCGTCGGCCTCCGCATCCCATTGGAACGTTGGGTTTATTGCGCATCAGGCGGTAGAGGGGCATTGCCTTCTCGCCTAGTCAGGGGATGAAGCGACTGAGAGCCGCGACTCGCCCTGCCAACTTTTGGACGTCGCGCAGGCACTCGGGTTTCCTGAGTCACGCGATGGTGTCGATCTTGGTGGGGTTGGCTTCAATGCCTCGCTTGGAGACTACATATCACAGAAGCTGTCCGGTGGGTACGCTGAAGGTGCATTTTCCGGGGTTCAGCTTGATGTTGTACCTCCACAAGTTTGCAAAGGTTTCAGCTAGATCGGCGAGCAGATCGTCCTGGCGGGTGGATTTTACCACCACGTCGTCGATGTAGACGTGAATGTTGCGGCCAATTTGGCTCGCTAGACACTCCTGCATGCACCTCTGGTATGTGGCGCCTGCGTTCTTGAGGCCAAAAGTCATGGCCGTGTAGCAGAATGCGTCGAATGGCGTGATGAACGCCGTCTTCTCCTCGTCTTCGGCCGCCATCTTGATCTGGTTATAACTAGAGTACGCGTCGAGAAAACACAGCGACTCCGATCCGGCGGTCGAGTCGATGATCTGATCGATGCGCGGTAGGACAAACTTCTCCTGCGGGGAGGCACTTTTGAGGTTGTTGTAGTCGATACACATTCTCTAGGTGTTGTTCTTTTTGAGAACCAGGACTGGGTTCGCCAACCACTTGGAGTATTTGATTGGCTAGATGAAGCATGCGGCTAACAGGCGCTAGACTTCCTCGGCGATTGCTCGGCGGCGCTCTTCATTGAAGGGTCGTAGAGACTGCTTTACTGGTCGCACTTTAGGGTTGGCGTTAAGTTTGTGCTCAGCGAGTTCCCTCGGGACACCTGGCATGTCAGATGGCTTCCATGCAAAGATGTCGCGGTTCTCACGGAGGAACCCGATGAGCGCGCTTTCCTATGCGGGGCTCATATGCGACCCGATGGTGACCGTCTGGCTGGAGTCACCTGGGACGAGCTCGACGGTGCGGGTGCGCGTGGTCGCCTCGAACGTGGAGTTTGCAGCGATCGGTTTCTTCAGGATGGTGGGATCGTCCTTGTTGATGTTGCCCGCGTATTTCGCAAGCTCCTCCGTGTGGTCGGTCTCCGTGGCGATGACGGCGTCGGCGAGCTCGGCGCCTTTTTCCTCGCATTACACGGCCATGTCGGGGTCGCCATGGACGGTGATGATGCCGCTTGGCCCGGGAAGCTTCATCATGTTGTAGGCGTAGTGTAGGGTCGCCATGAACTTTGCGAATGCCTGGCGGCCCAGGACGTAGTGGTAGGGGCTGCGGAAGTTCATCGGCTCGAAGACGATCCTCTCCGCGCGGTAGTTTGCGAGAGTGCCGAAGGTGACTAGCAGCGTCACTTTCCCGATCGGGTACGCCTTCCGACCGGGGACGATGCCGTGGAAGGTCGTCGGTGTTGGCTCGATGGCTGTTTCTGGGAGCTGGAGCCATTTGAAAGTGTCGAGGGACAAGATGTTGATGGAGCTCCCACCGTCCATCAGCGTCTTGGGCAGCCAGTAGTCAGCCACTTTTGGCCTGACTACCAGGGCGACTCGCCCTGGGTACTTGATTCTTGGTGTGTGGTCCTGGCGACTCCAGGTGATGCTCTGCTTGGACCAGTTTAGGAAGCGGGGGATGTCGACTTGCGTCACCGCATTGACGGCAGCCGCGCGGGCGAGTACCTTCTTCTCACGCTTGGTGCCGAGCCCGGTGAAGGTATGGAGCGACCCGGTGGCAGTTCCGAAGCCGCCGTCGTTCCCGTTGTCCCGAGGTTGGTTGTTGTTGGGGCCATCCCTTGCATGTCTCGCCTTCTCAATCTCTTTGAGAGAGTGCTAGTCGGCGGTGGTGTGGGTGGCGGGTTTGCCCTCCCTCCTGTGGTAGATGCAGGGCTGATTAAGCAGGACGGCGGGGTCGAATTTTGGCCCCATCGCATTGTTGGTACGGTAGTTCCCGCTGTCGCGGTAGTTTCCTCCGTCGCGGCGGTAGTTCTTGGAGTCGCGCTGGCCGTAGCCGGGGTTGGCGACGAAATCGACTCGCCCGTCCGTCCGGCGTTTGCCAGTGATGCGGGTGTTGTTGTAGCGCATGTCGCGTAGGCGCCCGCTGTCGTGGATGCTAGTGCGACGTCTTCCTCCCGACTCGTCGTCGGAGTCTTGGTTGGGGTCCTCCTCCGCGTAGCGCTTGGCGATCTCGAGGAGGTCGGGGATGTTATCGAGCGTCCGGTAGACCCTCTTGATCTTGGCGACCAGGGGTTCGTACCGGCATGCGTTTTTGAAGCAGT
The DNA here is from genome assembly GCA_910589775.1 of Avena eriantha. Taxonomy (NCBI): domain Eukaryota; kingdom Viridiplantae; phylum Streptophyta; class Magnoliopsida; order Poales; family Poaceae; genus Avena; species Avena eriantha. The sequence goes on from OU342742.1 coordinate 297,324,450, forward strand.
GTATCATCGTGTCTGGGTGGATGCCGGAGGCGTTTATCCACAGTTCTTGCCACCTTTCGATCCACCGGCGGGTCGACTCGCGTGGTCCCTGGATGCATCGCTCTAGGTCTTCTATGGTGGGGGCGCGGGTGTAGGAGCCCTCGAAGTGCCTGATGAAGGCGTCCCGCATTTCTTCCCAGGAATCAATGCTGTCGGGAGGGAGGGTGTTGATCCACTGCCGGGTCGCACCCTCCATCATCAGGGGGAGGTAGCGAGCGGCGAGCAGGTCGTTGTGGCCTGCGATCCCCATGGCCATGAGGTATGTGTCCAAGCAGACGGCGGGTTATACGTTGGGTCGTACTTCTCGATCTCCATAGGGGCCTTGAAGTTGGCGGGGTATTTTTACCCGCAAATCATTGGTCCAAAGCATTGCGGCCCGACTCGGCTGAGCGAACCTCTTGGCTCCGATTCGCCGCGATTGGTGAGGGTGTGTCGCAGGTCGTAGGGCTGGCGCGACCGCCACGTCTGGTTGTTTATGATGTTCGTTCGGGCGTCGATGGGTTGCCCATTGGCGGTGACCGTGTTGTTTCCCGGTCACGGCTTGTTGGTTGAGAGCGCAAGATTGGCAGCCCATGGTTGATTCGCCAGGGGCTGGGGTGGTGGGCAAACTAATGCGTTGGCCACGGTGGGGTGGCCGCTTGATGCCACCCTGCTTGCCGAAGAGCGGGAGTACATTCGCCCCCGTGGGTTGACTCCCGCGGCTTGTTGCTCGACGGGCCTGACGAGTAGGGCCTTGGCGTACTGGATCTGTAGCGCGTTGTCGCCCTGGACATCGAGGTTGGAGATCGCGGCGTCAGCCGCGACAACGTTGTCCATCGGGGTGGAGTATAGTGGTAGCCCGTTGGCGTCACGGGCTTGAGGCGAGATGATGATCCGCGGTTGGTCCGGTGGGGGCACGCGGCCCATGGGTGGTGGAGGAGCCCCAGTCGCCGACGCTCCAGGTGGTGGTCTTGCGGGGTTTCTCCTGCCTAGTGGCGCGTTCTCGCAATATTCGCGCTCGGCGGCACGCGCGGGGTTGCCCTCGTCATTGAAGTTCAGGACGTGGCCCTGAACGTCGGGGTTCAGGCGGGTCCTGATGCGGCGCTGGTGGTAAAGTGATAGCTCCCGCGCCGTTTCTCACTCGAGGCGGTATTTCTCGCGCTCGGCGAGTTCGTTGCGTTGCGCCTCCACGAGCCACAGGCGGGCTTCCTCCACCTCTGTGGCCGTTGCGGTCGGCGGGATCGGCGTGATGAACGGATCTGGCGGGGCGGCCGTGCTACCCGCCATGTGGATCGCGTTAAAGCGATTGGATCTGGCGCGAATATCCTTGGGGGATTCCGAGCTGGAGTCGGAGTCGAAGATCCCCAGGATGGAGGGGTCCTCAAAATCCTCGGGGTTGGAGACTCACGTGATGGAGTCCTCCCGTGACGCGGCGGTGATAGATCCGCCGACCGATGCAGGGGTCGCGGAGTCAGCGTCGTCGTGCAGGGCGTCGTCGTTGGTGGCGATGTTAGTCTCGACCGCGTCGCTGGCGGCTGAGTCGTACTTGGTGACAAGGCTCCTGATGGAACGGGCCTGCTCCTCCAAAAGTAGGTCGCGGTGTGGCGGCGACCTGCCAACGATCACCGTCACAGCTAGGTCGATCACGCCGATGAAGCCGACGAAGAGGTTGATGGAGCCGACCGGCATCACCGCGGCGTGGGTGACCGGGCGTGATGCCGGGATATAACTTGTGGGCAGGATCTGTAAGATCCTGCCGATGGAAATCATGCGACCGGTGGCGATCGATCGATCGATTGCCGAGTAGGGTCTCGCCGCAGAACTCAGGCCAGTCCCGCTATGCCCCACGGTGGGCGCCACGGAAGTCGCTGCCATAGGCAACGATTGAGTGTTTCGTGAGGAAGGGTTGGTGGCCATCTGCGGTGCGAGATGGGGGCGGATGCACATGGGTTTGCCCAGGTTCGGCCCCCCGGAGGGTAAAGACCTACTCCTGCTAGATTAGATTATGAGGGAGCGAGTTACAGGGGTGGCGAGCTCGGTGGCTAGGCAGCGAGTCGCTTGAGGGGGTGTATGATGGAACGTAAGGTTCCAGGATACCCTAGGGAGGTTTATATATGAAGCACCTCGCTAGGGTTTACAAGCTGTCCCCGAACAAGATAAGGATCCGGGGGCTTTTGACCTAATCCGACTGGGCTTCTGCTACGCTTCTAGGCTTCCACTCGCCAGTCGACGGGCCTTCCTTCCTTCCCGGTCCAGTCGCTGTCCTTCGGACGCACTTGCAGGCCTTTCGGCCCACTCGGAACGTTCCGCTAGGCATACCCCCTTTAGTATATCCCCATTAGTGACTTTGTCACACTTCAACCGATGACGTAGTAAACCAATTGGCAGTCCTACAATGAAAGCTTCAATCGCAGTTTGGTCATTTACTCCTTCATAGGAGTTCTTGGTGTCGATCCATCGTCCGAGATAATCCCGGCAAGTTTCTCTGGCTTTCTGGGTACAACGTTGTAGGTCTCCTATCATACAGGGCCTCCGGTATGTGCCCTCGAAATTCCGAAAGAACGCACTTTGCATGTCATACCAGTTGTGGATGGTGTTCTCCGGAAGTTCATTGAGCCATGATCGTGCCGTCTTCCGCAACATAAGTGGGAGATACCGGGTTGCAACTAGGCTGTTTCCGCCTTTAGCGATACAGCAAGTTTGGAAAAAATCCTGGAGCCAAGTATCTGGCCGAACTATACCGTCGTAGGCTTGGATGTGTCTTGAGATGGCAAATCCTTCCAGGAATTTTGTAGCTCTTATGCGTTGTCCGAAGCACTTTGGGCCCATGTATATGTCATCATTTTCATAGAGTCGCGCTTCTATGTTGAAATTAATCCTATGCCTTGCGTCACTTGGGGATAAAGATCGTCCCAAATGATGGCTATGGCTGCGGTGCCTTGGAGCCGGACTTCAGCTTCTGCCACCACATCTTCCACAAAGACGTCATCCTTGTCCTCCTTGGGGGATGTTATGGTGGCTGCTTGGTGGGGAAGGTGGAGCAGCTGGGTTGTTTCCGACTGATCGCCGGCCTACGGACGGAGTGTCGTTATTCCGGTTCCGGGGAGGATCTTCATTGTGACGAGCCCCCTGTCGGTTTGACTCAGTGCGGTATATGTCGTTCCTTTGCCCGTCATCCGAATGGCTTGCATGTCTAGGAGGTGGCATTCTTTGTCGGTCCTCCTCCCGACGTTTCTCTTTATCTTCGTCCCTACGATATTTCTACTCTCGCCGGGGCGGGTTCCTCGAATTCAGTGCAGCAATTGCCTCTTGCTCTGCAACTGGGTTAACATTACGCAAGTCATGTGCAGCTTTGTGGTGATGTCCTGAAGATCCGGTTCTTGAGTAGTTGTCTTCCCAATGGTTGGAACGATGGTGCTGTTCCAGAACACGTTGGGGTCTTACGTCAACTCAGGCCGGATCCATGCGACATTGGTCAGAATGGGAGACCATCTTTTGGCTTCCGGACAGGGCGACCTTTTGCTGTTCCAAGCCCTTGTTGAGTAGCTTAATGCCCAATCGAATCTGTTCTGGGCCCGGATTAGTGGATAGGATTTCTCGAGCTGCAACAATGTTCTGTACTGGTGTTGGATACACCCAATCCCCATTGTTGTCGCGTCGAGGCATCCCATGTTCTCCTCCAAAAAGGACTTTGTGAATTTGCGGGAATTGGTCGTCATGAGTATGATGTTTCCTGGTCTTCTGATGTTGCCTGGAGTTGTACTTCTTCATAGTTGCCATGCATTTCTTTTCCTCCTCAAGGTTTTTGGCTTCATCGACGAGTACTTGGCGACGCGCTTCTAGGGCCTGGGCCCTTTCATCTAGCTCTTCAGTAGTAAGTTCTGCAACTATAGAAATAGGTGTGGTTAATGCAGCATCGATGAGTTTACGCGCACCTTCAGTGATCATGTGTCCGTCCATTGACTCTTCTTTGGGCTCATCTAGGATAAGTGCTCCATCCGAGTCTTCCTCGTATTCCTCGACAATCACCTCCTCTGTCGGAGGGTCTTTCGCCGGGGTCTTGTTTTTCTTGTTCTTCTTCTTTGCCTTCTTGACAGCGCCGGTAGCAAAGACTGCTTTGGGTCCGTTTCCCGGAGTCAAGCTCTGATCGGTACTTTCGGACATATGGACCTCGGGATTATCTCTGATTTCCATGTCATCCTGCGCTTTGGGAGAGTTTTCCCCGGATCCTTCATCCATGGCTTCTTCTTGCTCTCCAGCTTTGGAGTTATACTCCTCTTCATAGTCCACGGAGAACTTTCGGAAATCTTCCGACGTCATCGAGTCATCCGAGGATGCGGGTGCGTCGGTGTTTGTTCCCATCGCCTCCAGCACAGAGTCGGTGTTGTCTCCAACATCGGCGGAGCCGGATCCGGATCCCACATATCCGACAAAGTGCGATGCGCACCTCCTGAGATAACTGCGGTCTTCATAGTAGGCTTCGTCGAAACGTTTGATGGTCTCGAGGATTTCATCTATGCCTGAGTTCTGCATCATCATGCGTCTTAGTGTGTATCTCAGGAAAGGCATGTCTGCCCCGGCATCGTCAGAGCTGGAACCAGTGTTGTTGCTATGCTCCTCCTGGATGTCGACTTCAGCGGGTGGGTCGATCTGGGATTCGGTCTCTCTAGGGAGATCCACTCCAGATTCAACTTGGACCGCTAGGTTTGCTTCAGGCTCGGATTTCTCCACTATCTTCGCAACTGGTGCGGGCTGGGTGGGATTAGGCTTTTCTGAGATCCGGAACTCTGCCGCCTCCGCGGACAAAGGGGACCCAGAAATTTCTTCTGCCTCTATCATCACCGCTGGGGTGGGTGGGGCAGGTTCAGCAAAACCGATGTAAACATCGATCTCGCCAAAAGACATGATGGTATAGGCAGTCACAGCCTCCCTAGCCAGAATCCAGGTATCATCGAGAACGATGAGAGGGATGTCGTTGGCGTAGAGGATGCGACCGACGGCGATAGTCTCGCCGATTCCGATTCTTGCAGATTCCGCTCGAAACGCAGATGCGAAGCTCACTTGCCTCACGGTGGGCGCCAACTGTCGTCGGATTGATGACAAGTACGCCATGAGGGGGTCCTCGAGGCATGCGGAAGAGAGGGGTGTGAGACGTACGGTGTTTCGGGACGGTGAGCACACAAGTTTACCCAGGTTTGAATCCGCCGGCTTTGGACAGATCCTACTCCTGCTAGCAATCCAGTAATACGGCAGAGCCGAAATATGGGTTACAAGGGGTTCGTCTGTGCGAGTTGGGACTGCAGACTATTGAGGTGCCCTAAAGGCTCTCCCTAGGACGGGTTATATAGATATACGACCTAGGGTTTACAGGAGAGATCCATCCGGCTACGACTAAGAGTCGGTTACAGAGTACATCTTGAACTACAAGTAACACTATGGGCCTATGTCAGTAAGTCTTCTGGGCCTTCCCGTAGCCGGACTGGACTCCGTCTCTTCTCCCTGACTGGGCCGCCCGTGAAGCAAAGCTCTAACCCGAAGTGGGCCACCCTGGTCAGTGAGGAACTGTGAGGATACCTAGAAAGTTATCCCCAACAACACTTGATTCAATTTTCAAATGTCCTTTAAATGGATTTGCTAGATGTTTTTGTAAGTTTGTAAAGTGGGCCTTGATACACTTTTACTTGGTCTAGAAAGGGGTGAAAAGAAGTAGAATTGCTTCTGTTAAAATTTCTCCTCTAGGAACACCTCAAGTGGCCTAGTGGTTTAAAATGGTCAAAATGACCATTTTCTTTATTTAATCTTATTTGATTTCTTTCCCTTTGGGTTTTGTTTGTAAATGGTCTAGATGATGTGGCATTCACCTTTAAACCATTTCACAACATTTAGAACAAATCAAGCATGGCATATACACTCAATGCTACACTAATGCAAACACACATGCATTCATATTCAAAGTTTTTGTTAACCCTAAATTGGGTGATTAGAACTTGATAACCTTGATTAGAAGATTTGGGGTGTTACAAGCGCCCCTTACTTCAATGCTACCCCTCAAGCGACAAGGATGGCGAGGTGCTTCTAATCGACCACTCCATAGTCTCTGAGACAACCTCTATAGATGACGGTGGTCGGCTCTGGCCGATTAGGGTTTCGGTCTTCTGTGGAAAAGATAGGAGAAGAGAGAGTGCGGGCAAGCGAATGAGAGGATGAGGACAGAAGGACATCGCGATGGTGTTCTTATCCCTCCCGGCAATGACGGGGAGCATCTTGGCGCAGACAACGGCGATGCTCCCGCTAGCGAGCTACTTCGGCCGCCGTGCGTGAGGTGGACGATGGAGATAGATTGGACGAAACGGTACCTGGGCCTGGCCTAGTGTTGGGCTGACATGCAGTGAGCGGGCAGCAGCTGCTGGCGCACGCGGGCGGTAGTTAGTGTGAAGGTTGCTGGGCTACGGCCCGGTTCTGCTGGCGGTCCTTTTATTTTTTTTATTTTTTCTGTTTCTATTTACTATTTTTATGAAACCTTTTCAAATATAGTTTTCTCAAGATTTAATATATCTAGAAATTTTACAAGTCATAAATATTATTGTAGCGATAAATTATAACCAATTACTCTACATTTCTTGTTGTGCATGTCAAAATTATATGAAGGGTTCTTTTTTAAAGCAAATATAAATTAGGGTTTTATGGATTTGCTTCTTCTAAAGCAAATCATATGGGAATGTTCTGATTTTCACCATGATATTTGTAATGGTGAGGATTTAAGATGATGAATGATAGGCATGGAATATATGCATACTTAACCTCTTTTAACAACCATATTATATGTTGGTTTAAATCCTAGGGTTCTTAAAGTTTGGAATTTCCTTTATTCAAATTCCATTACAATTTCTTCATAACCATTCTACTTATTTTCAAAGTAAGCATGGATCACTTCTTGAACTAGTTGTTCACTACTTTCTTAAGTGTGATTAATGTTTTGATAGAAGTTTATTATATAATGGTGAATAATCATTGGCATTCATGTGGCACAAGTGATCTCAATGCCCAACAACATTTATTTAGGTTTTTTAATACCACACTTACTCGGGACCCTAGAGGATAAACTACCCTCAAGTTTATTAGTAAATGTTGATAGGGATCAAGGTTTCAGGATTGATTCTGAATTTATAATCCTGAAAGATATCTCAACTCAGAGTGAGATATAAAGATTACTTCTTAATGTGGTCTTGATGGTTCATAGGTCTAGGTTTCTATTAGGGTTTAAGATCATAAAGTAAACAAGGCTTTCATCCATACACTCTCAACTGGCATTCTACTTATCTCTTAAAATTTTCATTTGACTAAGAGATACTATCTAGGCTGCCTAAAAATAGGAATTGGTTTGACTACCCTCTTTATTCTAGGGTTTTAAACAAAGATGTAGACATGGGTCTTGTCATGGGTTGATATGATCTTGGTTAAGGCTTCTAAAGAATTCATATCCTCACACTTCACTAAGCTTGGATCATAGTTAAGGAATTCTTTTCCTAAATGTACTCCATTTAAATCTCTCATCTACTTCACTAAGATATTTTCTGTCTAAATGATCTAGTCATCTGGCTCCACCATATCCATCATCACATGATGACATGGTCATGCCACTTCAACAATACTCATTCTCTATTCATCCTTTAGTATAAGGCTTACATTTCTATACTACCCTTGAGGAAGTCATTCATCTAGCTAGTTCTAACTTCATTAATCCATTCTTGTAACATTTTTTCCTTTACTACATAACTTGCACTTCTTAACTACCCTTGGTGAATCCATCAATGTAGCTATTTCTAGCTCCGTCCATTTACTCCTTTATATTCACCTTGCATTTACTTCCAAGGCTTGCAAGATTACAATCTTCACTATATCACATGTGATATCAATACTTTGGAATGGGTAGGGTGTTACTCCCATAATACAAGTTTGTTCTTGTATTATCTTGGTTAAACTACTATGACTTCCACTACTTCACTTCTCTTAGGTTCTAAACTTCATCACACCCTAGCTTGACTTCTCATAATCAGGCTAGGTGATTCAGCTTACTAGGGTTTTGCCTAATTTGGTATACTCACAACTCTACTTCAACACCTAGTCATATATCCTCAAGTGACTTGAGAATAATGACCACCATCCTTTGATCATACTAAGCTTAGGCTTCTAATTGTCTGATCAACATCTATCATCAACTAAGTAGTAGACATGTACTAGTCTTTCTATAAGGCTTATCTTGTTAAGGAAACTTACTTTAAACTTATTTCTACTTGGCTTAACAAGATTATTATTTAATACATTAATACTACTAGCTTTCTCATGGCTCCTCAAGCACTAGTTACTTCTTGGTGAGGATGCTTCTTCTAGTTAACTTATGAGTGAGTTCACTCCTCCAATATTAAATGGTTTGATCACCACTAAGGATCACATTGCATTGATGATGGCACACTCTACCATGTCTAGTTCCTTCTTATTATTAATTTACTTAAGGTCTTTGGAAGGTCAATAGGTCAATGCAAAAATTCAATAAGTGCTAGGTCAAGAATTGATTACTCGACATTGATGCTCAATTGACACTAGGACTTGGTAAATAAGAATGTCATCTAGTAATATGACAACAAAGATATGATATGAATGGTCTTGGCTTGACTTCCTTTTCTACTCTATTTGTGATAAGAGTTAATGTTTAAGAACTACCATGATGCTCATGGTAAGAACAACTATGGCAAGTAAGTGTATCAAGATTTAGTTATTGAGTTTCTTTACTTAAGTTATATACTTAACTTGGTATTCAGGTTTGTTGTGAATGGTACCTTGATATATTCTTTTAGAAGATTAAGTGTTCAACCTTAAGTTGTTGTATGGAATACCATGTCATGATCTCTAGAAGATCTAATACTCCTTATATAGTAGTGTGTTGTAACTTAGTTTCATTACATTTGATCTACCCTTAGATCATATTATATTACCCAAAGATAAGGTTTTAGCAAAGGTCATATTGAAACTTATCACGATCAACTTGATGATCTACTTCAGTTCCACCAAGTTAAGAGAAGCTTCAATTACTTTGAAAAGTTTTATTTAAAAGCACAAAAATTATCCAGATTTTCTATGCATGGATGCAATGCACACACACGTGAGCTCAGCTTATTTCTAAGCTCTAATGCTGGGATGTTACAGACTCTCCCCCTTAAAATAAATTTCGTCCCTGAAGTTCGTACTCTCTTACGTTTCGGAATGAGGAGTCGACTTGTATTGATCATGACATTTCTCAACTCCATTGTGATCACCAATGGTGAAAGATCAGTATAAGTGACTAGAGGGGGGTGAATAGGTGCTACTCAATTTTTTGTTACTTTTCAATTTAAGGCTTGACACAAAGTAGGTTCTCTAGATGTGTAACTAAGTGATAAAACCTAAGTGACAAGCAACCATACAAATAACAATAATAAGGAGTAAAGGATAGAAATCACCGAGAGGGAACACGAAGATGTTTTCCCGAAGTTCCTTCCTTTTGAGGGGAAGTACGTTTCCGTTGGAGGGGTGGGCGGTACTAAGACCACCAGCGCCACTAAGGCCTCACCCTATTCTCCTGAGCACCCGCCTTGCGGAAAGCACACGATCCACTATGCGGTGACCTTGAAGGTGGCAACCGAAACCTTGTACAACACCTTGGGGCACTTCTCCACAACTGAATTGGAGGCTCCCAAGACGACCTCGAAGCTCTTACACACGAGGATGATCTATGTAGGGTGACTTCTTCAAGTTAGGGTTTCCTCAAACCCTAGAGAAACAACAACTTACACAAATGGTGAGGAAACACAAATTCCTTTGGTGGAAAGCTAGGACTAGGTATCCTCCCTCAAATCCCCAAAGGGCAACAAGTTTGAGTGGCTAGAGAGGTAGATCTAGGTAGTTGAAGCTCGGCATTAATGGAGGAGAGAGAGTGGAAGCCGCAACCTGCACTTGGAGAAGAAGGGGTATTTATACCCCCCCTCCCAGAAATCTAGCCGTTGCAGCCTCACTAACCCCGGAGTCTCCGGGCTCTATGGTCAGATTCTTCAGGAGGGAGTGGAGTCTCCAGTGCGGGAGGCAGGATTCCGGGCTAGACTCGGGAGGGGTGTTCTAAGAGGAAACTGGGCCACCCTAGAGTCCTGGCCGGAGACAGCCCCAGAGTCTCCAGGCTCCATCCCCAGAGTATCCGGTGACCACGACCGGAGTCTCCGGTCAGGCCGGAATCTCTAGGGAGGCCATAGGACTCCGGGTCTAACTCCGGACCAGGAGACAGAGAGTTCGCTAGGCAGCGGAGACTTTCCCGGAGACCTAGCCGGAGTCTCCGGGCCAAGACCTCAGAGTCTCTCGGCCTGGACCCCAGAGTCTCCATACCCATGGAGGCAGAACACGAAGCTTCCAAAAAGGCACCATTTATTTATGAGAATTTGAACCCTTCCCCTTCGAATACCAGAAAACTATCTTGTGCAATTATATGGATGTACCTGCAAGGCTTAGCACACAGTAAAAACTATCTTGTGTTGACACCAAACATCAAAACATGATTAGGGTAGGAAATGCCCTTTAAATCTCCCCCTTTTTGGTGTTTCATGACAACACAAGGATTCGCACAAGAATATACAGGAATACGGTACACAAGATATAGATGCTCCCCCTCGATGAGTGCACACAGGAGGTTTTCATATGACTATAAGAGCACAAACTAGACAAGGAGGAATACTCCCCCTAGAAGTTACAAACTTACCATTAACACCGAGATAAGAAATGAAACGAGATACTCATACCTTTGCACCAAAAGATGTGATGAAGAGATATATGATCGGATCCAATATGAGGGAACTTCATCATACATGATATATAAATCCATAGATAAGATAGATTCCACATAGTCTTCACACACATCAACACAACATAGGTCCACACATGATACGAAACAAAGGTCCATAACTAAAAGCGAGGCAAATAAGAACAAGTCATAAGCAAAAAAAACATCAAATGAAAGAACGAGCTTGTGACTCTCCATGCAAATCTCCAATGCTACCTAATAGAAACTTCTCCCCCTTTGGCATCGAGACATCAAAAGGGGACAAGAGCTAGACTACACGCCCCAACCGGATCACTCATCATCCTCGTCCTCCTCATCATCCTTATCATCACCAGGGCTTGCCTCGGAGTCTTGATCGTTATCAGGAGAGGGGCCCTTACCCCGGAGAGAAGAGGAAGCATTTTCCTCAAACATGCACCAATCAATGGAGCCTTGAGCCCAAGAGCCATACGAGAGAGTGCGGAAACCTGAAGCTGGTCCTGAGCATCATCGGAACCCTCGGCATCACTGTCTTGCTCTCATTGGTGAAACTTCTTCAAAAGCTGCGTGTCCCGCTTGTATGCTTCATACTGAACTTTGCGGATATCAATGTTCATGCACAGAAGCATCAAGGTGGCCTTCTTCATTTTCCCCTTCACATACTCATGAGAGAAGGAAGGCAAACAGGCATTGCTGGCATTCTTCCTCCTAGAATGGACCGGGCTGGCAGCGGGGGGCTATCCTCCTCATCCTCTCTAATCGCATCATCAGGCACAGGAGCAGAATAGCCACGAGGGTCTACAGAGGTAGTGGGAGCCTTGCACTACAACTGGAGCGAGAGATGATCAACAACCTGAAGGCCCTCAAGCGGGGAAGGCAATTCTATCTTTGCAAACATGGCAAGCACAAGCCTCATGACATAAGGAGAGTAAGTGGGGGTCTTCTTCTCGGCGATGTTGATGGCCAGCTCCATGAAGATGAAATAAATGACGTCAAGTGGAGTGGCAGGAGCCTCAGGACCCTTGAGAAACACAGAATGAGCAAGAGCCATCATACGAATCAGGGCGATGGTGTCAAGATTACCCGCTTGAGGATAGATGTTCTCCCGGAACATGCGGATCACAATGTGGAAGGGAGTCATGAGGTTCCTTGCTTCACTAAGGACACCATGCTTGATGTAGAGAGGAGCAAGGGGCTTCTTTGAATACTCAAGCTCGGATATCTCATGAATGCGAGGACCAACCAAGGCATTCCTTCCCTCAAAGGGATACTACAAGATCTCGACAAACTCACTGATGCTAGATTGACAACGAACCTCCCCAGTCATCCAAGTCATGGGAATCTCATTCCCTTCACCAAACACAAGAGTGGCAAAGAACTGATGCACAATCTAGATGTTGTAATCTTGCTGAAACTCCATGTGAGGATGCAGCCCAAGCTTCTCGGTGATCCATAGGGCGTTACAGAAATAGGACTTGTTGTTCATGAAGGCAAAGTTAAGAGGATGTTGCGGGCAGACGGGCTTCTTAGCTGACAGATGTGCATACACCTCATGCATGATCAAGTACTGCTCACGCCTCCAGAAACGAGCATCAGGACTATTGGAGGGCATATCATAGAACGGTTGCCTCCTCATAATGCGGAAATCACCGGAGCTCATCTTCTTGAGGGTGGTGATGCTATTAAACCTCCTTTTCTTGGCCGGTTCCTCGTGACGTAAGCGCTCTTCCTCATGCCTCTGAAGGGACAGAACCTTCTTGCTCTTGGCCTTTTCAGCAACCTCCTCACGGCTATCACATGGGTCCTGCTTGGTCTGCTTGGACAGCTTGTGAGGGTTGCCCCCATAGTTCGGTGTCTTGGACTTGGTGCGACGAGGGTGAGAGTTACCGGAACAGATGATGGATCCAATGGATATAATTATTGAAGCAGTTGTACTGAGGAGAAAAGGAGTCAAAAACAACATAAATTGCTTATATGGGAAATATTAATAATACCAGAAGAAAACCAGAAGCGAACAAAGGAGGCAGAGAGCGCATCGACCAACTATACGGCGGGAGCATTTCTTGTTGGAAATATGCCCTAGAGACAAATAATAATAAGGATTATTATCATATTTCATAAAATTTATGATTAAGTTTTATATCATGCTATAACTATATTGAAATGAAATGTCAATACACGTGTGATATATAAACAACCAGGGGTTCCCGGTGAAACTCTAGTCACTGGTTCATTGGTCAACAGATGATCAAGGTTTCCTGATCATGTGGCATTTATGCCAGTTGGAAATGGAGTCAACTCATTCTGAGAATGAGATGATGAACCAATAACCAACCTAAACATCGTGACCCAATCATGTTATGAAGTTCAAGTTACAATGATTAGAATGGATCCTTGTAGACTATTCCTTAGACCGTGAGGCTATATCAATCACTGTCTCCTGAGAGTGCTCAGACAGCATCAAGTGTCACTTGGTAACAAAGTGATTATAAAGGTGTGTTCCGGTACTCGGAGGAACCGTAGAGGCAATATATGTCAAGAGCGGGATTTGTCCATCCACGTGATGGAAAGATACTTAAGGGCCCACTTGAAGAAGTTATATCCAATAGCTGCACAGCGTGTGATTTGATCACAGGGATATCACTTGTCGGAACGAGTCAAGTAGCATTGTTCGGTAACGAGATTGAACACGCCATGGTGATGTCATTGATCAGATATCGGGCAATGCAATTATCGAGAGACAAAAGGAATAAGACACGACTGTCCCGGTTCAAACGACAAAAGATCTTCGTGGAATGCATAGGGGTCACATGGCCATCCAGGTCCCTCTATCGATCATTGGTCCGGGAGTGTCCCAACCATGTCTAGAGTGTTCCCGAACTATGGGGTATCACGCTTAAGGGCTTGATGATGCTTAGAGAGTGTTTATAGGATCGGTAGAATCACCGAAGAAGAGTAGAGAGAAAACCGGAAGGGTTTCGGTAAGTCCAGAGGATATCCGGAGTAGAGATGGAAGGTGTTCCATAGCCACGGAGATGGAATAATATGTGAATGGATGTTAAATATTGATTTAATCATTTATTCATAATTATTTAATAAAAGAGAAAATCAATTTAAAGGTTAAAAGGCTTAATGGGCCAATTCCGGAGGGAGAAGGGTTCATGAGGGAAATGAAAGAGGAGAGAAGGGGCAAGGGGTGGATGTCTGGGCCAAGCCCCCCCCCCCTCTGCGCAGGGCCCACTAGGGCTGGCCAGCAGCGCCCCCTCTCCCCCTCCTTTAGTCCCACCCCGGGACTTTGAGGGGGGTAGTACCCCCCCTCCCCTATATATAGTGGGGGTATTTGGCCAGATAAAGACACACAATATTCAATAAAGGTTTCCTCACTTTTGGGGAGACCTCCAATTGATATTCTCTCTCTCCCGTGACCGTGGTCCCAAGTTCGGACTGTGCGAACGAGAGACATCTTCACCGCGGAGCGCGGTCGCGTTACTCTATTACTAATAGATAGGTCCTGGCAACATTAGAGGTTCAGAGGCGTAGGGTAAAATTTAATTATTCTCATAAGCGAACCCCTTCAATGGTATCAGAGCTAGATCTATGCGTAGTAATGCTAGTACGGGTAGAACACACGAGATGTAGCATGTGGGTGTTGTTCTTTTAGTTGTTACTGTCCCACGTGTACTTGTGTATACCACAGTAACGCTTGATGATGTGGCCCCCAACCGACTTTACGCGTTCATTCGCGAGACTGGTCCATGCTTGACATACGGCTTGTACCGTATAAAGTGGCTTTGGGGGGTGTCTGTCTCTCTCGCATTAGTTGGTATGCCATTTGCAACAGAGGGCCCCGAAAGGGGTGTAGTATAAACAACTACTTGATCAGCGTTGTGGTGAAAGTTCGTAGGTAAGAACGGTTCTTGTGCGAAAGCCCATTCATCCATGTAAAACATGCAAAGATAAAGTAGAGGCGTCTAACTTTGTTTTGTAGGGGGGGCGTTGCTTTGTGATATGGTTGTGGCAAAGGTAAAGTGATTACCTTATGTTATGAAGTAGTAGTAGATAGTCACGGAGGTGACGTACTACCACGCCGGAAAGACACTGGTACCCTAGTGTCTATGGCGCTGGAATCCGGTGACGTCGGATGGAGATCACGACATGAAGGACCATATCACATCGCATTTACATTCAATGTTATTGTTTGTATATCTTATTGTGTTCTAGTATTAAATACTCGATGGTAGCCTAATAAGATGATCCCTGTTAAAAATTACCAATGATTGTGTTCCCCCTTAGTGTGCACCACCAAGAAAGTTCTTTAGTATGTGGCAGGCTATGATGATCAGGTGTCAGACATATCTATGTTCGCATACAGTGGGTGTAAGCCATGTTGCACAGCGAATACACTAAGGTTGAGTTGGCGAGCCTAGCATGTAGCAAACATGACCTCGGAACACGGATGGTCGAAAGATCGAGCACGAGTCACATGAATGATGTGATCGACGTTTAGCGTCCACCCTAGAACCCACATTGATGGTCGTGATGATCGGGGAGATGTGGGGAAAAGGGGTCGTGTTATCACTAGAACCCTTTAGGGGTAGGTGTTTCTTAATGGAGTTATTATTAACTCATTTAATTATAAACTTAGTCTAAATTCCTTTTGCAATTATAAATGTAGAAAATGGTTCTCCCCGAGATTACCTTCCCTGTTGACAATTGGTTAAAAGGATAAAATCTCAAGTTAGATGGATCCAACTTCTTTGTATGGGTCATGATCTCCTTAGCGAGAACAAAGTGGCCGACTACATGATCTGCGAGATGTACTTGGAGCCGCCCTATCTTCATGAGACCCAGGAGCAGTGGGATCTCCGCTGCCGTCGTCGTGTGATGGCCACATTCATATCAGTAATGATGCGCCTTGGGATGGAAGATGGGCTATGGCCGATTGTGGGAAGTCTCAATCCCCAAACGATTATGGCACATCTGAGATCACATTTCGTGGAATAAGTGCGCATATGGGAGTATGAGCTGATGGGAGATTTCCTCTCCATAAGGATGGAAGAGAACTCCTCGCTGGAAGATCACTTGTTATGCATACATGATGCATACATGAGTCTTGCATACTTCCTGGACAACTGGTTCGCAAGCTCTTTTGCAATAGGCATGTTGTTGCGGTTGCTGCCACTAAGCTACCAAGCACTTGCTAGGATTTGCATTATGAGAGGCGACGCGGAAACACGGGATTTCCACAAGTTCATATCACATTTTAGGGATGTGATGGTTGAACCTATTGTCGCTGAGGTCATCAATGACAAAAATATATTTGATATACAATTTAATAAATGTTATAATCTTGCAAACACATTTGTAGTGTTAAGTATATTTGATACTTGTTCTGTTTTACTGAAAATATATCCTTACGCATAGAGGTGCTTGCTGGAGAGGAGGTGACGTTGCGTGTTGATGGTGAGCATGATGATCATGGTCAACGACACTCTTCCTCAACATTTATCACTTAGTTTATGTTTTTGGATAGTTATTATAATCAAAATATTGTGAACCTCTTTAGTGTGTCTCACACTTTTTTAGATGGTTATTCATATGAGTTTGTAACAAACAGTTGTTCCACTTTTTGAATGATTTCTATTCATCTTCATATCTTGTTCGATTATGTGTGAACTATCCTGGTGTTGAAACTAATTGATAATACATGAACATTTGTAAAATATTGAAATGCCTTGAAATTACCCAACTTAATGATATGATCATTACTGAATGAAAACCATTGTTTAAATTCAAAGTTATATTGATAATATGTGAAAAACACTTGTTTTCTTGTCACATATGAATCATGCCTAAGTTCGGCAAAATAACTTGAACATCGTATATTACTTGAATACAAAGTGTTTGATGAATTGTTAAAGAGAATACATATTCAATGTATTATAGTTTAACAAAATTGTGATTATCATTATATGATTGTTTACCAAAGGAATTGTAGTAAATGTGTAAAGAAATTTACAAAAGGAAACATGAATATGAAACTATTTGATATGATCAAATTATTTCATCAACAAAGGGTATTAAAGATAAATAAGAATCTAATTACTATGATTTGATCAATAGTAATGAAATTCTACTTTATAAGATTGGCATAAAAGAAATTGTGAAATGCAATGCATTTGAAATGTCAAAATGCAAAACATCAGAATATGATATAAGATATCAAAATGGGTGAATAGATGGCGCCAAATAAATTGTTGTAGTGTAGATATAGAGACCATTAGTTAGAAATAGTTAGCACTCAATTAGAACATATAGTGAATCATCTGGATTCGTGAGATCGGCTCCATATCTAGTATGGATCGTCGTGGAAGTTTTGGGTTTATTCGATATAACCATAACAATAGTGAATAAGTCCTTGTAGAGTATTCATTAGAAACATTGAATATGAAATCCATAGCTGAAACCAAAAGGAAAGCAAAACTAATATTGCTTGGATTTTGGTGCATTCTTGAGAAAGTTCACATTCAGTGATATTTCTCGATTATGAAGCAAATGGAAGATAGTGAAAACATGATCAGGATTCAAAACCCTACATATCAGAGTGTTGAGAAGCACAACTGAAAGTGTTCCTGAACGATTCTCTTCACAAAGGAAAGAATCAATGATAGTGATCATTGTGTTTTCCCACTGGTATTTTCACTACATGAAGTAGGATTCAAAATGTAACCCATATCTTGTATGGAGACATTTGTGAATCATTTGTCATGATTATCAGGATATGACATACCTATGAACTACTAAGGAAATAATGGTAAGCTAAAGATATGAGAAATCCCAAAGCAAAATTCCCTTGAGATTGGAAAGCAATTCATTGGTGAATCTTACAAGTAAATGGGTTACTTGGATTTTCTCAAATGACTGCAAAGCCATAGTGGAAAAAGGGGTGAATGACAAAAGCAAATTTGTTGGGTATTGGACAAATTCAAATAAATTTGATTCAAGTGTGCTGAAAGTATGGTGGATTTAATACTAGTATCTCATAGTAAATCTCCTAATTTGATATTTGATCAAAGGATTTTGAAGTTGTTCAAAATAGTGAGTGGATATGCAATTTGCACGAAATTGAGAGGGAGCTATGAAAGTCTTCCTAAAACAATATGTGAATGACATATTTTTGAGTGGGAGCAATGTAAGTCTCGAACTCAAATATGTCGGGAACACATTTTGAGTGGGAGCAATATAAGTCTCAAATTCAAATATGTAGGAACATAGTTTGCGTAAGAGTAGTGACTCATACCCAAATATGTTGGGAACGTATTTTGAATAGGAGCTTAAAGGAGTGATTCTTAAGTGTGTATATGACACACTGAGAATAAAAGCGCAAGCCAATAAATAATGATTTATAGGGAGTAGAAGTTGATAATAAGTATATTACGATATTATTTAGTATTCCTTAAAGGATTCTAAAAAGGGTTTCAGAATAGAAGTTAATTGAGAAACCGGTCCTTGATAACTCAAATTAGGAATATAATTAAGTCCAACATCGATGGTTGAAAGAAAGAAAAGGATGATCATCATCCACTATGTTGAGACATAGGTTCTATCTTAGAAAACCAAGATGATAACTTAACATAATATATGATCTAATAAGGAATGTTTGAAAAATGATTAAGTTCGAATCACGGAATGTTGAGCTAAGTTTGTCTACAGTGTCTAATAGAGAACTGTAGACATATTTTTCCAAATCCATGAAGGATGACATATATTAAAGCATAAAGGGTTATGTTATAAGGGAATATGTTGGAAACTCATGTAATACCAACTAAAGTCAAGTAGGAAGCGAGGTGAACAAAACATCAAAAGTTGCACAGGGTGCACTCGTGTTTCGATAATTACATTTATAATAATAGATAAGGGTACCATCTAAAGTGTTGTATACTGTTATGGCGGGGCTAGTTCGCTTTTTTATGCTTTACTGTAGGGTAAAAACCCCACAGCTTTCCTTTATTAAAAATAATCACCAAAAAACATAAAAAAGTTCATCTAGAAGAGAGCAGGGAGGGGAGGGGAGTGGAGTGGAACTACCTACCTACCTATTGATTGGGTGAAGGGGGGAGGGAAGGGCAAGAGATGCTATACAATTACAGACAGAAGGAAAACATAATTACACCAGAGCAGCGATCCATTGCTGTAATTTAACTTTGTGTGCAGGTTTCATTCTGTACACCTGTAGGGATATATCATGCACAAAACCCCCTTTCCATGCAGCAAATCTAGGTTGAATATGTTCAAATATGCGTGCATTCCTGACTTTCCAGATATTCCAGCATGCAAGGAACACCACCTCAGCAAAGAAAGGTTGGTTAAACTGTTTCTGGCCTCTTTAGCAATTTGGCTCAGGTTAGAACCAGAGGGCCAAATTATTTGAAGGTGGTTCCAAATTCTGTGGCTGAAATTACAGTTGAAAAACAAGTGGTCTTTGTCCTCACGGTGTGCTCCAGGACATAGGACACAAGTGAATGTGTCAATGACATTCCAATGTCTTCTCTGAATCATATCTTTTGTATTAAGTTTGTCACTTAAAAGCAACCAAGCAAACATTTTGATTTTCATGATGCACTTACTCCTCCAAACCCACTGATAAGTAGGGCAAACATGTATACTGTCATACTGAGACATGTAAAACTTATTGGCTCTGTAATCCCCCATGTACAGGACCATTCATCATGAAGATCCTCCCATAAGTCGAGCTGTGGAAGCCACCCATTTAGAGTTAACAAATCCGGGTAAGCACCTTCAGATAGAGGCAGATGAAACTCCACAGTTCTGTCTGTCATGTTGACCATGTCCCTGACCGAGATAAACTGGTCTTTTGCATAAGAAAAGAGCCTTGAAAATCTATGCTTCAAAGGTACCCTAGAATTGCCAAGTTCCCATATATCAAACCAAAAAAGCACAGTGTCCCCACATTTGACAATTGGCTAGGCAACACCTTTATACTTGTCTATTAGCTTGAAAACATCCTTTCACCAATATGAACCACAAGGTTCAGTGGCATGGGGTACATCCTCATCATAGTATGTTTCCCATATCAGCTTGACCCAAGGAATAGAGAAGTCTTTATTATAGAACTTATGAAGGAATTTGAGTAGCAGGGCATCATTCTTATCCTGAAAGTCTACAATACCAAGACCACCCTTCATCTTTGGCTTGCAAATCATCTCCCAGGATGCAAGAGATTGTTTGGGTGTGTCAATATTGTCTCTCCATAGGCATTGTCTGATAATCCTGTTCAGCTGATTATTTATGCCAGGGGGTATGTGGATTGTACTCATCATGTGCAGTGGCATAGAAGACAGGGATGAAACAATCAGTTGTAATCTTGCCTCCTGAGAAAGAAAACTAGAGGTGGCAGTCAATCTTCTTTCAAGTCTATGAACCATAGGAGATAAATCTTGAATGGTTGGCCGGGTAGTACCCACAAACAAGCCAAGATAGGTGAAAGGCAAGGTTCCAATTTGGCACCCAAACACCAAAGCAAGCTTAGACATCAAAACATCATCAACATTAATACCCATTATAGAAGATTTGTGATAATTGATCTCCATACCAGTAGTTTCAGAAAAAGCCTTAAGTGCATCCTCCAGTGCAAGAAGTTGTGGGAGATCAGCAGGGAGAATAAGAAGAGTGTCATCAGCATAATGAATAATTGGGAAGTCAACATCTCCATTGGGGACAGGAAGCTTAAGAACCCCTCTTCTGTAGAGATCATTAACTACTGACTGGAGAAGGTCACCCCCAAGTACATACAGCAAAGGGGAGAGAGGATCGCCTTGTCTTACACCTCTCCTACGAGGGAATTGTTTACCTAGAACCCCATTCAACAGAACTGAAGAGACACCAGAGGTGAGGAAATCTTTAACCCATCTAATCCAATCCTTAGAAAAGACTTTGTGCTTGAGAATAAGCAGTAAAGCATCATGTTCTATGGAAACGAAAGCCTTCTCAAAGTCCAATTTGAGGATGATAATAGGCCTCTTGGAAGATTGACATTGAAATAAATACTCAAGATACCAAGCTAAGCAATCTTGAATTGTCCTTGATTTTATAAAGCCACATTGATTCTTATGGACACATCTCAGAATATGTTCCTGGAGTCTATTAGCAGCTAACTTGGTGAGGAATTTAAGGCAGACACTGGTCAGAGAAATGGGCCTATAGTCATTGACACCCTCTAGGGAAGCAACCTTTGGAACCAAGGTGATAAAAGATGTATTCAAGCTTTCTAGAGAAACAAGATCAGAGTGAAAGTCATGAGCAAGCTTGTAAAAGTCACCAGAATTAATATGCCAGCATTTTTTCAAAAATAAACCATTAAAACCATCAGGTCTAGGAGCCTTATCAGCAGGCATAAACTTGATAATGGAATCCATCTCCTCCTTTTCAAAAGGTCTAGTTAAAACACTAAGTCCCTCCCCTGGCTTAATAAGAGAACCAAGAGACAGACTTAAAAGAAAGCCCTTGGATTTCCCCATTCTCTCTTTAAACTTATTCAGAATAATACCAGCCATTTGTTGGTGATCAGTTACAATATCCCCACTATCAATCTTGAGGCCAGCAATGCTATTTCTTCTAAATCTCTGACTAGCCATTGTATGAAAGAACTTGGTATTCTCTTCCCCCACTCTAATCCATCTTATTGAGCACCTTTTCCTCCAATACTTGCACTATGCAGAGAGCAGTTTGTTGAGATGGATTTTTACAATATTTCTGAAGTTGAATTCCAATCTAACAAGACACCTATGTTCTTCCACAGTGTCAAGAAACAGGATGACCTTATTACAATTCTCAGTGAGTACTTTCATGGTGGAAAGACTTGTACACCATTTCTTGAGATCATATCTCAGACATTTTAGCTTATGGACCAGAGATGCAGCACTATTAGATTTATATGAGGTTTTGTTCTAGGAATTCAGGACACATTGCAGGAAAGAAGGGTGATCCACCCAGTAATTTTCAAACCTGAAAATCTTAGCTTTGGGGATGACAGTGTCAATTGTAACCATGCAGGGGATATGATCAGAATCAGACTTGGCCATAGGAAGAACTAAAGTTTTGGGGAACTGAGTGGTCCAAGAAGGGGTGGTAAAAAACCAATCCAATTGCTCAAGAAGTGGGTCAGCTTGCATATTAGACCAAGTTTACTGTCTCCCTTCAATAGGAAGCTCAATCAGACCCAGGTGTCCAATAATCTCATTAAAGTTGAACATATCATTAACATCTCCTCCTAGCCTATTCCTATTGTCATTGGATCAAATGAAGTTAAAGTTGCCTAGAATTAACCAGAGACAATCAACAGGTATTGTCAGGTTATAGAGCCATGTGGTAAAGTTTTCTCTCTCATGTCCATGACTAGGTCCATAAGCAGAAACAAGTGTCCAGCTATCAGAGTTATGCACTGACACAAAGTTCACCACCACAGCAAATCTCTGAATTTCAATTAAAGAGCCACTGAAAATAGTAGAACTCCACAGGACAATTATCCCACCAGAAGCCCCCTCAGAGGGAGAATAAGAAAAATTATCAAAACACTTAGGACAAAATTTGCGAATGATTATATGATCAAAATATTGCATTTTAGTTTCCTTAAGACAGACAATAGAACAACGGCTTTCCTCAATTTTAGCACGCACATCCAACTGTCTTCTTTCAGAATTCAGACCTCTCACATTGAGATCAAGCACACACCATTTTCTAGTAGAAATATTATCCATTACAGACCATATAGATAGACAAATAAAGAGCCCAACATCCAGGTTCAGCTCTCCCATAAGACTCACACATCAAGCTACTGAGACTGAAAACACCCATTATCACAGAGACAACATAAACCATAAAATCACACCAAATTCTGAAGGGTAGAGGAAACATCATCCCTTCGACTACATGTAGAAGATGCTTTCTTATCATTGGGAACACATGGCTCAGAGCTACCAGCAGGATCAGCTAAAAGCTTCTCCTTAGTGAGGTCAGCTTGATCAATACCCAGGCAAGCTCCAACCCTTTGCATAATAGCTATAGGCGTCGGTGGGAAGCTACATTCTCTAGGGTCCTCAGGGTCATCAGGGGCCTTGTGGTCCTTTGTAATAGAGCAGTTTACAACCTTTGTCTGCAAAGTCTAGTGCCTCTTTCTAGTAGCAGCTCTTGTCTCCTGTAGAGCAGCATGTCGGTGTCCATCCCTCAGAGTGCTGCTCCTGGTACTACGCCTGAGACCACGCTCATTCAGGGGGGTCTCCTTATTTCGAGATGATCTAACCTTCCTCTTCTACATAGGTGTAGCTGCTGCATTGAAGGTAGTGTCCAACAGAGTATCAGTCTGACTGTCCATATAGTCCTCACATTCAACTTCCCAATGCACAGAGATTCTCTTGGGTCTTGCTTCAAGATCAGAAGTTATCAGTCCCCAAGGCAAGGGTGGAACCACATTATCAAATGCCTCCTCCCATCTTCTTTTAGTAAGAAGAAGTGTTGAAAAACCTCCCTCCCTAAAGATAGTGGGCTTGATCTGAGAAGTAGTGAGGCTTGGCAAGGCATTTTGGAAGAATTTGTCCATCAACATATGGGGGTAAAACAGGACCAAAGGCCCTATGACTAGAAGAGGCAGGGGCATATTTTTTCAGAAAATCTAGCCCATTACCACTAAAGCAAATTGCCTCATTGTCCCACTGTAGTAGCACCCTATTGATGACTATATTCCTAGGCTATTGTCCAAAATTGACTGAATCTCCAGAGCTGTATGAATCATACTGCAGAACAATCGAGTTGTTCACCTCTAGTTCCACGGGTTCCTCCAGAATTCCTTCCTCCTCCTGACCAGGCTATGCTTGGACATTCTCCACAGGCTGGTCTAAACCTCCCTGGGCCTGAACCTGAGCATGATTACCTCCCTGTGTCTGAAAAGGTGGATGTGGTTTCTGTTGCTGAACATTATTAAACTGGTGTCCTGGAGCATCATCTCAGCCAAGCTTAGGGAAAGCAAGCAAAACAAAGTTATTATTTTGTGGGGCCAAGTGACCAGGCAAAGGATGGGGTTCCATCCAAAGGCCTTGGGTCCTCATCAGCAGGCAGTTCATCAGCAAAGTTAACAGTTAGAATATAACAGGCCGTAGTCCATGATTCTCTGATAGCACCCAAGTTGGAATAGTTTCCAAACACAACATCTCTAGGCACAAGGGCAGGAGATCTGAAGGAAGCATAGACCATGGTTATCTCTAGAACCTCCACATCCTGGTGCCAATGCAGAAACTTACCAAAGCCAGCAATAGCATTGGTAATGTCATACTCATTCCTGTAATCTAGAGGAATTCCCAGGAACATCAGCCAGCCATGATGATACCCCACTTCAGCCCTGTGATTTTCCTTGTTATCGTGTGGCACAAAACGGACAAACACCCCATGTTGAAGCTGAAATGGGGCATGATTTACAAGAGCAGCACGAGCAGCCGGACTACGGAGACGGTAGAAACCCAGCCCAAACAAACAAGGTTGCACATCATCCACTGCTCTATGAAGATGCTGGACAGTAAAATTGCGAACATGTTCCCTCCACATTGGTTCATCTTCTTCAGGCGGTGGAGGCATTGATGACCCATAAGTATAGGGGGTGTATCGCAGTATTTTCGAGGGAAGTGAAACCCAATTTATTGATTCGACACAAGGGGAGCCAAAGAATACTTATCAGCCTTAACAACTGAGTTGTCAATTCAGCTGCACCTGGAAACAATCTTGCTCACAGCAGTTTATCAGTAGCAATGGTTTTGTAGTAGGAATAGTAAAGTAACAGTAGCAGCAAAACAAATACAGTAGTAACAAAAGCAGTAAACAGTGGGATTCGAGTGCGGTAGGCATAGGGATGGATGGACGGGCGTTGCATGGACAAGAAAATTCACATAGAAATCAAAACATAGGGCAATTGCAGATAAATGAGATAAAGCACCCAAGTACTAGACAATCCTAGGCATGTGTTCCATATATAGTCATATGTGCTCGCAATGAGAACTTGCACAACATCTTTTGTCCTGCCAGCCCGTTTGCAGCGGGGCCTCTAGGGAACTACTAGCAATTAAGGTGCTCCTTTTAATAAAGCACCGGAGCAAAGCATTAACACTCTGTGAACACATGTGATCCTCACATCAAAGCCTTTCCCTTCCGGCTACCCCGATTTCTGTCACTTCGGGACCATAGGTTCCAGACAACGACGTGTGTAAACAACTTGTAGATAAGACCCAAAACAATACTATCATAATGAATCAATAATAAGTTCAGATCTGAAATCATGGCACTCGGGCCCTAGTGACAAGCATTAAGCACAACAAAGTTGCAACAAAGTCATAAAGCACTAATAAGAGATACTAGGCACTATGCCCTAACAATTTGATGCCATTACATGAACGATCTCATCCAATCCCTACCATCCCCATAGCCTACAGCGGGGATTACTCACTCATAGATGGGGGAAACATGGATGGTCGATGAAGATGATGGTGGAGGTCGATGGAGATGGATCCGGGGGCACTTCCCCGTCCTAACAGGGTGCCGAAATAGAGACTTTTTGTCCCCCGAATCTCCCCTTCGGTGGCGGCAGCGCAGCGGAACTTTTTATGGAAAAACGTCGAACCCCCCGAAGTTTGTAGGTCAGAAGGCTTCTTATAGGCGAAGAGAGAGGTCGAGGGGATGCCTGGGGCCACCACACCAGGCCCTGGCGTGGCCAGGCCTAGTCCGCGCCTGGGGGGGATGTGGCCAGCCCCTGGCCCTCCTCCGTCTCATATTCTGGCTCTGTGAGTCTTCTGGAAAAATAGGCACTTTGGCTTTTGTCCCATCCAATTCCGAGAATATTCATTTTCTGACTTTCCTGGAACCAAAAATAGCAGAAAACAGGCAGTTGGCACTGTGGCTCTTGTTAATAGGTTAGTCCAAGAAATCATATAAAAAGTACTCCAAAGTGTGGACAAAACACAAGAAAGTGGATAAAAACAAGCATGGAGCATCAAAAATTATAGATACATTTGCAATGTATCAGGCATCAAGATTGTATTGCAGATTCTCTCGTTGCGCCTAGGTGGCATCACCGAGGGGGAGTAGAAGGTACGAGGTAGCCGAGTCGGTCCCCCATCAATGATCTCATGGCCATGCGGCACCTACCTCACCGGATCAAGGGCAAAGTTCACCATTGTCAGCAGAAACCTCTTGGAAGGAAGTGGAGGAGGCGGAGGGCTCAAAACAGGGGAAAAGGGGGAGTGCGGCGAAGAAGGAGTTGCTTCTTCAAAAGATGGAACGGCCAAGTCCAGAGTTTTGGTAATGGTGCAGTTTTTGAGGGGGCGTTGTCCAGAACTGCCATGTTAAGGGACCCATACTTGCCTCTTTTTTGAATAAAAACATTCTTTTTCAATGTGTCTTGACCGAAAACGACCCCGACACCTGATATTTTTAGTGCACACATCTTTATGATGCCCCATTGTCAAACACCTACCACAATCCCAGAAACGGTAAGCGATATCATTAATGACTTGCTCCAGCCCAAAGAGATCGTTGGCCAGATCTTTTTCTGACAAAAACAACCCACGACTTGGCCCAGGGGTTGCGGCGTGGCTCTTTAATTCCTTGCAGCCCAAAACAGGAAAGGACCCCTGAGGATCTGGAGTGGACCGATAGGAGTAGGATTTGAACAATTAATTGGCGCCCGTTATACGAGGGAATCCTGATCCACCTGCCCAGAAGCATCAAAAGAGCCAAAAAATAATGGAGGTTCAGAACATTCAGTCGGAGTCGAATACCCAGGCTGCACATCGTAAGAAAGAACATTTGCAAAAGACAGTCGCTTCTGAACTTTCTAAACATTTTGAGAGTTCGACGACATACTCTTCTTCTGAAGGATAGCTTTAGCAGGTCTAGAATGCAGAGCACGGAGGGCAGAGTCAGTATGTTTTTTATTGGGACTAACCAGAACCCATTCCTAGACGTTGCCAGTCAGAGAATTCCTTTCTCCAATTCGGACCCCCGTGCCCCCAAGTGTGAAAAAAACACTTAAACTGTTCGCATGAGAAGGAGCGAAGAGCCACAATGTCAAAACCCACTTGCCTGGAGCAGACAGAGAATCTGAAAACTCTATCATTAAGAAAATGAACCACCAAATCATCACAAAGTCCCCCAATGCAGGCCTCAAGAGCTAAGCTGACAGAGTCCTCAGTGAGTTTGAATTTGGCACGTCCAAAAGACACTATAAGAAGGAAATGATTAGCCTTGACCACTAGATGAACAGTAGAACCAAACTTCTTACGAAAACCAATACCATGCGAGAAATCTAGCCCTAACTTCAAAGATTGATACCATGCGGAAAATATCTTTACAGTAAACTCATAATTTTATTTCAGAATCAAATATTACTCATTTTTCTTAATCCAACAACATAATTTTTTGGACATATAGATATTTTTATATAAATTTTACAAGGTTATAATTTCTGCCTATTTTCTTATTCTCTAAAAATCGAGGGAATATTCCCGCTGACGTCGCAGGCTGACTCAGCGTAAGCGCTAACTGGATGCGACACGGCTGACTAGATGGCGTTGACGAGGCGTGACTAGGCGGCCACGCGGCGCAACACCACTGGCCGATATCGGTTCGGTGGTATGTGTAATATGGCGCGTCAGTAAAGATTTGATGGTCATGAACGGAAGGTTCCGTGCTCATCGGTGGGACGGCGTGTGCGACGACGGCGGCTTCGGATGGTGTCGGTAGGGAGCACTTCGACGGTCCTTGGCAACAGCGAGATGGTCCACGCGAAGCGGTGTTCGATGGCGAGCTCCCCGGTGGATTCTATTCCTTCCCCTCCTTGCTCCTGAGCTCATTGTGGCAGTACTTGTCCTTGACTCCGCGGGAACAACAGGGAGGAATTCCTAGCAGAAGACTATGAGACGGAGGGGGTGAAATATATGAGACGAGGAGGACCAACGAAAGGAACATGATGGAGGTAAAAGGGGTGCATGGGGTGGTCTAGAACCTTGAGCTTGAGCTTGTTCCGAGGCTGCGGCAGCGAGATCGGGAATCTCCGGTGGTAGCTAGGGTTTTATTTTTTTCGAAAAAAATTGAGACGAGGAGGAGGTGGGGGTTTATATGGGGCGGTTGGCATTCGAAAGGGCAATGAAATCGCGCAGAATCGTGGGATTCCGTTCCAGTGGCTCGGTATCGCACTTGAACTAGTCTCTGGCCAGAGGTGGAAGAAGATCTGGTGGCCCCGCCTGGTAGCGACACAGGTAGAGGGGCGTGCGCGAGTTGGGCTGGGTGCTGCTTGTTGAGTCGCAGGCGAGCCGTTGGCATTGTTGATGCCGCGTGCGCGCGAGGGTAGGGCCGGGCCGGCCCAGTGGCTGGTTCGGTAGGTTAGTTAGCCCCTTTTTCAATTTTTTTTGTTTTTCCTTTTCTATTTTATTCTTCCTCACATACCTCTCTCACATGAACTCCAAATAAGTTCAAATTTGTTTCTAAAATTTTGTAATATTCAATATATCATATTAAGGTAATATTTAGCATTATTTGTTGTCTTAAAAATAATGTATTTTATAAATCTTATTTAATCCTTATAGGAATAAAGTAGCAAATTTGCATTTAGGGTTTTGTTTAATGTGTGAATTTTAAAACCTCTGCAAACTTTTGCATAAATGCAATACAATATTCATAAATCTGTACTACTTAAAAAGGAGGAATTTTCTCTGTTTTCTCCGGTCGCTGCGTTTGGTCCAATATTTTTTTAGACTATTTTGCCCTTCCACCGTATCTCTATCTCTATCCCTGCTGCCTAAAAAAACCTAGCGTTCTGTTTCCTTGCCGAGGGCTGCGTTTTGCCGGGTTTTTTCGCCGCATCCGAAAACACAAAGCCATCTCTTCGCTTGTCTCTCTCCCTCCCCCGTCTCCTCTCTTTCATCATTGCCGCTGCCACCAGTATCGGCCGGCCCCGCTACCGATTGGCGCCGCCACGGCGCTGCCAGACTCTTCCTACTCCCCCGTGTCTCCTCCCTCTTCCGCCATCACCACCGTCAACTGCCATCGCCTCGCTACTCCTCTGCTAACCCTAGCCGCCTCTGTCTCCGATGAGGAGACGCCTCCGATCGCAATGGTCGTTCATCCAAATCTGCACGAGCGAAGGTTCAGCAGGGGTGGAATACATTGCGCATCACCATCCTCTATAGCCCTCGGTGGTGACAAGCGGGATGGAATTCCTTTGAGTCCATGGCCACATTCCGGCGAGCCTGGCGCTGGGATCAGGATCTGCACAACCTAGATTCTTACGCAGCACAATCCAATCATCTTTTCCAGGTACGCACGACAACACCATCCCTACCTTCGATTTTAGCATATGGATCTGAATCAACAGGTTGCATCTCAGCTAATAAAACATCACGTTGTTGTTCATTAGGAAATTATAAACCGGAGAATACATGCTAAGATATCAATTTGACTCAACTTACACAAAGACTTTTCTTCCCTAATAACTCAACCATGTATATTCGGATGCTCCAAGGGATCAACTATTGCAGATGAATTGGTGATTCCTATGGAGAGGATTTGGATGATGCCTGTTTTTTCTTCGGATTATCTGTATGGTACAATGTGTAAACTTTTAATACCCCAGTATACGTTTGACATAAAGTTTGTCAACTACCCAGATTTGGCATTTGGCGATTCCGATGGAGAGGATTTAGAATGTGTTAGTATTTCATTTGTAGATCTGTAATAATATTTCATCATTGTTGCCCATGCAAAAAACTAAGCTACCTGTATCGCATACTTAGTTGTACAAGAAGCTTATCTATGTCCCATGAATGTAATCCGAACGGATATTAGTTGTTCATGATTAACTACTGCCATGACATGCTGAAATTTATTTTACGGTCTCAAAGTTTTGCGCCAAAGTTTCTCCAATCCAGTCCATGATAAATATCTGCTCTGTTTTGTTCTTGGATTAATGAAGTTTAAAAACTGATAAATATATACTTGTGCTTATCGTCATGTGTTTGAGCAGCCGCCAGGAAAAAACATGACGTTGTCGTTCCAATCGATGCTTGTACTACTAAATATGTGTTCGTAGAATATTAGTTGAGATATTTAACTGCTAAACCTAGGTCCCAGTTGCTACAACTTTATGCATTCTTATTTTGTCTAACACATGTTTAATAGATTCCTTCCATGAATCCATGCTTCTATGATCGAACAATATATAACTATATGGATTAAACATATTATGTAGTCTATCGCCTCCGTTTACACTCATACACACCGAGTACTAATTCAATGCACACGACCTTTGCTTAGCCTTTTTTGGATACAATGCAGGTGAGAAACACCAACAAACTTGGATATGGAGTCATGTATATATCTTGATTTACCGTGGCTTGATTTTTGTGTGCATGTGTGATATGTTATGTCCTCATGAAGGCTAGTCCTACTCTATTTCTTTTTCCAATTCTATTTTAGTTTTTGTGATCCCCATGTGGTACAAGTAAATCGCTACATGTTGATCATTGATATTTGGTAAGGGTTATTCGTTAAAGAGAGCATGGGATGCTCAGTGATTTGACATGTGCTTCATTTTTTTGTGCATGATTCATATTTTTACAGGTCTATGTGTGTTTATCTTACAGAGAAGACAGCCAAAGAACTCCTTGGCGTTGATTATTTTGATCATAAGGTCATTTTATTACTTTTTTATTACTTCACTGCAATAATGCATAGCTAAATATGTTCTACATGTCAGTTCCTGTTTTTGGCTTCACGAGAATGTGTAACAATGACTTCCATGAACAACATATCAATAGATAATTTTCTCAATAAAAGAAAATATCAATAGATCAAGTAGTATCACTTGCTCTCTTAGTCCCCACAACAAAAACAATTCAGTAAGGGTAATTATGACTTCTCTTGACCATATTTAGTCAGTTTGTGCTTTTGGGTGCTTGCTTTAAAGAAGCATGATGAAATATCTAACCCGTGTTTTGTTCCTTGACTTCAATTTATCCTTTCAAGGTGTTCAACGACTGTAACTATTGGTCACTATCAAGATAGAAAGTGCTATTTCTTCATGTATCTTTGAGATAAGATGATGTGAAGAATCTCCACTAATTCTTGTCGCTGTTTGCATATTGAACTGATTTTTGTTCTATAGCCTCTATTTACTTTACACTCATACATTGAGTACCAATCCAATGCACAAGACCTTCGCTCAGCCTTTTTGGATACAACGTAGGCGATGAACACCCACTTTGAGATGGCATCATGTATCTTCATTTAACGTGGCTTGATTTTTGTGTGCAGGTGCGATCTGTTATGTCAAGGTTAGTCCTGCTTATTTGTTTTCCATTTCCAATTTAGATTTTGTGATCCTCATGTGGTGCGATTAAACCACTACACGTTAATCATTGATATTTTGTAAAGGTTGTTGTTTAAAGACAGCATGGATGCACAGTGATTTGACATATGTTTTTTTTTGCATGATTCATATTTTTACAACGAAATAGCCCTAGACCAATACCACATGTGGGCCTGGAATCCTCTGGCTCATTTCCCTCCTCTTGGTCACTCATACCTGTATCGACAAGTGGTGTCACCATAGGTGACAAACTTTCGACGTCCTCTTCCCATTGGAAGCCCTTCTCTCCCTACCTGATGCTTTCTACCCGGGGATCTAGAAATGACGGCTTGCACTACACGACTTCCGTGGTGAGTTTCCCATCTTTTCCTTCATGGAGTATCAGGGTCGAAGAGACTTCCTGATTTCTGCAACGACACATTAGGGTAATATATGAGTTGGCGATGGTGGTCAATGCTCTTACAACTTGCATGATAATTGTGTTTTGGTTTGGAAGTGCCAAAGTGGGACTGACTGAACTGGTAGGTTGGCCACGACAGTGAAAGATTGCCGGCTCATATATGGGCGTATGTGCACGATGATTGTGAGTTCTTGTTGTATTGGCTTAGTGCATTCTGATATGAATTGTGTAGCGTGAAATTGTTTCCTATCTTGTCTATGCATGTTTTCCTCCCTTTAAATTGCAGGTGCAAACTGAAGCCTGGAAGAAACATGATGTATAGGATTTGATAGAATCTCTTCTCTATCTCTATCTCTATCTCTACTACTTAAAAATGACGAATTTCCTCTGTTTCATCCGGTTTCGTCCAACACTTTTTTAGACCATTTTACCCTCCCACCAATTCAAATAAGGCATCTCTACTATCAGAGTTTTGGTATGGGCCAAGGCCTAGAGTCTCGACCAGAAGCTACGCCCACGCTTCTTTTCCTTCTCCTCTCCCCGGAACGAACAAAGTACCGAATAGAAGCACACCTAGGGTTCACCTTCACCATGACCGAGCCGCCGCCACCCAGTTGATCTCTCTTGTCGCTGTCTCCCTCCTTTGGTAGGAGGAACGGAATCCCCGGCTGCCAAATCCACATCACGAGCTGCGGCCCTGTCGTTCGTCGCCTCCTTTCTGCCATGTAGACCTCCAGCCGTCCCCGACTTCGACGCCTTCGGACGTGGCTACTGAAATGGATCGTATGGGCACCTAGAGGGGGGTGAATAGGTGCTACTCCAAATTTTAATAATTTTTCAATTTTAGGCTTAGCACAAAGAGTAAATTCTCTAGATAAACTATTAGGTGGAATTTCCCTATATGCAAACCTATCTACTAGCGAGTAAAGAGCGAGTGGAAGAGGAACGGGTAAACCTAGTGAAGCACGCAGAGACACAGGATTTGTTTGACCGCAGTTCCTTCCTTGTTAAGGGAAGTACGTCTGTGTTGGAGGGGT
This sequence comes from Avena eriantha, assembly GCA_910589775.1. NCBI lineage: Eukaryota > Viridiplantae > Streptophyta > Magnoliopsida > Poales > Poaceae > Avena > Avena eriantha. The sequence goes on from OU342742.1 coordinate 297,357,167, forward strand.
GGGCGGTACTAAGACCACCACGCCACAATAGACCTCACCCTGTTCTCCGATGGATCCCGCAACCAAAGGCCTGATCCACCCTTCCACTATAGGTACCCTTCGAGGCGGGCACCGGCGCCTTTACACAACTAGCGAGGCAACAACTCCACAAACAACTTGGAGGCTCCCGAAATGACAACAAGCTGCCACAAGAACAAAGTTATCAAATACAATGAACAAGATCTAGGTATTGACAAGAATACTAGATCAGAGATTTCTCCAAGTGAATGGAGAGGAGTTGAAGCGCTTGATACGAGATGATGATGATGAACTTCTCCTCCTTCAATTCCCCCAAAGATCAAGGTCTTCGGGTGGTTGAAGTGGGAGATCGAGAATGAGAGCTCTTGCACAATGTCTGGTCAATTTCGAATGAATCAAGAAGACTGATCATTGGGTAAGAAGGGGTATTTATACCCCCCTTCAGAAACCAACCGTTGGACACTTTGGGGGCTGGATTATTCGGCCCAAGTGAGGGCCAGATTATCCGGCCTGGGGAAAACTCTGCCCAGACTCGGAATATCCGGCAGATAAACCGCCCCCCTATCAGAGCGTCGCGCCGAGCTTGCCCTTGATCAACTTCTAGGGGCCGGATTATCTAGTCCTATGTCAAGGCTGGATTATCTGGCCTGGGGAGGAAAAACCGCCCCAGTTCAGATTTGCCAGGAGAAAATCCGACCGGATACCGAGCGACGCGCCTTGGCTCCCTTTGCTCAAAAACTGGGGGCCGGATTATCTGGCCCATGCGACAGCCGGATTATCCGGCCTGGGGAGGAAAAACCGCCCCAGTTCAGATTTGTCGGGAGAAAATCCGACCGGATACCGAGCGACGCGCCTTGGCTCCCTTTGCAATGAGGTAGGCCGGATTATCCGGCCCTTGGTGGGGCGGATAAACCGGGCCCCCTCAAAGCTTCCTGCACACTTAGCGCACATGAATAATCTCCACAGTATTGTTATCTAACACGCAAAACATAGGAAAACATGAAATGTTCTTTCAATCTCCCCCTTTTTGGTGTTAGATGACAATACTAGGATTTGCAGGAAAAAGTCACAAGACAAACAGTAATAACCATGAAAGAGACTCCCCCTCAATGTGTGCATAATATAATTTTGCATTGGAATATAAATGCACACAAATAGGTGAATCTATTCCATAGACATATGAGCAACATAAACATACCACCGAGGTAGAGGGAAGGCATCCTTGACATAAGCCACAATTATTACCGGATAACCAATATAAGCGCCTTCCGTGATAAAAGCCTCCAGGAATAGGATATGAATAGATAGATCCATAAGCATAATCCATGACATGAAATCCATAGGCATAATCCAGACAACCACATAGAGTCTCAACAACCACAAACCACAAATTTAAAGTTCAACGCTAAATGGGCATAAGCAAGAAAACGACGAATAGAAAAATGCAAGTGCTTATGCCCGACCCATGCAAATCCACGAACATCCTAATAGAACTACTTCTCCCCCTTTGGCATCAAGACACCAAAAAGGGAAAAGAGTGATGCTAGCGCCCCACGGGATCACTCGTAGTCCTCATCCTCATCCTTGTCCTCATCTTCGTTCTCATCCCCATCCTCATCTTCAAGCTCCACGGTTTCACCTTCCTCATCCTCATCATCAGCAGCAGGCGCAGAGGGGAACAAGTGACGCTCTAGCTCACCATAGTTCAACCCGGAGGAAGAGTTCCACCGAGCATACGGTGTGGGAGGTGTAGGAGCCGGAGGATCACCCGAAGCACCGGACACATGGTGGAGAATGAGCTGCTGGGAGTGAGCCAACTCATGGCGCTGCTTGTATGCCTCGTACTGACCCTTGCGCGTGTCCATTCCCATGCACAGAATGTTACGCTGGAACCAGTTCAGCTGCTTGATCTCACGGACAACGGGAGGCACTGGGGGCCTGTGAGCATCCCTCATGAGGCTCTCAGGAGCAGAAGAGGGGTGAGAGGTCTTCCGAACCTTGGTGTAGATCTTCTTGGCCTTATGCACCGAGTCAATGTGGAACTCCTCAGCAGGAAGCAGGTGCCTGATGAGCATCATAATGTAGGGTGCATAGGGAATGGACAGATGGTTAAACATAGCATCAGTTAATTCATGGTAAATGAAGTCCATGACATCCAGCCTGTACTGCACCGACTCGTCCTTGCAAGAGGCAACCTCATGAGAAAATTGAAGTAGCTGAACAAGGTGACCACGGATGCTGTCATTGTTGCCCCCACTCGGAGTGATGGAGTCACGGAAGAGACCCACTAAGGCAGCATAGATGGGAGCAAGTCCAGCCAGAGTGCCCACAATGCCATTGTCCATAGTGCAAGGAGAGAGAGCTGCATCTTTGTTGGGCTTCAGCTGGGTGATGATGCGGTGGCCACTGGCTCTATCCCTGCTGCGGAAAGAATATCCAAGAACCTCAGCAAACACGTGAAAATCAGCAGTCATAGGCCTGTCATGAGTCATCCACTTCATAGTGCGACGCTCATCCCCACAAATAACCAAAGTGGAGAAGAACTGCTTCACCACCTCAGAGTCAAAGGAGCACTGGAGAGACATGAGATGATGCAGCCCCATCCTCTCAGCCACAAACATTGCATCCACAAGATGAGCCTTCTCCAAAGAATCAGCAAGAACCAGTGGGTGCATAGGCCTAATGTTCAGCCTAGCATACACGTCTTCATAGATACCTTTCTGTTCTGCACACCAGAAACGAGTATCCCCTAGCTCATCATCACGAGGCAGCTCAGCAAACAAGTCACGTTGGCGGATGGAGGAATAGGTGACTGCATCCAAAGTCCTGTAGTTGATCTTGGGTTCCTTGCCCTTCCTCTTGGACACCCCCTCCCTAGTCATCTTTGCTTGTTCAGCCATGCGCTTCTCTTTGTGCTTTCTTCTCCTCAACTCAACTTCGTCCACTAAGTTACCTTGTCCGTCGTCCCGAAAGTATTTGGCGTGAGGGCGGCGCGTGTAGGTCTTGGGGTCACTGGAGCCACCTGTGAGGAGAATAAGGGTGATAGCAAGGGGATAAGCATACACACAAGTCCAGGAGAGAGCATGGAAAAAATAGTCAAAAAGTTCATAGGACAAATCTACTCAATGCATACTCCATAGTGAAACTGAACCAGAATCAAATATGTCAGGCCGGATTATCCGGCCTGGCCAGGGGCGGAGAATCTGGCCCTGGCAGAAAAATTTCGATTTCACCTAGATTGAATGCAAAAAAGTAGATCGGGCCTAGAAACTGTAAGACTATGATTTCTATGTGAAAACACATCCTTCTATACAATGTTCCACCCAACAAGTTACACATCTAGACAAAGATGGGGAAAGAGGGAGTTACCCTCACTCATTGGAGGAAGAACGCGGAGGAGAAGGTACCCGGAGGCGTGGAGAAGAAGATCCAGGGAGGCTCGGAAAATCCGGTGGCCGGAGAGGCTCCGGGGAGGGTGGGGGACGGCAGGCGGCGGCTGAGGAGGAGGAGAGGGTTGGGGGAGAAGTGCTGCTTGATATGATCCCTTCCCCCTGATCCCTGCCCTTTAAGACGAAATCCGCTAGGGCCGGATTATCCGGCCTACACTTGGGCCGGATTATCCAGCCTCAAATCTGGAATTCTGTTGCACACAGAACCAGGCCCACGCGTCCCCAAACAACACCCCCACAAGGTGTACAAGGGACTTGTGTGCTAGAATAGATGGCTTAGGGGCAGGGAAAGGCTTAGGATTAAGAGAGCCAAACTGAGATGGTACTAGACACTCAACATTGCAAGATCTAAATCAAATAAAAGCCAAGATTGAGTGTGATTCCCATAAGAACATGAGATAGCAAAGAACAACCAAAAAGATCCAATTCTCCTCAAGGGAGAGGGCGGTGGCCAAAGCCACCTTGTTGGAGTGTATGGTGTGACACCGCGAAGATATATCTTGGGTTCACGACCAATACTCATCAATAAGCTCACATATCACAAAATGATATTAAGAAAAATGATTTATCTTGCTTTTGGCATTATGGGGGGAGGGTTGGCCCAATGAGTTAGGACCACACTCCCCCTATATCCATGCCCACACCTAGACCAAAGAAGGATTGAGATGTACGAGTGAGTGCATGGGTAATCAAGACAAACTCCTAGAATCAATGATATTTAGCTCATTCCTCAAGTAGCAGAATCTTGCTTCAGCAAGTGGCTTTGTAAAGATATCTGCAAGTTGGTTCTTCGTTCTCATAAAGGATAGATCAATATCGCCGCGAGCAACATGGTCTCGAATAAAATGATTCCGAATCTCAATATGCTTCATCCTTGTGTGCTGAACAGGATTGTACGCAATTTTGATTGCACTTTCATTATCACATAAAAGCGGCACTTTGTCACAATTGACACCGTATTCCTTTAAAGTTTGCCTCATCCACAATAATTGAGTGCAAACGCTAGCAGCAGCAACATATTCAGCTTCGGCGGTGGAGAGAGATATACAATTCTGCTTTTTAGATGACCAACATACAAGAGACCTTCCCAAGAATTGACAAGCTCCAGAAGTGGATTTCCGATCATCCTTATCGCCAGCCCAATCTGAATCAGTATAACCACATAAAGAGAAATTGGAGCCCTTGGGATACCAGAGACCAAAGTTAGGGGAATGAACCAAATATCGAAAGATTCTCTTGACCACCACTAAGTGGCTTTCTTTAGGAGCTGCTTGATACCTTGCACACACTCCCACACTATACACGATATCGGGTCTAGATGCACAGAGGTAAAGAAGAGAGCCGATCATGAACCATTATACCTTTTGGTCCACATCTTTACCATGTGGGTTAAGTTCAAGATGACATTTTGTTTGCATCGGAGTGGCGACACCATTTAGATCCGTCATCTTGAATCTCTTGAGCATGTCTTGGATGTACTTTGCTTGATTAATAAAGGTTCCTTCTCTAAGTTTCTTGATCTCGAATCCAAGAAAGAACCGTAATTCCCCCATCATAGACATCTCAAACCTATCAGTCATAAGCTTTGAAAATTCATCATTAAAAGCTTTATTAGTAGAACCAAATATGATATCGTCTACATATAGTTGGCATACGAAGATCTCCCCCTTAACCTTCTTAGTAAAAAGAGTGGGATCGATTTTCCCAACTTCGAAGCCATGATCTAACAAAAGCGCTTTAAGGTGCTCATACCCGCACGTGGGGCTTGTTTAAGGCCATAGAGTGCCTTATCGAGTTTGTAGACATGGTTCGAAAAGTTAGGATCCTCAAAACCCGGGGGTTGCTTTACATATACCAACTCATGTACATGACCATTAAGGAAGGCACTCTTGACGTCCATTTGCTGCAACTTAAAATTGTTATGGGCAGCATAAGCAAGAAGGATACAGATGGACTCAAGGCGAGCCATGGAGCATAGGTCTCGCCGAAGTCAATGCCCTCAACTTGAGATTAACCTTGCACCACAAGTCTTTCCTTGTTCCTCACAACAATGCCATTCTCATCTTGCTTGTTTTTAAATATCCACTTAGTGCCGATAACATTGCGGCACTCTTTGGGTTTCTCCAAGAGTTTCCAGACTTTGTTGCGCTCGAAATTATTCAACTCCTCATGCATAGCAACAACCCAATTTGGATCTTCAAGAGCTTCAAAGACCTTCTTAGGTTCCACCATAGAGATATGAGCTTGATGCTCACCAAAACTGGCCAATTCTCTTCTTGTAGAGACCCTTCATCGAAGATCACCAACAACCTTGTCGAGGGTGTGACCCCTTAACTCAAGGTTTCAATCAGCTCGAGCCTTGCGACGAAGTTCAATAAGTTTGTTGTCTCTTGGAGGTGTAGATTCATCACTTGAATCTTCATTGGAAGCATTTACTCGACCTTGATCAGGAATTGGAATATCAGCAGCAGGTGGTGGTGAAGCGTGCCCTTGAGGTGAGTCAGTAGCCGTAACAGGAGGCTGCTGAACCGGTGAGTCAGGGCCGGATAATCCAGCCGATGGAGAGCCCGGATAATCCGGCCAGGGAGTACTTGTATCAGCTTCATCAGGATGCCTGGGGCTTGCTTGAACTGGCGAGGGGCCAGATAATCCGGGGCTTGCCGGAAAATCCGGCCTGGAGCTTGCATTGATATCTTCACCACTAGGAGCAAAATGGTCAGCTAGAGTGGGGTGGACGGATAATCCGGTGTCCACCGGATAATCTGGCCTGGAGTTTTCTGGAGCGCCTTGACCTTCAGCAGTTGATGGAGATGGTGCAGAATTTGCTCCCGTGGTGGGAACATGTTGTGCATGAGTAGATGAGGGCTCTTCATGGGAAGAGCATTGTCCTTCCCGATCCGCCACAAGGGGTTCCTCAATGGGGCAGAAAAATCCCACGCCCATTCTTCTTATGGCATCTTGGGGTATTTCAACATCTGCATCACAAACACCAACTTGCTCCGCACGGGAACCGTCATTTTCCTCGAACACCACACTACAAGATTCTACAACAGTTTCGGAGAGCTTATTGTAGACTCTATAAGTGTGGGATTCGGCACCATAACCAACAAAAATACTGGTAAGTATTTCATACGGAGTCTTGTCCAAGATCTTGCGGAGGTATAATCGGTTGGATGAATGACAAGCAGTAGAGATTGCTTCAGCCCAGAAGTTATATGGAGATTTAAATTCTGCTAACATTGATCTTGCCATATCCATTAGAGTTCGATTCTTCCTCTTGGCTACACCATTTTGTTGAGGGGTGTACGCAGCGGAATATTGATGTCTTATCCCCTCTTCACTTAGGAACTCATTTAAGGTGTAGTTCTTGAACTCAGAGCCGTTATCACTTCTTATAGCCAGAATGGGGACGTTGTGTTGATGTTGAACCTCGTTGGCGAAGTCGATGACTGTTTGTTGAGTTTCACTCTTCAACTTGAAGAAATAAACCCAAGTGTATCTTGAGTAATCATCAACAATCACTAGACAATACTTCTTCCCACCGAGGCTTGCATGAGATGGAGGTCCGAAGAGGTCCACATGAAGGAGCTCCAAAATCCTTTTTGATGAGATAATAGTTTTCCTTCGATGAGGTGATTCATGCATTTTCCCTTCAACACACGCCCTGCAAACACGATCTTTGTCAAAGGAGACATTTTCTTTTAGTCCAAGGATGTGGCCACCCTTGTGCAGACTTTGCAAAGTTCTCATATTGACGTGGGCTAGCCGGTGATGCCATAGCCAACCCGCGTCAGCCTTTCCGAAAAGACACATCGGGCCTGTAGTGGTTTTCCCCGAAAAGTCCACCACGTACAGGTCATTTTCGACATATCCCACGAAAGCGACTTTTAGAGACTTGCTCCACAAGAGTACCACCAAATCAGCATCAATATAAACTGCAAAGCCCATCTTACCAAGGGCGCGAACAGAAAGAATTATACCCGAGGGTCTCAACAAGCATGATGTCCACGAGAGAGATATCGTGAGCCACCACAACTTTGCCGAGACCCAATACCTCAGATTTTGACTTGTCACCATAGGAGACGGTTATGTGATCAAGGTTTGGCCGCATCTCCGTGATGATCTCCTTGCTTCCGGTCATATGACTCGTGTAACCGCTATCGAGTACCCATTTAGAACCACTGGAAGCATAGCCCTACAAGAAAATTACTTCTTGGTTTTAGGTACCCATTTTTCAATGGGTCCTCTCATGTTAGTAACAAGGGTCTTGGGAACCCAAATAGACCAAGGAATGTAACAATCATAAGGGCCTACATAACTAGCATAAACATCACCATAATAATCACAATATAGTTCAAAGTTAGGATTGTTGACCCCTGCAAAACCAACATAATTAGTCTTGTCATTGGTAATGTTGCTAGTCTTTGGTTGAGCAGTCTTGCTCTTCTTCTTCTTCTTCTTCTTCTTGTTTTTCTTGTTCTTTGTCTTGGGGATGTAACCAAGACCTTCTTTACTATTGTTTGTCCTTTGCTTGCTCAGTATCTCATCAATAACTCTTTTACCTTTGTGTTGAGAACTTCTTGCAAGGTCTTCTTTTTCCAGAGGATGAAGTGGAGGTACTTGGCACATCATACCGTTTCAATTGAGTTTGGAGCTGGTCATGAGACTCATTTAAAGTAGAATGATCACTCTTCAATGCCTTGTGAGCACTTTCAAGATTATCAAACTTCTCCAAAAGTCTAGCATGAACAGCCCCAAAGTCAATCTTTTCTTTCTTTAGTTTCTTTACCTTGGCAAGAGCATGGCCACGTTCTTTGATGAGTTGAGCCACAGCTTCTTCATGTGACTCCTCAATGGATTCGAGTCTCTCTTCCAAAGATACTCGAGCTTCCTCTTCCTCTTCCAAGGCATTCTTCAAAGAAGCTATCTCCAAGGCATCTTCTCTTTCAATTCTGCCCTTTTCTTCAAGAAGATCTTCGGCTTGAGCAAGTTGACTCATAAGAGCATCAAAATGGAGTTTGTGCTCACCTTGCAGGTTAGTGAAAAAAGTATCCAAAGCAATAACTTGTTCTTTCATTTTAAGACTGTCATGATCATCCATATCCAAAATTATGTTAGTCTTAGGAAATGAAGAGCTAGAAGTTGATACCTCAGACCCTCTTGCCATTAGGCAAGTGGCGTTGTTGTTGATGACGTTCTCGTTTGGCGAGTCGAAGAGAGATGAAGGAGTCGATGTGGTGGCTATAGCAGCCACCTCGCGGGAACTATCATCATCCTCTTCCTCTTCACTTACAGAGGAGTATTCTTCTTGTGCAACTAAGACGATCTTGGGTTGCTTCTTGAAGGGCCATTCTTCTTAATAAATGGCTTCTTCTTAGGTGCTTTAGATTTCTCTTTAAGAATGAGCCTGCCACCATTGTCTTCTCTATTTTGATACGGACACTTGGCTACAAAGTGCATTCTATCTCCACGGTTGTAGCAAGTTCTCAATCTTGTGCCACTTTCTCTTCTTCCATTTGACCCATTCTTGCGCTCAAGTTCCGACTTGGCTTTGACAGGGTCCTTCCAAAAGTTCCTTGCATAAAACGCCATGTACTCACCATGAACACGTTTGACTTCATCGGGGCAGTCCATGGAGGCCCCCTCAAAAGCTCTTTCATCTTCCTCTTGCTCAACAACATTGGCTTTGAGAGCCACATTGACACCCTTTTGCATTCCTATGGCCCGAGCACGGGCATCTTCAGCATTCTTTGCTGCCACTTTGAATGACGCCATTTCTTGCATGACTTCATTGGATGTCATTTGATGGTAGTTATGTCTACCTTGCAGGCTCTTCAAGTTCGTTGGCTCGAAAGGCATTAAGGCACTCACATATTTCCTTTTTATCCATGCATCATCAATGTGAGTGGCCCCATGCTTTCTAAATGTTGTTGTAATGGCCTTGAGTCTTCTATACATGTCCTCATGGTTTTCACCATCCAACATGTAGAATCCCTCAGCTTCATTACTAAGGGCATCATATATGTTCCTTCTCATGCTTTCATTCCCAATAAAGAGATCTGTAAGAGCATCTCAAGCTTCTTTAGTTGTGTTGAGATGTTCAATGTGTGGCATGTCCTTGGGACCCACACCCATCTGTATCATGTGGAGAGCGGTGGCATTCAACTGGCTGTCCACAACTTCTCTTCTTGTTAGGTTGGTTTATCTCCAATATGAAGACCTTCTTCAATAATCCTCCAAAGTTTAATAGAGGAGCTTCAAACATGAGATTTCATTAAGAATTGTCATTGATTGAAAGAGGATGCAGTGAGCTTGGGTGGATCACCCCTATTGTTTATATGAGGATGAGGGATAGGTGGGTCGGGGGAATATACGTGGCGAACCTCACTATATTCCTCCTTACCACTTCCCTTCTTGGAGGTGGAACCATTAAGTTTTTCACCTTCCACATCATCATCCTTGGATCCGGTGTTACCCTTTTCTTTAGATGATGGTGTGGCAGCCTCAGAGGAGGATGGAGATGGGGCTATGGATGATGTGAGGCGAGCAATCATTTGATTCATCTCCTCCATCTTGGCCTCAAAGGATTTCAGCAAGGTTGTTTCCAACATCTTGAGATCATCCATTGTGACCTTATCCACAGCCTCATTCCCATCACCCTTGGTACCCATACTACTCTTAGGCGGTTAAGCCCGAATTAAGAGCCGGGGCTCTGATACAAATTGAAATGGATCGTATGGGCACCTAGAGGGGGGTGAATAGGTGCTAGTCCAAATTTTAATACTTTTTCAATTTTAGGCTTAGCACAAAGAGTAAATTCTCTAGATAAACTATTAGGTGGAATTTCCCTATATGCAAACCTATCTACTAGCGAGTAAAGAGCGAGTGGAAGAGGAACGGGTAAACCGTAGTGAAGCACGCGGAGACACATGATTTGTTTGACCGTAGTTCCTTCCTTGTTAAGGGAAGTACGTCTGCATTGGAGGGGTGGGCGGTACTAAGACCACCACGCCACAATAGGCCTCACCCTGTTCTCTGATGGATCCTGCCACCAAAGGCCTGATCCACCTTTCCACTATAGGTACCCTTCGAGGCGGACACCGGCGCCTTTACACAACTAGTGGGGCAACAACTCCATAAACAACTTGGAGGCTCCTGAAATGACAACAAGCTGCCACAAGAACAAAGTTATCAAATACAATGAACAAGATCTAGGTATTGACAAGAATACTAGATCAGAGATTTCTCCAAGTGAATGGAGAGGAGTTGAAGCGCTTGATACGAGATGATGATGATGAACTTCTCCTCCTTCAATTCCCCCAAAGATCAAGGTCTTCAGGTGGTTGAAGTGGGAGATCGAGAATGAGAGCTCTTGCACAATGTCTGGTCAATTTCAAATGAATCAAGAAGACTGATCGTTGGGGAAGGAGGGGTATTTATACCCCCCCTTTAGAAACCAGCCGTTGGACACTTTGGGGGCCGGATTATCCGACCCAAGTGAGGGCCGGATTATCCGGCCTAGGGAAAACTCCGCCCCAGACTCGGAATATCCGGCAGATAAACTGCCCCCCCTATCAGAGCGTCACGCCGAGCTTGCCCTTGATCAACTTATAGGGGCCGGATTATCTGGTCCTATGTGAAGGCCGGATTATCCGGCCTCGGGAGGAAAAACCGCCGTAGTTCGGATTTTCCGGGAGAAAATCCGACCGGATACCGAGCGACGCGCCTTGGCTCCCTTTGCTCAAAAACTGGGGGCCGGATTATCCGGTCCATGCGACAACCGGATTATTCGGCCTGGGGAGGAAAAACCGCCCCAGTTCGGATTTTCCGGGAGAAAATCCGACCGGATACCGAGCGACGCGCCTTGGCTCCCTTTGCAATGAGGTAGGCCGGATTATCCGGCCCTTGGTGGGGCGAATAATCCGGCTCCCTCAAAGCTTCCTACACACTTAGCGCACATGAATAATCTCCATAGTATTGTTATCTAACACGCAAAACATAGGAAAACATGAAATGTTCTTTTAGCTACTCGTCGGAGTTGTCTCGCTGTTGCCGCCAACCCGAGCTATTGTCCCCATTCGACGCTGACGAGAGCTCCATGGTCACCTTCAGTACGTCCATTTCCCTAAATCCCTTTTTAAAGGTCTGATAACTGAATTTGAAGTTTCTTTTTGAAATGTATATGTACCTCCGCACCGCTGTTACATTTGTTGTATGAAATTGTACTCACATCTTCTCTTTCCTTTTTTTGTTTGCAATGATTACCATGGACTTGAATCACACTCTAATTGGTTTAATTTATAGGCTTGTACCGTGCGGTGCACAAGAGAGGAGAAGCTAGATGGCAGGAACTGCGACGTGCTTCCAAGGTATTAAATGCGATATCATGTTCCCTGGTACTCCCTTTGTTCAGAAATATAAGACGTTTTAGCTTTGTGAATGGAGTGTATCTAGACATCTTTTAGTGTATAGATTCGTGGAAGTTCGGAGTGAACCTATATACTAAAAAGCGTCTAGATACATTCATTTCACAAAACTAAAATGTCTTATATTTTTGAACGGAGGGAGTACTATCATTATTTTGCTTTAGTTATATATGGACCATGTAAGTTATCTCCACGCTCTTTATGTTGGTCCTATATATTCAAACCGTGGTTCGCTTGAACTTGTGACTAGCTGCAGACTATTGTTGTACTAAGTCGCTTGAACTTGTGACTAGCTGCAGGCTACTGTTGTACTAAGTCACTGCTTGTTCGAACTTCCAGGTATACAATATGCATGCTTCGTGTTTGATTCTTGTTAAATTTGTGGTCTTGAATTCTTTATATGGTCACTTGTCAAGTTGGGTTCTTAAATAGGCGATTATTTTAGGTTTACTCTTCTCATTTGGTTAGTTTATGGACAATGACCTGTTGGTTTTTATTTCTTAGATATAGATTGCGACCAACATTAGAAGAAGACATATGCCAAACCAATTCTTGTCTCCTATTAATGAATTTATTTATAGAAGCACTACAATCACTTATGTAAATTGCATTTTCATGTTTTATAGCACCACGCTAAGTCTTTTATGTAGTTTTGTTCCAAGATTTATGTTTGTTGTTTGGAAAACTTCTTTAAGAACATTTTATCTACTCCTTGCATAGTTGATTTATCATTTGGATTGCCTATAGACCTTTTTCTCTACCATGCTTCCATAGTTCTTTAGAATCTACTACAAGGGCCTGATTCTTAATATGGTCTTCAATTTAAATTCCTGCATGATGGTTTTGTTGTATTTTGATTTGACGGTACTTTATCGCTCCTGAATGTTCTAATAGCTGAAAATAGTTTTTACGCAAGAGTTACTTATATGATTTTTGTACAGTGTATATATAGTGAACTAACAGTGTATAATTATTTAGCTTATGATGGCGTGCAATTTTTTATGAGTCACATGATCCTGCATCAATTTTATTATCAACTACAACTCACAAGTTGTCGTGCTGGAGTTATCCAATGCTTGTAAATATAATCTTCATTGTTGTGCTACACAAATCTTGGAATGTTAGTATGATTGATTCCTTTGATTTCTGAGCAATGGCGCACTTATGTTACAGGTACACATACTTTATCCCTCTCCTCTTATTAAGCTTGATCTGCACATGATATCATCATCTTGCTCATCACATTTTAGAGCAGCGTTATTATTTAAAAGCTCTGTTTGATCCAGAACAGTATATCCATATATTTCTTTTCTGAAAATCATTTTACTATTGTTTTGATAGTCCGGTTTGTTTCTTATACCTTCTCAATGAGACATGCTATGCACACTATCCCATGATTTTAGTTGCATGAAAAATCTTGGTGTTCATTTTTATTTATCCACATGTTCTTTCCCTTGTGCACGTATCCGCCACACTTCAATATCATACTTTATCTCATGTTTGCTAGATTAGGATTTGTGAGCAGGACAGGCTATCTAAGTCTCATCATTGGAAATGCATCTCTATAAAATTCCTGTCCTGGTAAAGAATATCAACTGATCGATTACCGTATATAGCATTCATTTGGTTATTTTGTTCAATTATTATATCATACCTATTAGGAGAACGGTTGACGGCTTCTTGCTGGCAGCATGTAATGATTGTTGTTTTAATTTTTTCACTCACAATTGACTGCCTGCTGATCTCTGGTTAATTTATTTGAGTGACACTTGCTTTACTGATGTATAAGTTAAAATTCCAGTCAAGGCATATTTCTTTTTTGTTTTACATGTGTTGCTCATGTTCTTCAATATCTGATGAGATGTAGTGTCTCTCGAGACTGCTACTTACTTGGTTTTCCAAAGTAAAAGCAACATATTCATGTAGTCATTTTGACACAGAGGTCTTAGGATGGTATTTTTATTTGAAATTAAAAAAAGCATACAACTCTGTAGTAGCTGGATATAGAGGTCTTTCGCTGGATGGCATTTACCACCGCGCGGTCCCTTCCGCCGTAGCTCCTGTCATGCTGCCGAGCGTAGCACCGCTACCACCAGCCCACCATCCCCTACCACTGCAGAATCCAGACCCCATGGAACCTCCCCTATTCCCTACGCCGCCTCTCCCATCCCTAGCCGCAAAACCACCATCACCGCCATCCTACAAGCCGGTTGAGTCCATGTTGTTAAATTCCCCTGAACGCACATGACTGAGGTGTCGCTGGCCCAGCCAAGGATGCCAGGGGAGCCTCCGCGGATTCTCTGTTGATATCAACTCAGCTACTTCGGCGTAAGTGGCAGGACAAGGCGCTTGCGCTAGCCTGGACCACCAAGATTTACACGTAGACTCATCCTACTTCCCTTCTCAGATCTGGTAGGTTTCCTCTCAATTTGTTTAATCTGACGCTACTGTAAAATAGAGACTCATCCTATTTCCCTTCTCTTACAACCCCACCACATATTGTGAGCGGGGCTGAGGAGCACATACCGGAGTTGCCGACAGCCCCATGGCATCGTTGTACGGAGGATCTGGCCAAGGGAGCAGCAGCGGGAGGGGGGGAGCTCCAGGCCATCGCGTCAGTCCGTGAGATGGAGGCCCATGCATGCGCACCCATGCGCAAGCCTGATATTGAGGTCATCATCCTCGATGAGTAGGCACCGTTGTCCCCGTCGAAAATCCGGTCTCTAATCCGCGTGGACAAACTCTGAATCGCAAATCGTGAATTCAGTGCCCGTTGTACAGTGTCTGTTAGTGATGCTATTATATTGTGGCCAAGTCATGGCCTTGCGTGCCGTCATCTCCCTCGAGTCTGGTGAAACAAGCGTCTAATGGTTTGGCTTTGCAATCAATTTCATTTCTGTCCGAAATTGTATAATTGGTCTGACCTAAGGAACAAAGGTACGAGTAAGGCTGGACGCTGGGTTGCAAGGGATACATAATTTTGGACACAATGTAGAGCACTCTTGGGCTTAAATTCATATTACCCGATTCACTTTGATGCATTTCACGTGGTGCTTGTGGATCTAACAATACATGTATTGTACCTGAAAGTTTGTGCAAGTAATCACCATTGAAGCCTTGAAGGTACACAGTTATGTGAAGCTTTGAAAATGGTGCTCTTGTGCAACTTGTAGAAGGTTGTGCTCTGAATAAATTTTGACTCAAGTTATAGAACCACTGAACTAGGTAATAGAAACTATATGTCTGGTATCCCCCGATAGATTTGTTCTAAATTTCCATTCCTCATGTACCACAATGCTCCATAGTCCTATGCAATGCTACTCTAATGGAATGAATATAGATTATATCGAATTAATGGTATTGTAATTGTTATCACCTTTCTATCCTTGGATAGTCAGTATTTTTTGCCAATTATTTGACTCTGGCAACCTGATTGATAGTGTATTTTATTTGTTAATATTAATATAATTAGTTTTTCATATTTTCAAACATACAAGTAAACATTCCATTTTAATATACAGACAACGAAACAAGGTTTAAGAATGGCATCACATCAAACTCTGAAGGCATTATTGAACATAGGATTAGAAGAACTCTAGTGAGCAGCAAAGTTAGCAAGAAGCCCTCTACCTCTCACGGTAAGTCAATCTTCCCATGTATTACTTTTTTATGTGAAGTAAAATTGAAAAACAATTTACCATTTTTTAAAGATCTCTATGGTCTTTTCTTCTTGAAATATGCAACTTTTTCGTGTTTCAGACTTATGTTTGATGCCGCTATCTCAATGGATTCAGAGTTGCATTATATGTTGGCTGATAGGTTTTTAAATTTCCATACTGATCTTTTAAGTAAATAGAATCATGGATGATTGGACTGGAAGTTACTAACTAGATCTCATCTGTCTTATATCTGCTATTGAGAAAGTGCTTAATTGCGCATATGTTTATTGGTTTTGGAACAAATTATCTTCTCAAATACATGAAGAACGTGATCTAAAAGATTCTTGTCAACGTATATGAGTCAATAGACACATCAACTCTAATTATATAATTTCTTCACTCATTTTGAACCAATTTCCACTGTTTATATTGCGATCACTATGTTGTTTTGGGTTTTTGCTAGGGACGAGGACAACACTTACTGACCGGTATTCGAAGCTTTTATCATAGCAGATTTTGAATGTATTTCATTCTGATATTTGCTTCAAACATAAGTCATGGGAGTATTGATGGAGCTTTGGATCCCCTTTTTGTCTTCTAACCTTTTCAATGTTTATTCTTAGCGCTAAAAATGTATTGATACTAAGACCTTATGGAGGATTTTTTGGCGAAAATAGTATGGAGGATATTAATCATATTCGTTTCAAATGACCAGTGGGTACATTACTATGATGTGATTTTTGGATTTCTTCTTCTATGTAATTCAGTTTTGTATTTTATTATATATATATGGTGACTTGATAATTATTTCTTTTGTGTTTTCTGTACTTCTCCTTTTGTCTACAGGTCACCTGAGTAGCCCTACAGTAAGGCCACCATTCCACCACTACGCATGGTGGTTTCCCTCCTTCTTGCCTCCTCCTTGCAATGTTGTGTTATTTTGATCTTTTTAAATTGATATAGCAACTGTATGTCAACACTCAATCCAATGGCTAATTAGTTTTGAGAAATACCATGGCTTATAAATCTTCTGGCATTTCACATCTTGCTTTTTTAAACTTGGTTTTCCTATTCAGCTGTTTGTAGATCGTCAATTCGTCATGCTTTTTTTGTTACGCACTACTTTAAAAGATGGGGAAGATAGTATTCTAACATCCCATGTTTATTGATTTTATTTGGCTATCTAATGCATGTGACTTGATCTAATACAACAACTCTTCAAGTAAGGCTTGACATTTATTTACTCATTTTCAGCAATTTGTCCCGTTGAGGATGTTGGTATCTCCTATTGCTAATACAAGGACCCTACTCCACAGAGTGCAAGGAAAGAGACTTCTCCCAAATAACCTTGTGTCTGTTATATGATAAAAAATGTTTCCTTTTTAGATAAAAGAGAAAGCTACTTCCTTATCTGGCTAGGAATTATTTTTGTTGAGAAGAATATTGTGTACAAAGATATACTCATTTTTTGTTTTTATTTATGTAACATCTAATATGTATAAACGCGGTTTCTATTTTTGTGCCCTCAATTTTATTTCTTTACCCGTAGCAACAGACGGGTATTTTACTAGTAATATATAAATACAATTTTTCAGTCTTAATTTTTAAAATCTTGGAATGTTACACGCGGTACTGGAGTCACGCGCCGCTGAGTAGCGGTGTTTAGCACAACCCGCTAAGGCCTTGTTTACTTCTCTCGTATTTTTATCTACTAGAGTTTTGGGGATATGAGGGGATTTGGTGTTCACTCAATACTCTCCAATCCCCACAAATACTTTTTCCCAAAAATACTCTACCATGTAGGAGAGTTTTTAATCTAGGTAAAAGTAAGAAGGATTTGCGGGGATATCCCGGAATTTGCGGGGATTATCCTGACCAAACCCGGAGTAGTAAACGGAATACGGGAATTGGAATAATCCTCTCTATTTCTCACAGATACACTAGTGAATACGAGAGAAATAAATAAGGCGGTGAAGCACCACCCGTAATAGCCTGATAAGTACACGCACGGAGCCTCTCACGAAGCCCAGCGGAGCATCTTCGTGGAAGCCCAATTCGGAAACCCTTTAGAAACCCAAAAGCTCGCTCCACACCTCGGCCCACTGCTCTCTCTTTCTCTGTCGACTCCGTCGATCTCCACCACCACTGCCACGGCGTCGCCCCCAAAACCCAATGGCGTCGCCTCGCCGCCGCTCTCTCCCGTTCCCTCTCCTCCTCCTCCTCCTCCTCCTCGTCATCATCCCCGTCTCCATATCCGTCACACTCCTCCTTCGCCGCTCCTCCTACCCTGCACCTCTGCTCCCCGCCACTGGCCCCGCTCCGGATCCCCGCCGGTTCTCCCTCCTCATCAAGCTCCTCGCCTACGACCGCCCCGCTCCTCTCCTCCGCTGCCTCCGTTCCCTCGCAGCCGCCGACTACGAAGGCGACCGCGTCGAGCTGCACGTTCTCCTCGACCACCGCCCGCCCAATTCGTCCGCTCCACTCCTCGCCCTGTCCCACGAGATCCTCGACGCGGTCGACACCTTCCGCTGGCCGCACGGGGAGAAGCGCCTCCACTACCGCGCAGCTAATGCGGGGCTCCAGGCACAATGGATCGAGGCATGGTGGCCCGGCTCGGACGACGAGTTCGCCTTCGTCGTTGAGGATGACCTCGAGGTCTCACCCCTCTATTACAGATTCCTAAAGCGGGTGGTCATGAGGTACTACTACGACAGGGAGAACTACAGTCCCTACGTCTTCGGAGCGTCACTGCAGCGCCCCCGGTTCGTCGCAGGTGAGAGCTTAGGAAGTACTCAATATAAGATGTTTTAGCTTTGTGAAAGTCTTTTTAGTGTGTAGGTTCACTTCAAATCTAGATGAATCTACACACTAAAAGGAGTCTAGATACACTCCATTCACAAAGCTAAAACATCTTTTAAATCTAGATGAACCTGCACACTAAAAGGAGTTTAGATACACTTCATTCATAAAGCTAAAACATCTTATATTTTGAAACGGAGGGAATAGTGTGAATGCTTGCTGTTCTTCCAGCTTAGGTAGAAAATAATAGATCCTTGAATGCACGCTGTGTTGCGCAAATGTGGTTGCTAAGCTCCATAGACCATCTCGTGGCTTAATGCATTTGTGTAATTGTGTGCTGCTCTTTGGTCATTGTTACTCCCTCTGTCCCAAAATAAGTGACTTGAGTTTGTCAAAATTCGTATGTATCTATATACTAAAATGTGTCTAGGTGCATCCGAATCTAGATAAATCCAAGTCACTTATTTTGGGACGGAGGGAGTATATTGTTAGGACCTTAGGTTTGGTTAGAAGACTATTAGGTGGGACATGGAAGTGTTTTGCGTTGTTAAAATCGTTCTTTTCTGCGGGGGTGCGTTATTATGATGTATGCGGAGCCTGGGAGCTCCCGAGATCAAAGAGGGGTTTCAGGTATTGTAAAGTCCTTTGCCTTTTTGGACTTTGTGTTGCTAAATTTGTGACCACAGAACCAGCTAGTGCTTGCTAGAGTTTAAAGAGAATTTAAGATAGATAAGATAAACTGGATGAGACCCTGCTATTTTACGTTTTGTTGTCATCTCGTGCATCAGCTGTTGTCAACTTATCAGTTTCTTCATTAGCCCATCCACAAGCTGGCCTTTAGGCATTGATTCAGAATTATCTTGAAGAGTTTGAGCTAATAATCTCTTTTCTGACTGCTAAAAGATAGAAATGTGTTTTAAGTTGCTAGAGCCCCCATGAAATTGGCTTGGTAGCTGGAGAGTATAGGAGTTTTGGGATTCTCAGAACCCCATTATTGTTGTTTTCTTCCTTTTCAGGTCTTGTCCTTTTGTATGTATCTTTTGGTTCTTAATTTCCCATAAAGAAAATGCTAGGACTAATTTCTCCTGGCGTTGTTGTTTCATTTGTTTTGGATGACTATAGTCGGGTCTCATATTGTGAAGGTTTAGCTAGGGAATAGGGAGATGCGATCATTGTCCATACAGTCACTTTGTCATTTGTGCAATGTCATATTATGTGGGCATAATGCCATACACTATCTTTGGTAAAATACGCAGCAGTTAGACTTTGAGGTGAACTGACAGTAGTTATTATTTCCTTACATTTTTTTATTTATTGTTCGTATTTTCTAACCAAAAATTTCTATGACTCTGAATGAAACTTGCACTGAGTGTAAGTTATCGCACTAGTTCTTTGGGCTGTGTATTGGATGAGGAGGATTGGTTTGAGGTTCAGTTTAAACTAGTTTTATCAACCACACTTTGCTGTGGGTTTCTTTGATGATAGTTTCTTTTATTAGCGCTAATAAATGTGTTCACAGCCTATATGTAATCTCCAAAGGTTGTCATGCAGATGTGCCTTTTCATCAAATTAACTTGCATCCTTTAAAATAAGAGTAAATTCCAGTTTTTACCCCCTAGTTTCATAATTTTGACAGTAAATGCCCTATTTAACATTTTTTTATCCTCATTACCCCATTTAGAGAAAGTTTTGCCAGTTTTTACCCCTTGCACTTTGTTTAGAGCGCTCATCTGGTACATGGTGTGACATGTCCTGGTTTTCCTATATCTTTCCTTGCACACGAGCGGGCCTGATTGCACAAGGCGATTCATTTTTTCGTTTGCATGCATCCATGGATCAGAAAAGATGCTTGTGGAGTCGTGAGACCAAGAAAGAAATTAGGATCAGTTCATGCACTACTAATATACACCGAGATCGATCTAGGATTAAAAGGAAAGATCTAGCCATATTAATATAAAACAATGTAATAAAAAGATCCCTTGCAGTAGAATAATATACAAGAAGGGGTTTCTATTTTGATATTGGTCACTCTCCCAAGATCGCGCGCGACCACCTCAAGTCCCCTGTCACTCCACACCTGTTGTCCTGTGATCTCCTTATCTGAATCAGCGTTGTGATATTTCGATGCAATATTTGTATGATCGTTCGAGGTTTGCTGCTAACCAACTGTCAAATATTCGTATTTACAAAATGTGTACCGCCCAGCGAGCTAGTTGTCGGCCGGTTTGGTCACGAGAAAACCGAGAGTGGATGAAAATTGGAGACACGTCACACTATTTGTACCAGATAGCATGGACTCACCTGCTGAAACACTCTAAAATCTGTAAAAATGGGTAAAAATTGGCAAAACTTTCAGTAAATTGGGTAATTTGGATGAAAATTTGTTAAATGGGGTAATTAGTGTCAAAATTGTCAAACTACAGGGTGAAAGTTGAAATTTACTCTTAAAATAAAAGGTGTGTAATCAAAACATATGTTTGATCTAATGGTTATAATGTGTTATAGCTCAGTTTGGATTTGGCATTATGAGTCAATTTTAGAGTTAAGGGAGATTTAACTAAACCCTAACTAAAGTCCCAACAGCCAAACAGGGACAACTGTTACTTCCATACTTATTAGTTATTGCATTAAGTACTGGCAATGGTTCAGTTATAACTAGTTGACTTCGACCTAAATAGGTAAACATGGAAACAAGATAGAGCTGGACAGTGAAACTAGACTATTCTTGTACCAGATGGTTGGTACATGGGGACAACTTCTGTTCCCCAAACCATGGAAAGAATTTCGGTTATGGTATGATGAACAGAAAGCCAAAGGAATCAAACCTATTCTCCAAGGCATGGTAAACTCTCTTCTTAATTGAATTACAGTGTGTTTCTTCAGTTTACGCATTTAGTCAATATCCACTAACTTATGTATTATGTTTAGTACTCCCGTCCCAAAAAGGATGTCGCAGATTTGTCTAAATTCGCATGTATCTAGACACGTTTTAGTGTATAGATACATGCGAATCTAGACAATTCTGCTACTCCCTCCGGCCCAAATTAGTTGACTTAGATTTGTCTAGATTCGATTGTATCTAGACATGATTTAGTTTTTGATACATCCGTATCTTAATAAATTTGAGTCAACTAATTTGGGTCAGAGGGAGTACATTTTTTCTTTGGGACGGAGGGAGTATATTAGTTTTGTTGGGATTATTTTGATGTCTATGTCCTGTTGGATTTGTTAGCTTGTTAGTAACTGTTGTTCCACTCTCATCCTCTGCAGAAAACTACAGGATGGTATAAAAAGATGGGTGAGAGAATATGGACTCCTTGGTTCATTAAATTTGTCCACTCACGTGGATACTTCAACATCTACACCAACTTCCTGAAGAATAGGGCCCTCAGTATCTCTCATAGGGATGCAGGTGTCAACTATGGAAGAAGTGTTGGACCAGATTCTACACTGTTAGATGGGAATTATCTTGATTTCAATTTATGGCAATTGCAACCTCTCAAAGAGCTAAAATGGTACGATTTTTGCTTTGCCAAAATTCTTCCAGGAAGGTCTATTAGGATACTTAGTGAACTCGGTTCTGTGCTCAAGTCTGTGCAACTAGAAAACAATGTTCTGCTCATAAGTTTGTACTCGGTGGAACAGAGGATTGTGAGAAACCTCATTTGCCATCTTGAGAAGGTGGGCATGTGGAATTACATTTTCATTGGTGACAATTCAGAGTTTTTGGATGACCTTGCTCATAGAGGGCATGCTGTGATTGATGCTACTGAGTTGCCGCGCAACACCAAAATGAGTAGTTCTACGAATTCTGATGGTTTTGTTATGGAAATATTGGCTAAAGCTTATGTGATACAGTATTGCTTGGATCTGGGTTACAGTCTGTGGGTACTAAATGCAAATGTGATTTCACTTGGCAGTAAGTTGGCCAAGCCATCAGATCAATCAGTTGACTTTTTTACTGCAGAGTCTGTGGACTTGATGTTTATAAGAAGCTCACAAGGCTCTAGAAAAACATGGAATGACCGTATTATATCAAGAGTAGCAGAGAGTGTGATGTCTCCAAAAAGTGATTTCGTTCCTTCCCTGAAACATGTGAATTTTGTTCACATACTTACTGAAGTATTGGAAAACAATGGTGGTGTGAGGCTGGGGAAACTTAACGAGGGGATAACGGTTATGGAACTAGGGCCTAACATGTCGAATAGATCATTGTCAGATGGTCAAAGTAAAATGCTTTTCTGGTCTCATAATATGTCTTCAGATTCAGTTCAAAGGCAACTCCAAAATGTGAATTTGTGGTTAATTGACTCAGATTTATCCTGTAGTGCTGTTGTTTGTAGCCAAAAACAGAAGCAGCCTTTGTAATCTGATGCATGTTCTTTGTTAACATTGACATCATTAACGGATCCATGGTAATATCAATTATTTATGAGACTTGGACCTGCCCCGGTACTCATCCAAGAAATCTTGGGAGCAACTTATATTCGGATGCATCGGTTATTTCTTTGTGGTATTTGTGGCCTTCAATAGCTTTTGATGTTGATCGCTGCTGGTCTTTGGAGGCACATATATTCAGTACTTATATGGAGTCTTGAGGTGTTGATCATTGTGATTGTTTGGTGAGGTTGAAGTATTCAGTTAGCTATGCTGCTAGTTCCCATTCAATGGGGCAGTTTTGTGATGAATGTTTCCTGGTGTGCTCCTTGTTCTATACTTATATCAGCATCTCAACTACAATCCTGACAGACCTCCGACTTTGAAGACTGAACTTGGTATGATTCTCCTGTCCCAAGTAACAGCAAACCATATATTCTAATTGTGTAGCAACAATGTTTTCTGTATTGCAATTCATTTAGTTGGCAGTTTTGTGATGAATGTTTCCTGGTGTGCTCCTTGTTATATACTTATATCAGCATCTCAACTACAGTACTGACAGACCTCCGACTTTGAAGACTGAACTTGGTATGATTCTCCTGTCCCAAGTAACAACAAACTATCTATTCTAATTGTGTAGAAACAATGTTTTCTGTATTGCAATTCATTTAGTTGTGGGCAGCTGTAGTGAAATACTATCAGAAATTTGCTTGTGCTTGTTTTGTTTTTCTCAGTATCTGGGGAATTTGCTTGTACTTTAGTTTGCCTAAAGTTCTTGCAAACTTTTGGTGCATCATTAATGTCTGTGTCCTTTTAGGTGACCAGAGTCTCTGACCACTTGCAAATAAAAGAGATGTAGAAAGTGTGTATCTGAAGACAAGCTAGTAGTAGATGCGGTTGGTGGTGCAGACACAATATCAGCAAGGTGAAGTAAGGATATTCACCTGTAAAGTGGTTAGGAAATTTTTACTGGCAGATAGCATCATCGATCGGAAGAGACTTCCCAACCACAGTTGAAAATTCCTAGCAGCCCAATGTTCATCCACTTGAGGCCTTGTTTACTTCTCTCGTATTGAGAGGCCTTGTTTACTTCTCTCGTATTGACTAGTGTATTTGCGGGGAACGGAGGGGATTATTCCAATTCCCGCAAAATCCCCGTAGTCCGTTTACTACTCCGGGTTTGGTCGGTATAATCCCGGGATATCGCTACAAATCCTTTCTACTTTTGTCTAGATTGAAAACTCTCCTACGCGGTAGAGTATTTTTGGGTAAGAGTATTTGCAGGGATTGGAGAGTATTGGGTGATCATCAAATCCCCTCATATCCCTAAAACTCTAGTGGATAAAAATACGAGAAGTAAACAAGGCCTGAAAGAGGTAGGATTACCTGTCACTGGATCCATCTTGTAATGCAAGCTAAGCATGTAGGTGTGTGTCACATCCCAAATTCTAGATTTGGTACTGCATTCATACATGCCATTGCATCATGAGCATCATGGAAAAATTTCAGTTTTAAAAGCCTTTTGCAAAAAACACCACTCTAGTGCATGTTCATCCCCTATAGGGAGTTACTAGGGCTTTTGCCTTGCATCTGCTAGAATGACACTTTTTGGGCATTCCAGATGCATGGATGCGTAGAGTTCATCATTACGAACCCGTAGGTTTTTGTCTCACTCAATTCGGAGCTCTGGATCAAAAGTTATGGCCAAAATTCAGAAGTGTAGGAAAAATTCAGAGTTTTCAGACTATCAGACTGTTCTGTCAGTTCAGTTAAAAAAAAAGGAAACCGCGTTGGTCGGCCGGACCGCTAGCCCACCGCGGCCAGCGGCCCACCCGGGAACCACCCGCACAAGCGAGCGGCGAATAGCCGTTACCGCGCGCGCGGCGCGTAGCCCGTCCGGCCACTCGGGCCCACCTGCCAGCCGCAGCCGTCGAGCATACCGTGCTTGACACGAGCACGGATGCCGAGGCTCGCCGAAATTCCGATTCCCGCGGGAGTCGTTCCGTCCCGCGATCTTTCTCCGCCACCCCATTAAAGCCCTCGCCCCCTCGAAACCCCCCAAAAACCGCCCTCTATCCCGCCGCCACCTCACGACGATTTCTCGTCGGAGTCGCCGCCGCAACCGCGCCGCCCAGCCGCCGGAGTCGCCGCCGCCACCGCGCCGCCAAGCCGCCGGAGTCCGCTGTCACCGTGCCGACCTCGTCCCAGCTCCGCCGCACCCCGCCGCCCCCTCATCGACCCGCCTCCGCCGACCCGCCACCGTCTTCCCGTCGCCGACCAGGTGAGCGTCGCCCAGCCGCCGGATCGCGATCGGACGGCCACGATCGGCCGTTGACCGCGTTCAGACTGCGCTGACCGGTCAACCGCCGGTCAGCTGGGACCCACCCGTCAGCGGGGAATATTCCCTAGAATATTCCTCGAAATATTACCCCGATTTTTCTGAGAAATCAATTAAAATACAGAAAATTGGTACAACTTCAAAACTTCATAGAAAAAGATCTACTGGGCCAAAAATTGCAAATAATATGTCGTTGGATTCACAAAATCGTGTAGAATTTGTTTATAAAATAATATTGCAGGTTTACTGTATGTATTTCCTTGAGACTTTGAAAAGGCTTAAAACACTAAAAGAAATTGTCGAAAAAGTTCTGTAACGCCTTTTTGGGTGATTCCAATTGTCCCTGGTTTTAAATCACGTTACCTACACAGTAGTATTTTTGCCCAGGTCTTACAACCCTGTTTACTGTAGAGGCTTAGTGTTTTGCCAAAAAGCCTATTATTTGGGTTCACAAATTGCAGTCTTGTTTTCATCGCATTAAAGATTTTCCATGCATCATACAGTAGTAGTAAACATTAGAGAACACCGAGAGGTTACTAAAAACTTGGTTAAGCTATCATGGATGCATCTGTGCACTTGCTTATGATTGTGTATGCTTGTTTATGTGTTGTTTTATATCGTGTAGATTGTGACGAGTGCAACGCTTGTTTCTGCGAGGATTGTACCCTCGACTCCTACTGCCAAGACAAGTAGATGCTATTTTGTTCATACCATTGTCCTACTATTTTTCTCTTATGCATGTGTAGTGTATTTCTGTAGTTACTGTGTAGGAACTACTATGCTATGCTATATCCTATATATTGTGGTAGGAATTCCTTATAGTTGAGCCCCGTTCAGTAGATGTGCTTAGACCTGCTGTGAAGACGGGAGAAAAAGGGATCACACTATGGTGAAGTTGTGTTTGTTTTAAACTAAAACAACTTAATGTTAATGAACTACCTGGGCGGAATGGTTTGATGGTCAACGGAGTGTGGATAATGGTGGGGAATGCCGCCCAGGGTACTGAGAAGAATTGGTTCTCTTTGTTATGGTAGCTTACGTGTGCAACCATGTGCCAGTAAGAATGGGTGGCTGGTTGGACCTAGTAGGTCGTGGTAATCCGAACCCAGCGTAGCCAGAGATGTAGTGAATGATAGGTTGGGACCGGTGCGCAGTGGGGTTTGGTGATCTACTTTCTGAAAGGTCCCATCTTGGACTCTTCCCTATCATCACACAATATGAGTGTGGTGGTACGAGCTGGGTTGGCCAGGTCACATGGGTAAAGTGTACAAACCCCTGCAGGGTGTAAAAACTAAGTACTTAGCCTGTGTCCCCGGTTACGGACGATTGAGTTGCTTGATCTTGAGACTATGACATATTCTCACTCATCCTTATTTCCTAATTACTAAAACTTGATGGGTGAACTTAATGGGTTGCTGTGAATTAAATGGTTTACGAAAGTAGGATAAATGCGTTTGAAAAGTGCAAGCTAGCCAAAGCTCCACTAGCCAAATAAGCATGTAGATGCTAGGTGCATTGTCTCCTTTACCTTAGCGCTACTTGCCATACATTTCATGTATTGACCCTTCGGGGCTGTTACGTTTCATGTTGCAGGTTATACCGATTCCGAGTGATCGAAATAGGTCACGGTACTCCACTCGACACTTGTTCCCTCGTGGGCAATTTGAAGATGGAGCAGTATCTTTATTTGTATTGCTACTTGAATAATGTGTAAGCTAGCCTTCGAGCTAAGCGAATTTTGTAATAATTGAATCTTCTGGATCTTCGTTATTTATGATATACAGATTATTATTTTGTTATTTCATCTATGTTCTTTGTAAGCCAATGAACCGATCCAGAGATTGGCATGTTGCATTGAAGCTACAGTATTTTCAGTACTATAGTGTTATAGATGGTATCAGAACCGTGTGTTGACTGTAGGATCGTGACCTAGGATTGGAATAGGAAGCCCTATACTAAATTAAGTCTATTTTAATTCTTGTCCTTAATTCTTATGCCTTTTATTCTAGTAAATTCTTTTCCTTTGCTGTTCTCACTCTTTCCTCTTTACAATTGATAGATGGGAGATGCCACCAGAGTTGAGTATGTTGATTTCCGGTCACCAAGACCCTTCGCAAGACAGTTGGCGGAGCTTTGCCAGACACTGGGCATGCTAATGCCGATGTTCAAAGGGAGGAGGATGAACACCTATGTGCCTGGAGATCGCGTCTGGGAGATCACCGCTATTGTTCTTGCAGATCCCACCGTGCCTGGTGTTGAGAACCTGAACTGCACCAAGAAGTACCTTACCTGGGAGCAAGGAGTGGAGTCGGCCATGCATGAGACACTGTCACGCCTGTGCTATCTCCATCGACACCAACTGCCAGCAGGCTCACCTTTCCTTGCATTTGGAAGTCGGAATGAGGATGGGAATGTGATGGTTACCAGAGGCAATCGAAACAACATGCCACTCTATGAGAAGCAATTAGAAGACATGGAGATTAAAGCTTAGGAGAGAGAAGAGAAGTTGATGCAACAAAAGGAGGAGTTGGATTATTTTCAGGGCACTGTGCATTTACAAGGGTATGAGATGGAAACCTTGCACACTGCTGTGAATACAATGGAGCAAGCCCTCATTGGTAGAGATGCCACGATTGTAGCGCTGAAAAACTATTGTGGAAAGGAATCAAGTGGTGGTTGAGCGTGATCAAACTATAGTGGATATGGCTGCCCAGATTGCTGCCCTTCAAGCACAGCAGAATCCTCCGCCAAATAATGGCAATGGCGATGATGATGATGATTGTGATGATGATGATGATGCGGATAATGGTGATGGAGGTAACAATGGTGGAGGAGGTAACAATGATGATGATGGAGACAGTAATGATGAAGGAAGCGATGCCGATGATGGAGGAGATGCAGCGGGCGCTTATGTTGAAGGAAGCGAGGAGGAGGACCCCGAAGAGGTGGAATTCGAGGACTCAAGTGAAGAAGACTCGGGAGAGGTGTACACACCACCACCGTGGCATGCACGAGGATCGAAGCGTCATCGCATGGACTCCAGAACCTATTGCAACCTGTTCATCAAATAGTTAGAGATGGTCCTCCAACACTAGTCTCCGTTAGGGAAAATTCGTTAGTCTTATGCATCGATCAATGTAAACTTCTGCACCATTATCTTATCGTGTTTAGATTTCTTAGTTAAGTACCTTGAAGTTCCACGAATTTTCGTGAGATTTATTAATTGATTTTTGGACAAGTTTAGGTAAAATTCGTGTTTTTACTGCTGCAGTTTTCTGCTGAATCTGCTGTACTATACGATTTTTCATGTTTTTTTGGTAACTGCGAGAAATTTGAGAAATTGGGATCTGGTGCGTAATTATCTGTAGTATTTGCACAAAAATCAGCAAAAATTCCTGACGCTTTTAAGTCAGGCAAAAAAATTCGTGAACAGAACTATTCTGCCAGATTTCTGGTTTTGCTTATTTTGCTGTTTTGCTTTGCCAAATGTTGTTACCAGCGTTTCTAAATTATTTTGTAGCTATATACTGTTAAGGAAAACCTGGAACAATGGTTGTGTGTGTGATTGTTCATGTGGTGATTGCTTATGATTGTTGTGGCTTGAGCTTGTTGCATGGGTAGAGGGCTGTTACTTATCTATAGTTGCTTCTTTCTAATCTTACCTGTGCTGAACCGCAGATGTTTCGTCGCCGACCTGATGAGAGGGCTCAGCTCATGGCCGCTCAAGCACAGCTGACCCAAGTGATGACGCAGTTCATGGCAACTCAGAACAACAACAACAACAACGGGAACAATCAGCCGCAGGGGATGCTCTTACTAGGTTCTTGAGGCTGAGGCCAGCTAAGTTCTCCTCTGCACCTGAGCCCATGGTTGCTCTCGACTGGCTTCGTTCTGTGAACAAGGACTTGGTGATTGTTGGCTGCACTGATGCTGAAAAGGTGATGTTTGCTACTCACTTGCTGGAAGGATCAGCTGCTTCTTGGTGGGATGCTTTCCAAATCACCCACCCGCTGGACACAGTTACTTAGGCTATGTTTGAGGAAGGATTCAGGATGAACCACGTATCTGCCGGGACCATGAGCCTAAAGAGGAAGGAATTCCGCAACTTGCGCCAAACCATCCGCACTGTGGCGGATTACATAGAGGAATTCAACAATCTCTCTCGCTATGCCCCTGAGGATGTGGATACTGATGCCAAGAGGAGGGAGAGGTTCCTGGATGGTCTCAGTGAGCTTTCACTTCAACTATCTGTGGTTTATTGTCTGACATTTCAGGAGCTGATGGACAAGGCCAGAATTCTGGAAGGGAAACCACACCAGGTGGAGCGACACAAGAGGAAGAACAACCATCACTCCTCAGGATCACACCACCGCGCCCGCATCTCTTATGATGGACACTCTGGACATTCTAGGCATGGCGGAAATGATCGCAGCCACTGTGGAAGCAATGGACATCGCCACGATGGTCACAGGAGTGACAATCACCACCGTGGAGGAAATGACCGCCACCATAATGGTCACAGGAGCCACCACAACAACTCTGGGCGGAACAATGGACATGACTATGTGAGCAACAAGGACCTCAGCAACATGGAGTGCTACAAGTGCAAGAAGCTGGGTCATTATGCTAGTACCTGCCCGGAGAAGAACACGGGAGTAGGACCCAAGCTTGGACCCAACCAGAAGGCGAATGTGAACCATGTGAATGTGGAGGAAATCCGTGATGAGTCAGATCTCGTGATTGGTAAATTTCCAATCGATTCCCATATTGCACTTGTTCTATTTGATACTGGTGCATCGCATTCATTCATATCACGAGCATTTGTGGATAGACATAAGTTAGCCACTAAGTCACTAAAAGGGACTATTAGAGTGAGCTCACCAGGAGGAGAGATGCTAGCTAGTAAGGGATGTCGTGATCTTACCATAGGAATCGGAGCACACAACTTCCCAGCACATTTGGTAGTTTTGGAGTCGCAAGGACTAGATGTAATACTGGGCATGGACTGGTTGTCCGAGCATGATGACCAGATAGATTGTGGACAACGTGCCATCTCTCTTAGGACACCACAAGTCATAAAGATTAAGTTCAAGTCAGCAGCACGTCTTAAGGGTACTAAGGTGAACTCTCTTAAGGGGGTTAGCATGGACACCGTACCAGTAGTGAGAGAATACCTTGATGTGTTTCCGAAAGAACTACCAGGGATGCCACCTGACAGGGACGTGGAGTTTCTTATTGACTTGATGTCGGGAACAGGACGGATAGCCAAGAGGCCGTACAAGATGGATGTGGATGAGCTAAAGGAATTGAAGAAGCAACTTAGAGAACAGTTGGACAAGGGATTCATTCAACCAAGTTCTTCATCTTGGGGTGCGCCTGTTCTATTTGTGGAAAAGAAGGATAGTAGTAAGAGGCTGGTGGTAGACTACCGCTCGCTTAATGAGGTTACCATCAAGAATAAATATCCTCTACCCAATATAAATGACTTGTTCGATCAGTTGAAGGGAGCAAAGGTATTTTCCAAGATCGATCTAAGGTCATGATATTTCCAACTAAAGATCCGTGAGCAGGACATACCAAAGACCGCCTTCACCACTAGGTATGGTTTATACGAGTATACCGTTATGTCATTTGGACTAACAAATGCCCCGGCATATTTTATGACCATGATGAACAAGGTATTCATGGAGTACTTGGATAAATTTGTCGTGGTGTTCATCGATGACATATTGATTTATTCTAAAGATGACAATGAGCATGAGAAGCATTTGCGCCTAATTATGGAGAAGTTGAGAGAGCATAAGCTATATGCTAAGTTTAGCAAGTGCGAGTTTTGGTTGAACACTGTGGGATTTCTAGGACACATAGTGTCAGGTGAAGGAGTTGCAGTTGATCCAAGCAAGGTGGCGTCAGTTACAGAATGGGAGTCACCCAAGAATGTGGGAGATATTAGGAGTTTCTCGGGACTTGCTGGATATTACAGGTGGTTTATAGAAAACTTCTCCAAGGTTGCGAAGCCAATGACTGAGTTATTAAAGAAAGAGAAAAAGTTTGAGTGGACGGAAGAGTGCGAAGCTAGTTTCCAGGAACTGAAGCAACGCTTGGTGACCGCACCTATTTTGTGTTTGCCTGATATTCAGAAGGATTTCCATGTGTATTGCGATGCATCTCGTCAAGGACTTGGAAGTGTGTTGATGCAAGATGGGAGAGTGGTATCCTACGCCTCACGCCAACTTAAACACCATGAGCGGAATTACCCCACGCATGACTTGGAATTAGCGTCAGTTGTGCATGCGCTCAAGGTATGGAGGCACTATTTGATGGGTAAGCATTGTGATGTATTCAGGGACCACAAGAGCTTGAAATACATATTCACACAGGAGCTGAATATGAGGCAGAGAAGATGGTTGGAGCTCATAAAGGATTATGACATGAGTCTGCAATATCATCCCGGAAAGGCTAATGTTGTAGCAGATGCACTAAGCCGCAAGGTGTATGCTAATGGTTTGACCGTGGGAGAGTTACCCAAGAATTTGTGTGAGCAATTCAAGGATCTCAGATTGGAGATAGTATCTGAGGGATATTTAGCAGCAATGGAAATCAAGCCAACACTTCAGGATAAAATTAATGAAGCTCAGAAGGAGGATAAAGGAAAACATACCCAAGGGAAAGGCGGAAGGATTTCGCAAAGATGAACAAGGAGCACTATGGTATGGAGATCGTTTGTGCGTGCCCAATGATCAGGGGATTAGGAAGTTGATTCTCCAGGAAGCCCATGACTCGCCCTACTCCATACACCCTGGTAACACAAAGATGTACATGGATTTGAAGGAAAGGTATTGGTGGGTTAATATGAAGGGAGATATCGCAGAGTATATTGCCTTATATGATGTCTTTAGTAGAGTAAAGGCTGAGCACCAGAAGCCAGCGGGGTTGCTAGAACCATTGCCGATACCTGATTGGAAGTGGGATAGAGTTGGAATGGATTTTATCATAGGACTGCCCAGGACGAAGTCAGGATACGACTCTATTTGGGTAGTGGTTGATCACTTAACCAAGGTAGCCCACTTTATACCCATGAAGACCACCTACACTAGTGCTAAATTAGCTAAGATATACATGAACAGAATTGTGTGCCTGCATGGAGTTCCTAAGAGCATCGTGTCGGATAGAGGCACCCAATTCACCTCTCACTTTTGGCGCCAACTACATGAGTCGTTGGGAACGAGGTTGGAATTTAGCACAGCTTTCCACCCCCAAACGGATGGACAAACCGAGAGAGTGAATCAGATTTTGGAGGATATGTTGAGAGCTTGCGCTCTAGCTCATGGCTCTAGTTGGGATGCGAATTTGCCTTATGCTGAGTTTTCATACAACAACAGCTACCAGACTAGCATCAAGACGTCACCGTTCGATGTACTATATGGTAAGAGGTGCAGGACACGATTGTTGTGGGATGGTGTAGGTGAGCGTCAGTTGTTTGGACCTGATTTGATCAAGGATGCTGAGGAGAAGGTCAGTTTGATTCGAGATAGGCTGAAGGTAGCACAGTCAAGGCAGAAGAGCTATGCTGATGCTAAGCGCAAGGAGGTGGTGTATGAGATTGGAGATCGAGCCTACCTCATAGTTTCGCCTCTGCGTGAAATTAAGCGATTTGGGATTAAGGGCAAGCTGGCTCCTCGGTTTATAGGGCCCTACAAGATCCTAGCACTCAAAGGAGAGGTTGCGTACCAGCTGGAGATGCTAGAGGTTCTATCCGCTGTTCACGACGTGTTCCATGTGTCTCAGCTGAAGAAGTGCCATCTGGAGATGATGGATACACCATTGAGAGACACCGTGTCGCTTGAAAAGGTTCAGCTGGAGAACAACTTGACCTATGAGGAGAAACCGGTCAAGATCTTGGAAACATCAGAGAGATTTACACGCAGCAAGACGATCAGGTTTTGCAAGGTGCAATGGAGCCATCACACCGAAGAGGAAGCCACCTAGGAGCAAGAGGATGACCTCTGAGAGGACCACCCGCACCTATTTGCTAGCCACGTCGAATCTCGAGGACGAGATTCATCTTAAGGGGGTTAGTCTTGTCACATCCCAAATTCTAGATTTGGTACTGCATTCATACATGCCATTGCATCATGAGCATCATGGAAAAATTTCAGTTTTAAAAGCCTTTTGCAAAAAACACCACTCTAGTGCATGTTCATCCCCTATAGGGAGTTACTAGGGCTTTTGCCTTGCATCTGCTAGAATGACACTTTTTGGGCATTCCAGATGCATGGATGCGTAGAGTTCATCATTACGAACCCGTAGGTTTTTGTCTCACTCAATTCGGAGCTCTGGATCAAAAGTTATGGCCAAAATTTAGAAGTGTAGGAAAAATTCAGAGTTTTCAGACTATCAGACTGTTCTTTCAATTCGGTTCAGTTCAAAAAAAAAGAAAAAAAGGAAACCGCGTGGGTCGGCCGGACCGCCAGCCCACCGCGGCCCAGCGGCCCACCCGGGAACCACCCACACCAGCGAGCGGCGGATAGCCGTTACCGCGCGCGCGACGCGTAGCCCGCCCCGTCGCCCGGGCCCACCTGCCAGCCGCAGTCGTCGAGCAGACCGTGCTCGACATGAGCACGGACGCCGAGGCTCGCCGGAATTCCAATTCCTGCGGGAGTCGTTCCGCCCCGCGATCTTTCACCGCCACCCCCGTAAAGCCCTCGCCCCCCTCGAAAACCCCCCAAAAACCGCCCTCTATCCCGCCGCCACCTCGCGACGATTTCTCGCCGGAGTCGCCGCCGCCACCGCGCCGCCCAGCCGCCGGAGTCGCTGCCGCCACCGCGCCGCCCAGCCGCCAGAGTCCGCTGTCACCGCGCCGACCCCGCCCCAGCTCTGCCGCACCCCGCCGCCCCCTCGCCGACCCGCACCGCCGCCGCCACCGACCCGCCGCCGTCTTCCCGCCGCCGACCAGGTGAGCGTCGCCCAGCCGCCGGATCGCGATCGGACGGCCACGATCGGCCGTTGACCGTGTTCAGACTGCGCTGACCGGTCAACCGCCGGTCAGCTGGGACCCACCCGTCGGCGGGGAATATTCCCTAGAATATTCCTCGAAATATTACCCCGATTTTTCTGAGAAATCAATTAAAATACAGAAAATTGGTACAACTTCAAAACTTCATAGAAAAAGATCTACTGGGCCAAAAATTGCAAATAATATGTCGTTGGATTCACAAAATCGTGTAGAATTTGTTTATAAAATAATATTGCAGGTTTACTGTATGTATTTCCTTGAGACTTTGAAAAGGCTTAAAACACTAAAAAAATTGTAGAAAAAGTTCTGTAACGCCTTTTTGCGTGATTCCAATTGCCCCTGGTTTTAAATCACGTTACCTACACAGTAGTATTTTTGCCCGGGTCTTACAGCCCTGTTTACTGCAGAGGCTTAGTGTTTTGCCAAAAAGCCTATTATTTGGGTTCACAAATTGCATAGTCTTGTTTTCATCGCATTAAAGATTTTCCATGCATCATGCAGTAGTAGTAAGCATCAGAGAACACCGAGAGGTTGAACTTGGTTAAGCTATCATGCATGCATCTGTGCACTTGCTTATGATTGCGTATGCTTGTTTATGTGTTGTTTTGTATCGTGTAGATTGTGACGAGTGCAACGCTTGTTTCTGCGAGGATTGTACCCTCGACTCCTACCGCCAAGGCAAGTAGATGCTATTTTGTTCATACCATTGTCCTACTATTTTTTTCTTATGCATGTGTAGTGTATTTCTGTAGTTATTGTATAGAAACTACTATGCTATGCTATATCCTATATATTGTGGTAGGAATTCCTTATAGTTGAGACCCGTTCAGTAGATGTGCTTAGACCTGCTGTGAAGACGGGGAAAAAGGGATCACACTATGGTGAAGTTGTGTTTGTTTCAAACTAAAACAACTTAATGTTAATGAACTACCTGGCGGAATGGTTTGATGGTCAACGGAGTGTGGATAATGGTGGGGAATGCCGCCCAGGGTACTGAGAAGAATTGGTTCTCTTTGTTATGATAGCTTACGTGTGCAACCATATGCCAGTAAGAATGGGTGGCTGGTTGGACCTAGTAGGTCGTGGTGATCCGAACCCAGCGTAGCCAGAGATATAGTGAATGATAGGTTGGGACCGGTGCGTAGTGGGGTTTGGTGATCTACTTTCCGAAAGGTCCCATCTTGGACTCCTCCCTATCATCACACAATATGAGTGTGGTGGTACGGACTGGGTTGGCCAGGTCACATGGGTAAAGTGTACAAACCCTTGCAGGATGTAAAAACTAAGTACTTAGCCGTGTCCCCGGTTACGGACGATTGAGTTGCTTGATCTTGAGACTATGACATATTCTCGCTCATCCTTATTTCCTAATTATTAAAACTTGATGGGTGAATTTAATGGGTTGCTGTGAATTAAATGGTTTACAAAAGTAGGATAAATGTGTTTGAAAAGTGCAAGCTAGCCAAAGCTCCACTAGCTAAATAAGCATGTAGATGCTAGGTGCATTGTATCCTTTACCTTAGCGCTACTTGCCATACATTCCATGTATTGACCCTTCGGGGCTGCTACGTTTCATGTTGCAGGTTATACCGATTCCGAGTGATCAAAATAGGTCGCGGTACTCCACTCGACACTTGGTCCCTCGTGGGCAATTTGAAGATGGAGTAGCATCTTTATTTGTGTTGCTACTTGAATAATGTGTAAGCTAGCCTTCGAGCTAAGCGAATTTTGTAATAATCGAATCTTCTGAATCTTCGTTATTTATGATACACGGATTATTACTTATTATTTCATCTATATTCTATGTAAGCCAATGAACCGATCCAGGAATTGGCATGTTGCATAGAAGCTACAGTCTTTAGTACTGTAGTGTTACAGCGTGACAAAGTGGAGCATGGATGATGACATCCAGATTGTTCAATGTATATCCTTGCATATAACAACTTAAGAGATCTGTATATCAATGCATCCTTACAGGCTGAGATGGCCACCTGAGTGTGATGTCTGTTCTGCACGATACCTTATTCTTATGGATGGATTAAATTGTAGTCAACAGCTCAATCATGTTTAGTAGCCGATCCTTCATTTATTGGTTTGCTTATTGCATAGCCCATGTCTGGTAGCAACATCTCCACACGTGTAGCAGTGTAAGTGACAAGCACCTACCATGGCCTAGGGACACGCGTTATTAGGATCTCATTTGGAGCATCTATGATATTACCAGTGTGTAGGCTAATATCTATAACAGTTAAGCATGTTTGTTAAAGACAGCCATTTTGCTATCCTATTTATGATCTTACACTCGTGAAGTGCTTCTATCACCTTTAAGATTAGGTGTAGTTGTTATTGTTGTAAACAGAGCCTTTTTTTTCCAGACCTTATTATTATTATTATTATTATAAGGAGAACAGCTGTCTGCTTCGTCATGTGAAAGGACATGTCAACTAATTAGGTCTACCAAACAATAAAAAGATGCAGGAAATCTCCTTATGCAAGTCCTAATCACGCCACCTTAGAACCCTTTGGACTCTCATGGCAGTTTGTCGCCGCGCGGGGGGTGCTGTGACATGTAAAACCAATAGCCCTTGGAGACCAGAACTGCGATAGATGTAAAACCAAACGCTTGTGTATGTGCCATCTCACTGTTTATTTTTGGCCCTTTGGAATAGCATATATGGAATTGAATGGATATAATGGCTTTGGTCAAGAACTTCACATTGCTCGGTGAAGTCACAGGAATTGTGAAAAAAGCATGCCCTGAGCACCCTGATATCATGGGTCGAAAGTCTCGGGGGATTCGTATGAAGTTCCTGCATTCCGTTCGTCCGTTGTTAGTCCTGTAGTTGCAGTTACAGTTCTACCAGTGATACTTTATGTCCTTTAATTAATCTTGAGCCTTTTTTTTTGTCTTCAATGAAAAATGCTCTAGTCAACTAAACCTACATCTGGTGTATATGAGCCGATGAGCACAAGGAGAGCAAGTTGGTGTTCAGCCAGATGGGTTCATCATCCTGAACTAATAGTGTGCCTAGGACCACAATAAGGCAGCAACTGCAATCGACGTAGCAGTAAGCAGTGCCGAGTGGGGGCCCTCTCGAGTTAGGAAATAATATATCTGGACTGTCGGCAGGCGACGGCTGAGCCGCAAATGCAATGCGATCGGCAGGTGAAGTCGCTCCTTTCAAGCGGCAATGCAAACGCAAAGCATTCTCACAGGATCCCTTTTTCCCCAGCCACGGCTCGGGACGCTGGCTCGCTGGTTGCTCATTAGTGCTCACATGTTCCTCTCCGGCCGAAGAGCCTGTGGCCATAGAAAGCAAGGCTCGTCTGGTTCTGGTTGTCACTCTTGCACCCACACCCACAGCGGTGGCAGCAGCAGCAGCACAAGGTGAGAGTCCCTAGCTGCTCCAGTGGCCCATGCGATGCATCACATGGTGGTACAGTAGGGCGCTCTCCGATGGAACCCAGGATCCTATGTTGTGGGTACTGTTCCTTCCAACGATGTGTCTGGGTCGGTTTTGTACCTGGTGTCAGGGTGCAGGCGAACCGAAGAAGCGGCGGATCTAACCTTGTACTAGTACGAGTAATTAAGGCTTATCATTCATACACAGGTCCCCGCCCTGCTATGTTTAGTTACAGTAGTGCATTAGTATTGAGCATGGACGGTACAACGACTAACCGGAAGCTAGCGAGGCAATCTTGTTCGGGCACGGGTGATGATAGATCGATGGCCAGCCACCAACCGTATCCTCGTCTGAATAGGCAGTGAGGTGTAGATGATGCAGACGCCAATCGCCAACCAACAGTAGCCGCGATGCCT
Source organism: Avena eriantha (assembly GCA_910589775.1). NCBI lineage: Eukaryota > Viridiplantae > Streptophyta > Magnoliopsida > Poales > Poaceae > Avena > Avena eriantha. The sequence continues at coordinate 297,395,069 of OU342742.1, forward strand.
ATGCATGTGAAGTGCTCGTGGCCTCCTTGCAACTATTTTTGCGCCCCGAGAAAATTCATGGACCACGAAAGCTGCTTGAGATGGCACATGCGTAGAGATCGGAGGACACAAGATACGCCCGAGCTAACGAACACGCAAAGGCAGGCAAAAAACAGCGAGTACCACTGACACGTTTGCAGTGCACCCTTTTGTGTTTGGGCAGGACGGGATCTTGGCTTGTACCGTGGGCGTCCAGACTGTGCCAGGAGGGATGGCTTGTGCGTTTCATGCATTATTATAGAATATATAACACGGCCAGCCTCGCATCTCTGATCTGGATCTGATGCCCAAAATGACAGGGTGAACTTACTACTGGTCAGTACAGTACACCACCCTGGCTGGAATTTTAAGAGACTCGACTAACCACATGAATTGTTCAGTTATGTATCCTCAATATTCTTCAAATACACTGGAAACGTACTCAATTAACACGCCATATGCCATGCGCAGACGTTTACAACGTGTGTGTGTGTATATATATATATATATATATATATATATATATATATATATATATATATATATATATGAGAAGAAAACCGTAAAATGTGTCAGCTGAAACTTCTTTACAAAAAATTATGTAGTTGCTTTCAGATTTCATCTCCTTCTTCTTCATCTTGGCAGTAACAAAAATACAAAATGAAGCGGATACAATGAGATCGAGATCGTAAAGTTTTCATGACCGGCCTTCCAAGATGCACATGGCAGTTACCTGCTACGATCGAGAGTGCACGTAGCATATATGTACTAGTACTAATTCGAAAATATAAAACGTTTTAGTTTTGTGAATTGAATGTATCTAGATGTTTTTAGTGTATAGGTTCGTACAGGTCCGCAGTGAACCTATACAGTAAAATGTGTCTAGATACATTTGTTTCACAAAGCTAGAATGTCTTATATTTTCGAACAGATGGAGTACTACTCAGTGTACTCTAACAACTTGGAGTGGTTGTTAGTGTTTGTTTTCGTGTGACAGCGAATGACAATGTCGCGGGCCGGACGCGCCGGCTGATAAAATAAACTTGGAACAACCTCATCAACTTACGCTGAATGGTCAAATCTGCTCCTTGACCATAATGATCAAGCCAAATGGATGCTCGACCTTCTGCTCTACCCCGTATAAATGACAAATCCACCCTCCTACAGGACTTGGTAAACCATTGACTTTCTTAAAAGGGAAATTTCAGTCCTGGATTATTGCGTAATTTTCCTTTATCTATACAAAGGCATGGCCTACAGAATCACCTATGTGTAAAGTGAAGTTTTGCCATAATGTGGGGCTGCATAGCTTTATACAAATACCAACAATGTATATGATCAACCTTGCTATAAGCCAGGGCATGTTTTTTCCGTTGAGAGTACACACCATGCAAGAGAAAGAAGAGATAAAGAAATCATTATTTTAATTCTTACAGGCAACCCATAAGATTGAGCTAGACCTTTTTCTAGAGAGATTGAGGTAGATCTTAAGCCTAATGATAACTTCAGATTTGCTATAATGTATAAGATAAATCTTAAGGTTTGTCACATCGGCCTTACCGTGTGCTCCTTTGTGCATAGTGGGCGATGAGATACTTTTCATCCAAGTCTTCTAAAAAATAGTACTTGCCCGGTCCACATTTACATGGCACATGTGTATTTGGAAGTTCAACTTTGACCATTGATTTGATCTGTAAAAACATGAGTTATACTATAAGATTGTAGTTTTAGATTCGTATTCGAATAAATTTTATAATGGTATAAGTTTATGCTTTAGTCGTAAGCACTTACAAACATGAGTTATAACTCAGCACTTACAATTGGGCCCCACCAGTCAGATTTGACATTAGAGCTATGTCAAACGAATATTAGTGCGATTTATAACAAGCTGCCCCAGAGTTGGTAGATTTTAGAGAAAATTACCAGAATCGGTACTGACTTGCATTGACGGTCCTAATTGTGGCAGTTTTGTGTAATTTACTCGAGTTAGAAAATTGAATCTTAGCTAATATAGGGATTTGCGCGTGTTTATGGCAAAAAAATAAAAATACTACACGTCTCACCCGCGAGAATGACCCCAAAATCAGTTAAATACAACCTCACTTAGATTTCAACACTTAAGAGATAATGTGGTGTGGTAGTTGTATATGCAGTTCTAATATCTTCTAGGATAGCGTGAGAGACACATGCATGTACGTAATACTAGTGTATCGTATACTATCTCTATGATTCATGCTATCATATAGTACCTTCATAGTCTCATAGTATTTATTGAATTATAGAATCTCAATGAAAATTTTGTGTACAAGATCTATTTGACATTAGTTTGTGGGATAACCAACAAAATAACATTTGTTTCATTTGGTATCTAGCTTGTGTGGTTGCAAGTTCTTTACGTAAGCTTCGCATCCTCAAATTTTAAGAAACGACAAATTTGGTTTGTTTGGGTCCATATATTTGAATAGACTTTGATAGTGCCTATTTAATGTAAACGTTGATGTATCTAATGCATAACCCCAAAATTATAATGGCAGTTCTGTTAATGACATCATTGAACTAACCATGTCTAAAAGGTTCGGCTTCGTTTCTCGGATACTCTGTTGCTTTGTGGAGTTCATGCTGGTGTAAGTTGTAAAACTATTCCACGATCACTCATATGCTTACCGAATTCATGACCCAGATCACCTCCTCGATCAGATTGAAAAAACTTAATCTTTCTATCACGGTGATTTTCTAATTCATTCTGAAATTCTATAAACATTTTTGGGTTGTGTGCAACATCCAATCATGATGCAGTGAAGTCAGAGTTGTGGGTCACAAGGCAACATGTCGGCAATGATGGCACTTAATGTTTTGTGCACGTGCGTGCATCTCCGGTTGCCGCGTGGATTCTGTTAATGCAAGGGTGTGCAACTTTCTCCTGTGAGCTCATTGTTGAAGCCCGAGTTGCCTCTTCCTCAACGGCTTGGTCGACTGTTTTGCATGGGCTAACATGGGTCCCGACGTAGGTGGCCTTAATACGAAAGTGAAGTCGAAGTCACTGGCTCGTGGAGGGGTGATGAGGATGACAACGATAGGAACCTCTAAAAGGATGGAGATGTCTCCTTGAGGGAGGGGGTAATAGGCGTTTTTACAAACTATTACAGTCTTGGCTTAAAAGAATACGAAATTAAACTAATTTTTATTTTACAATCACAAAACCTAAATAAGCTAGGCTCAACCAAGTGCACCGACAACAAGTTAAGCTAAAAAAGATAGCACAGTATATAAGTACTTCAAGCTCGATGCCTATCACAAGAAAAGTAAATTCGGGTATAGAGATAACTGATCAACATGGAGACGAAGGTGTATTCCCATGTTCCCTTACACGAAGCAAGGTATGTCATGTTGGAGAGGTGTAGGATTTCACTAAGGATTTTCCAACACCACGAAGGCTCACCTTCTTGTCTGAGTCTATCCCATGAAGGAATAGGCCCTTTCCTTATGGCTAGCTTTTTCTCCAATCTAGAGATGGCAAGCTCCACAACCACTTCACAAGATCCACGAAGGAGGAACCCGAGCCTCTTCACAATCTTCCATGAAGAGATCATCGTGGAAACAACTGCCAAGCCAACTAGGAGGTCGCCCTCCAAGAGAACAAATCATAATGAAGAGCTCAACCATATGCAAGGATGCAAAGGAAGAACACCAAAGGTGTTTAAATCTTTCACACTCAAATCCACCAAAGAAACAAGTGCTAGGGACGAATTATAGAGGAAGAACAATGGTGGAAGACAACTAATGACTCCAAGATATAGATCCAATGTGTTCTCCTCACTTAGAGGAGGAATTGATTGGTGGGGATTATAGATCTGGATATCCTCTTTCAAAGCCCTCAAAAAGATGGAAGAATCATAGGAGGGATGGGAGAAGTAAGCTCAAAGGGTTCAACAATGGTGGTTAAAAATGTTCTCAAGAACCCTAAAAAACAATGGGGAAGAAGCCCCTTTTATAGGAAAAACAAATATGACCATTTGAGCCAAAAACGAACAATTCAGTCAAGATTGGTGAAAATTATGGTTGTGTTGGTTTGTACACCAGAACTTCGGCCGCCGAAAAGAGGGATAGTATACCCATTAGGCAAGCACCGGTAGAGAATTGGCATCCCACGGCTGGTTCGGTGGGTAAACCGGCACCGCTGGTTTGCACGCCATTTTTCCAGATAGAAAACTAGGCTTACAAAAACTTTGCATCCGAACTCCGATTTTCGCAAACTTGTGCTTTTGAAATCTAAGACCAAGCTCTATCTAATAGGGACTATAAAACACACAAAAAAGCAAAGAGGTAAAATACCAAATAAGGAGAGGTATCAAACCTCTCTAAAAGAAGAACCGGTAAAACCTCCAAACTCAAAAATGCAATAGAAGATTCATACGAAGGCTATTTTTGATGAACTTGGGCTTGTTGAAGATCTAGCACCAAGATCAAGAACCTCACATAGAGGAAAACCACGAAGCAACAAGAAATGATGCAAAGTATGCAAAGGATTGAGCTTCCTAAGACGATGTGATCAGGTTACCCAACTAAAATCCCCACTTGATAGTGCAACTATCCATCCTATAACCTGGTCTCCCAACAACCACCTTGAGACTAGTAAAAGGGAAACCTAGCAAGGCCATACCTTCTCCTTGCACATACCTCTTTATCTTGATGACAACGCTTCAAGCTCCATTGAAGACAAAATGCTTCACTTGATCATTGTTGCTTCGTGAAGACTCATAATTTGCTCTCTATACACCACTATGGGATAACTTCATTAAAGCACATTTTCACATGCCCATTATCACCAAATGGACGTCAAGATTAATGCATATGTTCTTCTCAAGATACTTACCTTTCCCTTCACAAATGATGATCACCACTTGATGTCATCCTCTCACGGGCTATATGAAATCTTTAATTTTGATGCATGCCCATGGAAAGATATCTAATCCACATAGATATCACAAAGGCATGTGCATAATGGGTTAATTAATGAAGAATAATTGAAAAATCTTACCATACCAAAAAACCCCATGTGGTACATTCTTTATGCTTCATGTGTTGACCAACTTGAATCCAATCTTCACTCTTTGTATTAGTCAACCATGTATCTTCTCATGCTATATCTAAATATCTTGAGGTACATAAAGAACTCTTCATTTGATTGCATGCTCTAAATATTATTCAACCATAGATGAACTCGTGAGACTATCATGACACCGACTTAGAGACATATCTTGAATTATTCTCTTGAGATCAAACCCTCAAGATCTTAATCATACATTGCTTAACACATAAGCTAGAGAATGAAAAAATTGAGTTCCACACAAGAACTCCATCTTCACTTCTTCTTGATCATATTATATTCTTCTCTTCAAATCTATGATCTTGATGCCAATACTCAAGGTATATCTTTATCTTCGTGACATCCATACTTGAATCCAACACATAAACTACAAGCATTACCTATGGAATATTCCTTCATATAAAATTTAATGAAAATATTAGTCCATAGGGATTGTCATTAATTACCAAAACCACACATAGGGGCAATGTACTATTATAATCTCCCCCATTTTGGTAATTGATGAAAATCCCAACAAGAGGGTTTATATGATGAATATTAGAAAAAAGTGTGCAACTTATCCAAGAATAAGTTATATACAAGAGGTTGTATTTGACATGGTAAAGTAACACAAAGCTACTATCCCATATCAAAACTGATTCTACTCACATAAACTATAGCTAATGGAAGATATGTGAATATAACCAACATATATAGATCAAACTCTCCCACAATATATGCATGTGTGATGAACTTGAATTTCATTGCATACTTTGTCAAGAATAACCTTCGGGAGAGTTTCCACTATATATTCAACCATGGAAAACATAATAAAGATGAAAGGCATGAAATGCAAACACTTAAGAACAAACCAGTCTTAAGTATAAAACCATTTCCCTTCAACCCTCGAAACTTATCCCCCATTGGAAACAAGTCCCAAAATGGATGAAAAAGTTAAAAGGCCAATATAGTATGTGACGAGGGTTTAACTCATCAATGCCCATTGTTATGGACTTGGGTTTTGGAGAAGGAGGGAGCGCTGGAGACATCCATCGGCTAGCAAACAAGCACACAGGGAACTCGAAGATTTACCCAGGTTCAGGCCTCGCAGAGGTCCCTACTCCTGCTTATCTGCTCGTGGAATTATTGAAGGAATCGAGGATTACAATGGTGCGCAGATGCAATCTGGCGAGGGTTGTGGAAACTAGGGTTGCGTGTGTCCTCCTCGCCGCCCCTCCTAGCCTTTATATAGATAGGCTAGGTCTCGGGTAGTAGGTCGAGTCGGTTACAAGTTAGGGCTTTCCCCTTTGAACTTTCTATCTTTAGCCTCTTCTTGTTCTTCAAGCAATTGAGAGTCCGTAGGTTACTCAAATTCTCCACTTGGGCTTTGGCGAGACCGTGGGCTTTCGCTGTATTCAGGCCGTATATACCAAGCTCGAGTACCTGTAGGGTATACCCATGTCAGTAGCCCCCGAGTGTCCAGTGGAATCGCAGATTCGACTGGGGACTTTATGGAGCCTTTCGAGTCCATGACTGAGTATGTTTTTTTCGACTGCTCTGTTTATGTCATAGGGATTGCTGATGTGCGTGCCTGATTTAATCGATGTATCGGTATCAGTTAACTACCTTAGGGTAAAACAACGTCATCTACTCAAACTCGAGTCCCTGGACTCGAATCCGGAAAAGTGCTGGTGTAATTCGACTCAAGCCGCGGAGGTCTTACAAGAGTCGAATTCCAGTATATGGGTGTGAGCACTCGACGTGTCCGTAAAGGCATATTCATCGTACCTGTAGGCACGGATATATTTCTGGTAGTGCGCAGCAAATGCGTTGCCAGGCCTTATTCAGGTCTTACCTTCACGCTGCAAGCGCGTCATCCGATTTTTGTCACCGCGGAGATGATTCGGGTGATCCAGGAGACGCAGTCTCTTTGTAGGGAAAATTCTTGAGGAGGTGTCGCCATAAGCTTCGAGTGTGAGTGCTATCAACATACAGTACGATGTACCAATCATCATAGGGTGCGTGACCAGCGCTCCCTATGGGAGTAGCCCCCGAGTGCGTGGTTGAGTCGAAGACTCAGGCAAGGACTAAAAAACTTTTGCGACTGCTGTCGACTTTTGTTTGCTTGTTTCAGTCGAATTAAATTTCCATCACTCCCTATGAGAGTAACCCATGTCCATAATGGAATCACGGATTCGAGTGGTTGGGTTTGTTTTGATTGTCCATGTTCCTGCAGAAAAGAAAAAGAAAAAATGTAGGGTGCGCGACCAGCGCTCCCTATGGGATTAGCCCCCGAGTGCTTGGTGGAGTCGAAGACTCGAGCAAGGACTAAAGTAGTCGAAGTCTTCTACTGCGTAATTTTGGACGACGTCAGTGCTGATGATGCGATGACCTCAGTTGCCTGCGTGAGCGAGTTTGACGAGACGTGACGAGCGATGGGTCCCATTTTCTGACTCTGATTTGACCAGGCGTGCGTAATCTTTGTTTTAACTATGCCTCCTCGATTTCCGTGCGTAATGGGGGTAGTGGGGGACGGTTCGCGCTTCAGGTCCTCCACGTGTCGAGCACGATGAACTCCACGTGTCTAGTAGGGTTTTTCTTGGCTGTTAGATTGCATCTTCCAGGGGGTTGAGTAGCGATGCGGCGATGGTAATTTTCACATCTGCTTCTTTTCTCTGCCTTTGCCTCCATCGCCATTGCTGCTGCTCCTCTGCTTCTTTGCGCTCCTCTCCTTCGTGGCGCTGGACCAGCTCCGAGTTTTTCTCAGTTACTTTCTCCGGTCACACCGCCACCGTAGAATGGGGAAGAAGAAGGGAGGTGCCGCGGCCGATTCCGCTGCTGCCGTGGTTGCTACGAAGAAGAAGGGTGGCTCCACCGCTGTGGGCACTAGCATCGCCGCCACCGGGAAAAAGAAGGGCACAGGAACTCGCGTCACCAATGGTGCATGGCGTGCATCCGTGATCAAGTCTTCAGAGCTTCGCCTTCTTCGTCAAAACAGAGTTTTGTCTTCCGCAGTCGCGGACGCACGCGTCCCTAGCAGTGAGGTAATCGCCTCTCCTCATGCCGGCTTTCGGGTGATGTTCCTAGCATTCATTATCCGCGGTCTTCCGTTGCCCCTGCATCCTTTCTTTAGGGGCCTTCTCTATTTTTACGGGCTCCAGCTCCATCAGCTATCCCCAAACTGCATCCTCCATGTAGCTTGCTACATTACTCTTTGCGAGTGCTGGCTCGGAATCGAGCCGCATTTCGGTCTCTTCAAGCGCCTCTTCAAGTTGAAGCGCCAATCGGCGTCTGGCTCCGTAGTCTACGATGTAGGCGGCTGCGGTATCCACGTCGACTCCTTCGCCACATACTTCGACATCAAGCTGATGATGTCCGTCCAAGGGTGGAGGGACAAGTGGTTCTACATCCGTGACCAGAAGGCCGACGGAGACCACTACGGACTCGCGCCCTTCGACCCTGCGATGCCGTTCAAAAGGAGGCACTCCTGAAAGAACATAGTGATGCCCATCGAGTCTGCGGAGACGGATGTGTTGTACGAGCGCGTCTGCAACCTCAAGAGTCGCATGGGTAAAGAAGAGGGAGGCTGCACCCTCATTCGCACGTGGCTGCGCCATTGCGTCCAGCCCCTGCAGGCCAGAGTCCACCCTATGTTCCAGTGGGCTGGCGCAGACGATGTCACTCACGTATCTACCAATGGCATTTCCGCGAGTGAGGTAGATAAGAGGGTGCGACTGGTCACCAAGTACACCACCAAGGATGTGCTCCCCGGTGAACCAGACGTTCCTTCGTTCGATGCTGCTAACACTCCTCCTGAGGTACCATTGTGCTACATAGTAGCTTTGCTTGTCGACTGCTTTTTTTTTTCTGTTGGATGACTTTGTGCTAAATTGTTTTCTATATGCAGGATTGGGCGGTGTCACCCTGTATGCCCCTCTTCCCGAGGGGGTTATCCCTCGTGAAGCCTTGGAAGAGGACGAGTCGGAGTCGACCGTCCCATCTGATGTGGAGGAGGAAGCCCCCGAGTCGAGTGGTCCGGACACTCGCAAGCGTTCACGCAGCGAGGATTTGGATGCGTCGTCCCCTTCGACTTCGGAAGGTGCAGGTGTTGGTGTAGAGTCGCCGATACCTGCCGTTCCTGTGAGTGCTGTGGCGCCATCTGCTCGCAAGAAGATGCGGTTGCCGAAGGAGTCGTCATCGGAGGGGGGGGGATCAAACCTTCGGTTTTGAAAAGTTTGATTGGTAAGTATACGAGTCTTCCTTTTGGTTCTTCTTTGGAGTTGCATTCTCTTGATGTTGGTTTTGTTCTACAGTCAGCCGGCGTCGTCGTCATATGGCGACGTCCAATTTTTGAAGGAATCTAGAGTCGCGACCTCCAAGGCTAAGAAAATGGTTGAGCGCACTCCTTCTTCTCCATTGGAGGCCCACTCCGGGCATAGTTCTCCACACAATGTGGAGCACCAGATGGTTATCCGGACGTCTGCGAATCCATCGACTTCGGAGTCTTTGGAGGATCATGTAAGTATAGTATCTCTTATTCTGATTTGGCAGTCGAATTTTTATCTATGCTATCTGTTGATCCTTTACGATGTCTTCTGCCGCAGCTCGTTGTGAAGGAAGCCGCTCGCCTTGTGGAGCATGTGCTTGCAATGGGTCGTCAGAACGCAATGCTGGACATTCGCCATCGTGCGGTGGAAAGTGAGTGTTCCTTATTTTTCTTCTGCATCCTTGTGATATATTCGACTGACTGTCTATCTTTGCTTGTGTCATAGCTGAGCATAATGCCCTCCTTCGTAGCACTACTTCCATGGAGAAAATGCTTGATGCGGCGGTGAAGAGTCGTGAAGAGGCAATCGCGGCGCTAAACGAATCGCGGAAACGTGAAGAGGATCTGTGCGCCTCTATCGCAGATAGGGAGAAGTTGTTCGAAGAACAACTTTTCTCGATTGCCAAGGCTCTCTCGGGTATTTTATGGGCTTCAATTCCACCAGTTGCATCGTCTGTCGGCTTTGCTATTTTGTGCTTATTGGGTGCCAATGCTTGATGCTTGTGTAGATGCCAGCGGTCTGAGCTTTGACGCGTAGGAGCTCCGCTGTGACGATGCGTTGGCGGGTGCCATCTCGGCAGTCGAAGACCGCAGCGCTGCCGTGCAAGGGACGCTCACCAAGGCGAAGGGCGTGCTCAGTCGCCTCCGGGAAGAGCTGGCGCCCAAAGCTGAGTTGATCGAGAATATGGATGAGCTAGTGGAGTCCTTTGCCGGAGGCATTCCTGCAAGTTTCAAGAACTCACTCCGTGCGGCTGGTGCTTCAATGTCACTCTCCATGGTTCAAGCACACGGAGTCGAGGTTGATCCTGTGGCGGTCTCCAAGGCGATGCCTATCAACGCTGAGGGCCAACAGGTAGTCTTTGATCCCTTCGCGACAACTTGTGGCAAGTACGGCCCGCAGCTGATCAACACGGTTGCAAAATATTCTGAGGAGCTTCAGCAAGCCAAGAAAGCGGCGAAGGCTGCGACGTCAGGGGCTGGCAGGAAGTCTGTGGCATCTGACACTGCCACAGATGCAATGAGGCCCCCAAAACCGAAGTCGAAGTCGAAGAAGCCATTTTTTCCTCAGTAGTCGTATCTTGTAATAGTTAAATAGCTATGTCCTTTGTCGAGAACATGCCTTTTGGCGAGTGTATTTTGTTGATACTTTCTTTGAATGCACTCGAATCTTTTGTTTGTGCATCGCTTTGGTCTTCTTACTACTTCTTGCTTGACTTGTGATAGGGCACATCGAGTGATCCGTTGAGGGAACCTCAGGATTCGCCACCCCTTGATGATACTTTGGCGCCGCCACGCTCAAGGGTGGATGAGTTATCTCCGCTCTCGCGACTCCATGACCACGTGAAGAAGTTGGAGCGTGAATTGCCCGTACTCTGCGGTAATGCGGATGTATGGAAGTCAAAGGCAGAGAAGGCCGCCGCTCGAGAACAATATCTGTTAGGGGAGGTGACGCAGCTGGGCGACCAATTCAAATATTAGTTTTCTTATTCATTATCTTGTAGTCATTCGCCGTAGTTCCTTGTCTTCATAATTTTGTCTTTGATTGGTATAGTTGTCAGTGCGCGCCATCCTTAGGATGAGAAAGATAGGATCGCCATTCGTATGAATGATCTAACCCAGGAGCAGCTTCAGGCGAGTGGATACTTTTGGGTGGATCATGATCGCGCGATCGCACTGGCGACCCTGCATGATCATGCATCGTGAGTTCTTCACTTCCTGAGGAAGTCGCAATCATGCCTGAAGAATATTTATCGGACGATGTTCCCTCTGGACAACGTTCCATCGAGCCTGCTGGCCCTTTTTGCCAAATTCCAAGATTTAACTACAGTCCGCGAGTGTGTACGGCAACAGTTAGTGGCTGATGCCATGGCTGCTCTATCGCTGGTGTGACTGCACATACCCGATGTGGACATTGCAGCAGTTGCGGCCGGACCGCCAGCGCCGCCTGTAGGTTCGACTTGGAACATGGTTCCACATTACCAAGCGGTGGATCGCCCAGCGGAGGAGATCGTCGACTTCTTCGAGGAGCAGACCAACGTTCTTTTGTTGCAACAGTAGTTTAGTTTGTATCCTGCACATAGTTGTACCAGTGTTGTAAAGTCCGTATATATGCTGTGCATAATTGATTGACAGTGATGTGTAAAAGAGCTTATTAGCGTGTATGTTTTGTGAGTGCGTTGCGCTATACGATTCCTTTTCGTTAAACTGACTTGTGTTTATCTCAGTCCCTTGCCAACCTGTCAGGTGCATGGCAGCTGGGTTGGTGTTTATCAAGGGTTTCGATTGATGTGTCAGCTACTCAGGATATCGCGTGTAGTTCGGAGAACAGATGTGTACAGGGTGGCGCAGCCCCCCGAGTGGATTGATTGCAAAAATAAAATAAAAGGAACACATAATTTTGGGGCACTTAGCTTTATTTATTCGTAGAACAGTACGGGGTACAATGTGTGGCTGAGTAGCCTTGGCTGAGCAGCCTTATTTGCAATGTAAAAGTAAAGACGACTAAGGGTAGAAGCGCCGCAGCTGCGCGACGGTCCAGGGTTGGAGTATGCGACTCCTGTCTCGAAATATTTAAGGCAATAGGCGCCACCTGAGATTAGTTCTGTAATCACGTATGGTCCCTCCCAGGGGGACTCGAGCTTGAGATGCCCTTGCTGCTCCAGTCGCAGGACCAGGTCGCCTTCGACGAAGGACCTGGGGCGTAGCCTCCTGCTGTGGTAGTTGCGCAGGTTCTGCTGGTAGATCGTTGATCTTTCCGCGGTGATTTCCCTTGCCTAATCAAGGAGGTCGACGGAGTCTTCGAGTGCGAGAGTGGACTCCTGCTCGCTGTAAGCGACCATGCGCGGTGCTTTGTATCATACTTTGGCGGGTAGCACCACTTCAGCTCCATGCACCATGAAGAACGGGGTGTACCCTGTGGCGCTGTTTGGAGTTGTGTGTACGCTCTAGAGTACCGATTGTAGCTCGTCTGGCTAGCAGCCCGTGGCCTATTCGAGTGGCCTGAGGAGTCGCTTCTTGATGCCACCGCAGACGATCCTGTTAGCTTTTTCGACCTAACCATTGGTCTGTGGATGCGCTACGGAGGCATAGCTGACGTTGATTCCTAGGTTCTCGCAGAATTCTTGGAACTCCTTGGATGTGAAGTTCGTCCCATTGTCCGTGATGATGTTGTGTGGCACTCCGAAGCGATAGACAATGGACTCGAAGAATTTGACTGTGCTGTATCCTGATTGATTAGTCACTGGCATGGCCTCTATCCACTTCATGAATTTGTCGACTGCGACCAAGAGGTAGACGTAGCCTCCGCACGAGGACCTTGGGAGTTTGCTGACCATGTCAACTCCCCATTCCGCGAAGGGCCAGGCCAATTGGTTGGAGCTCTGCGCCAGGTGCGTGCGGCTTGTCCGCAAATCGCTGGCAAGCGTTGCATTTTTGGACGATGTCCTTGGCGTCACGCATGGCCGTAGGCCAGTAGAATCTAGCTCGTAGAGCTTTGGCGACGAGGGCGCGACTGCCAGCGTGGTGCCCACAGGTCCCCTCATGGATGTCGAGGAGAACATCTCTTCCATCGGCCATGGAGATGCATCGTTGGAGTACTCCTGTGATGTTGCGCTTGTATAGTTCGCCGTTGATAACATCGAATGCCTTGGAGCGCCGTGTGATGTGTCGGGCGTCAGTCGGATCATCCGGTAGCCTCTTGCTGAGGAGGTACGTAATGTATGGTTGGGTCCAGGATGTCTCAATCATCATGACGCTCATTGGTCCTTCGAGTCCTGTGTCCAGCTCCTGGTGGTTGAGTGCCATTGGCTCATTGGGTGGCGCAGCCCCGAGTCTGTTGTTGCGCTTGTTTTCTTCTCTGCGGCCTTTGGCTTGATGGAGCGTTCGCAGATGCGCTCGAGAAATACCCCAGGTGGTATGGGGGCGTAGGTGGAGCCTATGTTGGCGAGTGCGCCCGCCTCTTCGTTGCTTTCGCGACCTATGTGCCGCAGCTCGCAACCGTCGAAATCTCCTTCGAGTGTGTCGTAGAGGTCGCGGTAGGCGATCATGCTGTCGTTCAGTGCATCACACTCGTGCATTGTCTGGTTGACGACCAGCTTGGAGTCGCCATATATTATGAGCCTTTTGGCGCCGCAGGCTTTCGCCATCCTCATCCCGTATAGCAGGGCCTCGTATTCGGCTTCGTTGTTGGAGGCGATGAACTGTATTCGCAAGATATATTTTAGCTTGTCTCCCTGGGGCGATGTCAGTATGACACCTGCTCCAGCTCCGTCCTTCCGCTTGGATCCATCGAAGTGCATTGTCCAGAGGTAGGACATATCTAGTTTTTCATGGAGCCGATTCTCCATCCAGTGCACGAGGAAGTCAGGGAGAACTTGCTACTTGATTGCATCGCGTTTTTCATATGTAATGTCTCGTGGAGACAGTTCAATTCCCCAAAGTGCGACTCGTCCGGTGGCGTCGGGATTGTTGAGGATGTGCCCAAGCGGGGCGTCATTGACTACCGCGATTGGGTGTTCCTGGAAGTAGTGGTGCAGTCGCCGGGCCATCATGAAGACGCCGTACGCCAGTTTCTGGTAGTGCGGGTACCACTGTTTTGTTGGCGTAAGTACCTCGTTGAGGTAGTAGACTGGGCGCTATACCCCGTGGACCTTGTTTTCTTCGGCTCGTTCGACTACGAGCACTGTGCTGACCACCTGGTTGGTGGCGGAGATGTATAGCAACAATGGTTCCCTTTCGCGTGGGGTCACCAGTACTGGCGAGGTGGATAGCAGGCGCTTGAGGTCTTCGAATGCTTCCTGCGCCTCATTGGTCCACTCGAACTTGTCAGCTTTGCGGAGGAGTTGGTAGAAGGGCAGTGCCTTTTCACCCATCCGACTGATGAATCGACTGAGAGCCGCGATTCGGCCAGCCAGCTGCTGGACATCTCTTACGTTTCGGCTTTTCCATGGCCAGTATGGCTTTTTTTTCTTCGGGTTCGCTTCGATCCCTCTCGCAGAGATAAGATACCCGAGTAGTTGCCTAGATGGTACGCCGAAGGCGCACTTGTCTGGATTGAGCTTGATCCAGTAGCGGTCGAGGTTGGCAAAGGTTTCGCGCAAATCGTCGATTAGTAAGGCTTACTCTTTGGTCTTGATTACTATGTCGTCGACATAGACTTGAATGTTGCGACCAAGTTGGTTCTTGAGGCAAGCCTGCATCCACCGCTGGTAGGTGGCTCCTGCGTTCTTTAGCCCGAAGGGCATTGTGTTGTAGTAGAACACACCAAACGGCGTTGTAAATGCTGTTTTTTCTTGATCTTCCTCCTTCATTTGAATCTGGTTATAGCCTGAGTAGGCGTCGAGGAAGCAGAGGCGCTCACATCCCGCGGTGGAGTCGATGATCTGGTCGATTCGTGGTAGCGGGAAGTGGTCCTTCGGAAAATGCTTATTCAAAGAGGTGAAGTCCATGCACATCCGCAGGATATCCGTGTCCTTTTTTGGTACTAGCACAGTGTTGGCGAGCCAAGTGCTTTCCTTGATCTCGCGTATAAATTTGGCGTCGAGGAGTCTGTTGATCTCCATTCCAACTGCCTTTGCTCTTGGTTCAGACAATCGGCGAATTGTTTGTTTGACTGGCCTTGTGTCTAGGTTGACATTGAGTGCATGCTCGGCGAATTCCCTAGGAACTCCTGGCATGTCCGCTGGACACCAGGCGAAGATTTCCCAGTGCTCACGGAGAAATTCGACGAGCGCGAGTTCCTATGCGGGACTCAAGTTGTTGGCGATGAGGGCCGTCTTGGCAGGATTTGATGGGTGGACCTGAACTTTCTTTGTGTGCACCGATGAGTCGAAAGATAGGTCAGGTGAACTTGGCCGGCTGAGGGGAGGCAGACTGTTGTCTGTCAACTCCTTTAGTCTCGCGAGTTTTTCCTGCATGCCGAAGGATTGGGAAATTCTGTTGAATTCCCTGTCGCAACTGTCGGATCTCTCAAAGCTCCCGTTGACTATGATGACGCCATTAGGGCTTGGCATTTTCATCTGCAGATAGGCGTAGTGTGGCACTGCCATGAACCTAGAGAACACGACACGTCCGAGGATGCAGTGATACTGTGAGGGCTAGTCGACGACCTCGAAGTCGATGCACTCGCGCCGAAAGTTTTTCGGCGTGCCGAATATAACGTCAAGGTTGATTTTGCCAAGGGGGTACACGCCCTTGCCTGGGACGATGCCGTGGAATGTTGTATCTGAGGCCTCTAAGCAAGCCAGAGGGATCCTCATTGCTCACAAGGTACTCGCGAATATAAGGTTGATGTCGCTTCCGCCGTCCATGAAGACGCGACTCATGTCGAAGCCTCCAACTTGTGCCTCGAGTACGAGGGGACAGTGGCCTGGACGAGGTACTTGGGTCGGATGACCGCGTTTGTCGAAGGTGATGCAGGACTCGCTTCCACTGAGGTACTCAGTGGTAGATGGTGGCGAGTTTGTTGCCAGATTGACTTGGCGAGTGATGGCCTTTTGCACCCGGTTGGAGGGCGACCCTTTTGGATCATCATGGTGCCCATGGCCCGTGGGTACGGTTCGCCTCCGTGGTGCTGGTCCGGCGCAGCTGCATTTGGGGGTGGTCCAGGTGGTGGTGGCGGAGCGCCATGTGCCACGGCGCCTGGGGCGGCTCCGTAGCCCCTCTCGACTGCGTTGCGATTCATCCAAGACAGTCCCTCATGTAGTTTGAGGAACTCGCAGCAGTCCTTGAGGAGGTGGCTGGACTTCTTTTTTCCGTCGTGCTTGCCGATGTAGAAGTGCACAGTGCATGGCCCGGACAGCTTGTCTTCGATGGATGTTGCGGGTGCCTCATCGCGATTGCGGCGCTGCCATACTTGCATGGTTTTCCCGGAGTCGCGGTATCCACCGCTGCGGTAGCCGTTGTTGCGATTGTCGTCGTGTCTATCGGCGTAGCCGGCTGCGACCATGTTGACGTCAGCACGGTCATCTTAGATGCGCATGCGGCGTTTGCTTCGGCGGTCACGTCTGCGCTCGAGTTCTGCTTCCTCGTCGGAGTGAACGCGATTTTTTACCGAATCTTCTCCGTCGGCCCACCGATTCGCGATTTCCATCAGGTGGTCGATGGTCTCGGGCTTCGAGCTGCCCAGCTCCTCCCTGAGCTCTATGCGGCGAACGCCACCATTGAATGCGTCGATTGCGCGGTCCTCCGAGATATTTTCTGTGGAGTTCTTGATGATGGACCACCTCTAGATGTATGAGCGTAGCGATTCGCCCGATCTTTGCTGGCAGCACCTCAACTTTTCAATCGACGCGGGCCTTTTGTATGTGCCTTTGAAGTTGCGCACGAAGCTGTAAACCAGCTCTTCCCAACTGCGAATGGATCCGCGTGGGAGGTTGTTGAGCCATGCTCGGGTGGCAACCTGCAGCTGTAGCTACAGGCATTGCATGGCCGTGCTTCGACTTCTGCCGTGAAGCCTGACGGAGGAGATGTGGTCCTCCAACCAGATTTTTGGGTCCTGCAGGCCGTCAAACTTCGGGTTCTCTGATGGGAGCTTAAACCCCTTGGGTATTCGCTTTTGTCTGATGGCCATGCTGAAGCATCTAGCGCCACAGAGCTCCACATCTTCGTCTTCTGAGTCAGTTGATCGGGCACGTCACGCCCTTGACTTGTCGATCTTGCGCTGCGTGATGTCATCACGCGTGTCGTAGTCGTGATCGTGTCGCCGTGAGTGGCGGTGTCGAGACAGGTCGTGGCTATCATCGCTGGAGGAGGGCGAGGAATAGCGTTTTGCTAGAGCCTTGCCTTTCTTCGGCTCTGGTGTTGGCTCCTTGTCGAGGGCGGCCTCGACTAGTCCCAAGCCCGCGATTGTAGATCAGTGCATGGCGGCTCGGGGATCTCGAGCTGGCGGCTGGTTGTTCAGGAGGTACATGGTGGCTGCCGTCACTGCAGCTTGCGGCGTCTTTGGGACCACATTGCCCCGTGTGTCGACTGTCATAGAGCTGAAGTTGAGGACCTTTGCAGCTTCTACGCGTTCTTGTTCGGTGAGATGGGCCATCCGGGATCGCCTCTTGTTTGCGATGTGCTCGTTGCCCTTTGAGGAGGATCCTCCTTGGGAGGAGAGCCTAGCACGTCGAAGACTCGACTCATCTGCCGCCTTTTTGCGTGCCTCGAGTTGCGCGATTGTTTGCACTTGGCGCTTGAATTCCTCCTTCAGAAGCCAATGGTAGCCCATTAGCAGTTCTTGCGGGGAGCCAAAGGGTAGAGGGTTTCCCTGTAGGGCATCACGGCAGCGAGCCCACTCGAGTTCGTTGAGCCTGATCACGACGCGTTCGCTAGTCTACTCGTTTATTATAGTTGCAGGTTCGACTGCTCCCCCATTGTTGACGGGGGCGCCGTTTGGCGATGGTTTGCTGTTTGGTGGTGGTCCACTGTTGGGTATGCCGCCATTTGGCTTGTCGGCTCCGTCGCCGCAGTTGCCCGTGTTGTCGCGATTGGCGGAGGAGTCGCATGCGTTGATGACGGCGCACATGAAGTGGTTGGGGAAGCTGCTGCTCCCACAACTTTCAGATCCGGAACCGTAGGCTCCATCTTCAGTTGCCAGATCGCCCAGATCGGATTCGCGACTGCTGTCGCTGTCCGTATTCTCGACTCTTGTCGAGGCATTGAGTTCACTGAGGGTGCCAATCGGCGGGGGAAACCACGATGCCGGAGTAATCGACGGTATCATCGGCTGGTCAGGCAGGCGAAGCGTGCCCATCTTACCAACTTGGAAGCGGAAGCCCCCGATTGCCAAGCTGATCCATCGCCCACAGACTCGAAAGCTGGCCGAGTGGCCAGCGTGTGGACTGTGAAGTCGAACGCGCTGAAGAGCTAGCGGATCTCCGCTGTGGCGGAGTTGTAGATGACAGTTGATGGGGCCGAAGAAGCCGCAACATCAGCACTCCTAATTCCCACAGACGACGCCAATTGACGAGGGTTTAACTCATCAATGCCCATTGTTATGGACTTGGGTTTTGGAGAAGGAGGGAGCGCTGGAGACATCTATCGGCTAGCAAACAAGCACACAGGGGACTCGAAGATTTACCCAGGTTCAGGCCTCGCAGAGGTCCCTACTCCTGCTTGTCTGCTTGTGGAATTATTGAAGGAATCTAGGATTACAATGGTGCATAGATGCAATCTGGCGAGGGTTGTGGAAACTAGGGTTGCGTGTGTCCTCCTCACCACCCTCTCCTAGCCTTTATATAGATAGGCTAGGTCTCGGGTAGGAGGTCGAGTCGGTTACAAGTTAGGCTTTTCCCCTTTGAACTTTCTATCTTTAGCCTCTTCTTGTTCTTCAAGCAATCGAGAGTCCGTAGGTTACTCGAATTCTCCACTTGGGCTTTGGCGACACCGTGGGCTTCCGCTGTATTCAGGCCGTATATACCAAGCTCGAGTACCTGTAGGGTATAACCATGTCAGTATGAGTGTAACTACCTCAGTGAATTACGCTCTTAGTTACGTGCCTGGATGAACCAAAGTGGTTAAAATAGTACGGTGGGGCCCAAGGCCACTCACGGTAGACCTTTCGGCCGTCCTAACCACTTTCAGACATCGGGACAAGAACGACCGGCGTAATCGGCAGGCGAAGGGATCAACTACATACACAAATGAGTATGTATGCAAGCCACATACAACAGTCCTCAGAGCCATTCCATCTAAAATAAATAGAAATATTGCAACGCCATACGGCAAGATTCAAATGTCCTAGATAGATATAATAATTTAGGATAGCTCCTCATACGTCACACATCAGAGTATCAGGCGGAAGTGGAAAACAAGATCTGAGTACGGATAAGAAGCAAATCGGCATAAGATGCCCCATAAATAAACACATATCGCTCGCAGATCTCACGGATCCCCGTTCCCGGAATCTCTACACCGAATGATCGTTGCCAACATCATCTGTCTCTTCCACCCAGTATCCATCTTGCGGGTACACCTGTTCATCTGAATCAAACAATTTATCCTGTGAGACCCTAGGGGTACTCAGCAAGTCTTTATGCCACTAAAGGGGACACAACCTGGGGTGACGCAATTGCAACAAAATATAATACCTAACAATTCTACAGATACTCGCTAACCTTCCGCCTAACCAATGATAGACGGAAGTCCGTGAATTAAGAACAACAGTTATAACAGTATAATTAACAGATCCATCCTCCTCCTCGCTTACCAACAAGGAAGCGGACGAACAACCCCCATCATCCGTTGGCAGTTTTATTAACCATTCCATGAGCGTTGCACTAATTACTAGTCAAGTACTTAGTCAAATTCAAAGCGGTACTTTAGTTAGACTTGTCTATGATCGAGAAACTGTGCTCCAAGTCGTCCATAACCGCGGACACGGCTTTCAGAAAGATTTACCCTGCAGGGGTGCAGGAATAGCAACACACACTCGATCAACCTCGGAAAAACCAAATCAAAACCCAACGAGGCATTCACGACAAAGCAATCACAGGATTCAGAAATATTTCAGGGGGCCACCCCATTAAACTACCCGCAACGAAGTTGGCCGGCTCCGAGACGGACCCAAGGTTTGTGTGGACGGCGGTAAACGACTGGGAACCCGAAAATGTGACTGGGCTTGTCGATATAGCGAAAACTTTTCACGATCCAAAACAGTACAGGTGCTCCTCGCACAATCTTAAATCAAGCAGTAACATGGCATAAGTACAAGATAGTAATAAAGCCCCAAACTAATTGTGGCCCCAAGAAATAAGAATGAATCAAGCTCTGGCTCAGGGGGGTCCATAAGGCCTCCCGGATGTGGATAATGCGAATAGTCAAGGAACAGGAATCAAGTACTCGGGGTCCTACGGGATACAAGTGAGCATGAAAAACCAAATAGCAGATATTGCTCACCGGTGCCTCTTTCATTAGTTATCCCATTACTACTCAGGTTATGTTGTTTAGGTACCTCGTTATTCATCGGACACTCACATACCCTACACATGCTTTTCTACGACTCGCATGGCTCAAACAACTCCTGTAGTAATGGCTCATGGGATGGAGGAACAAGCTTCAGTGGGGTTTAAAAGTAAAGGCTATGCAGTACTTGGGATTCATTTTTAATGCAATCGCGACTCAATGATGAAAGTATAAGATAGAGGCAATAGGTACTGTATGTATGCAAGCATGTGGTAGTGCTTGCCTGGCAGCTCAGTTGAAGCGAGAGATGGATCTGGGTAGTACTCCTGTGATTCCTGGTAATTCTCCTGCTGGGCGTCTATTCGAAGAAGAACCAAACAAACAAGGGCCAACATAAATAAAGTGCACAAGCATATGAATTAAAATGTGAAAAGCAAACAAGCATGCCATGATGAACGATGCACAATTTACATGGCATTAAAGTAGCATGGCAAAGGTGAGGTGTGGATACAAGAAATAAAGCATTTTATTATTTATTTAACCCAGTTTTATTCCATAAACAGTTCAGATTTATATGAATGACATGATGCATGCTTCAAATCAGAACAAGGATTGTATAGATAGAACGGGCTCGTCGCGCTGATCGATTTAACATATTATTTGTCAAATTTGGAGTTGTAGAATTAAAGTTATTAATTAATTAAGGAAAAGGGCATTTTATTGTAATTTTTAACCATCTCGAAATTTTAAAGTGTTCAAATGATAGTTTGAATAGCATATTTGAATTCCTCACATTTTTCTGATTGCAAAACATATATTATATGTATTATTTGGATTTGTATTTTAAAAGTTATTTAAAATCTAGTTTGAATTTTGAATTTAAACATTTACTGAAAAAGTTCAATTAAACAAAAAAACAGAAAACATTTTTACAAATCAGGCAAACCTAGCCACAGTCACGGACAGGTGGGCCGCTGCTGACTGGGGGAGATCCGCGCGCAAAAGGCTTTCTCACCGCAGCGCTGGCTAGCCCAAGCGGCTGACATGCGGGCCCGACGGAGACGTGGTCCCACGTGACAGCGCGGGGGGCATGGGTCAGCCACGGGGCGCAGCGGGGGAGCGCGGGTTGAGGCCTGGGAAGCTAGGGGGGTTTTCTGCAAGTTTGCCAGGCGGCTGACAGGTGGGGCACTAGGGCGGCGAGGGACCTAGGCATGATTGACCGGAGTTGGGGGGGGGGGGGGGCTTTTCGCAAAAATGCCACGCGGGCTCTGAACTGAAATCCGGCGTCTCTTCTCTGAATCTGCGGCGACACCTGATGACGGCGAGGACTTCCGGCGAGGATGGCGACGCCAGCATGGCGAGGCAGCACTTGCCGCAAAAGCGAAAACTGCAGAGGGGAGCGCAGTCTACAGATCTCGTTCAGGGGAAATTGTCGGCGGCGGGCTGCACTGGTCGGGGCGTCGCGGGGAACAGATGGGAAAACGCTGCTCTCAGTCTGCACGACGGCGGGGCACCTCACCTGCGGGGGCCAATTACGGGCGGCGCGGCCACGCGGAGGGGAGGAAGTGGGAGAGAACGAGCGGGGCGCTCACCTCGTTTGATTCCCGTGGAGATCAGATGACGGGGTGGTCGGAGCAGAGAGGGACGGCGAGGCTGCTGCGGTGGCGCACGGAGCTCTGACGGGGGGAGGTTCTGCACGGGCCCGGTCTCCCTGAGCAGGCTAGAGCGACTCCTCGTTCCGCGGCGGGGCCCCCGACGAGTCCTCGGTCACCAGCTTGGACGGCACCGACGGCGCGGATCCCCGACTGGCGGCGGCATGGTCCGGTGGAGAAGGGGAGAGGGAAACGAGGACGGCAGCTAGGGTTCGAGAAAAAGATGTAGCGCGGCGCGAGGATAAGGGCGAGACAGTCACACGCTCGGCGTGCCTGTTGACGCGGCTGACGGCGGGGACGGCCACCTGCCGCTGCCGTCTGTTGCTGAGCAGAGAGGGTGGCGACGGAGAAGAGAAACAGGGGAGACGGCGTGAGCGAACGGGTACGGGCCGGGGGAGGGAGAAGGAGCGGCCCAGGAAGAGAAAAGAGGTACGGGCCGGGTGCTGCTGGGCTGCGTCCAGGTAAGGTGGCTGCAGGTAAGGCTCTCTCTTTTTATTTCTTTTTGTTTTATTCTCTGTTTTGATTTTTATTTTGATTTGTTGCAGATTTAAACAAGCCCAAGAAATATTCTGTTTGGAAGTTTTTGCAAATTTTGAATAGAAGAGAGAGAGCTGGCTATGGAGTGAGGTGGGGCTTAGTGGTTGAGCAAAAGTTGATGGTGGGGAAAGCACTACAAGAGAGAGGAAGAGAGGGTGTTTAAAATAAATAAAAAGAAGACCCCATTTGGACATGCATGATGGAGGGAAAAGGGTTTTTGGTTGGGCACATGGGGATGGTGGAGAGAGATGGAGATGACCTACAAGGGAAAAAGCCAATAAAATCAAGAGGAATCAAATGGACTAAAGGTGGTGGTACCCTTGCATGGCCCATGCGAAAATAATAAATGCCATGATTGATTTTGTGAGAACAAAGATAATGATATGGCATTATTCTAATGCATTCCCAAGAAGTGGAGAAAAAGGCCAAGCAAAGAAATGTTAGACTTGGATCCACCCCAACCCACATGAGCTAGAATAATTATCAAAAGGAAAAGAAATACAAGCTCATGGTTATTGGGATGGTGGAGTTATAAGGTGGTGAAAAGAAAAGATAATGGAGGTGAATAAAAGATATGCCCCCAACTCAACTTGGGCATTTAAACAATATATCAATAACCAAATACAATATCAAGAGGCAAATACAATTAATAATGCATATGAGAGAAGAACCAAAAGAAAAGGGGTTTTATATGATGCTCAAATGCAAGGTGGCATGATGACATGAGCATGATATAATTATGATGCAACAATTATATATAGGAAGTAGCCAATATCTTACTAGACCAAGTAGCATTACAATTGTTAGACAATTGGGATGCTACAATGAGTTCCTCCCCAAGGTGTGCATTTCTCATAATATGAGGGGAATCAGATGCACTTATCCAATGACAAATACTTGGAGGAAATCAAAGTATGATGAGGATCAAAGATTGCCAAAAAGATAACAAGGTGAAGAAACTTCAATAAGTGAATCAAGCAATCAAAAGATCCAAAGAACCAATTGGAAAAATAGTGATCTAAATGAAATAAGGAATCCCCAAGGTTCGTGCATAAATTATATATTTTTGCATTTAAATACAATATGCACAAATATGGAATCCTCACTCTCTCTATATCATTTAGAACACAAAAACGATAAGGAGAGTATAGATAGACATAAATACACTTATCAATACAAGGAGTCCAAAAAAACCATTTATGATATATGAGTGCATGGAGATGCAATAAAAGTAAACCGAGCACTCATAAATCAAGTTCTTACCAACTAACACTAAAAATCAAAAGGATAAGAAATATGGTTAGAAAAGAATAATGATATCAAGGTGGGAGTTTCTAAGTGGACAAAACATGGTTATTAATCCACAAATAAACATGCACACACAAAAGGTTAATAAAAATAAAGAAGACGTGATATCCAAGAGGAAGGCATAAGATATACCTAAATGATTCTTCGCGTAAAAGAATATATAGCCCATGGGTCTATTTTCTCTTATGGTATATCAAAGAACTTCAACTAAGAAAAACCTCAAAATCATCACAACTAACAATAATGGAACTAAATATAGTTGGGATATTTTGAGAAAGGCAACAAGTATCAAAAGGAAGGATTCTTTGCATTTCATCAATATTGCACACGAGAGCACTTTGAGGAATTGATATGCAAAAAAGGCATAATGCTAAAAGACATATTTAGGATTGGTGAACTATGAACATGATTCTATATACTCCCCATTATATGCATGATCTCAACTTACTCACATAAGAAATAAGGAGTTTTCTTTAAAATATCTTTGCAAAACCAAAAAAATCAAACAAAGAAATTGATGCCTAGATTTAACCTATAAGAGGTTGGATGGAAGAAGAGAATGCATGAAGAATATACTTGTTACCGAGATAGAAATGGTAGGATATAGTAGATAAGGATTTGTCGAACATACTAGTTTGGCTCCAATTATCATATGGTGACAACACCTTCCTTATAAATAAGACAAGCATCCAATGCATCTCTAATGCACCTAAAACAATATTCAAGTACATCTTGGTCCCCAAACTTATTGTGTCCAAATTGGTTAGACTAACCACAATACATAGGACCACACTCCATATAAATATGTGCATATTTAGAGATGAAATTTGAATTTCGTGCACATCTTAGCCATTTAGTATTTGATGGAGTATACCTTATATACTGGATCAAAGAAAGCAAAACATGATATATAAAGTATACATTTTGTAAACATGCATGCATAATACTTTAAAAATACAGAGAACATATAATTTGTACAAAACATCAATAAATTCAAGAAGGCGTACAAGGTGTGACAAAACACATTAGTTGTCCAAATTATATCAAAGAATCAAATCAACACGTGATTTATTCAGCAAAGTTCAAGAAATGAACTAAGTAAAAACTATCAAGCATAAAAGATGAAATAAAAACACATCCTCAAAGATTTATCCGATTCAAGCAAATAAAACATGTAAGAAGGAATGAGATAACACACTCCCAAAAGAGCAAGGTTTCAACAAAAAACCAAACCCTCTACACTTCTCACAATGGCACAAAGTACTGAAAAGAAAATATTCGTCTTCTATCAATACACAATTGATAGGAAACAAAAACTTAAACAAGGATTTTCAAAAGGCAAGGAAGACAATGGGAGCTACAACAAATTCTTGGAAATAAGATAAGGCAATAAGGATCAAAATCCAATGTGAAGATGATCCACATATCCTACCACAAACATAAATTGTCAAATACAATGAGTGTATTGGAATTAAATTTAGGTGCTATATTGCAAGGATATTAAAGATAAACTTCAAAAAAGCATAGGATGAAAATATAAAGATTAAGCACTATACACAGATAGAGATTCTTGATAGCTTCAACTACTCACAAAATCATGCAAAGCAATTATTAGACTAACTCGAATAAAAAGGTCTACAAATAAGATATAGATATATGTATTTGAGGAAAGCCACACCAAGAATTTCTTACTCAAATAAAGACCAATAACATACGAAATAAAAGTTTCTTATAAAATTGGATATTGTTTGAGCTAACATGCCACCTAGGAACAATATAATTAACAATATCAACTCTAAGTGTCAATACCTCATGTGTTTACATTTCCTAGGGTTGTGATGTGCAAGAAGCATATTACTTCCCCATGATACGATATTCATTTTTTCAAGATGAGGCAAATAAAGTTCAACTTGAGATAATTAATGGATATTTAGAATTTCATTTTCTCATGAATATGGCACACCACATAGTGACTAGAAAATTTTCAATACCAATACTAAGTGGTAGTACTCACGTGCGCACATTTTGAGGTTTGGATGCACAAGGTATATTACTCCCCCATAATGTGATGTTCCATTAATCACTTGAAAAGTGCCAAATAATATATCATCAAGATGCATTATAGGGGACATTCCATTAATGACGTACCAAACAACCTAGACATGCATGCTTGAATACATAAGATAAGTAATCATAAGGTACAACATATACAAACACATACTTACAATATAAAGAAGTTAAGTATGAGTTACTGTAAATAGGCACATTGGATATACGATAGGAAGATGGTAATCCTTATGACTTAGATTGATCAAATAAAATATATGAAGATCCCTTAATTCTTTATGAGTTAGCCAAGTCTCCAATGCCTTTCTCAAACACCTATTGATCAAGTTTGAGCTTGTTGGTCCCCAACAAGTTAGCTCCTAAGAGGTTAGTCATAATAGGCTTGGCAACGCAAATGGTATTTTCTTGACACCACTTTTAGTTCCAATAAACTTTGCAAACACATTTCTACCCTTATCCTTCCCAAGATAAAAATCATCATAAAAATGATAGGGTTGGATAAGGTACCATTTGAACATGAATAAGCAAGTGCCCCATCTCACAACATATGCACCAACAAGTGCTCCCCTTTCTCTTCTTCACTGATTTATTAACTTGGGGATATTTATCTTGATTCTTCTTGGAAATTTGCCTATCTTCAACTTGAGGTTGAGCTTGTGATTGACCTTGACCTTGTGGATGCATCCCTTTTTTCTTCTCACTCAAGTGCTTTTTATTCAATGGACATGATCTTACATGATGCCCTTCAACCTTGCACTTGAAGCAAATAATCTTGGTTGAATTCTTGAATTGCACTACAACATGGAGGGCGGGCGCTGGCGCTTATAGACACCAAGACACACACCTAATCGTCGTGCTCGGCGTGGAAAAAAGGCGTTAGGTATAACTGCATCGGGAAAAGTGCATCATCGGTGTTTTTTTGCGTGGCACATCGTCATCCGCCGAGTTAGTGCTTCCATGGCAGTAAGGCGTTAACTTTTTGACCCATTGTAGGTTGACACTTCCTAGGTACCGAGGTAGCTATGCTGGGCTGACACAATATGGTGCTGCCCTATGTACCCCATAGTCCTCGCCAACGAGCCGGCTCGGCACAGGCTTCACGTGCCTATCCTGGCAAGGCATGTGAAAGCCTGTAAAATCTTGCAAGACGGGCCGACATGGGGGCCTTGCCTCGAGGCCCGGGAACAGCCCTAGGCTCCATAGGTCTGGCACATTGGCCCATCTTCTTTTTCTTGCAGGCCTTCAAGGAAATAGTTACGTCTGACTGAGAATCTACTCTAACACAATAGAGTGAGTAGCGTGGTCATTGAGGAGAGGGTGTACTAGGTAGAGTTCCTTGGTTCGAGCCTCCATGATGCCTATTTTTGCAAACTATTCTTTTGCTACTCATATGATCGTGCATGCTAAATTCTAAATGGGCCGCACTGGGCCGGCCTGCGTGATTGAGGCTGCAACCTTAGCTGTGCCGGTCCTATGCCGTGCTTTTTACATGTACCACAGACTGGGCTGTCCAAAGCCTGGACTGTTGGCCATGTTTGGTACCCCATGCATGGCACAATTTTAAGTACCCCCAATGATCTTTGTCCGAGTAAAAATTCAGCCTGCAACTTCTATATTTAGGGTTCCCCTAATTTACCCCAAATCAAATAAAATCGTAATATAAATCACACATGATGCTTTATTTACGTCATGGGATTCTCCTTGGACCAAACCATATAGCCTGATCCCGGTACCCGTAGGACGTACCCATGTCAGTAGCCCCCGGGTGTCCATCTGAATCGTAGATTCAGAGGGATACTATAAAGTTTTGGAGTGTGCACAAGTGCTTCTTGTATCATCCGAAAGTTTTATCATGTGTTATTACTTATGTTATAGGGATTGTTGATATGCATGCCTGATTCATCTGACGGATCAGGGTCAGTTAATTGTGTTTGGAAAAACAATGCTATCTACTCAAACTCGAGTCCTCAGACTCGAATTCAGAAAATTGATGGTGTAATTCGTCTCATTCCATGGAGGCCTTACATAGCTGAATTCCAGTATTATAGGTGTGCACTCGACATGTTTGTCAAGGATTTTTCATCGTGCTTGCAAGCATAGCATGTTTCTGGTAGAGAACAACAGGTGCATTGCCAGACCATTGGATTGTATCTGCAGGTCTTATCTTCACGTTGTAAACACGGCATCCAAATATTTTGTCACCACAGAGGTGATTTGGGTGGACCAAGAGACGTTGTCTCTGTACAAGGCAATTGTGGTTGAAAAGAGGCGAGGTCGCCAAAAGCATCGATTGCTTATGATGATATGATGCGGACGTACTCAACGCACTTTTTCCGTAGAATTTTATTTCATTTTTTCGTCTTTTCATAGGATGCGCGACCAGCGCTCCCTATGGGAGTATCCTCCAAGTGTCTATTCGAGTAGTAGACTCGAGTGGGGATTTTGAATGTTTTCGACTGCTGTCGATGGTCATATATTTTCGAATGTGCTTCTAGTGCTCCCTATGGGAGTAGCCCCTGAGTCCATACTCGAATCATGAATTCGAAGATGGAATCGAGGCGTAGTATGCTTGTGCCTGCATTTGATCGGGTAACACTAGGCCCAAAAAATCTTCAGGTGCACGAGCAGTGCTCCTATGAGGAGTAGGCCCCGAGTGTTTGGTTGAGTCGTAGACTCGAGCAAAAAACTTAGTGAGTCAAAGAAGGTTACCATTGCTCGCTTCTAGCTTTTGCTAAAGTTTGAATACTGATGACGTCAGTGCTAACGATCTAGTGAGCTTAGCCGCCGGCGTGGGTAGTGCTGATGGGACTAGACGGACGTGGGTCCTAATGTCTGATCGGGATTTGACCAGTCACGCGTAAATTGGTGTTTTTAACTATGTCTCCACGATTTCCGTGCTGATTGGGGATCGTGCGACGGTCGTTCGGTGTACACGCCGCCACGCGTCTATGCCGATGTGTGCCACGCGTCAGAGGAGGGAATTTCTGGCCATCAGATGGTATGTCTTCGATGCTTAAGTAACAATCCGTAGCAGTAATTTTGGTACTCTGCTTATTCTTCCTCCTTGCACCACTGCCATTGTCTCTCTACTCCACACCATTATTCTTAGCCTGCTCTTTGCGCTAGAGGTTCTTAAAGCATTTCCATGTTACTTCTTGCGATCTCTCCGTCGGAGGAAGATGGGGAAGAAGAAGCCTACTGGTGCTAGATCTGGTGCCACTGCCCCGAATAAGGCACCGGGACTCGTGCTACCAATGGATCTTGGCGGCTCTCCATATTGAGGGCCCCTGAGATCCATCCTCTTTGCCAGGCCGGTATTATTCCAGACAAGGAGGCTGATTGCCTAAATTTCCAGAACGGAGGTAATCCTAGATCCTCCCGCCGAGTTCCGTGTTATGTGTCACGCGTTTCTCCTTTGTGGTCTTTCTCTTCCCCTCCATGATTTCGTTCATGGATTGCTTTGTTTCTACGGGATCCAGCTTCACCAGCTAACTCCCAGTTCTGTTCTTCACATCACTTGCTTCATCACCCTGTGCAAGTGCTGGCTCGGTATTGAGCCACATTTCGGCCTCTTCAAAAAACTTTTTAATGTGAAGAGGAAATCATGGTCGGAATCCATAGTGTACGACATTGGCGGATGCAGTATATCCGTGAGTCCCCATGTTCGGTACTTTAGCCTCAACTTCATCGATTCTACCCAAGGATGGAGGGACAAATGGTTCTACATCTGATACTAGAAGGTAGGGGAGAAAAGGTATGACCTTGTCCCCTTTGACCCGAAAGCAGAGCTAAAGAGGAAGAGGTCCTGGAAGAACATGGTTATGCCGGGTGAAGTGGACGAGGTGGAGATCTTATACAAGCGGGTGCAGGATCTTAAAATCATCTGAGGCAAGGAGGTCTCTGGTGTGGATCTCATTCGTACTTGGCTGTGGTGTCGTGTGCAGCCACTGCAGGTCAGAGGGTACCCGATGTTCCTCTAGTCTGGCTTGCTAGATCCGACATGCATTTGTGTGGGAGACATGACGTCGGTGGAGCTCAAAAAGAAAATTAGATCGTTGACCAAACTCACTATGAAAGAAACTCTTCCTATGGAGTCGAACACCAAGCTATTCCACACCACCAATCTTGCACCGGCGGTATTTCCTGTCGCATATTTCCTTGCCCGTAGGATAATTTTGGAGGAGACCTGATGATGTTATATTTTTGATGCAGGTGTGGAAAGTTGAAGGCCCGATTCCTCCCCAACCCGAGGGCGTAATCCCTCCGAAGGATGGAGAGGAAGATGAACCTGTTGGGGATATACTTTCCGGGTATCCTCACAGTTCCTCACTGACCAGGGTGGCCCACTTCGGGTTAGAGCTTTGCTTCATGGGCGGCCCAGTCAGGGAGAAAACACGGAGTTCAGTCCGGCTACGGGAAGGCCCAGAAGACTTACCGACTTAGGCCCATAGTGTTACTTGTAGTTCAAGATGTACTCTATAACCGACTCTTAGTCGTAGCCGGATAGGTCTCTCCTGTAAACCCTAGGCCGGATATCTATATAAGCCATCCTAGGGAGAGCCTTTAGGGCACAACTCAATAGTCTACAATCTCAACTCGCATAGGCGAACCCTTGTAACCCATATTCCGGCTCTGCCGTATTATTGGATTGCTAGCAGGAGCAGGATCCGCCCAAAGCCGGCAGATTCGAACCTGGGTAAACTTGTGTGCTCACCGTCCCGGCACACCGTACATCTCACACCCCTCTCTTCCGCACGCCTCGAGGACCCCCTCATGGCGTACTTTTCATCAATCCGATGACAGTTGGCGCCCATCGTGGGGCAAGTGAGCTTCCGATCTACGTTCTGAGCGGAATCTGCAAGAATCGGAATCGGCGAAACTATCACCGTTGGTCGCATCCTCTACGCCAGCGACGTCCCTCTCATCATTCTCGACGAGACCTGGATTCCGGCTAGAGAGGTTGTGACTGCCTACACAATCATGTCTTTTGGCGAGATCGATGTTTACATCGGTTTCACTGAACCTGTCCCACCCACCCCAGCGGTGATGATAGAGGCAGAAGAATCTTTGGGTCCCCTTTATCCGCGGAGGCGGCAGAGTTCCGGATCTCAGAAAACCCTAATCCAACCCAGCCCGCACCAGTTGCGGAGATAGTGGAGAAATCCGAACCTGAAGCAGACCTAGCGGTCCAAGTCGAATCTGGAGTGGATCTCCTTGGAGAGATTGAATCCTAGATCGACCCACCCGCTGAGGTTGAAATCCAGGAGGAGCATAGCAACGACACTGATTCCGGCTCTGATGATGCCGGGACAGACAAGCCTTTCCTAAGGTACACACTGCGACGTATGATAATGCAAAACTTAGGCATAGACGCAATTCTCGAGACCATCAAAAGTTTCGACGAAGCTGATCGCGAGAGCCGCAGGTACCTCAGGAAGCGCGCATCACACTTCGTTGGATATGTGGGATCTAGTTCCGGCTCTGCCGATGCTGGAGAGAACACCGACTCGGTGCTGGAGGCAATTGGAACAAACGCCGACGTACCCGCATCCTCGGATGAGTTGATGACATCGACAGATTTCCGAAAGTTCTCCGTTGAGTATGAAGAGGAGTACAACTCCAAAGCTGTAGAAGAAGGAGAAGCCATGGATGAAGGATCCGGGGAACACTCTCCCAAAGCGCAGGATGACATGGAAATCGGAGATAATCCCGAGATCCAGAGGTCTGAAAGTACCGATCAGAGCTTGACTTTGGGAAACGGACCCAAAGCCGTCTTTTCTACCGGCGCTGCCAAGAAGGCAAAGAAGAAGAACAAGAAAAAAAGACCCTAGAAAAAGACCCCCTGGCAGAAGAGGTGATTGCCGAGGAATACGAGGAAGACTCGGATGGAGCACTTATCTCAGAAGAGCCCAAAAAAAGAATCAGTGGATGGACACGTGATCACTGAAGGTGCGCGTAAACTCATCGATGCTGCATTAACCACACCTATCCCTACAGCTGCAGAGCTTACTACTGAAGAGCTGGATGAAAGGGCCCAAGCCCTAGAAGCGCGTCGTCAAGAACTCCTGGATGAAGCCAAAAACATCGAGGAGGAGAAGAAACGCATGGCAACTACAGAGAATTACATCTCTCGGTTGCATCAGAAGACACGGAAATGTTACACACGTCATGGTCAATTTCCAGAAGTGAACAAAGTTCTCTTTGAAGGAGATCTAGGGATGCCTCGTCGTGACAGCAAAGGAGATCTGGTGTACCCAACACCGGTACAGAACACTATCGCGGCTCAGGATATCCTGTCGAATAAACCAGGCCCAAAACAGGTTCGATTGGGCATCAAGATACTCACCAAGGGTCTAGAGCAACAGATGGCTGTGAAATCCAGAAGCAGAAAGCTGGTCTCCAAATCCGACCAATGTCGCATGGACTCAGCCTAGAATGATGTAAGGCCCCAACATGTTCTGAAACAGCATCACCGTTCCGACCGACGGGAAGACAACTACTCCAGAACCGGATCATCAGGACAGCATCACAGATCTGCACGTGACTGGCGCAACTTCGCTCCATCGGCGGAGCAAGAGGCCATTGCTGCACTGTATCCGAGGAATCCTCCCCGACGAGAGTCGAACGATCGAAGGGGAGAAGATAAAGAGAAACGTCAGGAGGAGGATTGTCAAAAAATGCCACCTCCTAGACATGCAAGCCGTCTGACTGAGCGACATCATAGTGGGAACGATGGACGAAGGAACGGCAGAAACCATGCCGAGAAAAGCCGGCAGGGGGCTCGTCGTAGTGAAGACCCTCCCAGAACTGGAATAATGACGCTCCAGACGGAGGCCGGCGAACAACCTGAAACAATCCAGCTGCCCACCCTCTCCACCAAGCAGTCATCACAACGGCTCTCAAGGGGGACAAGGAGGACGACAAGGCGGAGGAGGTGGTGGTAGAAGCCGGAGTCTGGCTCCAAGGCACCGCAGTCACAGCCGTCACTCTGGCTCCAAGTGACGCGCGACATAGGATCAACTTCAACATAGAGGCGCGGCGCTACGAAAACGATGATATCTACATGGGACCAAAGTGCTTCAGACCATGCATCAGAGCTACAAGATTCCCAGAAGGGTTTTCTATCTCACGATATATCCAAGCCTACGATGGCATTGCTCGGCCAGATACCTGGTTATAGGACTTCTTCGAAGCTTGCGGCATCACCAAAGGCGGAAACAGCCTGGTCGCAACCCGATATGAGCCACTCATGTTGCGGAAGACGGCACGATCATGGCTTAATGAACTTCCAGAGAACACCATCTAGAACTGGTATGACATGCAAAGCGCGTTCTTTCGGAATTTCAAAGGCACATACCAGAGGCCCTGTACGGTCGGAGACCTATAGCGTTACACCCAGAAGGCCAGAGAAACTTGCCGAGATTACCTCGGACGATGGATTGACACCAAGAACTCATGTGAAGGAGTAAATGATCAAACTGCGATTGAAGCTTTCATTGCATGTCTCCCAATTGGTCTACTGCGTCATCGCTTGAAGTGTGACAAAGTCACTGATTTGGGAGAGATGATAGAAACAGCGAGCAAGTATGCAGATGCTGATGACGATGCAGAGGGATTACTCAATGCCCTAGTTGTGCCGCAGTCGGCAAAACAACCAAAGCAACAAGCTTAGAAGCGCAAAAATACCTCGAAAGAGAAACCCAACGCGGAAACGGAAGTGGTCACTGCTACTTTCGGGTCTAGAGGACGCGGCGGAGGCCATGGGCATGGCCGTGGGACTTCGAGAGTTCAAGGTAGAGGAGACCAGCAACCGGGCAAAACCTACCCTTGGGCCGACATTGCCAATAACCCATGTGTGCATCACTTAGACGCCAATGGGGGCTCGTCCCACACCAACACCAAATGTCGTTTCAATGACGACATCAAAAGAGATGACACCGCTGGCTACAAAGCTAAGCGGAAGAAGGGAAAGAAGAATCCCGAAAAAGATAAAGAGACCAAGGAAGATTCCGACATGGAGGAAGCCGATGCTTCAAATCCCAAGCTAGAAGGGAAGAAAAATTTTCCGACCAAGAAAGACACTTATGTCACCTTCCTCGGGTCTCAACTAGCAAACGTTAAGAAAGTAGTTCTACATGAGCTCAATGCAACAGTTCCGGCTGTCCCCCAATTCTTGGACTGGTCGGAAGTGGTAATCACATTTGACCGCGCTGATCATCCGCCTAAGTTACACAGGCAAGGAAAATACGCCTTAATCATCAATCCACTTATTGACGGTTATGGTTTCTCCAAGACCCTCATGGACGGTGGCAGCAATATCAATATTCTGTATGTCAAAACGCTACGCCGGATGAAGATCTCGGAGACCCAGCTGAACCATAGCTCTATGATCTTTCACGGAGTTGTCCCAGGAAGACAAGCCAATTCCCTGGGAGAGATCACTTTGGATGTTACCATTGGAACTCCAAAGGACTATCGGACGGAGGCACCTTCCTTCGAAGTGGTCCCGTTCAAGAGCGCTACCACGCTATATTCGGACGTCTGGCTTACTGGGCTTTTATGGCTCGTCTGTGTTACATTTATAATATGATGAAAATTCCAGGTCCCAATGGCGTAATCACTATAAGGGGTGACCCGAAGAAAGCGCGAGAGTGCGAGGATGGAAATGCTGCCTTTGCTGAAGCCGTGCTGCACGCCCAGGAGTACCAAGAGATCAAGAAGAGCATAGATCCGTCCGAGATGCCCGCAACGAAGAAGGAGGTGACAAAGCCAAATCCGAAGTTCAAGGCATCAAAAGAGAAGAACAAAACACCGTTGAAGGATGATGACCCCTCCAAGGTGACCCAGATAGGCGTAGGCCTAGATAGCGCATAGGAAAGCGCGCTCGTCAAGTTCCTCCAAGCAAATCAAGATATCTTCGCATGGCAGCCATCTGACATGACCGGAGTACCTAGGGAACTTGCCGAGCACTCCTTAAATGTAAACCCGAATGCTAAACCCGTCAAACAGTCCTTACGATGTTTCGGCGATGAAAAGCATAAGGCAATAGCTAAGGAACTAGCGTGGCTCGAGTTAGCCAGATTCATAGAAGAGGGCATCCACACTAAGTGGTCGACCAATCCTGTAATGGTCCCTAAAAAGGACACCACCGATGTGTGTTGATTATACTACCTTGAACAAGGCTTGTCCAAAAGATCCGTTCGCTCTGCCTAGGATTGATCAAGTTATCGACTCTACGGCAGGCTCAGAACTCCTCTGTTTTCTTGACGCATATTCCAGTTATCACCAAATCCAGATGAAGGAATCTGACAAAGTCAAAACTTCATTCATAACCCCCTTCGGAACCTTCTGTTTTGTTACGATGCCCTTTGGGCTGAAGAACGCAGGAGCTATGTACCAGCGCACGATGCAGCGTTGCCTCCACGACCAAATCGGACGCAACGTACATGCATACGTGGATGACATTGCAGTGATGTCCAAAAAGAAGGAAACGTTGATTTCCAACTTGGAGGAAACGTTCGCCAATCTACGAAAATATAACATCATGCTTAATCCGAAGAAATGCTTCTTTGGAATTCTAGCCAGAAAATTGTTAGGCTTCATCATGTCTCAAAGAGGCACAAAGGTGAACCGGGACAAAATCAAGGCTATACTCAATATTTCCAGGCCAACTCGCTTGAAGGACATACAA
This sequence comes from Avena eriantha, assembly GCA_910589775.1. Taxonomy (NCBI): domain Eukaryota; kingdom Viridiplantae; phylum Streptophyta; class Magnoliopsida; order Poales; family Poaceae; genus Avena; species Avena eriantha. Next base: position 297,430,861 of record OU342742.1, read on the forward strand.
AGACTGACTGGTTGCATCACCGCAGTCAGTCGATTTGTAAGCCAGCTTGGTGAAAGAGCCGCACCATTATACAAACTCCTGAAAAAGACCAAGGATTTTGTGTGGACCGACGAAGCTGAAGCTGCACTACAAGACCTGAAGAAAGTGCTCTCATCTGCTCCTATCCTTGCTGCGCCAGAACCACAGGAACCGATGTTGCTTTATCTTGCTCCGACGAACAAAGTTGTTAGTATCGTCATGGTGGTGGAGAGACCGGAGGAAAATCAGGAACACTTAGTGCAGCGTCCGACGTACTTTGTCAGCGAGGTTCTGACATAACCAAAACAGCGGTATCCGCACTATCAAATGTTGACCTACGGTGTTTTCCTAGCATCTCGTAAGCTACGACACTATTTTTAGGAGCATCCAATTACCGTGGTGAGCACAGCTCCCATGAGAGATATAATCAACAACAGTGACGCCACATGACACATCACCAAATGGGGCATAGAGCTTCCAGCTTTCGATATTGAGTATCAACCCCGGACAGCAATCAAATCCCAAATCCTTGCCGACTTTGTTGCTGATTGGACAGAGACGAAGGAGAATATGACCCTCCCTGAGTTGGAATATTGGACCCTCTACTTTGATGGGTCTAAGGCTCGAGGGGGCTCGGGGGCTGGCGTGGTGCTCAAACCACCCCAAGGAAATAAACTTCTATACGTGTTGTAGATCCACTTCACAACGACAAATAATATTGCCGAGTATGAAGCACTGCTGTATGGAATCCGGATTGCTAAGGATATCGGCATCCGACGTTTGATGTGTTACAGAGATTCGGATCTTGTTGCTCAGCAAGTGTCGGATATTTGTAATGCAAATAAACACATGGCAGCATATAAAGCTGTTGTGGATGATCTATCTAAATCGTCCGAAGGGTTTGAGGTTCAACACATCCCTCGAGCAGAAAACGAGGAAGCAGATGCACTATTTCGGATAGAATCTGCGTAGAAAGAGGTCCTGAATGGTGCTTTTTTACAGCACCTCAAAGTTCCCTCAATAAAGGGAGTGGATGAGGAATATCCGACCAAATCCGACTCACCTGTAATAGCGGTACTGGCTGTAATCCCCAGCTGGACCCAACCCTACCTTGATTATCTGGTAGATGGAAAATTACCCGAAGACGAGGTTCTGAGCCGGCAGATCGTTCGACGAGCAAAAACCTATACTATAGTTAAATGTGAGCTCTATAAGCGGAGCGTTTCTAGGGTTTTTCAGCGCTGCGTATCTCCGGAGGAAGGAGTGGAAATCCTAAGAGAAATCCAGGAAGGCGAGTGTGGTCACCACGCTGTAGCCAAATGTTTAGTGGCAAAAGCCTTCAGACACGGTTTTTTCTGGCTTACAGCCAAGGCAGATGCCGAACGGCTAGTCAAGACATGCAAGGGCTGCCAAAAGTACGCCAAGCAAGCTCATGTTCCGGCTGATCAGCTATGAACAATAACTATAACATGGCCTTTCCAAGTCTGGGGGCTTGATATGGTAGGACCATTTAGATGAGCTCCAAGTGGATTTACTCACCTCTTAGTGATGGTGGATAAATTCACCAAATGGATTGAGGCCAAACCCGTCACTAGTTGTGATGGAGCAACAACCAAAAGATTTGTCGAGGATGTTATAATCTGGTATGGTTATCCACATAGCATTATCACGGACAATGGGAGTAATTTCTCCATGGGAGAATTGGCCGAATTCTGCAACAAGCAAAATATCCTGCTTGACATTGCGTCAGTCGCACATCCACAGGCTAATGGACAAGTTGAAAGAGCAAATGGTTTAATCCTACAGGGCTTGAAACCGAGACTCGAAGCACCACTACGACGTGCTGCGGGGGCTTGGGCAGAGGAATTACCCTCTGTAATATGGAGTTTACGAACAACTCCGAACAGGTCAACCGGAATCACACCTTTCTTCTTGGTCTATGGTGCAGAAGCAGTTCTTCCTAGTGATTTAATTCACACTTCTCCTAGAGTGGCCGCGTATATCGAAGAAGATGCCAAGATTTCTCGACAAAATGATCTCGACTTAGTCAAAGAAGTTCGCGTTGTTGCTGAAATGAGATCAACAACCTATCAGAAGAAGTTACGCAAGTATCATAGCCAGAGAGTCCGAAACAGATCTTTCAATAAAGGTGATTTGGTTCTCCGGCTTGTGCAACAAAGAAAGCACAAACTTTCCCAAGTATGGAAGGGCCCTTTTTAGTTAGTTGAGTATTGCACAATGGTTCGTACTACTTAACTGACATGAGGCCAGTCAAAGAAAGACCTGCTACTAAGAAGAGAAAGAGACCTGGAGGCAGTACAAATCCGGATGACTTAGACAGACCATGGAATATTGCTCAGCTACGTCCCTTTTATTTCTTAGTTTATCCTTCTTTGTAATCATACATGTGTACATGTTCTGTGAGAAATAAAAGTCTTGGTTGCCACAAGTTTTTTCTGAGAAGTTTTTACCATCTTATTTCCGAATGATCATGTCATAGTCGAAAATCCCAGAATACTTGAAAGTACTTTATGCTCATGTTTGTTCTGGTTTAGATTTCCGATTCTAAAAATGCTACCTTTGGGTATAAATCTAAAAGTTTCTAGTCTATACTTTGGTTATTTGTCTGATTGCTGGATGCGGGTATTTTCGAGTAGTGAATTGTTGGTACTGGAAGACGACTTTGTTTCCGAGTTTAAACTGGTTTAACAATTGAGATCCATTGCTCGGCAAAGTTTCCGTGAAGAAGGTTTAGCCGGCTCATGAAAGGGACGAGACAGAAAGCCAGATAGACGATAAGTATAGACAAAAAAGTATAAGTGCTTATGCAAACATTTCAGGCACAAAAAAATTTGAAGTCAAAAGTGCTGAATAGATTAAAACTTGGCACTAGCAAAAGTATCATACTGCATATTTAAAGATCCATAATGTTTCTCAGAATAATACATTTTCTGGTAATTTATGATGCAGGAGGAGAGGAAGGAGCTGTCGGCTCGCTGGATACATCGCCTTGATATCGTTCCGAGACGTCCACGTTCGATATGGTGTGGTCATCATCGGAAACTACTGTTGATTCTTTGGGAGACGGAGGTGGCGTGTCCACGCGGGTGAAGAAGGGAGTGTCGTAGCTGGTTAGATCAGCTACATGGCACCCATATTTGCCGCAGGAGTCCATGATTGCCTTGATGTCTTGCTCCTGTCCATCTTCGTCCACCTTGCAGTACCCTCTGGTCACTTGCCAGATCTCCATGCTTCCATGGTGGATCATGACCATGGTGAGAGCGTTTTGCGCTGCGGATCGTGCGTAGGACATATTCCAATCCTGGACAAGTTGCGACATCTCCTTCGCCTTGTCCTGCACCTGAAAATCCGACATGCTATGCATGTCCGGAATCTTGAGAGCTTCGCCAATATCCTCAAGGGATTGGCGGAAGTCATGAAGCAGATCACCGACTTGGGTAAGCCGGTGGGTGCGACGCTCGGCGGAGGTGGAGTCCGTCAAGTTCAGAGGACCTATACACAAAAACAATTAAGGAAATCCGACATTGAAAGAAGTCGAAGAAAATAGACAAGTCAGACAAATGGAACATACCGAAGATGACGTCGTCAACTTTGGTCTTCTCTTCCCGAAGACTCCGGAGTTCAGCCCGGAGTGCCTCGGAAAGGTCCTTCTCTCTGCAAAGCTCATTATTGAGGTCCGAGATTTTCTGATCTTGAGCAGCGATCTTACGATCACGCTCGTCAGTTGCCATGGAGGAGGATTCGAGAATTTGAGCGATGCTCTTCTCATGATCCACCTTGAGCTTATCCAGCTCTTGGCGAAGTTCTTTGTTCTCCACCACCAAGGTTTTGAGGTTCTCGGCCTCTTCAATCATAGCGCAGGATTGTTTGACTAGTGTTGTAAGTCGAAAAGAACAAATAGTTCAACGAAAAATATTCGACTATGAAAACATAAAAGACAAGGTTTGAGTCTCGGAATGTGAGTTAGAATTCCGACTTAGATGATGTTCATGTGTGAGCTTGCTCAGACATATGTTCACCTCGGTGGAAACTTTCTTGGCGAGGGTGAGTGGAATAATCGGAGGTGGTGGAAGCACACCAGCTCTAAGTCCCTCATCGTGAAGGCGAACTTGTTCAAGAAGGTCGGAATACTTGATGTTTTCCGCCTCTTGTGCTTCTTCTTTGGCAGAGAGATTTCTCTTCTCCAGGCACTATCGGGCCAGCCACTGGATCTCCTCCGCGGATTTCCGGGACAAGCCAAGTTTGGCAAGCCCCGAATTGGTGAGAAGGTTTTTGGCAATGGTCTCTGCCGAGGGATCATTACCCAAAGAGGGTTCACCCTTATTAAAATCTGACTCACTCATGGTGATGTCAGTCTATGATTCAAGGATCGTTGGCTCCGTTGAAGGAGCGGGATCTTCTACGATAGCTGGTGATGGAGTAACCACCGGCGTTGTAGAGGGTTGAGGGGTAAGAGTCGGAGGAGCCATGGCAGGAGAAGCTATGGCCAGCTTCGTCTGCTGCAAGGGCTTCGAAGAAGTTACCTTCCCCTTCCCCTTGATGAGCTGCTTAGCCCTGAGAATGTAATAGAATGGAAAACATTACATCTCGGAAGAAAGTTCGAGTAAGGTACAAAGGCGAAAAAGTTGTGTCGAAAAGTTACCTCTTCACGATTGGCACCTCCTTTGTGCCAACAGCCAATGTGGGAGCTTTGCGCTTCTTGGGCACAACGTCCGGCAATGGAACCAATTCAGCCTCCTGAGAAAACTCCGGAGGATATCCCTCGAGTGGAGCAAGTTCTGACTCGGGGAGGTCGGCAAGCTGAAAATAAAGAAAACATCTCAGTATTGCAAAACAATTTAAAGGTGAAACACATAGAAAGGGTTTATTGTTAAAAGCTTACCGGCACAACAGGGTTTTCCGCTGTGTGCATGTCCAGAGAAACCTCCGGGATCCTCCTCTCGATCCGCTCCCTTATCAGCCATTTAATCTGGCTTATGTAACCTTGCGATGTATAGGCTCTAGGGCTGATGCGGAGGAATATTTTTTAGACGTCGTGATGGAGTGCATCAGTCGGTCTCCATGGTGCTGGAGGGGTTGGATCCGGCATGATACCCAACAATGTACTAAGTCAGATCCCTTCAGTCCTTTGTGTTTCATCAGATATTCGATCCGCCTCTTGGCAAGAAGCAGATCGTCACTGAAGCCGGAGCAGCCTCGTCCCAAGATAATTGAGGCGTGGCAGCTCCGTCGATGAAAGCCGGCAAAGCGGTGGCTTTGCCGGGAGCAGGAACATCCTTATGGTAAAAGAAAGTGGCTGGCCATTGCTTGACCAAGTCACTGGCTAGAATCTTAGGATATGCGCGCTCACGGCTAACTGAAAAACTAATTGTACTGGTAATATAAGGATTACCGGCGGTAATAGAATTTCTCCGGACATGGAAGTAGTACCGGAACAAAGTAAGACTTGGCCTAATGCTGAGAAACCCCTCACACAAGGCTGCGTAAGAACTCATCTCTAAGATGGAGTTCGGGGGAGGATGGTGGAGTTGTACAACATAGTGGTCAATCACCTCGGAAAAGAATTCCGAGGGAGGAAAGGACAAACCTCTATCGAGGTGGGTGCTGAAGTGGACCCGCTCGTCGGCACGCGGGTTGGGTATGGTTTCGCCGAAACCGCTCCGCCAGTCGCCGGCCCGGAGGAGCCCTTCAGTCTCCACGCCGTGGAGCTTCTCGTCATCTAGCAGGCAGGGGATCCAAACCCTGCGGTTGCTTTCCTTCTCTGCCGCTGCCTCCGTCACCGCTGCCGCCGCCAAACCGGAAGAGGAAGAGGAAGCCATTTCTCCGGTGCGCCGGTGACCTTAGATGGGCGACACTGGGAGTTTTTGGGGAAAGCAGAGGAGCTCTGTGCGCGAGGGAGATGTGAAGGAGAAGGAAACGACGAAGGAACATGTGAAGAAGATGAGGGAAGAGGAATCCTCACCCCTTATAACCACCTAACCACGCCAAGATTCGTGCAAATGGCACTGTGTAACCGCGACACGACGTGGAAGGAACTGGGAAGGACCCACGCGATGATTACATCGCCTCGATCTCCACGTATGCATTGAAACAGCACCTCGGTTCCACGAACAGCGGACCCACCAATGGTCGTGCTGACATGATGTTTGTTAGATGACATGACTTGACTGGTGTTAGGTGGCGTTAGAGACCAAGTTCCGGCTTAGTTTGAAAATCAAGCTGAAAAAATCCGAGTAACATGTTGATAGGTCCGACTTATTTTTTAAGACCCGGATCATATTTTTTGTTGTGAAGTTTCAGGAACCCTTCAAGATTCTGCAAGCTGAAGATCAAGCTAGACGATGGTAAATCCGACTTTGGATCTTGGAGACTTCTGGGGGCTGCTGTTGGGGTTATACTTTCCAGGTATCCTCACAGTTCCTCACTGACCAGGGTGGCCCACTTCGGGTTAGAGCTTTGCTTCACGGGCGGCCTAGTCAGGGAGAAAAGATGGAGTTCAGTCCGGCTACGGGAAGGCCCAAAAGACTTACCGACTTAGGCCCATAGTGTTACTTGTAGTTCAAGATGTACTCTGTAACCGACTCTTAGTCGTAGCTGGATAGGTCTCTCCTGTAAACCCTAGGCTAGATATCTATATAAGCCATCCTAGGGAGAGCCTTTAGGGCACAACTCAATAGTCTACAATCTCAACTCGCACAGGCAAACCCTTGTAACCCATATTCTGGCTTTGCCGTATTACTAGATTGCTAGCAGGAGTAGGATCCGTCCAAAGCCGGCGGATTCGAACCTGGGTAAACTTGTGTGCTCACCGTCTCGGAACACCGTACGTCTCACACCCCTCTCTTCCACACGCCTCGAGGACCCCCTCATGGCGTACTTGTCATCAATCCGACGATAGAACCGGACTCGACCGTGCCTATTATAGATGTATAAGGAGCCCCCAAGTCTAGCGAGGATGGGACTTGCAAGTGGGGGCGGAGCAAGGATTTGGATGCATCCACGCCTAAGATGTCGAAGGATCTTGCTCCTGAGGCTGGTGTGGCTAGTTCGGTCCTTGCGGTGCCCATCCGTGCCATGCCTCCCTAGCCTCAGAAGAAACAGAAGCAGGAAGAGTTGACCTTGATAGGTTTGACGGGTAAGCCTCTATCCTTTTGCAATGTTTGGAGTACTTTTCTCGTCATTCTTATTAGATGGATTGTCTTTGTATTTTCTGAAGTGTCATAGCGTCATCCTCGTATGAAAGTGGCAAGGACCTGGGAGATGAAGGAGTCATGGATTCCAAGGGCAAGGGCGTGAAGATGACCAAGCCTTCCCCAAAGACGGTGGCCACCTCTAGTGATAGATCCTCAACGCCTCCAAGTTGGGGCATCACAGAGTTATTTCTCAGATGACGAGACAGGAACCCTCGGAGTCTTTGGGTGACCATGTAAGTGTGTTCTTATTCATTCGAGGGAGCCCCGAGTCCTTTGCTTCTTCTGACGTGGATTCTGCTTCCGCCCTTCGTGCAGGACATGGGTCGCCATGGCTAAGAGCATGTGCGACGGGATGCTGACTTCCGGCAGCTTCAAGGTAAGATATTTTGTTCTTCTACGTAATCCAATTGAATATGTGGTCGGCTTCTGATTGATGCACCTTTCCTTGTGCCAGAGGATAATAATCAAGTTCTCCATCGGCTAAGCTCTAAAGAGTCTTAGCGTGGCGGAGACCAAGAGGAAGGACGCAGTCAAGGCCCTCGAGGGCTATAAGATAGAATCAAAACGGCACGAGGAAGACTTGACGGTGTCCGCAACAGGGGGAGAGAGAGGGTTCGTGGATCAGCTCATGACAGTTGCCCAGGACCTCTCTAGTAAGTTTTCTGGTGTGAGTTTTTCTTATTGCCGCACCTACTTTTGCCTTCTTTATGCCTGAGCATTGATTGTTCTGATTTTGTAGATGCAGTCAGTCTTGATTTTGATCATCAAGCACTAACTCACGATGACCTCTTGGTTAGCGTCGTAGATGCGATCGAAGACCACAGTGTTTCCGCCAGGGATGCACTCCAAAAGGCTAAGGTCGTGCTTGGTCGTCTCCGAGAGGAGATGATGCCGAAGGCCAAGGCTATTGAATATGTTGGCGGTCTAGCTAAAGCCTCAACCAAGGGCGTGCCTGTGGAGTATAAGCAGGTGCCAAAAGGAGTGGGTGCCTCCCTTGGTCTGGCGATGGCCTAGGCTTGTGGCGTTGGGCTAAACATTAACAAGATTACTTCCAAGATGCCAATGACCTCAGAAGGCGAAGAGGTAGCAATGGAGCCTTTTTCCATTCGCTATTAGAAAGTATTGGCCTCGTCTCATTGAAATGCTCGTGAAGTATTCCGTGGAGCAGAAACAGCTAACGACAACTAAGGCCATGATGTCGGGGGCTGCTACCCCAAAGGTCATGGCGTTGGAGGCTGCCATGGACTTCGTGAAGCTCGTAGATGCTCCTGCATAGGCCTTGTCGCATCCTTGCTAGTGCCTTTTGATGTATAGTAATGTTAGGATTTTTAGAGTACCCTCGAATGCTTTTGTGGGCTTGGCCCATCAGAAACTTGTTTAAGTCCTTTGTATATGTTGATTGCTTGCTGCATCTCGTGTTTCTTCCACTTGTTACCTCTTAATCAGAAGTGCTTATCCTTCGATTGTTGACTTTATTAGGGTCTTGCGACATATCTGGTGTCTGGGAGTTGGTTCTCCATCTAGTGGACGAGGAAATCTGGCAGTACATGCGACTTGATCATTGTCTGCTGCCCATAGGTGATGTCCCGTCGGGACAGTTCGATGCCCTAGAGGGTGGCCCACCCTGTTGCATCGGAGTTGCTGAGGATGTGGTTTACCGGGGCGTTGTTCACCACGATTATCGGGTGCTCCTGGAAGTACTGGCGCAGCCACCATGCAGTCATGAAGACACCATAGGCTAGCTTTTGGTAATGCGAGTACTGCTGTTTTGTGGGTGTGAGCACTTCGCTGAGGTAGTACACCGGATGTTGCACCCAATGGACCTTGTTTTCTTCGGCTCGTTCGACCACAAGCACGATGCTGACCACCTGGTTAGTGGCGGCTATGTATAGCAGCATTGGCTCCTTTTCCTTGGGGGTCACCAGGACGAGCGAGGTGGAGAGCAGGCGCTTGAGATCTTTGAATGCTTCCTGCACCTTGTTCATCCACTTGATATGGTCCACCTTGCAGAGGAGCTGGTAGAATGGTACTGCCTTCTCGCCCATCCTATTGATGAATCGGCTAAGTGCCGCGATTCGCCCGACTAGCTATTGGACACCCTTGAAGTTCTTCGGCTTCTCCATGGACAATATGGCCTTTATATTTTTCGGGTATGCCTATATTCTCCTCGCGGAGATAAGGTATTCGAGTAATTACCCAGATGGGACGCTGAAGGCGCATTTCTATGGGTTCAGCTTGATCCTATAGCGATCGAGGTTGTCGAAGGTCTCATAGAGATCGTCGATAAGTGTAGCTTCCTCCTTTGTCTTGACCACTATGTCGTCAACATAGACCTAGATGTTGCGGCAAAGCTGGCTCTTCAGGCAGGCCCGCATGCACCGTTGGTAGGTGGCACCTGCATTCCTTGGCCCGTACGGCATCATGGTGTAGTAGTAGCCACTGAAAGGCATGATGAACACCGTCTTTTATTTGTCCTCCACTTTCATTCGGATGTGGTGATATCCTGAGTAGGCGTCGAGGAAACATAGACACTCGCATCCCACGGTGGAGTCGATTATTTGGTCGATCCACAGTAATGGGAAGTGATCCTTCGGGAAGTGTTTGTTGAGGCAGGTGCAGTCCACGCACATCCGCAGGATGTTTGTGTCCTTTTTTGGAACGAACATAGAGTTAGCTACCCAGGTGCTTTCCTTGATCTCGCGGATGAAGTTGACGTCAAGTAGTCTGTTGAATTCCATGCCGACCACTTTTGCCCTTGGTTCTGACAGTTGACGCATCGACTGCTTCACGAGTCTTGCATCTGGGGGCACATTGAGTGCGTGTTTGGTGAATTCCCTAGGAACCCCTAGCATGTCCGCAGGACACCAGGCGAATATTTCCCAGTGCTCATGGAGGAATTCGACAAGCACAAGTTCCTATGCGGAACTCAGGTTGTTGATGATGAGGGCCAGCTTGGTCGGGTCCGCTGGGTGGACCTGGACCGCCTTGGTGTTCACCATGGAGTCAAAGGACTGATCCAGTGCACTCTGCTTGCTCATAGGAGGAAGACTGTTGTCTGTCGTCTCCTTAAGCCTTGCTAGCTCCTCTTGCATGATGAACTGATGGGGATATGCCAGTCAGGGTATGCCCAGAAGGCCAAGTCGACTGGCCCAAGCCCATAGCGAGTGGTCCTGTAGGAATGACAACTGGAAAGTGATTGAAGGAAAAGCATGGCGACTAGAATCTAGAGGCCCAAGAACTCAGTTAGGCCTAGTCGGATTAGGTCAAATCCTCCGAAACCTAAATTGATTCTATTGTAATCCGGTAAACCCTAGCGAGGTATCCATATATAAACCTCCCTAGGGTACTCTACATACTTACGTGCTATTAGCTACCCCATCCAAGTGACTTGCTGCCTAGCTGCCGAGCTTGCCCACCATGTAATTCACTCACTAGTAATACAATCTAGCAGGAAGTAGGTCTTTACCCTACGACAGGCCGAACCTGGGTAAATCTCTTGTCTCTGCTCCCAATGTCGCACTTCAGATGATGACTAGCTCTTGCCCTAAACCTTGTCAATCGCTACCCCTGGTAGCAACTGCCGTGGTCATTCCCACGATAGTGGCGCCCACCGTGGGGCATGGCCGGCCAAGCCTAAGTTTTGCAGCGAGACCATACTCTCCAATCGATTGGCCGATCTCCATCGGTCGCATGGTCGCAAGCGGCGGGTTCCTCTAGATCCTGCTGAGCAGCTACATCCCAGCATCAAGCCCGGTCACTCATGCCGCGGTGATGCCGATCGGCTCCATAAACCTCTTCGTTGGGTTCACGGACGCCATCGACCCAAAAGTGGTGATCAGTGGATCACCCCCACACGATTGGATCGCTTCTGAGTATGACTTGGCCGCCAACGACACGGCCGAGGACGACGCAGCCTTGCATGACGACACCGACTTAGCAACCCCTGCCTCGGTCGCCGGATCCATCAGTGTTGCATCACACGAAGACTCATTCACGCGAGTCTCCAACACCGGGGACCTCGAGGACCCCTCCATCCTCGGGATCTTCGACTCTGACTCTGGATCGGAGTCCCCCAACGACATCGACGCTAGATCCAATCACTTCGACGCCATCTACATGGCGGGTAGCACTAGTGCCCTCCCATATCCGTTCTCCAGATCCCTTCCACCAAACACGATGGTGGTGGAGATCGAGGAGTACCGCCAACAACTAGAGGCGGCAAAGCTCAAGGACCAAGCCGAGCGTGTAAAATTTCTTCTCGAGCAGCAAATGGGGCAGGAGCTATCATTACACCACCAATGCTGCATCAGGAGTCGCTTGATCTCCAACGTCTAGGGCCACGTCCTGAACTTCGACGACGAACACGACCCCACTCGCGCGGCCGAGCACGAGGTCAGCCACAATGCGCCACCCGACAATAGTCTCCCACTAGCTGGCGCGCCCGCTACTGGTGTCACAGGCTCTAGCTGATTTCCTTGCCGATTGGGAAGAGGCGCAACAACCCGAGATGCTACCCTACCTCCACTACTAGATGCTCCACTTCGATGGCTCCAAGAACTCGGACGGCGCCAGGGAAGGGATCATACTCACCTCCCCCAAGGCGACAAGCTTTGATACGTGCTGCAGCTCAACTTCATGCCCTGCACCAACAACATGGTGGAGTACAAGGCCCTCCTCCACGGCATGCAAGCTGCCAAGGAGATGAACGACAATCGCCTCAAGTGCTACAGCGACTCCGACCTCGTTGTCGGTCAAGTCGCTGGCACCTGCGATGCAGACGCCCCCAACATTGATAGCGTATAGCCAAGCAGTGGACTAGTTGGGGGTCTACTTCGCCGGCTACTCCATCAAATGGATTGACCGACGCAAGAATGAGGAGACCGATGCACTCTCGTGCATCGGGTTGTCCCGCCAGACACCACATACGGGCGTCTTCCTCAACATCATCGACAAGCCATTGGTCTCTCGCCAAAGGAGATCGACATTGGGATACCACTGCAGCCTAATCCCACCCTGGTCGCCATGATCACGAAGCCAAGCGACTGGACCGCACCCTACGTTGCCTACCTCGAGCACAAGATCCTGCCCAACGACGGGACTAATGCACAGATGATCGTGTGCCGCTGCAATTCCTTCGTCATCATCAACGGCGAGCTCCACAAGCACAACGTGAGAGGCGTGTTCCAATGTTGTGTTCAACTAGAAGAAGGATGCAAGATTCTACAAGACATCCACTCTGGCGACTACGGCCATCACACTGGTGCAAGGTCGCTAGTCACCAAGGCCATGCGCCATGGCTTCTACTGGTTCACCACACACACCGAAGCCACTGACATCGTCCAGCGCTGCATTGGGTGCCAGAAGTACGCCAACTAGACGCACATCCCTGGTTCGGCCCTCAAGACCATCCCCATCACATGGCCATTTGCCGTCTAGGGCATCCACAGTGTGGGTCAGTTCAAAACCGCTCCATCAGGATACACCCACCTCTTGGTTGCAATCGATAAATTCACCAAGTGGGTCGAGGCAAAGCCTATCAAGAAATGCAACGGCAAGACCGCAACCAAGTTCTTCCGCGAGTTGATCTATCGGTATGGCTACCCGCACATCATCATCATGGATAACGACACCAACTTTTCCAAGGGCGCCATGGCTGATTTCTACGAGGAGCATGGCATCCGACTCGACCTCGCCTCAGTCTCCCATCCGGAGTCGAACAACCAAGCAGAGCATGCTAACCAAAGCGTCCTCCATGACCTCGAGCCAAGACTGCATGTCCCCATCAAAAGGACCCCTGGATGTTGGGTCGAAGAGCTCCCCTCTGTTTTATGGGGTAGTCGCACCTCTGTCAACCGATCGACATGATTTACCCTTTTCTTCATGGTGTACGACACCGAAGCCGTCATGCTGACTGACCTGGAGCATGACTCTCCTCGAGTCGTCCACTAAGCGGAAGAAGACAACAAGGTCGCCCATCAAAACAGTGTCGACCTGCTCGATGAAGCTCGCGACCTATATCGCTCCCGCACTGCCTTTTACTAGCAAGGTCTCCACCGCTACCACAGCCACCGAGTCCGGACTCGCACCTTCCAGAAGGGAAACCTTGTCCTGCGACTCATCTAGGACAAGAAGGGCATGCACAAGCTATCGCCCTATTGTGGGAATGACCACGGAAGTCGCTATTAGGGGTAGCGATTAGAAGGATTTAGGACAAGAGCGAGTCGCTATCTGCGGTGCAAGATTGAGGGCAAATACATAGGGATTTACCCAGGCTTGCCCCCTGTAGGGTAAATACCTACTCCTACTAGAATGTATTATCTCAGGTGGATTACAAGGGTGGTGAGCTCAGCATCTAGACATGGAGTCACTTGGATGGGGTGTATGATGGAACGTGAGTACAGAGAGTACCCTAGGGAGGTTTATATAGGGGGTACCTTGCTAGGGTTTACAGGATTACAACCGAATCAATTAAGGTTTCTGAGGTTTTGACCTAATCCGACTGGGCCTATCTATGCTTCTAGGCCTCTAGCTTCCAGTCGTCGGGCTTCTCCGTTAGTCGCATTCCAGTCACTGTCCTGTAGGCCCACTCGCAAAGGGGCTTGGTCTAGTCGAAACGTCCCGCTGAGCATACCCCATTCGGCATATCCCCATCAGTAGTCCCTAAGGCCAACGGTGGTTCCACGCAGGTGTTTGCTTGGCAATCAGAGTAGGCGAGTGCGAGTGGATGCCCAGTCGAAAATCAGCGGTGGACTCCTCCAATGAAGGGAGAAGTTTCTCATGTGTTTCTTCAGTCGTAGTGGCAAGTGGAAGTGTGCTCGAGTCGGCACGCCCAATCGATTGGAAGAGGCAGGTAAGTAGGTGAGTATAGTGGATGAAGTTGGACCGTCAGTCTGGTCAAACTAGCCATTGGGTAATTCCAATGGTAACTTCGGCAAATTTACCGCCAGGTAACGGCTACCCCGAGATTGGAGGGTAGCGTCCCTTTATACGGAGAATGGTAGAGGGGGAGACATATGTTCTTTACATTTCTCCACCCCCGCGCATCCTCACTCTCTGAAACCACTCCCGATTCGAAATTTCCAGATAGAGCAATCCCTCTATCCTCTAAATGACGCCTCCAAAAGATTTGTGGGGCAAATCGAAGTGGACCACCACCACCCTGAAGTCTTTCCAGGACGCAGGGATTCTCTGCAAGGGGAACTGGCAGATTCCCATGCCCGGCAAGACCGAGCCGAAGCCATGCCACGACGAGTTTATCTGCTTACAGAGCCACCCGGAGAGGGGTCTGGGATTCCCCACGCCAATCTTCTTCTGGCGGTTCTCTGCATATTACGTGATCAAGCCATCAGATCTGGGGCCGCATAGCATCGAGCAACTCGCCATATTTGCCACCTTCTGCGAGTGCTATTTGGGGTGTTGCCCTTACTTTCCCCTCTGGTTGGAGCTGTTCCACGACCGCCTCAGTCACGAGGGGTCAGGTGGCCCCATCTTGGGAGTCACCTTCCAACTGAAGCCAAGGCCAAGTGCATGAAGCTACTGCTGCCGAAGAAGGCTGCAAGTGAGCGGAAGAGACACTGGTTTTATGTGAAGGAATCCACTCCATCCGCGAGATGCCACTACCGATGTACACTGCTGAAAGAAGTGAGCTGTGCTGATTGTCGGCGGCTAATCTTCCTTAAGACCAGAAGATGGCCGTAGAGGAGATGCTGACTCAGATCTAGGAACTGAAGGAAGCGGGGGCTCAAGACCATCAATCTATACAATTGTTGGCTCGGGCGGCGGCTGGTTCCACTGCCTACCCGAGACCACTGGATGTACCAGTACACCGGGAAGAATGACCCCACGAAGTCGTGCAGCGAGTCCTGGGAGCCGGAAGACTACACCGCAATGTTGAAGAAGATCACGAAGGCAGAATTCGACGACCCCAAGGCTGGGCTGGCCTCGTACACTACTAGGAAACGGGAAGCCCCTACGGCGAGTCTCCTTATTTGTCTTCTGCAGTTTTACAGTCACAATTTGCAGTCGTGATTTTATACTTGTCTTCAACCAAATCACCATTTCTTTTGACTTCTCCAGTTGTTCCAAGTGCTTGAAAACTAGCTTCCTCTGCTTGATGAAGAAGTTCCCAAGGAGCTCGAAGAAGAGGAGAAATCCTCCAAAGATGAAGAGGGAGTCGCAGAAGTGCATGCGTCTTCATCCATGGCTTGGAGAACCCACTGGAAGAAGAAATGCGAGATCGAGGCGAGCCGCAGCTTCGAGGAACAAGATAATGATGTCGACATCGTCGAGGAGCATAGCTCGCGAAGGATGGCGACACCAGCCAAGCCCGCGCCAAAGTAAAAGCTGAAGTCGCCGACGAAGGTCAAGCCGGCAGCAAAGCCTATGTTGTCGGTGAAGGCGAAATCACTAGCTAAATCGCCAGCCAAGTCCTTCGCAATGTTCGAGTCAGACGACGAGTCCAACAATGAAGAAGGCGTTGACATAATAAAGATTGCGGAGGACCCAACTCCGATGATGGAATCGGAAATGATAAATGTGGTTGTGGGCATAGAGGTGCCTCTTGCCGTGATCGCGCCAGATGTCTCGGCACCTCCGGAGCCAAGGCTTGAAGCGACCGCAAGGTTAGCGACTCCGCCGCCAGAGGAGAATACTGTGTCGTCGAAGCCAGAGGTTCCTGCGACCATGGCCTCGTCTGCGAAGAAGCCTGTGGCAACATGGCATGCGACTTTTTTGGAGAGGGGTCTGACTCGCAAGCTGGGCCCCGAGTTGGAGAAGCCTACACATATCATCACAGGTCTACGCGTCATCCCAGTCGCCCGGTAAGTTTGGTTCGCCATGGTTTGCCGCTTTTGTGTTATTTCAAATTGCTGACCGTGGCAAACTCGCAGGGGAAATGCCAAGAATATTCGCCGTCCATCAGTGGCCAAAGTGCCACCAACCGATGAAGAGGAGGGCGATGATCCCTCTAGGAAGAGGAAGGCGGTTACCGACGAGGCACCAGGTGACGGTGCAAAGAAGAAGGAGGGCGACCCCATCGCCACAACCAAGGAAGGCACGGGGAAGAGTGACTCCACGATCCCTCTTGGAGAAGGGGCGACTACTGGCACGGAGCCAAGCAAGGGGATCTTCTCTTTAGAGGCGCCAATGCCAGCGACCGACGTGGTAGGAGCGATGGCCGCAACGTTCTCGCGCTTCATGGCGAGGGCCTTTGCCAAGATGGCTGGAGCTCAGTCACCACATATTCCGTAGATCATTGATAGCGACATCGGGCATCATCACAGGCGAAACCATTCTTGGTGCCCTCAGCGGACGCCTTCAAGCTTCACCGCATGCTTGGTGCTGCGATCCAGGTATGTCCAGTCCCTGAGGGTCTAGTCGCTGAATTTTAGCGGCTAGACACTCAAAAACTTCAATTGTCCAGTCCCTGAGGGTCTAGTCACTGAATTTCAGCGTCTAGACACTCAAAAACTTCGATTGTCCAGTCCCCGAGGGTCTAGTCGCTGAATTTCAGCGGCTAGACACTCAAAAACTTTGATTGTCCAGTCCCCGAGGGTCTGGTCGCTAAATTTCAGCGGCTAGACACTCAAAGACTTCGATTGTCCCTGTTCTAACTTGAATTTTGATGCGTAGGGCTTGCAAGCCGAGTCGGCACTGTGATGGCTGTGAAATACCACCTCTTTTAGCCATATAAAATGTGCCATTTATCTCTCATATCATGTTTCTTCCAGCTATAACTATGCCTTATATGCATGACTTCTAGTTCTCATTTACTTTCATATGAGCTTTGCACATTTAGTAGTTTAGGTAGAATTTTATCACTTTCCTTGTCTATGTCATGTCTGTAGGTGTTGGTGAAGATTATGGATAAAAAGGAACAAATAGAGCATAGTATGGAGGAGCTGCAAGGACCAGACTTAGCCATTTGAGAGGTTGGAAAAGTGAATTTTTCCAACTTCTCAAAATAAATATCCTAGACCATGGGGTTGTAGCCCTCGACGAGACAAACTCAATTAGCCCAATAAATATCCTAGTACTAGTGATACCGAAGCCTAGAAGCCCTCTCTCATTCCATTCAATCCTACAACTATAATCTCTTTAATTCAGTTCATATTCCTGCTTAGTTTCCGTCTTAGTTTATTTTGTTCTTGTTAAAAGTTCTTTGTTATTAGATATTTTAAACCTCTCTCAGTTATCATTGTTCTAGTAACTTATAGAATAGGCTATTTCCAAACCACTGTTTGGGTGCGAAACGAGGCCGCATTGACAACGTGGCTGTGGGGTCATGTTGTTTCCGTTCGTCGATCTCCCATCCGGACAAACTCATAAATATTTGCTGCTACAAGTACTGCAATAACCCTGTTGTTGGTGCAGGAATCCAGTCATCAAATTGGTGCCGTTTCCAGGGAGCTAAGCGCCCGTTATTACCTTCCTACTCGCACATAGTTTATTTCTATTTGTTGTTATTTATCTTACTACTTTTGATTATTTGAAAAGAACAAAAAAATGTTTACCTTTTGTTAGTAGTCTTGTTATTTATTTTATTTATAGGAAATTCAAAAACATAGGAACTATGGAAAGTAAAAGTCTTGCGGAGTATGGTGCTCCGAGTGTTGATCATTTACATGCTCCTAATGTTAAGCCCGCTATTGATGTGGATGGATATGATATTAATCCTATGTGGATAAATATGATCATGGAAATAGCTTTTGCAGGAGATCCGGACAATGATCCATATGAGCATATTGACAAATTTACTTCATTGTGTTCTACAGTGAAGGCAAATGGATGGACAAATGATAAGCTGAAGTTATATATGTTCCGGTTCTTGCTGAAAGGAAAAGCTAAAGATTGGCTAAAATCGCATCCCGTGGGACACTTCAATTCATGCAAAGGTATCTCCAAAGCTTTTCTCGGTAAATATTTCTCACAAAAGTAAACTTATGAGCTTAGGCTTCATATCCTGAATTTCAAGTAGAGCAACAATGAGGATTTAATACAAGCTTATAGTAGGTTCTCAAAATTGATGTATGATTGTCCACATCATAATTTACCTTATTGGTTATTGTTGAATCACTTTTATGGAGGCTTAAATAACTCTTCTAAGGATAAGCTAGATATGATGTGTGATGGTGCATTCCTTGGAAAAACTTTGAAAGAAGCTTGGCAACTCTTAAGAAATCTACATAATAATTTTCATCAATAGCAATGTGAAATTGGGCATGAAGAAAAACCTCTCCCTACTGATCTAGAGAACTTGGTCAATGAGTTTCTTAAAGATGAAAATAGAAGAGGAAAAATTCCTTATGATGATACCTTAGTTAGAGATGTTCTTTCTAAAGCAATGCCTTTCATAGATGATTATTTTAATCACATTAGAATTGCTGCTACTAACGATGGAGAACAACCCTCTACTGTTACTCCCATATCTTTCACTTGTTGCATCATTGAAGAAGGAAAGAAGGGTAAATCCACGAAGCCTAAAACTAGGAAAAATAAAAATAAGAAGCCTCATGTTGAATATCCCACACATCTGGCATCTGCAGATGAAGTGAAACAACTTTATGAAGAGTATCCGAGAAATGAAAGACGCATCAAGAAGAAAGAAGAAAAAGAAATCAAGGAATGGAATAAATTGAAAGCCGCTCTCAAACCTTATCCCCCACCTATTCCTGATCTTTATTATTCTTCTAACTCTATTGATGATGAGGACTTAAATCATTCTAGATTCCCTGATAATAGCCCTGAAGAAGTTTTTGATGATTCTAGTAGTGTTTGTTTAAATACTCTTTTCAAGGAAATCAATTATGATGAGCCAAATACGAAACCCTATGTGCCTCCCATATCTGTTTGCTATGAATTTTGTTTTACTACTGAGGTGCAGGAAAGTCTGGTGGCAAAGACCAAGCTACTGGATCCAAAAGGACATTATGAGCTGCACCATCAAAATAGTAATCAAGGTAAAGATTCAAAGTTTGATAATAAATCTTTAACACCCTCTATGCAGGAAGGAAAGAGTACATATTTACCGCGCTTGGTGCATCCATCCTCATGTGGCAACGAGAACACTTACAAGATACCGATGCACCGCAAGCGGGTATGTCTCAGAGCAAACTATGATATAAATCCTGCAGACACTCGTTGGAGGTAAGCAAAACTACTCCTATAGCTGCCTCCATTGCTAAATAAATGTGGAGTATAAAAGCCTAGCTACTTGGTTATAAGAAAGCGCTTCCCGGGAGGCAACCCGGAACTCATTAGGCATCTTTCTTAGTTTTGTGTCTTGATTTTAGTTGCATTCATGTTGCATTGGCATTTTTATTCTTTGCATGATTTGCTATTAGAGTTATCTTGTTGTAGTTTTCAAAAGGTAGAATCTATTGTTACTATGTGTTGCATAACTCGATTGTAGTTAAATCCTGTTTTATACATGCTGTTGTTGGTCAAAAATTAAAGTTGTTATTTTACTGCCAAAACAAGGTGTTTCGCTAAGTTTCAGGATAAGAAAGATTATTTGAAGAAATAGATTTTTTTAGTCTACTGAAGGTTTAACGACCAACTATACGGCTGGAATAAATATCTTTGCCATCGACAAATTTTCTTCCTTAGGTGCAGAAGGTTTAACGACCAACTATACGGCAGGAATAAAAATTCAAGCCGTATAGTTCCAGCCGAATAGATATCGATGACTTTGTCAAAATTGTTTTCCAAGGTACAGTAAGTTTAACGACCAACTATACGGCGAGACCTTTTTGGTCCGGCCATATAGTTGCGCCCGTATAGATGGGAAAACCCCTCAAATGCCAACTCGAAGGTAACCATTGCTCAAAATTTTATTCTTTCTTATTCTTTCTTCTTCTAAAAACCTCGAAACACCACCTGGGAGATTCTCCCATGATCTAGAGAAACCAAGGATATGTAAGGAACAAAATTCTACCTCAAAAACCTCCTAGACTGTAATTCTCTATAGAAGTTCATGTTTTCTTTTTTACTTTCCTTTAATCGGTGGGGTAAACAAACTATGTTCATATACCAAACTGATGCATTTTATTTTGTGTGTTATTTTTGTAGGGACTCGAACCTTGTGTGATGACGTGTACGGTAGTGCCAACCGTGCAAACACTCACATGAGCCACATGGTTGCTTCAATTCAATACTTCGACAATCAGTGTCTGTTCAGCCACCAGGCTATATCAAGAAGTATACGTTAAAGCAAAGGTTTTTTTCCATCAAAAGAGAGGTTACTTGTACCTCAACGGTAAAGTGTGTCACCCTTGTTTTCAACTAAGCTTGGGGAGGTAACCACTTATCACACTCTCTTTTGGAAACTATATTTTCTCTTTTCTTTTGGTGATATACTCAAGTTTGGTTCTTGCAAAGCTCTAAGCTTGGGGAGGTTACTTCTGCATGTGTAGAGTCTTGTGCAATGTTCGTATTCGATGAACGTTTAATGCAATCATGTATCCTGCTATTTTTGAATGCTTGTTTAAGTGAGTCTAGTTCTGTATTCATATAGGTATACACTTGCTCATAATAGGCACCATATGAGTTGACTTAGAGCTTGTATGCATCTTGGCAAATTGTTTATCAAGCTTGTGACACTATTTGTGATCCTATTGAAAACATTGCCACAATCTCTACACTTGGAAATAATGAATATTTGATCAAGATCTTTTGAAATTTGTTGGTTGTTACCTAATAGCTTTGTCTTAAATAAATAGTTATGCTCAACCCCATAGTGTCAAAACGATATACTTGATAGTTTGCTTACGGAAGGAGTTGTCAATTGGAAATGACATTTCCAAGTTTGAGTTATATGCCAAATAAGGTGTTGGTTAATTGTATTAAGAGTTTAGCCTTAAAAATACTCAACACAATAGATGTGATGATCGACTTGATAGTACTTTTTGAAAGGATTTGTTTGAAGAAACTAATGTTTAGCGGTAATTGAGATGCATGACAAATCTTGACCTATTGATTAAAGTATGAAATTGCTTTATGCGTGTCTGCACCATGCATGTCTGCACCATGCGTGTCTGCACCACTATTGCACAACATGGGATGCTAACTACTCCGCTGGCCTTTGAACAATCCAAAACGATGAAACTCTTGGAGTTTGGCTATGAGTTGCCCAACATATGTAGCAGAAATGCTATATTCGGGTATGCATTGGTATTCTCATGGGCATGCATTCAAAGAAAAAGAGGGAGTACTCCTCTAACTATTATGAGAAATCATTATACCAAAAGGGAAACCTTGGTAATGGTCACGAGTATCCATTCTTAGCATGTACAGTCTGATTAAACACACTAAGTTTTGGCATGATCTCATTACTAATGAATTGAAGTTTTAGAAAGATAAAGAATAGGAAAGGAGTGTTTGATAGCCATGATTCATTGATGTGGATGACCAAATGATACACTCTAATGCTATGCTTCTGTTGACATGTTCTGGCATTTCCTTTTGGCATAAATCTCGTTACTAAGTTATAAACTTTCTGAAAGATCAATAACTGATGTTTGCACTCGAGAGCCTGAACTAGATGGCATGATTGGGTAGAATTGATAAAATTTATTCCTATTTATGCTTGACATCTATTTGTGACTAAGTTTTGCCTCATTAAAAAATAATGATATGAAAAGTTATTCAAAAGGTGCAATAAGAGGATCACAAGTTTGTTTGTAAGTAGATTCACTGTTGACATGGAGCATATAAGTTTTGATGAATCTTTAGTGGTCTTCATAACTAAACTTGTGTTGCCTTGTATGAATACATGTTTTCTCTCTTCGAGCTTTTAGAAGAAATAAGGATGCAAGGCATTGATTTCCAATGATAAGCTCTTTCACAACCACTAATTTACTATCGACCCTTCCTACTCGAGGACGAGCAAGGTCTAGCTTGGGAAAGTTGATGCTGTGAAATACCACCTCTTTTAGCCATATAAAATGTGCCATTTATCTCTCATATCATGTTTCTTCCAGCTATAGCTATGCCTTATATGCATGACTTCTAGTTCTCATTTACTTCCATATGAGCTTTGCACATTTAGTAGTTTAGGTAGAATTTTATTACTTTTCTTGTCTATGTCATGTCTGTAGGTGTTGGTGAAGATTATGGATAAAAAGGAACAAATAGAGCATAGTATGGAGGAGCTGCAGGGACCAGACTTAGCCATTTGAGAGGTTGGAAAAGTGAATTTTTCCAACTTCTCAAAATAAATATCCTAGACCATGGGGTTGTAGCCCTCGACGAGACAAACTCAATTAGCCCAAGAACACCCAAGACGGAGTTCATATGAAGAAATGGCAACCAAAATACTAAAAGATCTGCAAGTTCAACGACCAACTATACGTCCAGAACTAAAAGTTCCCGCCGTATAGTTTGGCTATATAGTTTGTAAAAAGGTCACAAACAATGGGATTTCCCCCGGAGAAGCTCCAAAACCTTCCCTAAGTCATATGACAGTATTGGGGAAACCCTAGGGCTCCCCAAGGCCTATATAAAGGAGGGAGGACCCAAGAGAGATCCACCAAACCATAACCCTTTAGGGGCGGAGCTCTGCCGCCATCGCCACCCATCCGATCTCCACGGCGGCGGAGCGCTGCCTCAACCACACCTCCGAGATCTAGATCTCCCTCAACACCATCACCATCAAGGCATCCAAGAAAGAAGAAGAGGAGGAGAAGGAAGACATCACCACCACCACACATTGATCTCCATCTCCATCATCATCTCCATCTCCCTCTCTCTCTTGTGTTTAGTAATTGTAATATTGAACACGGTTGTGATATCATTATATATTTATATATGTTTTGTTGTTCATCCATGTGTGAGTGATTGATTCAATTCTAGGTTGAGGTATGATCTAGTGCGCTAAGTTAGAATTTATTGTGATCTAAGATGAGTTTATGTGATCCTTTGGTCCGGAAGTGCCTTTTGCCTTGCGGTGATGCGCGAGAATCATGCATAGTGCACACAAAGTGATAGCCCGATAATCAAATGGGGAACGTTTATTTGTCTGTGGAATCTCTTATAGATCACACATATATTTGCCCATCTAGTACTAGTGAGACCGAAGCCTAGAAGCCCTCTCTCATTCCATTCAATCCTACAACTACAATCTCTTTAATTAAGTTCATATTCATGTTTACTTTCCTTCTTAGTTTATTTTGTTCTTGTTAAAAGTTCTTTGTTATTAGATATTTTAAACCTCTCTCAATTATCGCTATTCTAGTAACTTATAGAATATGTTATTTCCAAACCATGGTTTGGGTGCGAAACATGGCCGCATTGACAACGTGGCTGCAGGGTTGTGTTGTTTCCGTTTGTTGATCTCCCATAGGGACAAACTCTTAAATATTTGCTCCGACAAGTACTGCAATAACCCTATTGTTGGTGCAGGAATCTAGTCATCACTCAGTGGCTGTCTTCAGCGGAGCGACTGGAGCGTGATCTCCAAATTGCCCAGAAAGCTACTCGGCTACTCCAGGCGGTTGCATGTAAGTCTCTTATCTTGTAACGGGGAAAATACTTGTGATTGTGCGACTTGCTTATTTTGATCTTCTTTGCGTTATATGAACATGTTGCCACAATTGCCAAGGCCCGCAAGGGTTATGTTCCCAGCGCTGACCTGGATGCTGCCAAGGCTTCGACGTCTGCGGCAGAAGAACAGGCCAGCTCGCTGGCGAAGGAGCTAGAGGTTGCAAAAGCCACAGCAACCTCAGCGGAAGAGCGGGTCGGCTTGATGTTGAAGGAGTTGGCGGCAGCGAAGGCTACGATGATTTCCTCTGATGAGAGGACCAAAGCCGCGGTCGTTGCAGTGAAGGAGGAGCGGAAGGCCTCCGATTCTGTCATTATCGGGCTGCAGGGGAGCCTCTCCATGCTGGAGAAGTTTATCACGGACAACTACCACAAGTTGCTTGGTGAGTCTTGATTTTCCTTGTTTCCTCCTTGCTGGGTGTTGCTCTGTTTGATCTTGACAAGTCCCCGAGATGGCGAGTCCCTGAACGGGTGAGTCCATGAGCGGGTGAGTTCCCTAGGGTGTTCGTTCACTGTGCTTTTAATCTTCTAACGTTTGTGCAGCTGTTGTAGGTCAAGGAGACCCAGTCGTTCAGACCTTCAACTCCGAGCAGTGTGTGACAACCGTGGTGAATGCTGCGACTGCATCATCGAGGTATGTCTAGGACGTTCTTCAAGGGATTTCCCCTACTGAAGTGATTCCTAGGGATTAACCGAGGTATGGCGATACCTTGAAGAGGCGCTCGTGGTCGTCGAGTGAATGACACGATCTGTGTTTTGCCGTGGGGCCATGACGGTGTTGAGCCTTGGACTCACACACTTCCCTGATGATTTCGACTTTGATGACATCACCAATGGGTACCCTTCGACGAATGGCAAGGTTGCGATTGCGGATGTCCTCAAGCTAACCGCTAGGGCCTCTCTGTATGTGGAGCGCGTGTTGGTGATGGGTGATCTGCTGCCGTACCAGGAGACACGGGTTACGATGAACGATGCGGAGCTAGCCCATCGCGATTTGAAGTCGGGGCAGCCCTTCAGGTCGTCGCTTGCGGGGCAGTTGATGACCTATCTGACCAAATCCTAGAAGCCATTTGTTCGGGCCAAGGGTGATGATGGTGCTTCGTCGTCGAAGCCTATAGAATGAGGAATTGCATTCTAACATAGGTTAGCGTGGCGAGTGGCCTTTTGTAACATATTTTTCATGTGCACAATGTATTTTGTCGCTAATAAATGCAATCGACTCGCGTTTAACTTTGCGATTTTGCTTGTAATATTTTGGATTGTGCGAGTCCCTGAGCGCGTCCGTCCTTTTGTGGGATTGACCTCGCGTATATGTATGTTGATTTTTATTAGGTTATTACATTAACCGAAGTCAACTCGTCGTGGCTTGTGAGCCAATCGCGTGGTGACCCCAAGGGGTGCTCTGTACTTGGTGTTTTCCTGAACGCGGATGGGGTCGGTTAGGCGAGTCCTCGAGCGTGGTACTTAGCCGGTCGAGTCGCATACCCAAGGTAGGTCAGTGCGTAGTATGTTGTTTGTAATGTGTCACTCCTCCTGACTTGGAAAGGCAGTCGCGTGGCGAGTCCTCGGCAAGATCTCATACTTGGTGTGTTCCCGAGCCATGTTGGGGTTGTTTTGGTCAAGTCCCCGAGCGTGGTACTATACCATTCGAGTCGCATTGCATGAGGATGAGGAGGACGAAGCGTTGTGGGAAGTGGAGTCGGTAGTCTTGGCTCGGAAAGCTAGTTGAGCGGGGTGACTCTGATGGTGTCTCTGGGTTGGCCTTTTCGTGGACAAGTCAAGTCCTGAATATTTCCAGTGCCCTTGACCTGCACTAGTTATCCGTGCCAGTCGCTCAACCAGGGGTTGACTACCGTGAATAGCATATTGTTGTATATATGAGTGCGATTGGCACAAGGAGAGGCGAGTAGACACAATTTGTGCGAACCAGATTTTTATTCCCTCATGTGGCAGCTGAGTACAAGTTTTAGTTCTATGTATAGAACTTTCGTAGGAGTCCATGGCCGCTCGACGTCGAGCTGGCCATCACCCCGTATGTGAATGAGGTGGGAGGCGTCGTTGCCAAGGACTCGCCCTATGGCGAATGACCCCTCCCATGGGGGAGAGAGCTTGTGCATTCCCTTCTTGTCCTAGATGAGTCGCAGGACCAGGTCGTCTTCCTGGAAGGTGCAAGTCCGGACCCGGCGGCTGTGATAGCAGCAGAGTCCTTGCTGGTGGTGCGTGAGTGAGCTAGGTCACAGGATTCGTCGAGCTGGTCGACCCTGTCTTGGCGAGAAACCTCGTTGTTCTCTTCAACGTAGTTGACGACTCGAGGTGAGCCGTGTTCCAGGTCGATCGGCATGATTGCTTTGGCGCCGTACACCATGAAGAAGAGTGTTAACCTTGTCGAGCGGTCGATGGAGGTGCGGATGCCCCATAACATGGAGGGGAGCTCTTCGCCACAACATCCGGGGATCCGTTTGAGAGGGACCTGTAGTCTTGGCTTGAGGCCATGGAGGACGCTTTGGTTGGCATGCTCTGCTTAGCCGTTTTACTCTGGGTGGGCGACTGAGGTGAGGTCGAGTCGTATGCCGTGCTCCTTGTAGAAGTCAGCCATGGCGCCTTTGGCAAAGTTGGTGCCGTTGTCCATGATGGTGCTATGCGGGTAGCCATACCGGTAGATTAGCTGATGGAGGAACTTAGTAGCGGTGTTGTTGTCGCATTTTCAGATTGGCTTTGCCTCGACCCACTTGGTGAACTTGTCGACGGCGACCAAGAGGTGTGGTGTATCTAGATGGTGCTTTTTTGAATCGACCACCATATCAATACCCCATATGGCGAATGGCCAGGTGATGGGGATGGTCTTGAGGGCCAAGCCAGGGATATGCGTCTGGTTAGCATATTTCTGTCACCCGATGCATCGTTGGACGATGTCAGTGGCGTCGGCGTGTGCGGTGAGCCAATAGAAGTCATGGTGCATGGCCTTGGCGACTAGCAATCGGGCACTAGCGTGATGGCTGTAGTCACCAGCGTGGATGTCCTGTAGGATCTTGCGTCCTTCTTCTAGCTGTATGCAGCATTGGAACACACCGGTCATGCTACACTTGTGGAGCTCGCCGTTGATGATGACGAAGGATTTGCAGCACCGCACAATCATCTGTGCCTCGGTCTCGTTGTTGGGCAGGATCTTATGCTCGAGGCAGGCGACGTAGGGCACAGTCTAGTCACTGGGATCGGTGACCATGGCGACCAGGGTGGGATCGGGCTACAGCAGTATCCCGATGTCGATCTCCTTCGGAGGGGAGACTGATGGCTTGTTGATGATGTCGAGGAAGATGCACGGGGGTGGTGTTTGGCGAGCCGACCCGATGCGCGAGGGTACGTCAGCCTCCTCATTCTTGCTCCGGTCGATCCACTCAACAGAGTAGCCGATGAAGTGCCCCCTAGCTGGTCCACCGCTTGGCGGTATGCGATCATGGTGGGGGCGACGACATCGCAGGTACCAGCGACTTGTGTGGCGACGAGGTCAGAGTCGCCGTAGCACCTTAATCGGTTGATGTTCATCTCCTTGGCAGCTCGCATGTCGTGGAGTAGGGCCTCGTACTCAGCCATGTTGTTGGTGCAAGGCATGAAGTCGAGGTGTAACACATATCGGAGCTTGTCGCCTTTGGGGGAGGTGAGTACGATCCGAGCCTCGGCATTTCCATGTTTTTGGATCCATCAAAGTGGAGCGACCAGTAGTGGAGGTAGGGAAGATTCTCCGGCTGCTGCGCCTCTTCCCAATCAGCAAGAAATCGTCCAGGGTTTGCGACTTGATAGCTTTGCGGGGCTCATAGTTGATGTTGTGAATGCTGTTCTCGACGGCCCACTTGGCGACTCGCCTAGTCGCATCGCGGTTGCGGATGATGTCCCGCAACGAGGCGGAGGAGACGATTGTGATGGGGTGCTCCTAGAAGTATTGCAGGAGCCTTCTTTGGGCTCGGAGGACCCCGTAGATCAGCTTCTGGTACTGTGGGTAGCGTTGCCTCGACTTGGTGAGGACCTCACTGATGTAGTAGACGGGGTGCTCCACGGGGTTCTCCTTGCCCTCCTCGGGTCGCTCGACCACCATTACGCCGCTGATGACTCGGATGGAGGTCGCGATGTAGACGAGCATTGGCTCCTTGTCCACGGGGGCTGCGAGTACTGGTGCCACGAGTAGCACCTCCTTGAGCGCATTGTCTACTTCGTCGTCCCACGTGAATGTGGGGTTCTTTCGCATCAACCGGTAGAGAGGCATTGCCTTCTCCCCGACCTAGGGGATGAAGCGACTCGCCTGACCAGCATCTGGACGTCGTGTAGGCACTCGGGTTTTCCGAGTCCCGCGATGGTGTAGATCTTGGTGGGGTTTGCTTTGATGCCTTGCGTGGAGACCATGTACCCCAGGAGCTGTCCGGTGGGCACGCCGAAGGTGCACTTCCCAGGGTTGAGCTTGATCTTGTACTTCCGCAGATTTGTGAAAGTTTTGGCTAGGTCGGCTAGTAGATCGCTCTGGCAAGTTGACTTCACCACCATGTTGTCGATGTAGACATGGATGTTGCGGCCAATTTGGTTGGTAGGTCATGCTGACATTCTTGAGGCTGAACGTCATAGCGGTGTTGCAGAAGGCGCCGAATGGTGTTATGAATGTTGTTTTCTCCTCGTCCTCAACCATCATCTTGATTTAGTTATAGCAGAGTACGCGTCGAGGAAGTACAACGACTCTGACCCCGTGGTCGAGTCGATGATCTGGTCGATGTGCGGGAGGACGAACTCCTCATTCAGGAAGGCATTGTTGAGGTTGGTGTAGTCGATGCACATTCTTTGAGTGTTGTTCTTTTTCAGAACCAGGACTAGGTTTGCCAGCCACTTGGAGTACTTGATCAGCCGGATGAAGCCTGCAGTGAGTAGCCGCCGCACTTCTTCGGTGATTGCTCGGTGGCGCTCTTCATTGAAGGGCCACAACGACGGGGTTGTTCGTCTGCTGTACCAAAGTTCGTAGGCCAGCGCATGGTGGTACCTAAGTTGCCTGAAATTATGGCGTTTCGAAAAGTTGGGCCGCCAACTACTCAGAGGGGCCATTTCGAGGCCAACTCATCTCACCCCTGCCAAATTCAAACATTCCGTTAAACTGCCCCGTGAAGTAGACGGTCGGGACCCTCATGTCGGTCATCTGTCCGTGATGCGAGCGCCAACATGGCAACCTCTTAGGAAAATCGAGCAGTTAAGTGGATTGGATGCGTTGACCAATTTCACAAATCCATTCCCAGCTTTCCCCTAGCACCGGCAGCATCGGAATCCACCCTCCAGGCAGGACGATCCCTTCGGACATTTGACTTCCGGCGCCAAGTTGCTGCGCCCAGTCGCTGATCCCGAGCTCCAATGGCGCATGCTCTAGCCGTCGTTGCGAGGCTCTAGCCCGCCTCCGCCGCGGACGAGCCGAGCAACTCGGAGGATGGCAGATCCTACTATCATGAAAGAAGAAGTTCTGTCTACAAGCGGGTGAGCTACCCTTCTCTTTGCTATTCGCACTAATTACAACTTCTAGCTGGCTACTGAACCTCAAATTGTTTGTTAGCCCAATGCTGACAAACATATTTTGTCCATAGTTTTCTGTCAAGTGGGATCTGCACGGACCCTCCTTACCTGGTTACGGTAGTCCTCTACAGGTACCACTCTAAGGGCAAGAGGTATGGACACCATTGTTTCACGATGGAAGAAGCGCCTACGCAGATCTGCACTATATCTAGTATGGTTGCTGCTCTGCGTAATCATGTTGAATTATGGCCGAAGCAGACTGCAAAGTTCAGCTTCATGGATGAACGTGACATCATGGTTCAAATAACATGTGACAGTCAGATAATTGGGGTGATGAAAAGGTATGCTTCGGCTGCCATGTTTGAGCTGAAATGTGATGTACTGGATGTGTAAGCTGCTGCAACTGGGAGTCACCCTTCTATTCTTGGACAGGGTGGTTGCTCGAACCCAATTAGCTCCTGGTAAGCAAAGGTCTCTTGGGGTTCGCATGTTTGTGCTGAATTGTAATTTTTGTTTTATTTACTCTGTAGATATTGGGCAGTTATGCAACTATCTTGTTTCTTTGACAAGAAGCGCCCCAAGATTAGAAACATGACTACCGGGTCAGTCATTTTGCCGCCCGAAGAAATTAAAAACGAGTGGAAAGATGTCATTTTGCTGCCCGAAGAAATTAAAAACGAGTGGAAAGATGATGCTGGACACGATTCTGGTGCCCATTGTCCCGGCGATGTAGAGTACGTGAAGCTAAGAAAATTGGCACCGAGGAAGAGAAAGAAGGAAGGAAATGAAGAAGCCAGTGGACGTGAAGGCTTGGCACCCAGGCTGCGGAAGAAGGCTGCTGGCAATGAAGATGCATAGTAATGTGTTGAACTTGAACCTATATATGTAATTCTGTTAAATTCTGATCGCTCTGTGTGTGGCACGTTGCTGGGCGAAACAATCTACCCACGTTCTCTAAGTAAAATGTACCGCGACTTAGGGTTTGGAAACGCCCGAGTCAGTAGTTGAATCCAAAATTGTGATTGTGCCGCTGCTATCTGAAAATAAGGATCCACCGGTTCCAAGATTGCTGAGAGGCAGGAGGTCACCAAATACGACGGAATGTAAGTGGCGCAGAAATTAATTATTTAAGCTGCCACACTCCACGAAGAAGCAACTTATTTCAGATGCTGCACAACGACATGCCAACATAAACAACAATGTTCTCACCGATAATGCCCAGATGAGGAGGAAATTGGTACCACTTTCTGGCCTAATCTTGAGTCCGTCTATCTCACCGCCTCTCTGCTCCTGCATCCCCTGCATCTGGCAAAGCTCCCGGATCTCCAGTAACCGGGTGTACGTGCTTCCACTTTATAAATTGTGGTTGTGCCATTTGCATGCGGCACAATCCACGTAGGTTATGTTTAAACAAACCACCAATGTCAGAATACACTAGTAGAAAAGGTGTCTTTGGTCCACTGTCACGTTCCCAATCCGGGAGAGAGATCTAAATTGAGGCAGAAATTGATCTAAATCACAAATTATTCCACAAATTAATCGAGACAGATATCTAAATCTAGGAATTTCATTACTTCAACCATAAATTCTTCTAAACAAAGGTGTGATTTCACATCCTACATTAATTCAACCACTAGTCAACAATTTCACTTCCTCTGCCACTATCCTCCGAGCCGTCGGCTTCCTCATCGCTGTCGGATGGAACCTCCACGATGTCCGCATTGTTCGCAAGACGGAGCACCTCTTCGCATCGAGCGGCGGCGATGACGGTGTACTTGGTCCGTCCAGGGATGGACCAGAACCTCTCCCACCCTTCTCGGTTGCGGAGATCCTGGTGCACCACACGCCCGTCAACGATGCGGTTGCCAATCTTGGCCTTCTGCTCCTTCTTGAACAGCGCTGGCCAGTACGGGCTGGCCGTCGCGTACCGGGGCAGCGCCCCTTCCACACGGGCATCTGGCGGTGGCGCGCTGCAATTTCGCTCTCCATCTCAGCTCGGCCAGGGAGCAGAGCCACTAGCACCCCCGCAGAGCTGATGCGGCATCTGTGGGGCACCGTCGCGGCTGGCGGCATGAGGATGTCGAAGTTAGCGAACATCACCACCTCGTAGAAGTTCAGATCGAGCATCTCCATGGCGGCAAGGTGGAGGTTGGAGAGGGAGCGAGGGGATGGACGACGAAGCGACGATGCGGTGGAGATTGGAGAGGACGAGGGGATGGACGACGAAGCGATGCGCTGTGGCGCCTCCTGTTTGTACAGGAGGATGACGAAGCGACAGGCGGAATATCCAAGGGGCATTGGTCAGACAAAAGAAGTAATGTAGGGCCAGACAAAAGAAGTAATGCAGGGTCAGAGCAATTTTTTTCCTCCCTGGAATCCGGGACCAATAGTTCAGGCCGCTAGGTCAACAAGTACAACTATTGCAACTTAAAAAGGAACAGAGCTTAAGCTAAATAGAACTAGTTATCACACATCTCCTTGATCTTCCTAATCTTAGCCCGACGTCCATCTTCCTGCGAGAGCAAGGATCGAATCGTCTGCTCCTTCCTTTTAGCATCTTCCTTGCATAGCTTCAATTGTTTCTCTGCATTTTCCCTCATGCACTTGTCAATACTTGTAGTTGTGAACTGCAGGACTTTGGTCTAGTGGAGATCATTCCTTGCTTGAGTCAGTTCTTGCTCTGCTTTAGCCTTTAGGGCCAACGCCACGTCCCTCTCCTTCTCGACTTTGCTAACCTTGTCTTGCACCCACCTGAGATCTCGCTTATGCTTGGTCATGTCAACTGGTTCCCATACCTTCATCTAAACACTGTCAAGAAGTGAGCTAAATACGGATTCTTTCAACTTGATAGTCATTTCCCATAGTTTGTCCAGCGTTTTCTGGATCGATTTAGGCCACTCTAGATCTATCCATTTGACAACACCGCAACTTTCGCCTTGCATCATTGCACGATGTCCTTGACACCGTAGAAACCTCATGCCTGCGTTTCGTCCTTCGAACGCAACAAATTTAGTGGGCACATATCCATGTTTACATACCAGAGGACTGTCTTCATCCGCTAAACCATGATAGTCGGAGTCATACATCATCTGGTTGGCCTAACACATCATACGCGCATGAGTAAACAGATTAGATCTAGCTCAAAAAATAGATAACTAGCCACAGATGTTCGAAATAGAGATGAGATGACTCACATCGAAATCACCGTCCCTATCGTCACGATGCGTTTCCTCGCCGTCTCCCCTTGAACCCATGGCGAGAGGGGAGGGGGTGGCTTCCATAGAGGGGATTGTGATGGAGGCACCGTCGGCTTGCGGCTACGGCAGGATGGGAGTGAAGTAGGGAAAGTGGCTTTGAGGGTAAGGAAGAGAAGTACGGGGAGGAAGAGAAGTAATGGGGACATGACACTGGGATGTGGCCCACTGAACTCGTGAGACGTGACACTCGCAACAGGGGAGCGCCCGGTGTTGCCAGTTTGTCCAGAGCAAGTGTGGCCAATCATGCCCCAGAACAGCCTACTAGTGGATCGTTCTCACGAAGACCATCCCAATCGTCCAAGCGCCCCAGTCGAACGGTATGTAACAATCGTCAAGCAGAACAATTGTATTAGGGCGTGCCTTCTAGAAGACTCGGTCTAACGGCTACCCATGCAATGACATTGGTTTATCCATGTGTGGTTTGTGAAAAGAACAGACATGCAATCACACTAGGTGGATCCATATGTGGTTTATGGAAGTAACAGACATGCAATGACTCTAGCTGTGATTCATGAGAAGAACAGACATGCAATGACACTGGTGGATCCATGTGTGGATCATGAGAAGAACACACATCCAATGACACTGATGGACTCTAGCTGTGGTTCATGAAAAGAACAGAGATGCAATGACACTGGGTGTGGTTCATGAAAAGAACAGACATGCAATGACACTGGTGGATCCATGTGTGGTTTATGAAAGTAACATACATGCAATGACACTAGGTGGATCCATATGTGGTTTGTGAGAAGAACTGACATGCAATGACACTGGTGGATCCTTATGTGGTTCATGAAGAGAACTAACATGCAATGACACTGGGTGTGGTTCATGAAAAGAACAGACATGCAATGACACCGGTGGATCCATGTGTGGTTCATGAAAAGAACAGACATACAATGACACCGGTGGATCCTTATGTGGTTTGTCTAGAGGAACACACATGCAATGACACTAGGTGTGGTTCGTGAAAAGAACAAACATGCAATGACACTGGTGGATCCTTATGTGGTTTGTGAGAAGAACAGACATGCAATGACACTGGTGGATCCTTATGTGGTTCATGAAAAGAACTGACATGCAATGACACTGGGTGTAGTTCATGAAAATAACTGACATGCAATGACACTAGGCGTGGTTCATGGGAAGAACAGACATGCAATGACACCGGTGGATCCATGTGTGGTTTATGGAAGTAACATACATGCATTGACTCTAGTTGTGGTTCATGAAAAGAACAGACATGCAATGACACCGGGTGTGGTTCAGGAAAAGAACAGACATGCAATGACACCGGGTGTGGTTCATGAAAAGAACAGACATCCAATGACACCGGGTGTGGTTCATGAAAAGAACAGACATCCAATGACACTGGAGGATCCTTATGTGGTTTGTTTAGAAGAACACACATGCAATGACACTGGTTGTGGTTCATGAAACGAACAGACATGCAATGACACTAGTGGATCCTTATGTGGTTTGTTTAGAGGAACAGACACGCAATGACACCGGTGAATCCATGTGTGGTTCATGAGAAGAAAACACATCCAATGACACTAGTGGATCCTTATGTGGTTCATGAAAAGAACAGACATGCAGTGACATCGGTGGATCCTTATGTGGTCTGTCTAGAGGAACACACATGCAATGACACCGTGTGTGGTTCATGAAAAGAACAGACATGCAATGACTTATGTGGTTTGATTAGAAGAACACACATGCAATGACACTGGGTGTGGTTCATGAAAAGAATAGACATGAAATGACACTGGTGGATCCTTATGTGGTTTGTTTAGAGGAACATACATGCAATGACACCGGTTGATCCATGTGTGGTTCATGAGAAGAACACACATCCAATCACACCGGTGCATCCTTATGTGGTTCATGAAAAGAACAGACATGAAGTGACACTGGTGGATCCTTATGTGGTTTGTCTAGAGGAACGCACATGCAATGACACTGGGTGTGGTTCATGAAAAGAACATGCATGCAATCACACTAGGTGGATCCATATGTGGTTTGTAAGAAGAACAAACATGCAATGACACTGGTGGATCCTTATGTGGTTCATGAAAAGAACTGACATGCAATGACACTTGGTGTGGTTCATGAAAAGAACATACATGCAATGACACTAGGCGTGGTTCATGAAAAGAAAAGACATGCAATGACACTGGTGGATCCATGTGTGGTTTATGGAAGTAACAAACCTGCAATGAGTCTATTTGTGGTTCTTGAAAAGAACAGACATGCAATGACACCGGGTGTGGTTCATGAAAAGAACAGACATGCAATGACACTGGTGGATCCTTATATGGTTTGTTTAGAAGAACACACATGCAATGACACTGGTGTGGTTCATGAAAAGAACAGACATGCAATGACACTGGTGGATCCTTATGTGGTTTGTTTAGAGGAATAGACATGCAACGACACCGGTGGATCCATGTGTGGTTCATGAGAAGAACACACATCCAATGACACCGGTGGATCCTTATGTGGTTCATGAAAAGAAACGACATGTAGTGACACTCTTGGATCCTTATGTGGTTTGTCTAGAGGAACACACATGCAATGACACTGGGTGTGGTTTATGAAAGTAACAGACATGCAATCACACTAGGTGGATCCATATGTGGTTTGTGAGAAGAACATACATGCAATGACACTGGTGGATCCTTATGTGGTTCATGAAAAGAACTGACATGCAATGACACTGGGTGTGGTTCATGGAAAGAACAGACATGCAATGACACCGGTGGATCCATGTGTGATTTATGGAAGTAACAGACATGCAATGAGTCTAGATGTGGTTCATGAAAAGAACAAACATGCAATGACAACGGGTGTGGTTCATGAAAAGAACAGACATGCAATGACACTGGTGGATCCTTATGTGGTTTGTTTAGAAGAACATACATGCAATGACACTAGGTGTGGTCCATGAAAAGAATAGACATGCAATAACACTGGTGGATCCTTATGTGGTTTATTTAGAGGAACATGCATGCAATCACACCGGTGGATCCATGTGTGGTTGATGAGAAGAAAACACATCCAATGACACTAGTGGATCCTTATGTGGTTCATGAAAAGAACAGACATGCAGTGACACCGGTGGATCCTTATGTGGTCTGTCTAGAGGAACACACATGCAATGACATCGGGTGTGGTTCATGAAAAGAACAGACATGCAATGACTTATGTGGTTTGTTTAGAAGAACACACATGCAATGACACTGGGTGTGGTTCATGAAAAGAACTGACATGCAATGACACTGGTGGATCCATGTGTGGTTCATGAAAAGAACAGACAAGCAGTGACACCGGTGGATCCTTATGTGGTTTGTCTAGAGGAACACATATGCAGTGACACTGGGTGTGGTTCGTGAAAAGAACAGACATGCAATGCCACTGGTGGATCCTTATGTGGTTTGTGAGAAGAACAGGCATGCAATGACACTGGCGAATCCTTATGTGGTTCATGAAAAGAACTGACATGCAATGACACTGGGTGTGGTTCATGAAAAGAACTGACATTCAATGACACTAGGCGTGGTTCATGAAAAGAACAGACATGCAATGACACCAGTGGATCCATGTGTGGTTTATGGAAGTAACAGACATGCAATGACTCTAGCTATGTTTCATGAAAAGAACATACATCCAATGACACCGGGTGTGGTTCATGAAAAGAACAGACATGCAAGACACTAGTGGATCCTTATGTGGTTTGTTTAGAAGAATACACATGCAATGACACTAGGTGTGGTTCATGAAAAGAACAGACATGTAATGACACTGGTGGATCCTTATGTGGTTTGTTTAGAGGAACAGACATGCAATGACACCTGTCGATTCATGTGTGGTTCATGAGAAGAACACACATCCAATGACACTAGTGGATCCTTATGTGGTTCATGAAAAGAACATACCTGTAGTGACACCGGTGGATCCTTATGTGGTCTGTCTAGAGGAACACACATGCAAGGACACCGGGTGTGGTTCATGAAAAGAACAGACATGCAATGACTTATGTGGTTTGTTTAGAAGAACACACATGCAATGACACGGGTGTGGTTCATGAAAAGAACAGACATGCAGTGACACTGGTGGATCCTTATGTGGTTTGTTTAGAGGAACAGACATGCAATGACACCGGTGGATCCATGTGTGGTTCATGATAAGAACACACATCCAATGACACCGGTGCATCCTTATGTGGTTCATAAAAAGAACAGACATGAAGTGACACTAGTGGATCCTTATGTGGTTTGTCTAGAGGAATACACATGCAATCACACTAGGTGTGGTTCATGAAAAGAATAGACATGCAATCACACTAGGTGGATCCATATGTGGTTTGTGAGAAGAACAGACATGCAGTGACACTGGTGGATCCTTATGTGGTTCATGAAAAGAACTGACATGCAATGACACTGGGTGTGGTTCATGAAAAGAACAGACATGCAATGACACTAGGTCTGGTTCATGAAAAGAACAGACATGCAATGACACTGGTAGATCCATGTGTGGTTTATGGAAGTAACAGACATGCAATTACTCTAGTTGTGGTTCATGAAAAGAACCGACATGCAATGACACCGGGTGTGGTTCATGAAAAGAACAGACATGGAATGACACTGGTGTATCCTTATGTGGTTTGTTTAGAAGAACATACATGCAATGACACTAGGTGTGGTTCATGAAAAGAACAGACATGTAATGACACTGGTGGATCCTTATGTGGTTTGTTTAGAGGAACAGACATGCAATGACACCTGTCGATTCATGTGTGGTTCATGAGAAGAACACACATCCAATGACACTAGTGGATCCTTATGTGGTTCATGAAAAGAACATACCTGTAGTGACACCGGTGGATCCTTATGTGGTCTGTCTAGAGGAACACACATGCAAGGACACCGGGTGTGGTTCATGAAAAGAACAGACATGCAATGACTTATGTGGTTTGTTTAGAAGAACACACATGCAATGACACGGGTGTGGTTCATGAAAAGAACAGACATGCAGTGACACTGGTGGATCCTTATGTGGTTTGTTTAGAGGAACAGAGATGCAATGACACCAGTGGATCCATGTGTGCTTCATGAGAAGAAAACACATCCAATGACACCGGTGGATCCTTATGAAGTTCATGAAAAGAACAGACATGCAGTGACACTGGTGGATCCTTATGTGGTTTGTCCAGGGAACACACATGTAATGACACTGGGTTTTGTTTATGAAAGTAACAGACATGCAATCACACTAGGTGGATCCATATGTGGTTTGTGAGAAGAACAGACATGCAATGACAGTGGTGGATCCTTATGTGGTTCATGAAAAGAACTGACATGCAATGACACTGGGTGTGGTTCATGAAAAGAACTGACATGCAATGACACTGGTGGATCCATGTGTGGTTCATGAAAAGAACAGACATGAAGTGACACACTAGTGGATCCTTATGTTGTTTGTCTAGAGGAACAAACATGCAATGACACTCGGTGTGGTTGCGTACGTAGAAGTACGATTGTTGCCACAATCGCACTGTGTCTTGCAGCCGGAACTTGGGGTAGCCGGTCTGCGTGCGGGAGTAGATGGAGGCGCCGCCGCAGGTCTCCAGCGGCCCTTTGGTGAATTGGACCTGCGGCCGGACACGAAAGAGCCAGCAAAAGAGCTCAAGATCCGGCTGGATCCCGAGATAGCTTTCGCAGAAGGCCACGAAGTGTGCCAGCGTCCCGATGGCGTTGGCACCTAGGTGGTGTAGGCGGAGGTCGAAGAAAGCAAGAAATGTGAGGAAGAAAGGATGCACCGGCAATGTGAAGCCACAGGCAAGATGCGACAGGAACATCACCTGCTCCCCCTCCTCCGGGTGCGGTGATTCTTCCCCCTCCGACGCTGGCCGCACCACCACCTCCGTCTACGGCGGCAGCACGCGGGTGGCGTGATACTTCTGGATGTGCTCCTCTCTCACGGAGGAGCCGCACCAGGCTCCGCGTTCAGCAGCCATCTCTGGCTCGCGAGGAAAAGCTCCGGTTGAAGAAAGACGGTGGCCCGTACCACCGATGACACGAAACGGGCGACGCGGTGGACTACAGTAGAAGCAGCGAGCGAGGCAATGCGAGCATGGCAAGGGCACAGGGGAAAAGTGGAGAAGCAGCTAATGGAAGGAAAAACCGCTCCCCCGGGGTGGCCCTTTAAAGACCCGGAAGCGGAACCGTCCGCAGTGCCACGTGGCGACTAGCCAGCGGCACCCTGCTCCCCCCATGGCGCAGGATCCTTTGCTCGGGCACGGGATGCGCAGACGATCGCGGAGCAGAAACCGAACAGGCAGGTGGCGGTTCCTGAGGCGACGTGCGACTGGATGTTACGATGCCCACCGTAGTGTAATGATGACGCGTGCGTGCGTGGACGGCATCAGCACTGACGTCATGGGTAGCGCAACCGCCAGGCGTAGCCGGCCGGAAAATTCAAAGTTAGCGATGAGCGCGCGCACATTTTGCCTAAGGGCGAAATCTACACGTGCTCGGGGGCTAGTGTCGGGGGGATGACCTCCGGATACCCCAACCAGATAATAATAGCGGCAGTCGGTCGGATCGCCTCCGGCTGGTTGAGCGCAGCCGGACAGGAGCAGGTCAAGCCGGGTACCTCACGGTAGACGGAACAGCGAGAAGCAACTGGCTACATCAGCGTAGCCGGACTCAATCAGGAGGACAGTGCGACGTGCTACATAGTGCACGGTACGCCCTGGTACAACGACAAGACTCGCAACCACCCAGCCATACCAAAGACTTTGCGGGTTGACGCGGGAAAAGTGGCCAGACGCTGACGACAGCCTTGCACGGTGTTCACTGTACCCATGACGACCATACCATTTGTATTCTGATGGGATGTAAGTGTACCGAGTACTGTAGATGACCAGCCGGCTGGGACCCGTCTATGGGGCCCGCCAGCCGGACTGGCTAGTAAGACCGTTGCCTCTCTGCCTATATAAGGAGAGGCAAGGTTCTAGTATAAGGGGTTGGTCTGAGTTCATTTAAGGCAATAGCTAGAGAATACAGCTCGAGGAGCGATTGTAGCCCGTATACCACACATAGTCAGATCGGCAGGAGTAGGAGCTTTACCTCACCACGAGGGCTCCGAACCTGGGTACTTCTTGTGTCTCGCTACACTTGCTCGTATCCAATCCCGCATGCATACACCGTCGAGAGCTTCCCTGCTAGTACCCACACCTCTATCTAACCTGTTTAGGTACTGCCGTTCCCAATACAATGATAGGCCCCTTTGGCGAAGTTGGTGCCGTTGTCTATGATGGTGCTATTGGGGTAGCCAAACTGCATGATGATGTTGGTGAAGAACTTGACCACTGTCTGTCCGTCCAGTTTCTTGATTGGATTTGTCTCGATCCACTTGGTGAACTTTTCCACGGCCACCAGCAAGTGTGTCATGCCGGATCGTGTTGTTTTGAACGGGACCAACATATCCAGACCACAGACGGCGAACGGCTAGGTGATGGGGATTGTCTTGAGTAGTGATGACAAAGTGTGTTTCTGCTGGGCGAACCGTTGACATCCTTTGCATGCCTTCAGCAGCTGCTCGACGTCCTCTAGTGTCGTGGGCCAGTAGAACCCGTGGCAAAATGCCTTTGCCACTGTTGCTCTTGATGATGCGTGATGACCGCATTCGCCTTGGTGAATGTCCAACAACAGCCAGATTCCTTCCTCTTGGCTTACGCAGCGCTAGTATATTCCTTCCACGCTACGCTTGTAAAGCTCGTTGTTGATGATGGTGTGTGCACTTGCTCTGCGCTTCACCTATCTTGCCGCTACCTCTTCATCTGACAGATCTCCTTTGGCCAAAAAGTCCATGAACGGCTTGCCCCATGATGGTGTCTCTTGGATGGAGAGGACAATTTGCATGATCAGCTTGACTTACTCGCTCCCGGCCGGCTCGGGCTCGTCAGACGGCATACCGGGCGAGAAACCGGAGACAACAATCCCCGGACTGCTGGAGCTGGCTGAGGGTGTCACAGCATATGGCTCAGTAGTTCCTGAGGTGGAGACGGCAGTCCCTGGGTGTGGCATGGCAGTCCTCGGGACGGAGGCGGCAGTCCCCGGGTGCGGTGTGGTAGTCCTCGGGATGGAGGCGACAGTCCCCGGGTTCGACGTGGCAGTCCACGGGTGCGGCGTGGTAGTTCCCGGGATAGAGCCTGTAGTCCCTGAGTCCGTGTCCAGCATGATGGATTCGTATTACGGTAATGGCATGATGGAGGGCTTGCGCAAGTGTTCGAGGGCGACTCCAGGCGGAATTGCCACTCTTGTTGAGCCTACGCAGGTGAGCGCGTCCGTGGCTTCATTATTCGCTCGAGGCACATGGGGAAACTTGCATCCTTTGAAACATGCGCATAGATGTTGTACGAAGAAGCGGTATAGTGCCATATTTGCGTCCTTGGCGTCCCAGTGACCTGATACTTGCTGCACCACCAGGTCTGAGTCGCCGAAGCAGAGGATGCGCCTGATGCCGATCTCTTTTGCCATCTTGAGGCCATGGACGAGTGCTTCGTATTTGGTGATGTTGTTTGATGCGTGAAAGTGGATCTGCAGCACGTATTCCAGCTGGTCTCCTTTTGGAGAGGTGATGACGACCCCGGCTCCGAGCCCACCGTACATCTTGCAGCCGTCGAAGGGAAGCTTCAAGTGCGTGGAGTCGGGACATGGAAGCAGG
Source organism: Avena eriantha (assembly GCA_910589775.1). NCBI lineage: Eukaryota > Viridiplantae > Streptophyta > Magnoliopsida > Poales > Poaceae > Avena > Avena eriantha. Next base: position 297,472,154 of record OU342742.1, read on the forward strand.
TACTGCGTCTCTGCCCAATCAACGAGGAAGTTTGCCAGGGACTGAGACTTGATCGCCGTTCTTGGCTCGTACTGGATGCAGTGTGCAGCGAGCTCTATTGCCCACTTCGCCACCCGACCTATGGCCTCCTTGTTGCCGATGATCTCCGCCAGGGGGGCAGCGCCACTACCCGGGTGGAGTTCTCTTGGAAGTAATGCTTTAGCTTCTTGGCAGCCATGTACATGTCGTATACCAGCTTCTGGTAGTGAGGGTAGTTCTGCTTTGACAGCGAGAGTACCTCACTCAAGTAGTACACTGGGTGTTGAAACGACTAAGCCTTTCCTTCTTCTTGTCTCTCTACCACTAGTACGACGCTGACGACCCGTTTGGTAGCTACAATGTACATCAGCATTGGCTCCTTTGCGGCTGGGGCCGCCAGTATCCGTGGAGAGGACAACATGCGCTTGAGGTCACGGAAGGCCTCGTCCACCTGCGCTGTCTAGACGAACTTGTCTATTTTCTTCATGAGCTGGTACAGGGGGAGTGCCTTCTTGCCTAGCCGGCTCATGGACCGTCTGAGAGAGGCCAGCCATCTGGTGAACTTTTGCACGTCACGGAGGTTCTGTGGTGGCTACATGCGCTCGATTGCACCGATTTTCTCCATGTTGGCCTCAATCCCACGTTCTGAGACGAGGAAATCAAGGAGCTGGCCGGCTAGGATGCCGAACACGCACTTCTCCGGGTTTAGCTTCATTTGGAACCAACAATGGTTGGCGAATGTCTCCTTCAGGTCCTCGAGGAGTGTCTGCTTCTCCTTTATCTTAACCACCACGTCATCGACATAGGTGTGCACGTTTCTGCCAATTTGCGATTGTAGGCACTTTTGCATGCAACGCTGATATGTGGCGCCTGCATTTTTGAGTCCAAATGACATGGTGGTGTAGCAGTAAGCCCCGTATGGGGTGATGAATGCTTTCTATATTTGATCAGCGGGGTTCAACCGGATCTGGTGGTAGCCGGAGTACGCATCCAGAAATGACAACAATTCGTAGCCGGTTATGGAGTCGATCATTTGGTTTATCCTTGGCAGGGCAAACAGATCTTTGGGGCATTCTTTGTTGAGGTTGGTGTAGTCAACACACATGCGCCAATTCTTGTTCTTTTTCAGCAGCAGTACTGGGTTTGCCAGCCATTCCGGGTGGAAAACGTCCATGTTGAATCCGGCTGCGAGCAGCCGGGTGATCTCTTCACTGATGTTTCTTCTTTTTTCTTCCACGAAGCAGCGTTGTGACTACTTGAACGGCTTTGCATCCTTCCTGCCATGTAAAGAGTGCTCGACGAGCTCCCTCGGAACACCAGACATGTCCTTGGGGGCCCATGCGAAGATATCCTGATTCTCACGGAGAAAGTCGACGAGCGCACTTTCCTATTTGCTGTGGAGGTCGTATCCGACTTGGCCTCGTTCAGCAGGATCTTCTTTGTGCCCTTTGACGGCTTGAATTGTGCCTCTCTGGCTGGCTTTGGCTTGCTAGCTGGCATGTCCTCCTAGAGGGCCGCCACGTTCTACATGATGATGCGCTTATCCTCTGCGATGATCATGGCCTCGGTGATCCTGGAGCTGTCTGTGGCGCATTCCACTGACCGTTTGTAGTCACCCACGATGGTGATTACTCCCTTTGGCCCAGGGAGCTTCATCTTGAGGTTCGTGTAGTGCGGCACCGCCATGAACTTGGTGAGCACGGTCCTAGGATGGCGTGATAAGCGCCGCAGAGGTTAACCACCTCGAACCAGATAGGATCACAGCGGAAGTTATCCTCCATGCCAAAGATGACATCCAGCTAGATCCTGCCAATGGGCGAATGCGATGGACCCGGAACAACTCTATGGAAGGAAGTGCTGGATGGCTCCAGCTGGGACTCACTGATGCCAAGTGAGTCGAGGGAGCTATGGTACAGGAGGTTGATGCTGCTTCCTCCATCCACCAAGTCGTGGGAGAACCTGCACGAGTGTTTCTTGCAGATGAAGATGGGGTCCAGGACCATGGCGTATGTGCCTGGATGCGGCAGTACGTCCGGCTGGTCCCTTCAGCTCCATTTGACCTCTTGCTCCGACCAGTTCAGGAACTGGGGAACAGGAGGGACGATAGCGTTCACCTCCACCTCGCGGCGCCTTTTGCTGTGCTTGGTTTCCGGCTCGGTGGTGAAGATGTGATAGTTCCCTACCTGGCGAGGGTAGTCTCTGCCATCTTCATCTTGGCTATTTTGGCGCTCGCGGTTGTCTTCCAGCCCACCGGCTAGCGGAGGAGGGGGTGGTAGGCCACAAACTTCGGACATCTTCTTCGTGCAGGTGCACTAGCGGGTTGTATGGGTAGCCGGCTTGTTTCCACTACTATGGAACTTGCATGGGCCGTCAAGCATTAACTCGATGGTGTACTTGGGCCAAGGTGGCCGGTCAGCGGGCTTCTGTCTCCGGTTGCTTCCTGCAGCCAGGTCCTCCTGGACGGCTGCCACCTGCCTAGAACCATATTTGTTATCCGGTTGGTCGTCCTTCCTCTTGCCGTGGCGGTTGTCATGCCACCTAGAGTTGTGGTTGTTCCCCTCTAGCTGGCGCCGATCCACAGTGACCTCCATGACGATCTGCCCCTCGTCGTCCAACCGGACGAATCTTTTCATTGCTTCCTCCGCGGTGGCGTACTTGTCCATGATCTCCATGGTCTTGGGCACGGTAGTGGCCTCCACCTGGCGAAGCTTGTGCTTGAGCATGGTTCCATCTCTGCAGCCGTTGATGAAGAAGTCAACTGCTTGGTGCTCGCGTACCCCCTCGTAGGAGTTGTGCATGCTTGTCCACCGAGTGATGTAGAAGCAGTCGGTTTCGTCCTTGCCCTGGACGCAGAGGGTGAGCTTGCCAGGGTGAACCAGGTGTTTGTAGGTGCCGGTGAAGTTGTGGACAAATGCCTATTGTCGGGAAGACTGTTGAGCCAGGTTCTGGATGAATCAAGGAGCATGAATGGGACGTAGCGCATGGCCACCCGACGATTGCCGTTCACAATGCCCACCGCGGTGGTGTAATCCACCAACCAATCTTTCGGCTTGACAATGCTATTGTACTTTGGCGTGTCCCTTGGGAGCGAAAATCCCTTTGGAAACGGTTCGTTTCGGATGCGTGGTCTGAAACACCTTGGGCCAACGGGAATTTCCTCCTCCAATGCGCGTGACTGAACCAGCAGGTCGATGCATTCGCGTGCATCTCGTGGTTCCTCCGGCTCGACCGGGCCAAGACGACCTAAAAGGCGGGACTTGGGCTGTGCGTTGGCTCTTCCGGCTTCGTCAGCCAGATCATGGTTCCTGCTGGTGGCTTCATGCAGGTTATGTCCATGGCCGGCTGACCCGCCATGCGGACGGTTGTCCTTCCTTGTAACATTTGGAGAGGAGGCCTTGCTCTCGCCTGCAGCTTGAACGCCCACCCAGCAAGGTGGCTGGTTCTTGCTGTTGCCGCCAAGGCTTGCACCCGCCTCGACTTGTTCCCTGTTGGCTGTTGCCACAAGGAGCTGGACGCGTGCCTGTTGGTGACGTAGTTCACCACCCTCCAAGTGGCTAAGCTCTGTGACGGCAGCTTATGCGGCCCTCATGTTCTTGGCCGGGTACTATAAACCGGTTGGGTTTCCGCCAGGTGCAAGTCAGCAGCGCGGTCCAGCTCCAAGCCCAAGTTACGGCCTTGCGGCGGCACCTGCCAGTTTGCACCGTGTAAGCGGGAGAAGCCGTGTGCAGTGTTGTATTCACACAAGGTGGCGTCCAAGCGTCGTTGGCGTGTGGCAACCCTGCTAGCTTCCTCCAGAAGGTTCTGGCGCGTGGTCTCCAGTGTGACTGCTATGGTAGCTGGATCCAGCTCGGTGGCGATGGGGATGTGAAGGTTATGGATGGAATCCACCAAGGGGTATGTGCCTTGCTTGCACGGAGCGGCATCCTTGGCGCCTGCGTCGCGCTCCAGAGGTGGGCAGGATCCATCGCCTGCGCCGGCCATCATGACCTCGACGCTGCCTCTTGCGAGGAGCAGGGCGGAGAAGCCTGGAGGTGCACCAGAGACAGTGATGACCTTGTGAGGGAACTCCTCGGTGATGGTGGCGACGTATACGCCATGCTCGCCGGAGTGCATGATGGAGCCGTCACTTGGGAAAGTTTCCCTGTTGAAGCAAGATGCGTTGTCGAGGACACAGTCGAACAGGCCGAAGGTGAGGATGAGGCCATAGGCGACTCGCTCACCGGCGACGAGTGAAAGTCCCGTGCGAAAGATGATCCCAGCTGAAGCGATGTGCCCCACGGTGGGCGCCAACTGTCACGGTGTGGAACACGGCAGTGCCATCGGGGATGGCATGAGAGGGGACACTTAGGATGCTATCGGTGGCTACTCGCAACGTGTTGGGCACAGATACTGCAGACACAGCAATGTACCCAGGTTCGGAGCCCTCTTGTCGAGGTAACACTCCTACTCCTGCAAGGATCTACTATATGAGGAGCAAATGCTCAGTACAAGTGCTCCTTGAGCTATTTCCTTAGCTACTATTGAGAGCTAGAGGAAGACAAACTACTTGACTTGGTGATTCTAGCTAACTTGTAACTCGTAATCCCTTACCTAGAACCCTAGCACTACCCCTCCTTATATACTAGTAGAAGGGTAGGTTACAATGTGGGTTCTAGGGTTTACTGTTTTCGAGTTTGGGTTTACAAAGCGGGCCGGCTGACCATGTCCAACTGGTGGTCCAGGACCAGTCAAGCACCAGTACAGGTGGGGATAGCGCCACAGCGTCTCAGCGCCTCCGCTTTGGGCGTCACCCGACGCTTTTAACCATTATCTTGGTGCTTTATCCGTTAGCCAAAGCTTTATTTGTCAGTCGGACCTTTACTCGTCACCCCTAGCCTTAGCGCTTTGGCGCCCTCGTCTGGTAGTGTCGGTGGGGCGGTGTGCCATCCATCCAGTCAAGGGTGCACTCAGCAAGGAGCGTCACCCCTCCCAAGGCGGCCAGGTAGAGGTGGCCACCTAGTCGGCTATCCTAGCCCCCGGCAAGATGGGCCAGCCGAGGAATCTTGATGTGGACCGAGTGAAGCATATCACCCGACTAAGGTTCTTCGTCTTGTGTTCATCCGGCCAGCTTTCCCTGGAGCCGGCCAGTTAACGCTGGCTTGGCCTACCCGGGGGTCATCCCCCCGACACAGGTTGAGGACTTCAGCAATCTCCACCTTGTCAGCCGTTGAGGTGTAACCACGGGTAACATCATCGAGATCAAAGTCTTCTAGTAAATGCGTGAGTCCAAGGCTCAACGGAGCAGTGGCTCCGCAGCGCAATGCGAACTGCATCATCCATTCGATGACTGTAGGCGCTTCTTCGAGGTAGCACCGCACCTCGATCAATCCCTCGGGGATTACTCGGTGCGGGAAATACCTTGCAGGATGGCCTAGACACACAACGCCGATGCTATTGCAGCATTCAGCACTGCCGTCATGCACCACTTAGCATCGAACATCTGCGTAACCGGATCTCCTTGACCTATAACAGCTGCACAATGTCAGCAAATCAATCTCCGGCAGAAGAACACCCTTAGGGACTCACTCACTCGGGTTCTCACCACGACCAAAATAATGCGCTACTCGCAAAACAAGCAAACGGGGGAAAACAAGACTTACCAAGGAGCTTGTAGCAGTTCTCTGTGACGAACTTCTCTAGCTCCGAGAGCTTCCCTTGCAACCCCACAATAATGGAGTCGAAGGCCTTACGTTCCTCCTCTGCCGCCATGACCGTGGCCTTCGCCCTCTCCTCAGAAGAGTTCATCGCCGCCTTCGCCGCTTCCAGCTCCTTTGCCAGCAAGCTGGCCCTATCCTCCGCGGTGGTTGCCAAAGCCTTCGCAACATCCAGATCAGCAGCGGGAACATAGGCCTCACGGGGCTTGGTGAGCATGGCAACGTGATCATCTAAAGTCAAGGAAATCCAAATAAACAATCACACAGTCATAGGAACGTCAAACTTTGCAAGATAGAAACTGACCTGCGGTATCTTGGAGTCACCGATTAGCCTCTTAAGCCACTCGCAGGTCGTGGTACATTCGCTCCATTGTGGCCTACCACTCAACCAATTCACTATGCAATCCCTAACATAAAAACATCAGACACGACCCTACCGACCCGACTCTCGGGGACTGGATAATCAAAGCTTGAGTGTCTAGCCGCTGACATTCAGTGACTAGACCCTCGGGGACTGGATAATCGAAGCTTGAGTTCCTAGCCACTGAAATTCAGCGACTAGACCCTTGGGGACAGGATAATCATATCTTGAGTGTCTAGCCACTGAAATTTAGCGACTAGACACTCGGGGACTAGACATACCTAGAGCGCGGCACCCAACATGCGGTGAAGCTCGATGGCATCCAACGGGTGCACCAGGAACGTTGTGCACCCACGACGCTGCTCGATGTCGCTGTCAATGATCTCAGCAACCTGTGGTGACTGCGTCTCAGCTTCCGTGATGGACGCCTTCACCATAAATCGCAGGAACATCGTGGTCGTCGCCCTGGTGCGCCGGTCGTTGGCGCGGATGCCTCCGATGGAAGGTCTGCCTTGGCCGAGTCCGTCCCAATGGTCGCTTCCTCTTCAGGAGGGACTGTGGAGTCACCTTCCTGCACGCCTGAATCCGTCGCAGCGATGGTGTCACCCCTATTCTTCTTTGCGCCTACATCTGGTGCCTCGACGGTCTCCGCCTTCCTCTTCTTGGAAGGTTCGTCTTTAACTTCGGTACCAGCCGGTGGAACTTGGCCACCGAAAGGTGATTGATCTTCTTAGGGCTGCCCCTAAGAACTGGTTACGATCAGCGACTTGGAAATTCTAGGAACAACAAAATTATGACAAGTGACAAAGAGAAAAACTCAGTAGGCGACCGGAATGAAGCGCAGGCCCGTGCTAATCTGCATGGGCTTCTCCAGCTCGGGTCCTATCTTGCGAGTTATCCCCCTCTCCAATATGTTTACATCCCCATCGGCACAGTCTTTTTCACTGACACGACTGGGGCCGTAGGGACCTCTAGCCCTATCGATGTCGACATCTCCTTTGCCTCCTTCGTCAGTGGAGTCATTGATCTTGTGGCTATTTCGACTCCTAGGTTTGGTGGCATTGAAGTCTCTAGTGCTATCACAGCGATTGGGGCCTCCGACCCCACAACAAAATTTGTGGCCTCTGACTCCATCATTGGAGTTGGGTTCTCTAGAACCTTCGCCATTTCTGCTACCTCTTCTTCGTCGGATTCACCTTTTGAGTCAAACATCGCTACCGATTTGTCCGGCAAATTCCCCGACGACTTAAGCTTCGCCGATGACTTGGCCTTCATCAGTGACATCAGCTTCAGCGTGGGTTTCGCCGGCATGGCCACCCTCCGAAAATTGTGCTCGTCGACGAGATCAACACTGATGTCATGCTCCTCGAGGCTGAGACTAGCCTCGATCTCGCGTTGCTTCTAGCTGCGGGTGTTCTGGGCCATGGATGAGGGCGCCTGCACCTCCACGACTTCGTCTTTGCTTTCGGAGGATTCTTCTTCTTCCTTGAGCTCCTTGGGAATTTCTTTGTCGAGCTAAGGGAGCCAGTTTTCGAGAACCTAGAAGAGCCGACAAACGAAAGGATCAGCCACTTAATTCAAGTGACTGAAAACTTATGACTGCAAATATAAAAGAACTTACCGGGACAGCTTTCTGCTTTCCCGCGGTGTATGGAGCCAACCCGGCCTTCGAACCAGTGTACTCCATGTTGATGATTTTCTTTAGTGCTGCGGTGTAATCATCTTCTTCCCAGGCATCAGGGCTCATCTGGTCGCATCTTCATGCCCAGTGTACTGCTACATCTAGTGAGACTGGTTCGCGAGTGGGACTAGTCGCTGTCCGAGCCAGCAGTTGTACAAGTTAATGGTATCCCGCCCTTCGTTCTCTAGCTCCTTGATCTATGTGAGCATCTCTTCCATGGCCATTTTCTGGTCGCTGGGAAGTGAATCTGGCGACAATCTGCGTGGCTCGCTCCTCTCTCTGGTGTATGTTGGCAGTGGCACTTCGCTAGAGGGAGTGGACTCTTTGGCATAGAACCAGAACTTTTTTCCCTCATTCGCCGCCTTCTTCGGCAGCAGCAGCTTCATGAATTTAGCCTTGGGATTCTACTGGAAAGTGACGCCTCCCACGGTCAGGATGGATCCGCCCTTCCCTTCACGGCTGATGCGGCCGTGGAACAGCTCTAGCTAGAGAGGGAAGTATGGGCGGCACCCAGGTAGCACTTGTAGAATTCCACAAAAATTGCGAGCTGCTCGATGCTGTGCGGTCCCAGGTGATACCTTTGATCTGGATTACGGATGTAGTGTAGATCTTTTTCCCTACTAGACCTAGGTTTATCGAATCCTCGGGAAGCAGAAAGCGTAGTGAAGTTACTTTAACGGACCTTCGGGAGTTTTAGAATTCCTTTTGTGTTTTTACCGGACCAAGAGTTTACGTCTTTTGTTGTTGTCGATGATGAGAGAGAGGGCCTAGGGCATTCGGTTTCACCTGTAGCTGTGCAAAACATCTGATGGGAACAAAAGATAAAAATAAAGTATGCATGTAATTGTTAGAGCAAGATAAATTATATGTGGGCAGTGCATCCATACTTGCTATTGCCTCCGCAACCGCTTATAACAATAACCTCCTAGTCTCATCCATAGAATAAAGAGAACTAATGATATGCATAGTGACGTCACCGTTAATCTGAAGTAAATCCCGCACATACAGCCGTACTACCTCTTCTGTCACTGGGTTCCCAACCTATAGATTAGTCATTACTCATACTCCCTATACCTAGCTCAATCCTCGGGGTCATGGGTACCTGAAAAGTGCTTAGATCGAGGAAAGAGAGGATACAATAATCACCATGTCATACAAACTAATACATGATCCCATCTATGATAAATAACATGCACAAAAGCTACATGGCTAGGCCGAAGCCCTTAGCCCAAGGAAATTACTCACACATAGAGATGAGATCAAAGATCATAAACATTGTATTGGAAAATCATGAGATTGATAGCAAATAGTCTTACAATGTTTCCAATCAAATATGAGATCTACTATTACAAGTGGTGGAATATGGCTATGGTGATGGAGAAGGGTTTGGAGATTAGATCTAAGTCTATTCCTCCGGTGGCTCTTCGGTGTTGTGGATGGAGATCTAGAGATGGCTGATGATTGGGAAGAGCTCTCTTTTCTCATCACCCGAGGCCCCTTTATATAGGGGTCCCTTCACGAAAGTTGTTCTATTTGACCTAGCGGTGTTGATGGCAACTATACAACCGGAACTATACGACTGGAATTTTATCCCCACCTTATAGTTGGTCGTTAAAGCGTCTGTCTCCACTTCATGACTCCTGGTTTCTTCGGGTTGTTGGAAATCTCATATCTTTGACTTTAAGCGTCATTATCTGCGTAGGAAAAAATAGAAAGAAAGGATTGCATACCCCTTTGATCATTTGGCATTAGTGGCAGGGTTTAGAGAGATATTTCATAAAAAATATGAATAATATCTAGTTTCAATGTGGATGTAGATGGCTATATTTCAGAGCCATCAACCTCCCCAAGCTTAAACTTGATCGTCTTCGAGTAATAAAACCAAAACAAAAAAGGAACTTAGCATTTAAACTGAAATAACGAGATGATGATCTTACTCATGATTGGTAGTCTCATGTTTCCTCCACTTTATAAATCTGAAAAACTTCAACATAGATGGAGTAATGGCAAGCATATCATACGGTTTTTTATGCATCCTTATAGTGCAGAAAAATTATTGTTAACATGGACGATTCAAATGAGTAAACTTTATTCCATGTCATGTAATCAACTCATAGGCTTGCCTTTGAACAATAAAGTATAATCATGTAGAATTAATAGTGTGAGAGTTGTCATGAAAAAAGCATATATACTAGAGTATCTCAATTCTCCCACATCAATAAATCAAGACTTTTCAAGCACTACTTTTCTATTCATTGTCCTTTAACAATTTCAGTTCTTAATTAATTGAGAGCATGGCAAAGATTTTAATTAGTTTATCGGGCTGTGATGGACACTCGTGGCATCACTAAGGTTTTTGTTCTTTTGGATTACTCATAACAGCCAGAGGAGTGATTCCATCATGAACACAGCTCCCGAGAGTGCCAAGAATATTACCCATTATAGCATTGCTGCTACGTATGTTTAATCAACTCAGAGCTGAAAACTATGAGTTTTCTCCATGAAGATCGTTCGTAGGCTAGCGGAGTTGTTGGCATCCCATGAAGTTTGACACGCATAAAGCTATATCATTCTCATGATTCACAAGTCAAACTTGGCATACTCACAAAAACCGCCAAACATTAATTCAATCGAACAAATCCTTTTAAAGAGAGCTATCAAGTCAATCATTATATTCCGCGGTGTTGAGTGTCTCTAGAAATAAGCCTTCAAGACTAAACACTACAACACCCAAGCCTTCAAATGTGAGACTTTTTCTTATTACAATTGTTTAGCAAATTTTTAGGCAAGACTTGGTTAACTACAAGAGCTGGAACAAAACATACCCAATTAAATACCGATGCAAACAAAATTTTACTACAATACGAAGACTCACTACACCAATATAACATCTCAACATTTACTACTAACTAGCATGGGTTTCTCAAACTTCAAAAGTGGGGAGTCATAAGGAATACCTTTCATGTTTGGTTCCACTTCTCTCTTCCTTTTTGATTCGTTTCTTGGAAACTCGAAGTTAATCACTCTTCCTTTAAATACATGAGAACCTCGAGGCGAAAAGAAAAAGAAAGAGGGAAAATAAAGATAAATGGATAAATCTTTTTGTTGTTTTTTAAGAGAGAAAATTAAAGAATAGAAAATTAGCGACAAAGCTCGACTAAAAAATCTCGAAAGCAAATAGAAATAACTAAAGTTAAAGTGTTGGGGAAACCAAAACGAGTGCTTATAAACTCGAATTAAAAACATAACCTCGAAATAAATAAAAGCAAATGAATGCCAAATAAAGATAAATGAGGAAACTTCCCCAAGCTTAGGCTTCTCCAAGCCCTTCAAATCATTGTGGTGGCGGGAAAAAGTCGTTACTCCAGTCCGCCAATTGAGTTGTTAAATTACTAGTTGTTCCTCAGAGGTTTAAGGATAGGCTATGCATCCTCTCCAGAGTCCCTCCAAGTTCTTGGAAGTCTTGGTATGTAGCAAATCGGGTTGGTGGCTGCTCCTCTTGATAAGGAACTTCTTGCTCCTCTTCTTGGTCCTCATACTCATCTGAAATCTCCTCCACAGGTTGGTGTTGCTCAACTTACAAGTCATATAGCAAACATCCTTCCTCCATAGAGAAAACACCATTAGGCATAGGAGCAGGGTAGAGATGCCTATCTCTAGCGATATGCAAGTAACAAACACCACCTCTCCTAGTGAGCATTCCACAATCTTTTAAAATAGAGAAACCAACATGTTGCTCACCTAGCACAGGTTGCAACTCACCTAGGTTGATGCCTAGAGCAATGGCAAGCACGGTGATGACGCCTCCACCTGTGATTGGTCCATGGCTTTGGGAGGATTGGTGCTCTAGGTAGCACACAAGGATTGCACCCAAGTTGAGTGACAAGTCACAATTGTTGAAAGCAGCTTTCGCAAGGACTAAAATGTCCTCCTCATTGAGTCTCATGAACTCATTTCGTGCCTGCAAGGTGTTACCAATAACATAGAACAAATAGCGAATTACAGGATGTTGAATATTCTTCCCCTTGCTCACTCTAGAAGTGAAGCTCATTCTATTATAATATTGTTCCGGGGAAGGGTCTAAGCAAAGGATGCGCGTAGGTCATTATCATTATTGTTTGGAAAATTAAAACATGCGCACCATTCATCTAGTGATAAAGTGTAATTGTTGTTCATAAGTCTAAAAGAAATTGTGTCCTCTACATGCCATAGTTTAATAGTTCTTTGCAAAGAACTTAGAAATTCAAGAGTTAATCAGCGACAAGTAGGCACATCATTGAATACAAAGTTTTGCAAGCCAACCTATTCCAAGGTAAATTGAAGTCATTAGAAATACCGAGTTGGTTCAATATAATGGGGCAAGTCCACTTGGTTGCCTTCACTTCTCGGTTCTTGATCCTATCGAAGTGATCACGTTGGAGCTCATTCCTGAACCGTATCCCCATGCGTTCTTGAGTGACAGCCCAAGAAGCGCTAGCGGCGGCACGAGCACGAGTTTGGATCCTTGTGTTCATCATCTAAAATAAGAAGGAAAGATAAAAATAAAACTTTTTGATCCAACAATAATAAGCATAAGATATTCCTCATCATAGCACACTAAAGAATCCCCTCAAAATAATAATCTAGGCAAGAGAATCATGGCAATTAGTTCATAGTAGGTCTTACCCTAGATTGATAATGACGATGGATCAAAGATGAATTTGCAAAAATAATTGGAGGATCAGAGGAGAAACATACCATAGATCACTTGTGTGTGAGGAAATCGAACGAAAATGAGTAGAGATGAAGATCTCTTGAGGTTTTGAGAGAGTTTGGAGGTAGAAGAGAGAAAAAAGGATGGAAGTTTTTGGAGTTCGAGGTACCTCCTGTGGCGTTTTTGTGGTCGGACTCAACTATACGGGATAAGTATACGGCCGGAACAATGTGTTCCTGTCGTATAGTTGGCCTTCTATCAAAATTGTAGGGTTTCCACCTAGCGGCGCAGCTATACAGACAAAACTATATAGCCGAAACAATTTGTTCCTGCCGTATAGTTGGTCCTCAAACCCTCTGTACCTGGAAAACAAATTGTACGAAACCATCGATATCTATATAACCAGAACTAATCGGCTGAATTTTTATTCCTGCCGTATAGTTGGTCGTTAAACCATCAGTACTTTTGAAAGAAAAATTGTCGATGGCAAAAATATCTGTACGGTTGGAACTATATGGCCAGAATTTTTATTCCCGACGTATAGTCGGTCGTTAAAATATCTGTAGGCACCAAAAATATTCCGTTTCTTAGAGAATTATTTCTTATTCTGAAACTTAGCGAAACACCTTGTTTTTGATAGAAAGTTGATAGTAAAAATTGTCGACCAACAACAGCATGTACAAAACAGGATTTTTAGTACTACCGAACTTCTTCTCCTCAATTGGAGCTTTCTAGCACTCTTTATTAAACATAAACTTAAACTAAAACTAAAAAGTTAACTCAAACCTTTATTTCACATGGGTTGCCTCCCATGCAACACTCTTTTATGGCCAATAGCTTGACCTCAATGTTGCTCACTTAGGCCAGATGAGTGGAACACCCACTCCAAAATAGTTGGCCTTCAAAGTGATGGCATCCTTTTCATCATGCTTGGCTTTCTTCTTCCTGGGGAAATGAATAACAAAAGGATTCCGCGAAGGCAATTGAAGGTTCACATTTCCTTCATGTAGATTAATAAAAGCCTTAATAGTTCTTAAGAAAGGACAACCTAATATAATAGGAGCAGTATCATCTTTAGGCATGTCAACAATAAAAAATCAATAAGATCAGGACAACCTTTAATGTATACTAAAGTATTCTCCTTAATTACTACAGCTTGTTTGTAGGTATAATCCGCAAGATGTAATTTTAACTCGGTGATTTCAAAAGAGCGAAGATTTAACTTATTAAAAAGACTTTTTGGAATTGTTGAGACGCTTGCACCTAGATCACAAAGTGCAGCTATTTCATTGGTCCCAATTTTAATCTTAATAGTAGGCTCAAATATATCATCAAGCTTAATAGGTAATTTTCAGCAATTTTCTTATATTCTTCTTCAAGCTCACATACCTTTATTGCTACCTGATTAATGAAGTGTTGATACATGGCTTCATCATTCCTTCACTTACCTGAATGTTGATGTTGATCCTTTTTACAAGATCTTCAACGGTGTAACTTGGTGAAGGAGCATTACTATAATCAAGTTCTTCATGCTCCTCCCTTTGGATTCTGATCATCTTGAGGTCTTCAACAGGATTGGGCTCAGCTTTACCTGCAAATTTAGCTAGAATGAGAGTTTGAATCTCGGTTATCTTACCTAGCTGTGCCTCAACAATCCTCGTTCTCTCTTGGAAGGCCTGCAAATCATTCCTCAAACTTACAGCTTGGTTAGATAATTTACCAAGCATAGCATCATGGTTCTCTGTTATTTTAACAAGGATATTGTTTTTCTCATTTTGTGAGTCTATAAAAGACTTTAGTGTTTCTTGGAGACTACCATGACTTGATCCCATTTTATTATTAGAGTTACCTGTAGGACTAGAATAGTGTTTTTGAAAATTAGGATTATAATTCTTGAACCAAGCAGGGTTATAATCATTACGAGCTATGAAGTCTACTTCTTCAATATTTGTTTCTGGGATAGCTCTTACCTGGTTTTCCTTACCTTTTACGGCTAATATGAGCTCATCCAGCTTAGCATTGAGTTCTTCATTTTCTTGTGGTGAGACGGATTTCACCTTCCTCGTGTTTGATCTATCCACATGCCACTAGGCATGGTTGTCTTGCATATTATCTAGCAGCTGATTTGCTTTGGTAATATGTTTACCCATAAATGTACCTCCATCTATAGTATCAAGCATAGACTTAGACACATGATTAAGAGCATTATCAAATAAATTTACAATTAGCCAATCTTCCATCCCATGACTGGGACAATTTCTCATGCATTCTTTCATCCTCTCCCATGCAAGCGATAGTGGCTCGCGCTCTTCCGATCTAAAACCAGTAATATTAGATCTTAGTTGCATAATCTTTGCAGGTGGGAAACATTTAATCAGAAATAAAGAAGTACATTCCACCCATGATGTAATAGTATTTCTAGGCAAAGATAGCAACCATTCTTTTGCTCTTCCTCTAAGATAGAAAGGAAATAAGCGCAATTTGACCTCATCAGGGTCAACATCTTTTATGCGCATCATATCACATATTTTAGAAAGTATTCAAGTGCATACCTGCATCCTCAACAGTAGAACCTACAAGATTCTATTGAACCAAACTTAAATAATGGGGGTTAATTTCATAGTCAGCAGTAGCAATTGCTGGCTGAGTAATAGGAGTACGCGAATAATCATTGTTGGGAGTTGCAAACTCCCCAAGCTTCTTTTCAGCCATATTTCCTATGTTTTTTGGTTTTTCTTAAACAAAGATTTATGATAATAAAAAAAAGAATTTAAAGACTAACTAATTTTTTTTGGTTTTTCAAATAAAGACTAAAAGCAAACTAACAAAATTAAAAACAAGAACTAAAACTAGCAAGGTTCCTACTAACCTCACCAGGGTAGCTATTGCTTCCCCGGCAACGGCACCAGAAAAAAGGTTGATACCTTCGATCCGGATTATGGATGTAGTATAGCTCTTTTTCCCTAGTAGACCTAGGTTTATCGAATTCTCAGGAAGCACAAAGCATAGTGAAGTTACTTTAACGGACCTTCAGGAGTTTTAGAATTCCTTTTGTATTTTTACCGGACCAAGAGTTTGCATCTTTTGTTGTTGTCGATGATGAGAGAGAGGGCCTAGGGCATTCGGTTTGACCTGTAGCTGTACAAAACATCTGATGGGAATAAAAGATAAAAATAAAGTATGCATGTAATTGTTAGAGCAAGATAAATTATATGTGGGCAGTGCATCCATACTTGCTATTGCCTCCGCAACCGCTTATAACAATAACCTACTTGTCTCATCCATAGAAGAAAGAGAACTAATGATATGCATAGTGACGTCACCATTAATCCCAAGTAAACCCCGCACATACAGCCGTACTACCCCTTCTATCACTGGGGTTACCAACCTGCAGATTAGTCATTACTCATACTCCCTATACCTGGCTCAATCCTCAGGGTATTGGGTACCTGACAAGTCCTTAGATTGAGGCAAGAGAGGATACAATAATCATCATGTCATACAAACTAATACATGATCCCATCTATGATAAATAACATGCACAAAAGCTACATTGCTAGGTCGAAGCCCTTATCCCAAGGATAATTATTCATACATAGAGATGAGATCAAAGATCATAAACAGTGTAATGGAAATCATGAGATTGATTGCAAATAGTCTTACAATGTCACCAATCGAAGATGAGATCTACTATTACAAGTGGTGGAATATGGCTATATTGATGGAAAAGGGTTTGGAGATTAGATCTAAGTCTATTCCACCGACGGCTCTTTGGTGTTGTGGATGGAGATCTGGAGGCGACTGATGATCGGGAAGAGCTCTCTTTTCTTGTTGCCCGAGGCCCCTTTATATAGGGGTACCTTCATGAAAGTTGTTCTGTTTGACTTAGCGGTGTCGATGGAAACTATACGACCGGAACTATACGACTAGAATTTTATTCCCGCCGTATAGTTGGTCATTAAAGCGTCTGTCTCCACTTCACGACTCCTGGTTTCTTCAGGTTGTTGGAAATCTTGTATCTTTGACTTTAATGTTGTGATTCCCATCATCAAACATCATTATCTGCGTATGGAAAAATAGAAAGAAAGGACTGCATACCCCTTTGATCATTAGGCATTAGTGGCAGGGTTTGGAGAGGTATTTCATAAAAATATGAATAATAACCAGTTTAAATGTGGATGTAGATGGCTATATTTCAGAGCCATCACTAGGTCAGGTGGCTTGATCACATAGTAGGAACAGAAGCATGGAAGAAGAGGGAGGTTGGGAATCCCAATCCCCTTTCCAGGTGGCTCTGGAAGCAAATGAACTCCCCCGGTCATGGCTTCGGTTTAGTCTCGGCGGCCATGGGGATCCGCTAGTTCCCCTTGGTGAGAATCCTAGCATCCTGGAATGATTTCAGGATGGCCACGAAGCATTTAGATCTTCCCCACAAATCTGTCAGAGGCGCCATTAAAAAGGGATCGCTCGGTCGGGTAATTCTAGATTGGGAGCTGTTCTGGAGACTGAAGGCGAGAAGATATGGAGAAATGAGAGGAAGGTCCACGTTTTCCTCTCCCACTCTCCTTGTAAAAAGCGGTGCCACCCGGCAATCCCGGCATAGCCGTTACCTCGCGGTGATTTCGCCAAAGTTACTGTTGGAGTTACCTAACGTCTAGTTTGACCAAACTGATGGTCCAACTTCAGCCACTCGACTTGCTTGATTGCCTACCCCTTCCAATCATGTGGGTGTGGCGACTCGCGCATATTTCTACTCGCCAGTTACGACCGAGGACACACGTGAGAGACTTCTCCCTTCATCGGAGGAGCTCGCCAAAGCTGCGGCTGAAGTTGTAATGAGAGGGATTCTCCCTTCAATGGAGGAGTCCACCCGTCGATTCGACTGGGAGTCCACCTAGACTCGCCTACTCCGACTGCCAAGTTGACGTCTGCACCAAACTCCCGTTGCCCTCGGGGACTACTAATGGGGATATGCTAGTCGGGGTATGCCCAGAAGGCCGATTCAACTGGCCCAAGCCCATAGCAAGTGGGCCTGCAGGAATATCGACTATAAAGTGATTGAAGGAAAATCATGGCGACTAGAAGTTGGAGGCCCAAGAACTTAGTTAGGCCCAGTCGGATTAGGCCAAATCCTCCGAAACCTAAATTGATTCGATTGTAATCATGTAAACCCTAGCGAGGTACCCTATATAAACCTCCCTAGGGTACTCTGCATACTTACATGCTATTAGCTACCCCATCCAAGCGACTCGCTTCCTAGACACCAAGCTCGCCCACCATGTAATTTACTCGCCAGTAATACAAACTAGCGGGAATTAGGTCTTGCCCCTGCAGGGGCCGAACCTGGGTAAATCCCTTGTCTCTGCTCCCAATCTCGCACCACAGATGGCGACTAGCTCTTTCCCTAAATCTTATCAATTGCTACCCCTGTTAACGCCTGCCGTGGTCATTCCGATGACACGAAGGACTAGGAGATTCTGTTGAATTCCCTATCGGAGTTATCAGATCTGGTGAAACTTCCATGGACTATGATGATGTCATTTGGTCCTGGCATCTTCATCAGGAGGTATGCATAGTGGGGCACCACTAGGAACCTTGCGAATGCCACATGCCCGAGGATGGCATGGTGCTGAGATGGCCTGTCGACCACCTCGAACTCAAGGCATTCACGTCGGAAGTTTTTGGGTGTGCCAAAGATCATGTCCAACCAGATTTTCCCAGGGGTCCCTACCCTGGTACGATGCCATGGAAGGTCGTCTTGGATGCTTCCAAGCTTGAGATGGGGATTCGCATGGTGCGCAAAGTCTTGGCGAACATGAGGTTGATGCCACTACCGCCCTCCATGAATACTTTGCTCATCTCAAAGCCACCGATTGGTGCCTCGAGCACCAAGGTAGAATGACCTAGGCGAGGGACCTGACGCAGGTGATTGGTCCTATCGAAGGTGATGTAGGACTCAGACCCACTGAGGTACTCAGAGGTTGCAGGTGGAGCGGTTACCACCAAGTTAATTTGGTGAGTGATTGTCTTCTGAGCTCTGTTGGAGGGGCGCCCTTTCTAGATCATACACATGTTCCCCAGCGTGCTTGGGTATTGCTCTCCCCATTGTTCAGTACTGGCGCAGCCACAAGCTGCACGTGTCTTCTAGGTGGTGGTGGCGCTCCGTACGTTATGCCGCCTGGTGCGGCTTCGTATCCCTGATTTGTCGTGTCGCGATTCAATTGGGTGTATGTCTATTGGAGCTTCTGGAATTCATGGTAGTCTTTGAAGAGGTTGTTGCACTTCTTCTTGCCATCATGTTTGTCGATGTAGAAGTGGACGTTGCAGGGTCCCTACATCCTCTCCATGGCACTGGGGGTGCTGGGTACATCGTCACGAGTGCGATGTTTCCACACCTGTGTTGTTTTGCTGCTGTCGTGGTAGCTGCTGCTGTGGTATCTATTGTTGCAGTTTCCGTCATAGCGCTTGTCATCATAGCCAGCTGTGACCATGTCGACCTCTTTGCGATCCTCATAGCCTCGCATCTGATGTTTCCCTCGGCAATCACACATGTGGCCGAGGTCATCCTCATCATCTAAGAGAACACAGTTGTTGTTGATCGAGTCTTCGTTGTCCGCCCATCGGTTCGTGATATCCATCAAGTGGTCGATGGTTTTGGGCTTGGTGCGGCCCAACTCCTCCCTAAGCTCTCGACGGTGTACGCCATCGTTGAACGCATCGATTGCGCTCTCCTCGGAGATGTCCTCTGCTGATTTCTAGATGATAGACCACCGCTAGATGTAGGAGCGGAGGGACTCGCTAGGCTTTTGGCAGCAAGCACGGAGTTCTTCGATTGATGCATGTTGTTTGTAGGTAAGTTGCAGACGAAGATGTATACTAGCTCCTCCCAGCTGCAAATTGAATTGTGAGGAAGATTGTTGAGCCAGACTCGAGCGGCGCCCTTCAACTGTAGCTGGAGGCACTGCATGGTTGTGTCCTTGCTTTCGCCATGCAACTTTATCGAGGAGATGTGGTCGTCCAGCCAGATCTTCATCTCTTGGAGGCCGTCGAACTTTAGGTTATCTGATGGAATCTTGAAGCCTTTCAACATTCGAGTTTGTCGTATAGCTCTACTAAAGAAACTAGCATCGTAGAGCTCTGTTTCTTCGTCCTCCGACTCTGTTGAGTAGGCGCACTTGGCGCGCATCTTGTCGACCTTGCGCTGCGTGATTTCGTCATACGCGTCGTAGTTGTGGCTTCTTCTCTGCGGGCTGTGGCATTGCCGTGACATGTCATGTTCTTCCTTGCTGGAGGATGACAAGCGATGCCTTGCGAATGTCGCCTTTTTCTTTGGCTCCGGCATTGGGTCCTTGGCCAGTGCGACTTCTACCAATCCGAGCCCAGCGATGGCGGATTGGTGTACAGCAGATCATGGATCTCCAGCCGGAGGCTAATTAGTTAGCAGGTACGTAGTATCTGCAATTACTGTGGCTTGCGGTGTTTTGGGGATCATGTGATCCTGAGAGTATATTGACATGAACAGGAAGTTGAGGGCCTTGGTGGCCTCTTGTCGATCTTTGTCGTCGAGGTGGTCGAATCAACATCGTCTTTTGGCGGCTGCGGCGCTGTTGCCCTTCGAGGAGGATCTGTCGATGGAGGAGAGTGCCGCCCATCAGGCGCTTGACTCATCGGCTGCTTGCTTGCATGTGGAAAGTTCAGTGTTTACTACATGTTGGCAGTTGAACTCCTTGATGAGGAGCCAGTGGTAGCCCATCAGCATGTCGTGAGATGCGTTGTCTAGAAAGAGGTTCCCCTGCAGGGCTTTCCTGACTCACTCCCATCCTTCTTCGAATAGGTGTCTCTATGGTCGGCCCGAACTATTGTTGGCCTTCACGCCATGGGCATCAGGGGTTGGAGGGTGTGGAGGATCACCATTGGCGAGGCCGTTGGTGGGGGCTCCATTGGCGGGGCCATTGGTGGTGGCTCCATTGGTGGGGACATTGGTGGGGGCTCTATTGGTTGGCCCTTTGTTGCCAGTGTTTCCTTGAGTGCATGCACCGCCGCTGGTGATGACGGCGCACATGTACCGGTTAGGGAAGCTATTGCTCCCGTAGCTTTCTGATCTGGAGCAATAGATGCCGTCCTCCGATGACATATCGCATAGATCAGAGTCGCAACTATTGTTGCTATCCATGTCGTAAGCTGATCCTGAAGAGTTGAGCGTGCTCAAGGTGCCAATCAATGGTGGGAACCACGAGGCAGGTGCAATCGAAGCCGCCGATGAGTGATTGGGGAAGCGAAGCATGTCGATCTTGCCAACCTGGAAACGTAAGCCCCTGATCGTCATGTTGGTTCTGTCTCCCACGAACTCGAAGGTCGGGCGAGTGGACGGTGAAGTCGAAGGTGTCGAAGAGGATACAGTTCTCTGCTATAGGAGAGTTGTAGATCGCGGGTGATGGGTCCATCGAAGCTGCAACATCAGCGCTCCCATTTCCCACAGATGGTGCCAATTGACGAGGGGTTAACTCATAAATGCCCAGGGTTGATGGACTTGGCTTTAAGGAAGAGGGGAGTGTTCTAAGATTAGATCGGCTAGCAAACAAACTCATCGAGAACACGTGGATTTACCCAGGTTCAGGTCCTCAGAAGGAACCCTACTCATGGTTGTCTTCTCTTGATTAATGGGGGAACCGAAGGTTTACAGGGGGTGCACAGATGCAATCTGGCGGTGTATGAACTAGGGTTGCAATGATCCTTCTCGCTTCTCCCTCCTAGCCTTTATTGGGAGGCCAGGTCTCGGGATGGCAGGCCGAGTCGGTTACAGATTAGGGGTTTCCTATCTACACTTTATCGTGTCCTCCAAGGAGTCGCATCTCCCTGGGCTTGGGCCACCCGAATTTTCATTGGCTTTATTTACATCATGGGCTCCTCCTTGGACAAAACCATATAGACTGATGCCGAGTACCCGTAGGGCATAACCATGTCATATAGCATAACATACTATAAAACACGTGCATCGTAGCACTACAAAAGGCATCATAATCAGTTTTGACATATCCATCATATACGTTTACAAGAGAGGTTTAACTGTGATTAACTTCACATGGATTATCTCAATCATCAACCAGCAGGGAACCCATCTCATCCAGGGTAAGAAGTGCTATGATGAAGTGTTGATTGCTTGGTCTTCAGTTGAGTCTGCGGCAAACTCCTGATGAACAAGGAATAAAATGAACTATAAGTCAGTTTGCTGCAAACAAGGAAACATGTATAGTAGTATATATACTAGCTAGAGGATCAGGCATACTTTTGTTCGTTCCAAGAATATAAATAGTATACTATTGGACCTAGAAGTTCCTTCTGCCTTCGTAACCTATGAAGTCAATAGATAAACATTTGTTAGGATATGCACATTTGATAAATCTAGAAGTAGGGAGTCGTTATTCATATACATTTGCAAATGACCAAGAAATGTTATCGTGATGAGCTTGACCAACCTTATTAACCTTTCCGAGTGGCCTAGGTAATGGCATATAATTTTCCATTACATCATCTATTAGGATCTCATAGTAATCCCCTAATGGGTTTCCATCATCCCACAATGCATGCTTGTTTGTGGAAGTTAACTTCCCAAATTCAATTATAATATCACTTATCCTCAATCATATACCCACTCTTGCTTCGACTTATAGGAAGTTAATGTAGCATCAATAATATATGCATTCCTAAAAGCTAACATACATTATCAATGCCATAGAGAAGACATATACCTGAGTTGCGGAGTTACATGAACTCAGAGACTTGAGAACTTCCTCTTCATGTAGGTCCTCGGATTATAAAAGTGAAGAGATCAACAATTGTAATGCAGAATACTAATATGATAAAGTAAGTACTGAAATGTGCAATGATCACCTATGAAAAGTGCATGAAAACTGTAGGCCTAGAACAACTCCTGATTTCTTCTTCTTGGAACTATTTCCACAAGCATATGAAACTATAGTTCCCTTCAAAGAAACAACAACAGTGTGGGGGTAGCCTCAACAACATCTGGAGGGGTGGTTATAGCAGCATCAACAACATCTAGAGGGGTGGTTATAGCAGCATCATCAACATCTAGAGGGGTGGTTATAGCAACATCAGCAACATCTGGAGGGGTAGTTATAACAACATCAGCACCATCTGGAAGTGTACCTGCATTAGTAGTAGCATACCCATCTAGAGTTAGAACTTAATTATCAACAACTTCTCTAGTTAGCATAACATCAAATATAGTCATATCAGGGCTAGCTTATGTAGGAGTAAGCACAACATCAACATAGGTCGACAATATAGGAGTAGTAGGAGGATTTTGAATTCTTCTAGTATCTACCACAAGACAAGCTAGCACAGAACAAGGAATAACTTCAGCACTTATGACACTTGATGGGAGAGTAATTAAAACACCACGAGGAGATATCACACAGCAAGGTTCCACTTCAAGAAATTTGAGAGCTATGATATCAGATAGTGCCACATTTGGGATAGGTTGTAGAGCTTGAGACATTCTTCAAAGATGTGATTCCACACTAGCTTCTAGTTGACTAGTGCTATGCCCTGCTATGCAATATTGGTTAGATAAATTTCTTGACTACCGAACTTCTTCTACATTGCATTAATTCTTTCCTCGTGTACATCCAACTTGGCGATAAGGATGGCATTCAATGCCCTAAGATCATAGCCCCCTCTGTTATTTTTGTACACCTTGCAAATATTCTTGCAATATCAACGACTTACAAGCATGAGGTAACAGCCCCAATCCACGAACTCTGCCTCTTGTATCTTTTGGAAAGGCACGAGCATAAAGGTCACCTTTTTCAATATCTCTATACTCAAGGTCTGGATCAAGTAGATGTTCTCTTTGGATATTGGCCTAGAATTTTTTTGTACTAGCACTAACACTAGCATTAAGAATCACACATATACATTATATGTTCAAAGATAGTGAATAATAACTTACAATATTTCTCCCGAGCACTTCATCAACATGTACATTGCCTTTGGTCATGTGTGTGGCTCTGTATAGTTCAACTCTTGTAATTGGGCAATCATAAGCTTTCTCCTGATCAAAGATGTATATATTCAGAAAAGGATATCAAGTATATGTGGACAACTTAGATGGTACTCACCCCTATGTACCTCACCCTAGCAAAACTCCTTGATCCAGAAGTATGACGGGCATTTGTTTGATTAGCACGGGTTTCTACATTCTTTCAAGATTTTTCCTTGGTGGAATCCAGTCTACAATACTCAGACAATGTTTTCCAATTAGTGTGTGACATTCTATCTCCACAGTCATTTGCAATGTTCTTCTCAACAGTCAAGTCAGGTTTGTAATACATCTTCTTAAGTGTGCTTTTAAAATCACGTCATTTCTTTCTAGCTGACCTCATCACCCAGTCTTTACACATAGGATAAATATCAAAATATTTCTGCATTTTGATAAACATGTGTCAGGATAAATATGACTGATATAAAATAGCAAGAAGTTTAACACAGAGAATCTTGATTACGTTTAGTAGATCCCACAATTTCTGCTTATGGTCAGCTTTCCTCTAGTCCGTAAACATGAATGATATGTCACCTTTTTTTGCCAGGTAGGCAATATAGTTAGAAAAGTTGGACGTAGCAAGCCCACGAGGCTGTCCTAATTTGTTAAATTTGGTGAAATTTTTGAACCTCTCATTACTCATTGTTATTGACCTCATCTTAGTAGGACCCCTAACGTTGCTCCCATTCATCACTCACACTACATGTAACTCGGTGTTGGAAGTTATGTTATGTGTATGTAGCTGAGTTATTTGCACACTAAAATTCAGTTAGCACTATGCACTAAAATTTGGTTAGCACTATGCACTAAAATTCATATTGCACTATATACCTTTGTTTTCCTCTTTGTCCACATGTATTGATAACCCCCAAGAGCAAAGGATCACTGTAGTACCTATCAATGTAGAAGTAGGGTATCGATCTGTAGGAGCAAGAAGGAAAAAGCTATTTATTCTCTCTAGCTAAAGTGTCACAAGTTTTAGTTGTTTATGCACTAAACAAGTTAAAGGAATAAGAAGGTTGATTTAATGCAAGAAAGTAAAGTGCAACAAAACCATAATGAAAAGTGTCCCAATCCTCTTCTATGAAAGAGGACAAGACAAAGGTTTTATATTATAGGAACAATGGACCTTGGTTCATGGATTCACTCAATCCTCTCTCCATCTATGGTGATGATCGTATCATAGATGATAAAAGTACACACAATTGCCATGTTTTAATGATAAATTTTATGGTGGCAACATATCCTAAAACACATAGTTGAAACAAGTACCCATATGTATTACGTGTCACCCTCGTAAGTCTAACATGTGGTTTGTTGTCATTTCAAATTTCATACTTCTCCCTTTTTACCCCCAAATATAGGATGTTTGGATGCATCGTTGATATCACTCGACACATATGTCGTCTATCACTCGGCCACCCTTATCTACATACATCATACTCCATACCGGTAAACACTCTAAATACTAGAAAATGATTTACAAATTGTGCTTTTGCATCTCTCGCATCTACCTACACTTGGAATTGTCAAACACGTCATGACATGGGTAAACAAGGCATTATGCATATATCAAACCATAACGTGTATCATAGATGTATTCCAAAGTATGACAAACCATAAAGTCTGAACACAATGATAAATGCATAACAAGTATCATCTCGTACCACAATATCCACCATAGGAATTAGAGTAGGAAAAATGCCTGTGCATTGCACCAGGAGAATGGTAATCAACTTTTGAAGGAAAATAGCAAATGTGTTTGGGCATTCCTACGGGTTGATTTTTAGTATATATTTTTTCACCATGTATAATTTCACTATTGGATTTTTTTACTAAGAAAATATTTGGTTAACTTCATGTGGGGCTTGATACTGTAAAACATGGTAGGTATTCTTGGCGGTTATCATCCCATCGTCAACATATTACGATCTTGTTTCCCTTTCTTGTGTACGTGGACTTGTGTAGGTAATGTATTATCTATGTAATATTGTAGGAGCTCATCTCTCCGGTTATGATCGCCACATGCTACTCGTGATGGACCACATCGTTCTTGGGCTTGTATACAGGCATGCTCGTTGCCTCATTTTTGACTCCCTCCATAGTGTGACATTCTCTTTTGATTGCATTGGTTTTATAAAAGCTCTTCTCTCTTATTCTTGCTTTAAATTAAAACCCAAACAATGATATTTGGAGGCATGGTATTAAAGTTTTTTAATATAGAAATTTTTTGAAGTCCTGCACTTTTTAAAATTTGCTTTGATATTTTTATAACTCCATAAAACGTTCTCTCTATTCCTGTTTTTGTTCTCTAGAAATAAAATAAAAGAAAATACCTATATTAAAAATAGGGGCAAAGGTCCCCACACACCGTTTTGGCCCATGAGGCCCAAACCATCCCACTAGCCACAACCCACACACACATGCATACCACACATGAACTTCAAAGTCATGGTTTCGATGGTTTCGATGATGTCTTCAATGAACTTCAAAGTCTAGCAAGGGTTAACAAGATACAGTTGAGTATTAGAGTACTCAATAGAGTTTACTAAAAAGGATTATTTGATGCACTATCTACACCTTCGGACTATAGGTCCTAGGCTATGCAAATGTTTGTAAACATTTCTTCAAAATGTTGTTTTTATTTCCAAAAACTATGTATGTTAGCCTTCACAGGTTTAGTAAAAATTCATGGAGTTCGTTTCCCATTACATTCACAGTGCTTTCCCATAATAGGGAGTTGCATGTCACAATATGGAGTTCCTTCTCCGCAATCCCACATTCCCATCCGTTTCTGTAAGCAGAATATGTCCCTGATAGCCCCATTAAAATGGCAGAATCTACCTCCGATAGCCCCTTATAGACCATCATAGACACCAATATTATCATGGAACATTACTAGGTTTAACCCATGTGCATGTAGTCCTATGTACATACACCATCTCCATCCCATTCTAGATCATATGGTTAACGTGATTTATACCATGCTAGAATCGCTAGTGACATTGAATTCCTAGATGATACATTCCCGTGTAACCTCCACCAATCCACATATCATACCATGGGTCCATTACTAGCCATAATAAATTATCACCACTCAGACCGATAATCAATAAGTCATATTATTATGAACATAGTATTTTCTTTTATCCTTTTTGAAATGCAGTTGATAATCATAGTAGATTGTAAATACTTGATAGAAAATAATCAAAGAAGATAAGCAATTGTAAACTTGCCTTTTTGACTGCAAGATTATACAGTTAAGATCTTCTAGTCGATATAAACTCCAAATTCTGAAATAGAATCATTGGTTCGATAAGGACTAATGTTTAAAGAATCAATATGCTATTATGCATAAAGTATGCTATGCAACAACATCAATTCGCAACCTATGATTTAATGTTTAATTAACCAGTAGTAAATGGGTTTTGGTTCTATTTTATGATTCTTGTTTATTAGTTTATCTAACTTAACGATTGTCTTTGAAAGTAAATACTTACAAATTATGGGTTGTTTAAAGGTTGATTTATGTCTTTCTAAGACAAGTTGTTTAACTTAGTTATGCTTTGAAAAGAAATCTTAAAGATAGTTTAAATATATTTCTAAAAGAATAACTTTTGAAAAAAATGTTATTTAAAGAATAAGAACTATTAAGGTTTTATATTAACTCCTTCAAGATTTGTACATATCATGGGTTTTATAAGAGATAAATTGGTATCTTTTAATTAGGCTATTTGTATTCCATTATTATAAATTTAATGATTTGTTTAATTGATAATTTAAGGATATATTATAAACCTCTTTTAAAAGCCTATTGATAAATTACATTGCATATTTATAAGTAAACTAGACTTTTCTCTGCACCCCCAGACATGGCCGGTAAACCTAACATTCCATGAAACCTCACACACAGAGAAACTTCTTTTGATAAGTATACACACAGCGGGTCTAAACATGCATGCGACGGTCATATTTTTTTGCGTATGAAGGAAACATCGCTGGCACCTTCATCATCTCGTGCACACCCTTCTCTTGACAGCCACCACAGCATAGGTGGTAGACAAAAAGTGTGATCATAAAACGACAAAGTTTATCATAGTACATTCGTAAGCCCTCTGGAAAGAACGTTTATATTTAGCATTCGTCACGTATAGTAGACTTCTCTTTACGCCTCATGAGCCGTGTCTCTATCGGTCAAAACGTTTGCGCGCCTACTTGCAGTTGTACCATTTTAGCATCTGCTACGTGTACATGTCGTGACACGTATAAGCGAGTGTGGGACATTGTCATGAGTAGCGTGTAAATAGGTAGAGCATACCCATAAAACGGACCAAGGTTTCCTCGATGTACGTACGTATACGTAGGAGCAGGGTGCAAGGTTTCCGTCGTTTTCATGAGCATACGCTATGTAGGTCTCCTGGCCCGCGTGCTATACGCGCATACTCACCAATGCTCACACACGTGTGTATAAACATGTTTAGAAAAGAGTGCGCAATATACCATACATGGGGCCATGGGCAACTAAGATACTTAAATGATATGGTGGAAAGACAAACAAACGTCGAAGGTTAGGCAGAGTGAGAATGGTAGAAATGACAAAAATTAAAACTCTCGACGACATACTACAGAAAAGCATCACAGTTCGAGTAGAACATACTTCGTTTTTGTCGATAAAGATGGAGACACAACATGAAATAAACAACACATAAGCTAAGTAGACTGACTTAGATTGGATAAAATATACATACTAAGATTATTGTACATGATAGTCTAGCTATCAGAGTCGAAGTGAAGTCGGTCATAGAAATGGCACTTGTGCCTATTTGCTCTCTTCCCTATTCTTCACTCTCGCTTACTTTCCATGCGCTTCTGACCACCGCTCTGTCCGCACATAGGGTATGTCATGTATCATACCTTCGGTAAGGGTATCGGAGATCCAAGCCGAGGAAGATGTTAAGCGATGGAAGGGCCCTCCAACGCGTAGGCAGCCGCCAATTTTTTTCCATCGCCGTCGCCAGAGGGAGCTATCGTGCTCCCGTGCTTGTCATCCGCTAGCTCGAATGGAGAGAACACCTAAGACGTGTGCATCGCCTCCTTCCATGGTACGTCGAAGAAGGACGCAACATCCATGTCTCGACGGACGTCGACGTGGCCTCTCCACCCAAAGACGCCATGTCGACGACACACGAAGTAGGTGCCTTAGGCACGTATGCGTCGGTCATCGAGGCCCTGTCTTACTCCCACATTTGGACATGCATCGGTGGCATTACGACGAAGCAAGAGGAAACCACCACACCGATATCGCCATCATCCAATGCTCTGTTGTTTTGTCCTCTTGAGGTAATGTCTTCCTCCCACGTTCAGGAATGCGAGGGTGGCATGCCTATGAAACAGGAGGACACCACCATGCGGAGATCACTACATCCACCGCTCCATTGTCCCTTTTTTTGAAAAACACAAATGGATCGTCCACGCCACAACAAGTAGATGATGCGGCGATTTCTTGCCGATGCTTTTCCTCCTGGAGTACAAACTCGAGAAAAAGACGCTAGTGTCCTCTAACGTTTGTACGGTACAGAAAGGAAGATTGGGAAAAGAGGTACTATTGTCTAACATTATTGCGCTTGGGAAAGACATTAGGAAAATGCACTGCGATGAAGCGTCAGCACAAGATACGTCAGCGATAGCATCCACGATCGAGAGACGCGTGCCAGCTTATGTGGAATGTACAAAAAAGCAAAAGATCAGACACGGTTTATGAAATGGCTTGTAATGTACATGGTAGGAAATGAGCTATAAAGAGAAGAAGATACTTACCGAGTCGAAGCTAAAACAGAAAGGACGGTCGATTCATCAACTGAAAGCTGCAAAATCAAGGAAAAACAGGCATGCAAACTATGAAAAATGCATGATCCGTGGAAGCAAATATAACGGGTAAAGAAAACAAAGAGGTACTGCACACCGAGGAGGCTACTTCCAAACAGCATACTCGCACCGCATCTGAAAATACAAAAATGGGTCATAAACAACAAATGAAAGATCAGAACATAAGCATAAGAGTAAGAAATTTCTGAAATGTATCGTGTTTGTGGCAGACGTCGTCGGACTAAGCATGGAAGAGCAAGCACGAAAGACGAATTTGATTCCCATAGGTCTGGAGATCCTTGTCGGCAGCCAAAGGTTTGCCTGTAGTGCGTTTGGGCCAGTCGACGTTGAGCAAGCGCAGGAGACAAAGACGATACCCACACATCCAGCGATCCTTGCTGGTGGCCCGAGGTGCGTCTACGACGACGGTAGAAGAGGACAAGAGGTTCGACAGTGTTTATTGTTTGTGGAGAGAGAACAACGATATGGAGCATATATACGAAACTACATGCGAAGGACTGTCAGAACCCGGATGGCGCGCACCGTATGGCGTATGCTACATATCCGAGAGTCGGATTTGCGCGAGATCATATACACCACCAAATCCTACTGCGAGAAACTGCGCACACCCGTAGGCTACAGACTCGAGGTCGGGATCCACCGCACAAAATCGCCGCAAAAAACCACGCACGTCCATTGGCTATAGATGCCAAGCCAATTAGAGGCGGCGCGCGTGCATGATCCACAACTCTACCCTTGCACGCGAGAATCCGTGTCCACACATCCTTAATGTTGGCAACCCAGCTGGCAGCTCCTATCTAGGCAATGAAAACACGTAGCTGTACATGTTTTAGGTCGCCACATAGTCTCTGTACGTGCCCCATGCCCGCGACAAACCACTTATAACTATAGTTAACAAACCCATATCGGTTCTAAACATCACACACGGTTGTGATACATCCGCGAGAAAACGCTGCTAATGTGGGGTTAGCACGTCAATCCCCATTGTTATGGACTTGGGTTAGAGGAAGAGGGGCAAGCTGGAGACTTCGTCGGCTAACAGACAAACAACACGAGGACACGAGGTTTACCTAGGTTCAGGCCCCGGAGGAAAAATCCTACTCCTGCTTGTCTGTTCTTGATTGATGGAGGAACGAAAGGTTACAATGATGCCGAGATGGCTAGGGTTGCGCAGATTGGATCTAGCAGTTTATGACCGGAGATTGACTTCTAGATCTATTATCTATTGTGGCATGCCCTTCTTGTTGGACCCTCCTAGCCTTTATATATGAGGAGGATAGGTCTCAGGTACCAACACGAGTTGGTCACAAGTTGGATTCGAACTGTAGTATTGAGCTTTCATTGTGTTGCATGCATGAAGTCGGTGTCCATATGGGCTTTGCACCACCCTAACTATCTTGGGCTTCGTGGACCTTGGCAGGTCGTCGAGTGGGTCTTCCGTCGGGCCGCACCAGGTAGTCTCTAGGCGGGTTCCCTTAGGTATACCTATATCAGTAGCCCCCGAGTGTCCATCTGAATCGTAGATTCGGGTGAAGACTTAGTTGTCTTGAGCCTTGTATTAGGATTTTCAGAGTCGACAGTTGTGTCGAGTGCGAAGCTCTAACCCATAAGTTCATCGGCAGTGGAATTCATAGTAGTTCATAGGGATGTTGGTAAACGTGCCTGGTGCGCTTGACGGATTGGACCAGTTAATTTTTCTTGGGAAAAAACAACATCACCTACTCAAACTCGAGTCCCTGGACTCAAATTCGGAAATTGCTGGCGTAGTTCGACTCATGCCGTGGAGGCCTTACTGAGCCAAACTCTAGTTTTAATGCATATGTACCCAACACGTCCGTCGAGATTTTCATCACACATATTGGTGCATATTTTAACTAGTAGAGGACAAAAGGTGTGATTGCCAGGCCATTAGATTGTATCTGTAGGTCTTATCTTTATGTCTTAGACGTAGCATTCGAAGGTTTATCACCGCGGAGGTATTTTGGGTAGTCAAGGAGACGTTGTCTCTGAACTTGACATTGGAATGTGTAACACCCCGTCCACTAGGCCCGTGGGGTATCACTCCTGAAAGCTTGATAGGATATCTAGACTGGCCCCACAGACCAACACTAGTTTTTTCTACACACTTTGTCCTCACTCGTGCGCACCCGGTACCCACTTCCCGGTTTGTCACCCATCCTAGAATTGCTCTAGGCCAATCACACTTAACCTTAGAGTTCTTTTCGAATGAGTTTCCGAAAAAGAAGTTGCAACTTGTTGGTATGAGTTTTTTATCAATCCTATTAAGCCATGTGCCTGGTCTCACGTACACCCACCATTTAGAAGATCGATGCCCTCACTGGTCAAGCACACCCCAGGAAGGTTCCCTCTTGGCACACGTATGTGCGTCTAGTGTCGGCACATGTGCCATGCCGTGTCCTCTATGGGCCACACGCGCCATGCTCCACATGTCCCGCCACTGACCCGCACACACCCGTTTAACCGCGAGGTCGGCTCTGATACCACTTCTAACACCCTCAAATCGTTTCTATGTGGGTTTGGCGCATATCGCTGAAACTTGCATAGAGCCGATTCGAGGGTGTTACAGAATGTAAGTGGGCGGAGTCGCCAATGAGTTCAGTTGCTGCAAGCGAGTCAATATTGTGGACACAGTCAACACAATGAACTATGTTGTGAATCTTTTGTTTTCTATAGGGTGCACGGCTAGCGACCCCTATGGGAGTAGCCTCCCGAGTGTCTGTTCGATTCGTAGACTCGAGGAGAGACTTGTAGTCGACAGTTGGGTAGACACAACAATCCGGAAATGTTTCGGATGATCTGGAAAATATCATCAACGCGAGCGCTTTTTCGAATGCACAACCAGAGCGCCCTATGGGAGTAGCCCCGGAATCCTTATTCGATTCGTAGATTCAAATGAGGAATCAGAGTGTGCCACTCGAAGATCTTGTATGTGCGCGACCAACGCTCTAGTTTGGAGTAGCCGCCGAGTGTCAAGAAGAGTAGTAGACTCGAACAGAGACTCGAGTCTTGTATCATGTAGACGCAGTTGAAAATAATGTGAGGAGAAGCCACTGACTCGGAAGTGCATCAAGTCATCATCTCACGCATAGGGAGCCAAGAGTCTATGTTGCAGTCGGAGTCGACATGGCGGAGTGGTGTTGCGCTTAACCGGAATGACTCGATGCTGCGGATGGATTCAACGCAGTCGCTTCTATGGGATGCACGATCAACATTTCTTTTATCTGGTGCGCGACTGTCATTTCTTATGTCGGGTGTGTGGCCAGCGTTGCGTCTTTGTAGCATCAAACGATGCAACCATCCAACTCAGGACTCGACTCGGGTCTTGAGTTTATAGCGTAGCCAGTTATTTTGTTGACTCATGTTGGAGGAACCGATAGAATAGCTCGACACAATCGACGTCCTTGTAAGCTGCAAAAAACATAAAGAATTTTGAAGTACTTGTATCTTGTAAAGAATATTTGCATGTTGGCTTGTAAATTAAAATTCTGCTGCCAATCGTGTCGTCACTTTTGTACTGTATGCTAGGCCTTTTCGTTATCTTGATTACCCTTAGTCTCAGTACCTTGCTGAGGTACTCGGAGTTCAAGGATTCGATGATTTGAAGGGAATATGTCCGATAGACAATAATAAAGTGGTTATTATCTTATTCCATGTTTATGATAAATGTTTATTTTGCATGCTATAATTTTATTAATTGGAAACGTTAATACATGTGTGTTTAATAACCAAATAAAGAGTTTCTAGTTATGCCTCTCATATAAATTAGCTCGTTGATTAATAAGATGATCAAGGTTTCTTGATCATGGACATTGAAAGTTGTTAATAACGAGGTCACAACATTGGTGGAATAATGTGATGAAAATTCATCCAAAGTATATCAATACGATCAAAGTCATTATGTACAAATTTATATAACATCATACGAAGTAATTATAGTCCTTAGACCATGAGATCATGTCAATAACTAACACTAGAAGAGTAATTTGATAACATCAAACATCACACCGTAACAAGGTGACAATAAAGGTAGGTTCAGATACTCCGAAAGTGTTATGTAGAGGCTCATGAATCAAGAGTGGGATTTGTCCATCCCGATGATAGATAGATATACTCTGTACCCTCTCGGTGATATCACATTGAGATAGCTTGCAAGCAAGTGATGTGATCACTAGAATGTTATATCACGGGAACGAGAAAAGAGTGCATGTCGGTAACAAGATAAAACTAGGTACGGAGATACCCATGATCGAATCTCGGACATGTAATATATCACGAGACATAGGTATTTAGTTACAACGTTAAAAGGTACACACGATCACTAGAGTCATCATTGAATGTGTGGGAGTTAGTACGGATCTCCAGGTCCCGCTGCTGGTTATTGATCGAAGAAGGGTCTCGATCATGTCTGCATTATCCACGAACCGTAGGGTGACACACTTAAGGTATGCCGACACAATTTGAAGCAAATAAGATACCAGAGAAAGATTATGAAAGCGCAGAAATTGTTTCGATAGACACCAAAATTGTTTCAGATGAAATTGTTATCAAAATATTGCAAGGAATTTTATGTGAATTTTTGTTAATTGAAGTAATTAAGAAAATTCTGAATAAAATAAATAAAAGTGTTTTATTTAAAGAGAAAATGCATTAAATGCAAGTGAGTGGAGTTGAAATTTATGTGAGTGGGCTTAGTGGAAGCTCCACCCACATGAATGAGGGAGAGGTGGGGGCACCCACCATGGCCGGCCAGCCATGGCCATGGGGCTGCGCCCCATGCCTCCTCTCCTCTTGCACCACCTCCTCGCAAAGGTTCTCTTCCCCCTCTAGCAATTCTCCATGGTCTTAGCTTAGCGAGATACACGTTCCTGGCTTTTTCTGGAAGGATTTTCTGCTTCCGCTGCTTTGCTGGAGCGAGGACTCAGAGATTGTTGGGGTACCGGACGTGTGTGTGATCACGGATGCACCGCTGCTTTGTTGTGCTGGACCTCCTGGACTCGCTGGACTTCATCACGATCTTGAGATCGGCAAGTGTACGACTACATCATCCACGAGTACAACCTCAGAACACTTTGTCGCTCTTCAAGGGTATGTTCTCTATGGATGTATATCCAACCGTTGATTGTATCTGGGTAGATAGATCTTGGTGCTTAGGTTTTCCCGTCGTAGGAATTTTTTTGTTTTCTATGCTGTGAACCCAACACGATTAGGCAGAATTAGCTACTCGGGATATCGCATATGAGGTGCTTGAGTGTGCAAAGTCGACAACACATTAGGTTATTCGAAGAGGGCGTAGCTCCCAAGTGTTTCGAGTGTGAGTTAAAAATAAATCAACTCTAAGTAGAAGGAAACCTAGCTTTATTGGTAGTCGTCTCGGACAGAGTTGACGGGTCCCGCAGATTGCGGGAGTCATTGTGACCGGCGGATTGTGGTCGTGAGAGCCTATGTGACCTGCAGGTTGCGGGATGGCAGATTGCGGGATGGCAGGAGTCGACGCAACCTGCAGGTCGCAGTCGCGGTTGTCGATGCGATCGGAGATCGCCACAGTTGAAGATCACAACAGGTCGTTAGAGCCGATGGCGGCAGCTGTTGGCCGTAGCCGAAGACTCGACGGGTCGCGCAACGGAAACGACGTAGCCCCCGAGTGTAGTCAACACGGTGGACGTGAAGTCGACGTGGTGGTGTGTAGTCGATGTCGACACAACAGAGTCACCAAATATTTGTTGGATGGAGTTAGTAACCAACTCCGTGGATAAGTAGTCGACGCGACGCGATGGACGCGAAGTCAACGTGGCGGGTGTATAGTTGATATTAACACAACAGAGTCACCAAATATTTGTTGGACGACGTTGCTAACCGACACTGCTGATAAGTAGTCGACGCGATGGTCAGGAGTTGACGCGGTTGACATGATCACACGACGGATACGTGTCCAGCAGACCGGCGATCAAAAGTGTTCACATAGCAGTGATGCACGTACTCCATTAGTCAGGCCGCATGCAATAAGAGCGTGCATGCTTTGTACCAAAGTATTCCGCCGTGCGAGAGGGCCACGTGAATTTGGCAAGCCTTCATCAATTTTGATTAAATTATTGTTGTACTAATCCGATGCATGCCTATCTTTGCCTTGTGTTCGTTGCCTCTTTGGTTAAAAAAACAGCAGGACTGCCTTGGAACTTGAGGAAGTAACGTATCCGGTTGGGATTTTCTGGCATGTGTGTCTCAGTCCGCCACGGAAACATGCGCGTGTGCGTGCCAAATGAACATTACAGCTGTAGTGGCCGCGTGCCATGTTTAATTTGTCAGATGCCAATTGACGTGGGGACTTGAACTGCCAATTGCCTGATTTCCTCGCTATCCCGCGGTGATCTCTGTGGCGCTTGACTGCCAGCGAGGCGATCAGGATACCGTCTAGTTTTCCCGGCAAAATCGGTTTTGCGATTCCAATTATCGTCGGACTTGCACATCCAGCACGGGTAGCCTGCTGAAAGAAAAAATAGTGTAGATCTGATTTGCTGATCCGCAAGCGCGGTGTTGAAGTCGAGCCTGCGTTGGTGTAGATGAAGTTGAGCGCGTTGCCGATGCAACGAATCGACTGTATGTGGTCCGACTGCTGTTTGATGATGAGAGAGTAGAAGTTGATATGTTCCCACAAACCGTCGAATCATAGATCATTGATGATGGAGCCACCGAAGTCGCTGCATCAGCACGTGGATTCCTCACGGTTGACGCCAATTGACATGGGGTTAATACATCAATGCCCATTGTTATGGACTTAGATTTAGAGGAAGAGCGATGTGCTGGAGACTTCGTCGGCTAACAGACAAACAACATGAGGACACGAGGTTTACCTAGGTTCAGGCACCCAGAGGGAAAACCCTACTCCTGCTTGTCCAATCTTGATTGATGGAGAAACCGAAGGTTACAATGGCGCCGAGATGACTAGGTTTCACTGGTGGAAAAATGGTCTCTAGTCCCGGTTCATAAGGGCCATTGGTCCCGGTTCCAGAACCGGGACCAATCACTCGGGACTAATGCTAGTCCTGGTTCGCGCATGAACCGGGGCCAATGGGTCTCCACGTGGGCGGGCGAGCTACGAGGGGGGGTGGATCATTGGTCCCGATTCGTGGAAAAAACCGGGACCAGTGGGTCCCCACGTGGCAGCACCAGAGATGGGCGGGGGTGGATCATTGGTCCCGGTTCTTGGCACGAACCGGGATCGTTGGTCTCTGTGCCACGGCAGGATTTTCGGGCTATTTTTCTGCCGCGGTAGGGCGGCAGGATTTCGGGCTATTTTTCTGCCACGGCAGGATTTTTTTTATAAATTTAATGGTACTACATATATACAGCAATAATGAAACCACGATATATATATTACACATCATGCATGATCACAAATATATACACCGTCCCATCCGTCTTCTTGGTCGAAACATATATATTATAATTACAAACGATACTCTCACACGAATTTAATCTAATTTACACTTTTTTTATACACTTCATCCTTCCAAATGAAGTGGGTAATAGTATTCTCCTTTCGGATCTATGACTTGTTCTAACAAGAATCCGGCAATTTCCTCTTGAATTGCTTGCACGCGTTCTTGTGATAGAAGACCGTCCTGCATCCGTTTGATCTAATATAAAGAAGGGGATCAATATATATGAATGAAACTAAACACAATTGGTGATAATAAAATAAAGTTGTGATTATTGTTTATCGTACTTCAATTTTTTTGATGTTCCGGCCTGCCCCCTTCTCTTTGGGCGTCTGGTGAATGAACTCGCAGACATAGTATCCACATAAGTTATTCCCGGCTTCCTGCCTCAAGCACTTTACGAGAACGGAGTTCAATCAAAATAATAATCAAGCATGATAATGGTGGTATTGAAACTAGAATCAAAGAGATGCGTGGATCTAGCAAGTAGTACTTAGAGTCAATGGTTGAAATATAAGCTCTGGCTTCCAAACACCCCTAGTTTTGGTGGTGAACCGTTTCCAAGCCCTCTAGAGGCATTCCTGCATGTCCGCCCACTTTTCTAATGGTGTGCTTTTCGAGTCCAGGACTTTTACTACTCCGGTGTCAACAGAAATGATTAAGAGAATATAGTGGAAGCTTGACACACTAACAAAATATAACACGAGTCAATTATACTCTTAACATCGAGTAATAGAAAATAGAATGTGTACAAGACAGTAACACTCACGCAACGTTGTAAGGAAATAGTATTTCCCTTATGTTGCTGAAATACTTCAACGCTTTGAACAAGTTATCCTCTGTCTCTTTGGGATTTGTTTTTAGAGTAACTTCATGAACGAAATTATAGTCAACAAACCCAAGGTCAAAGATTTGTCCTTTGTTGCATTCTTGAATCTTCATTCTGCATATATAATTAGTATAGTGATTAGTAAGATTATACAAGCAACGAATGAGATGAGCTAGAAAGACTTAATTACAGAAATTAATAATACTTACAAACAATAGGCACTGACGATAACTTTGTCGAGGGCGTCTTGTTGGTAAAACTGAAATAATTCTAGAAATCCAATCAGTATGAAGCCATCTCCATGACCGTAATGGTGGTGTTTATATGCAGCATAGATCCAGTTTTTAGAATCAGCACACGCTTGGATGTACCATAAATGCAATCTTCGCATTTTTGTTGGTAGATCTTTGACTAACTCAGGTTTGACGAGAGGAGCCCAATACTGGTACACGTATGCTGTGTCTTGGTACCCCTCGAACTCATGCATACGGCTCATGTACTCAGTAATAGACAGTCCATATAATTGGGCTTTTTCTCCGTATAGTCGAACAAACTCCAGATCAATGTTCGGATCATGCCGCTCCTCGATCATCCACTCATTGGTATCGTACACTTTGAGCGGTTCGATTGATTGATTTTTCTGTTGTCTGAGCTAGGCAACTTCTTTCCCGACTCTCCGCTCTTTTGCCTCAACCGACTTGGTAATAGAGCGATTATAGTCTGATGTGAGCGCTATGGGTTGGTGAAGCTGAACCTTAAGCGCGGCTGCTTTGGCTTTATCTTCTGCGGTGACCGGGAAAAATGCCTCTATCGGCTTTTTCTTGTTAGCCATGTCAATCTTCCACTTTTCATAATGGGCAGCTGCGGCCGGATCAGTTTCCTCATCTGTCTTCTCGCAAGGTAGCTTCTTCATATTCTGATGAGGTACTCTTGGGAGGAGCGATTGCTTACATTTCGGTGATCGGAACGTGCTCTTGCTGTTGCTGGTGGTGCTGCCCCCCTTAGTATACTTCCGCTTTTGTCTCTGAGGCTCAGGGGACGGAGACGGCTGACGCGGCGGTGGAGACGGCTGAGGCGGCGATGGAGACGGTTGCGCTGAGCGGTGAGGCGGTGAAGGCGACAGTTGCGCTGGAGAATGGTGAGGTGGCGGCGAAGGTGGATTGCTGCTCTGAGGAGTGGGTGGCCTTGGCGGCACATAATTTGGAAGCATGATGCGCTCCTTTAGCCATAGAATAGTCCCCCCTTTGGCTTCTCTTAGTTGAGTTAGCTCCATATCTTCCCCTGCAGGGTGGTCTAGCTTCAGCTCCTCAAAATCTTCCTTCACCTCATCCACCGTGACGACAGCGTACCCTTTTGGAACCGGTCTGCAATGCCAAGTTGGGTTAGGCCCAATTGGTACCGCCATGTCAATCGCCGCCGTCACCCTTAAGTTCATAACCTACACCTTTAGCTCACAAGCTGTTGTCTCCGTGATATCATCCACTGGGTAGCGTTTAGGAGGAGATGTCGTCGGTGCATCATCATCAACATCATGGAGCTGCGTGGAAGCGACGCTACTTTTCTTATTCGATGGGGCGCCGGTACCCTCGAATGCAGCTTCTACCACGTGCCGCTGAGATTGTCCGCTAGTACCTTGCTGGCTAAGTATGTCGAGTTGATCCTGGTGCCACTTTAATGCTTCTTCTACATTACGCAGCCCGTCTGCAGCGGTCACTTTCTCAGCTGCCTCGCTTTCCTTTCTCCTCTGATGGCTTTTATCAGGATATCTCTTCATTTCCGGAGGGTAGGCAACCTTCCACGGCTTGGAGCCTGGTGTGCCTCGTGCTCGTCCGTCGTGTTTAGGATTTTTAAGGGCCCGTGTGAGCTCGTCGTTCTCTCTATCGGGAACGAACCGTCCCGCTGCAACATCATCTACTGCATTTCTAATATCATCGATGGGCAGTAGGGGATCATCTTTGTGTTTCTGATTATATATTGCCCTCCCTTCTTTGTCCAACGTGCCCCCATGGCCGTAAAACCAGTTTCTCGCCCGTGGTGTCCATGTTGCGGGCTCTGGTCTGATCCCGGCAGCTATGTAATTGACCTCAAGTGCATCCCACTTAGGCATGCAACCGGCGTAGCCAGCAGGCCCCATGTTATGATGGTATAGTTTCTTAGCAGCGTTCTCCGTATTTATCCTAGACCTTTCCTTAACTTTCTCCGATGTCTTGTAGTTCACAAAATCCTCCCACTGGTGTCTTAACTTAGCATAGCCGGCTTCATCGAAATTCGGAGTCTTCTCTACCTTGAAAAAGTTATGGTACAGTTTCTTCTTCCAGTTCTTGAATGCATCGGCCATCTTGCTGAGAGCAAACTTCTTGACTCTTTGCACAAGCTCCTTTCTTGATCTCTCCTCCTCATCTGGAGTCACATCTGGTTCTGGCAGGAGGAAATTAGTCATGAGCTTGTCAAAAAGCTTATCTTTGGCATTGTCACCGGCATACGGGACTCCACTGCCGCTTGGCCGATTCCATTCTTGAACGGTGATCGGGATGTAGTCCCTCACAAGAACTCCGCATTGCTTGACAAATTTTCTTGCGACATCGACGGGAGCTTGCGGTTCGCCATCTACACCGACCACGTCGATCCTATACCTCACAGTGTCATCCAACTTTTTTGTTGGGCCTCGTTTCGTTCTTACGGAAGAAGTTCTTGATCCAGAGGGCTAAAAGAAGAAAGAGTGTTTATATATGCATGTATATATAGACGGCAGCATTTTAATTACAAAATACATATATACACCTCGCCGGTGTTTGCGAGATTTAAGGTTCCGCCGGAGCCGTCGCCTTCTTCCTTATCGGCTTCTCCCCTATCCCAGGCTTCGGCTTCTACCTCACCGGAGCCGTCTCCTCGGTTGAGAGACTCATCCCCTGACCGGAATCGTTTAGAAACTCACTCGTGACATCGATATCGATATCTTCATTTTCGCAGATCATCCCTTGGAGGATGTTTTTCTAATGTGTTAGATCCATAGTATCTGCAAGTTAAACAATCAACACGTGGCATCGATAATGATATGACAAGTTAAATATAGTTGAAATTTAACCCTAAGGCATGCTTGGCAATTTAAGTGGGATCCAAATGGTCCAAACCCTAGTATAGGAGAGACCCCGAAATCACCTACGAGGGGTTGATTTCAATCTCCTATTAAACTTGTAATTAAAGTTGTTGAACAATGCATGATTATGAGTCTATTGTGTAGATATCATTTTTCTGAACATTTTGATATATTATACATATTTTTCTGACTTAGAAATAATTAGTTATTGAATTTATAAGATTAAACTCTTTTCTGAAATTATTTAAACAAATATTAAACTTTTACTGCGTCATTATGACGTCATCTCGGGGTGGGTTTTTTTTCTCCACGGCTAAACTAGCCACAGAGACTGATGCGGGGGGCCCAAGCCACCTCAGATGCCACGCTGGCGGGGCTTGGTCAGCGCCCACGTCACGCACACGCGACGCCATGTCGACGCCACCGTGGCGCCACGTAGGCTCGCCGGCGAACTGCCAGGCGGTGGTGGAAGACGGCGGAGAGAAGCACGCGGGGTGACACCACTGTCCCGGTTCGAACCAGCGCGTCGCGGGCTCCCTAAAACGGGCGGCGCCGCTATGGGAGGTGCGACGGCGGTCGGCGGCGGCAGGTGCTCGTGGGGAGGATGATACAGTGAGGGAGGGAGACGTAGGAGTGGTGCTGGAGCACCAGTGGCTCACCTGGAGGCCGATGGAGGGTGCGGCGAGGCCGGAGGAGGCAGGGCACTGCCGGAATCAGTGGAGAACGTGGCGGCCGGAGTCGGAAAAGGTGGGGTCGATTGCAGCGAGGCGTCGCTTCCTTGCCTGCTCGCGGCGGCGGCTAGTGGTGCTCGGCGACGGGTGTCGACGACGTGAAGCGGCCGCTCTGGATTTGGGTAGCCTGCTGGTGTGATTTTGCTCCGCCACAAATTTTCCTTAGCCACGCGTTGATGTGCTCTGTGACTTGGGGTAGTTGGGGAGGAGGAAGGCCGAGGTTGTTAACTGTACAGATCATTGGTCCCGGGTCATCCCAATAACCGGGACCAAAGGACCAACGGTCCCGGTTCGTGTCACCAACCGGGACCAAAGGTCTGGGGCATGAGCGTTGCTGTGCTGCCACGTGCACGGCCTTTGGTCCCGGTTAGTCCAACCACCCGGGACCAAAGGATCAACGGTCCCGGTTCGTGCCAACAACCGAGACCAAAGGCTTGTTAATGGCAGCGCACGCATCCAGGGATCATCGGTCCCGGTTCGTGGGACGAACCGGGATCGTTGACCCGTTTTTTTTAGATTTTGGCAAACCTTTTGGTCTTCCCGCCATTTTTAAATTTGTTTCTTCTTTAATTAATAATATGTTTCAATTTAAGATGATTATTTATTTGGAATTTAGAAAAACTTTTAACAGGAAAAGTGCTTCAATTTAAATAACTAATCAAAAACCATTTTCTGTTTTCAAATATTTTTATTTGAACTATACAATTGTACTATTTACAATTAAAATTGCATTAACAAAATATTTATTGCATCATTTGGAATTTTAAAAAACTTTTAACAGGAAAAGTGCTTCAATTTAAATAACTAATCAAAAACCATTTTCTATTTTCAAATATTTTTATTTGAACTATACAATTGTACTATATACAATTAAAATTGCATTAACAAAATATTTATTGCATAATTTGGAATTTTAAAAAACTTTTAACAGGAAAAGTGCTTCAGTTTAAATAACTAATCAAAAACCATTTTCTGTTTTCAAATATTTTTATTTGAACTATAAAATTGTACTATTTACAAATAAAATTGCATCAACAAAATATTTATTGCATAATTTGGAATTTTAAAAAACTTTTCAAGATTTGAACTACAAGTACATGATATAATGCTGGTGAATTTTTAAAAAAATCATTTATAGGTTCACAACATGCTATTTCATCAGAGATCCACTTCAAGTTCAGCGAGGCTCAGCCCCGGGCTAAGAAGCTTCATGCCCGTCGTTTTGAATATAGTTTGAAACGGGCATAAGAAATTTAAAAATGATCCAAACAATGTGAAACCTTCGCGTGGTGTCATATTATGTGTCACAGTTGCAAGGAAAAATATTGAACTTGAAAAATTGCAAACATCATAAAAAATCCTTCACAAAATGACCTATCATGTTCGAGGTTTCATGGCATTTAGGTCAAACCACCAATGTTATGGCTAGAATCAGGGCATAGTTTGTGATAATGTGCCCATATTGTGCACACATGTGCATCTTGGGATGGCTTACGATGTTGCAGGAGGAAGTTTTCCCTTTCGACACACGAAAAAGCCAATTTCCATTTTTGAGGTGCCGAAATCGGGGTGTTCTGTGAAGCAACCACCAAATTAAAGTTTGGCATTGGTACCAAACCATTTTTCAAAAATACTATACCACCTTATATGGACAATTTCCCAACCGGTGTATCTGGAACCTTTCTGTCCATCCCTCATGAAAAAGACAAATTTCTGCCGAATCGGTAGGAGGTTGCCAAGATTTGAACTACATGTACATGATATAATGCTTGTGAATTTTAAAAAAAATCATTTATAGGTTCGCAACATGCTATTTCATCAGAGATCCACTTCAAGTTCAGCGAGACTCAGCCCCGGGCTAAGAAGCTTCATGCCCGCCGTTTTGAATATAGTTTGAAACGGGCATAAGAAATTCAAAAATGATCCTAACAATGTGAAACCTTCACGTGGTGTCATATTATGTGTCACAGTTGCAAGGAAAAATATTGAACTTGAAAATTTGCAAACATTATAAAAAATCCTTCACAAAATGACCTATCATGTTCGAGGTTTCATGGCATTTAGGTTAAACCACCAATGTTATGGCTAGAATTAGGGCATAGTTTGTGATAATGTGCCCATATTGTGCACACATGTGCATCTTGGGATAGCTTACGATGTTGCAGGAGGAAGTTTTCCCTTTCGACACATGAAAAAGCCAATTTCCATTTTTGAGGTGCCGAAATCGGGGTGTTCTGTGAAGCAACCACCAAATTAAAGTTTGGCATTGGTACCAAACCATTTTTCAAAAATACTATACCACCTTATATGGAAAATTTTCCAACCGGTGTATCTGGAACCTTTCTGTCCATCCCTCATGAAAAAGACAAATTCCTGCCGAATCGGTAGGAGGTTGCCAAGATTTGAACTACAAGTACATGATATAATGCTTGTGAATTTTAAAAAAATCATTTATAGGTTCACAACATGCTATTTCATCAGAGATCCACTTCA
The DNA here is from genome assembly GCA_910589775.1 of Avena eriantha. Taxonomy (NCBI): domain Eukaryota; kingdom Viridiplantae; phylum Streptophyta; class Magnoliopsida; order Poales; family Poaceae; genus Avena; species Avena eriantha. The sequence continues at coordinate 297,516,158 of OU342742.1, forward strand.
GGCTAAGAAGCTTCATGCCCGCCATTTTGAATATAGTTTGAAACGGGTGGGTGCAACCGAGACTAAAGATGCCAGTGGGATAAGGACGCGTGGGTAACCTTTAGTCCCGGCTAGTGGGTGCAACCGAGACTAAAGATGCCGGTGGGATAAGGACGTGTGGGTAACCTTTAGTCCCGGCTGGTGGGTGCAACCGAGACTAAAGATGCCAGTGGGATAAGGACGCGTGGGTAACCTTTAGTCCCGGCTGGTGGGTGCAACCGAGACTAAAGCTGTCGGTGGGATAAGGACGTGTGGGTAACCTTTAGTCCTGGTTGGTGGGTGCAACCGAGACTAAAGCTGTCGGGGGGATAAGGAGGCGTGGGTAACCTTTAGTCCCGGCTGGTGGGTGCAACCGAGACTAAAGCTGTCGGCGGGATAAGGACGCGTGGGTAACCTTTAGTCCCGGCTGGTGGGTGCAACCGAGACTAAAGTTGTCGGCGGGATAAGGACGTGTGGGTGGACGCGCTGCTCGATGAGATAAAGCATGTAGCGCACGACGCCCTGTCGGAGGAACAAGACAAAGTAGAAGCGGCGCCATGCCTATAAAAGGACCATCGATACGCCATGGCAAGCAGCTCAACAAGCCAACATAGGTAGAGAGAGTTTCATCCCCATGGATGGAGGGTTGGGAAATCTTCCGTGGCGGAGCTTCTCGAAGATGTCGTTGGTGCACACGCCCTACGGAATCTTCGGAAGCTCCGCCTCGAAAAATTTCCCTGCAAGCCCGTGAAAGACTCCGTCTCCTCTAACAGTGTTGGGGAAAGGGTTGGGAAATCTCCCATGGCGGAGCTTCTCGAAAATGTCGTTGGTGCACACGCCCTACGACATCTTCGGAAGCTCCGCCTCGGAAAATTTTCTCTGCAAGCCCGTGAAAGACTCCATCTCCTCTAACAGTGTTGGGAAAAGGGTTGAGAAATCTCCCGTAGCGGAGATTCTCGAAGATGTCGTTGGTGCACACGCCCTACGACATCTTTGGAAGCTCCGCCTCGGAAAAATTTCCCTGCAAGCCCGTGAAAGACTCCATTACATAAAGTTTCGGTACATCACATAAAGTTTCCATACATCACATAAAGTTTCCATACATTACATAGATTTACATAGGGTTTAGGGTTTAGGATATGAATCCTTCGTTGCGTATGTCGATCCCTTGCCTATGATCGCTTCTTAGGCCGTAACCATGGAGCATCTTCTTTGCTTAACGGGATGCTTGGGTCAATTTTCATGATGAAGGGCGGAATTTCATCAAACTTATCATAATCTGCTAACATGTCTATCTTGTCCTTGACTCCCACGATGTTTCTTTTCCCTGAAAGAACTATGTGACACTGGGGCTCATCGTCTGATGTATTCGTTTCCTTATTTTTTCTTTTTTGCGGTCTAGAGGACATGTCCTTCACATAAAAAACCTGAGCCACATTATTGGCTAGGACGAATGGTTCGTCTCTGTAACCAAGATTCTTGAGATCCACTATTGTCATTCCGTACAGCTGGTCTACCTTTACCCCTTCTCCATTCATGTTGTCCCAACTGCACCGAAACAATGGGACCTTAAAAGTAGGTCCATAGTCAAGTTCCCATATCTCCTCTATGTAACCATAGTATGTGTCTTTTTTCCCATTCTCGCATGTTGCATCAAAGCGGACACCACTGTTTTGGTTGGTGCTCTTTTTATCTTGGGCAATCGTGTAAACTGTATTCCCATTTATCTCGTACCCTTGGAAAGTCAATACCGTCACAGATGGTGTCGCGGCCAACAAGTAGAGCTGATCTCTAATAGTGGTGTCATTCATGAGATGTAATTGCAACCAAGTGCGGAAAGTCTCCATGTGATTTTTTTTAATCCAGTAGTCATCCTTCCCCGGGAACTTGGAGCGTACAACATTCATGTGTTCCTCGATATACAGAGCCACGAAGGTAGAACTTTGGAGAACTATGTAGTGTGCTTGATTCAAAGAATGTCCATCCCTAAATATCATTACTTTCTTTCCTAACGTGCCTTTTCTACTTAGTCTCCCCTCATACCGTGATTCAGGAACACAAATCGGCTTAAGGTCAGGAAGAAAGTCTACACAGAACCCAATGACCTCCTCTGTTCCATAGCCCTTGGAGATGCTTCCTTATGGCCTAGCATGGTTACGAACATATTTCTTTAAGACTCCCATGAACCTCTCGAAGGGGAACATATTGTGCAGAAATATAGGACCGAGAATGTAAATCTCATTGACTAGGTGAACTAAGAGATGCGTCATAATATTGAAGAAGGACGGGGGGAACACCAACTCAAAACTAACAAGACATTGGACCACATCCTTCTGTAGCCTTTCCAGACTTTCTCGATCGATTACCTTCTGAGATATTGCATTGAGGAATGCACATAGCTTCACAATGGCTAATCGAACATTTTCCGGTAGAAGCCCTCTCAATGCAACCGGAAGCAACTGTGTCATAATCACGTGGCAATCATGAGACTTCAGGTTCTGAAATTTTTTCTCTGCCATATTTATTATTCCCTTTATATTTGACGAGAAGCCAGCCGGGACCTTGATACTGTAAAGGACTTCAAAAAATATTTCCTTCTCTTCTTTGGTAAGAGCGTAGCTACTTAAGTATTTACGTCCTTTATCAGTATGCTTGTTGTGTGGGTCTTTGATACGTTGCTGGTCCTCCCGTGCTTCTGGTGTATCTTTTGTCTTCCCATACACGCCTAGGAAGTCTAGCAGGTTCACACAAAGATTCTTCGTCATGTGCATCACGTCGATTGAAGAACGGACCTCTAGGTCTTTCCAATACTCAAGCTCCCAAAATATAGATTTCTTTTTCCACATGGCCGTGTGTCCGGTAATGGGGTCTTTCGGAACAGATTGACCGCCAGGACCCTTTCCAAAGATTCCTTTTAGGTCCTTCACCATACCAAATACATCAGCACCTATAGGGAGCTTAGGCTTCTTCCGGTAATCTGCCTCACCGTTGAAATTCTTGCCTTTCTTTCTTACTTGATGATTGGTCGGAAGAAATTTATGACACCCCAGGTACACAACCTTCTTACATTTATCCAAATATGTACCTTTAGTATTATCTTAAATAGTGTGTGCATGCATTGTATCCCTTGTTTGACTGTCCTGAAATGTTACTAAGAGCAGGACAATCATTGATGGTTACAAACAACAACGCTCGTAGGTCAAATGGCTCCTGTTTGTTCTCATCCCACACCTTTACACCTGGTTCTGCCCACAACTGCAAAAGTTCATCGACTAATGGCCTTAGGTACACATCAATGTCGTTGCCGGGTTGCTTCGGTCCTTGGATGAGCATTGGCATCATAATGAACTTCCGCTTCATGCACTACCAAGGAGGAAGGTTGTAGATACATAGAGTCACTGGCCAGGTGTTGTGACTATAGCTCTGCTCCCCAAAAGGATTCATGCTGTCTGTACTTAGACCAAACGATAAGTTCCTCGCGTCACCTACAAAGTTTGAGTACTTTTTCTTGATGTTTCTCCACTGCGACCCATCGGCAGGGTGTCTCAGTTTCCCGTCTTTCTTACGCTCTTCTTTGTACCATCGCAACAACCTAGCATGCTCTTTATTTCTGAACAGACGTTTCAACCATGGTATTATAGGAGCATACCACATAATCTTAGCAGGAACCCTCTTCCTAGAGGGCTCGTCATCGCCCTCAACATCACCAGGGTCATCTTGTCTGATCTTGTATCGACATGCATTGCATACCGGGCATTTATCCATATTCTCGTACTTCTACCGCGGTACAGGATGCAGTCATTAATGCATGCATGTATCTTCTCCACATCTAATCCTAGAGGGAAGATAGTCTTCTTTGCTTCGTACGTTGTCTCGGGCAGCTCGTTATCCTTTGGAAGCTTCGGCTTCATTATTTTCAGTAACTTCTCAAATCCCTTGTCAGATAAGCCTGTCTATGCCTTCCATTTTAGCAGTTCAAGTGTGGTACCGAGCTTTGTGCTGCCATCTTCGCAATTTGGGTACAACAACTTTTTGTGATCCTTTTGCATGGCCTCCAACTTAAGCTTCTCCCTTTCTGTATCACATTGTTGCTTTGCATCAGAAATGACCCGACCAAGACCATCAGCGGGCTCATCTGATGCCCGTTGTTCTTCTTCATTGCCGCCTCCCTCTTCTTCATTGTCTTCCATTGTAGTATCAGCGTATTCTTCAGGGGACATAGGATAGCTGTCATCATCCTCCTCTTCTTCATTTTCTTCCAGCCTAACCCCTCTTTCTCCGTGCATGGCCCAACAATAATATCCGGGCATGAAACCTCTCCGAAGCAGATGGCTTTGAAGGATTCTCGGGGCAGAGTGCTCCGCCACGTTCCGACAGTCGACGCAGGGACAAGGCATAAAATTATCCACTTTGTTTGCCTTAGCAAAATCGAGAAATTTATGGAGGTCTGGAATAAAATCGGAATGGCGTCGGTCGCCATACATCCATCGCATCCATGCATCGATCTGCGTCATAATAATTAACCATTACAATAACATCGTGAATAGTAAAATGACCACCCTACATGGACAGATGCAATATTTTTGTATCAGTTACAGATAAAGAAGATAAGGTTGCTAACCTCAGCTGAGGATACCGTGTTGTGCGAACTAAAGTGTGGCTCGGACATTTCGTCGAACACCTAGTGTGCAATCAAAGAAAAAAAAAGCTAGCACCCACTCCTCACACACAATCCAGCAAAATTTGGTGGGCAAAGGGCTAGGCTTATATATAGCCAAGAGGGTTTTGGTCCCGGTTATTGCCACGACCCGGGACCAAAGCCCCTCCCGCGCGACACATGGTGGCCCAGCAGCTCGCACCCCACCTAGGTCATTGGTCCTGGTTGATGGTACGACCCGGGACCAATGACTTCGGTGGGGGGCGCGCTGCTGGGCCGCCACGTGTTGCTCGGGAGGGGCTTTGGTCCCGGGTCGTGGCAATAACCGGGACCAATGCCTCCGTCGCTTCGTCGTCCCTGTGCATAAATATGAGGCCACAGCGCTCGCTTTCGCCATCGCCTCTGCCTCTCTGCAGTCCCTCTCCACCCCACCACTTTGCCTCTCCACCGCGCCGTCGTTTCGCCTCCCCTCCCTCTCCAATCTCCACCGCGCCGTCATGGAGGTTCCCATGCTCAACCACTATGAGGCGGCGCAGTTTGCGATCTACGGCATCCTCGTGCCGCCGCGCGCGACCCTTCCCGCCGGATTTCGCATCAGCGAGGGGGGGTGTGCCGGTGGCTCCGCTCCTCAACCCCCGCGGATACGAGATGGAGTACGTCATCGCGGAGCGTCGCCGCCAACTGCCCGTGCGTATTAGGGCGTTGCCCCGGTACGCGGCGGGCAGCGAGTATTGACCCCGGCTGTTCAAGAAGGAGCGGAAGGCCAAGCTTGGCAACCGTTTCATGGACGGGCGCCTGGTGCACCCGGATCGCTGCAACCAAGAAGGGCGGGAGTTGTTCTGGTCCATCCCTGGACGGACCATCTACACCTCCATCGACGTCGCTATGCGCGCAGACGAGCTCCGTCTCCCGAACAACGCCGAAATCGTGGAGATTTCGTCCGACGACGACGAGGAAGCCGGCGGCACGGAGGACAACGGCACGGAGGACAGCGGCAGCGGAAGTGTTGTCGACTAGTAATTTATGAAGTGACGTCGGCTCTTCAAGTGTCCAACGTCCGCGAAAATACGCGTCCACACAGGGTTTCAGACGCCATGTCGGCTCAACCTGGCGGGTGCGGAGCGTTGTCGCACCGGGAATGCCCCTCACAGAGCGAGGTCCTGCCTGTGTACACTAACGGTGGGTCCAGATCACACATGTGGCCCATGTTCCAGCGACGCGGCGGCCCACCTTCCTGCGAGCGGGGTGGCACGTGGTACACCTGTCCACAATATGGAATCTCTCGCCCTGGACCGTAGAGGGACATGCCTCACAGGATAGCAGGGTTCCGTTGCGGTGGCACCGCTTATCCTTCTTGGCCCCCATCCCACGGCCCAAACGAATCGGAGTGACGTGGATAGCCAAAAAATCTAGCGCTATTATTTACTCCTCATAAATAATAGAGAATAATTTAATAAGAAAATATAATAGTAGTCCTTTTATCAAGGATGATTCTAAAGATAGTGAATATTTATTAATCCTAGTTTTGGGATTATTTTATGTTTTGATTGTAATATTCCTTTTGAATATGTTTAATGTAGAAAAATATATTCAATCCTTGTTCTTTTTAAAAGAATGGAGGTTTTAAATGTTAATGGATTTTTTTAATCTCCAATAGAGAATATTATTTATTTTTTCCTATATGGTTTTATTTTTTTGTGATCATTTTGATATATTGTATGTATTTTTTATTTTTTGAGTGAATAAAAGCACTTTGAAATAAAAACAAATTCTAAATTAGTTTTTAAATCCAATTATAATTTATTAGGATTTATTAGAATTTATCGTGAGTAAAGAAATTATTTTATTTTATTTTATGGGAATTTGGGATTTGAATAATTCATTTTTATACCCCCTAATTTTAATAATTCTAATTTCACTTAGAAGTTCGTATTTGGTATTTTTCTAGGATGTAGGAATATTTTTCATAGATAAAAGTGATTTTATTTATTTTTAGGATTTTATGTATTTTTTCTATGGTCTCTTGTATTGCAGAATATTTATTTTCATTCCTTTCTATTAGTACGTGGGCCTGGCCTCTGGGCTACCCGACGCACTAGATAACTCGGTCTACTTGGTTGGGCTCATCCTGATCTCACTAGGTCGGTTGGTCATAGCGACCCACTTCCCCCTCTCCCTCACTCACGTTGCCCTCTTCCTCTTCCCCTGGTGATCCATGGCACTGACACTATCACCACTCGGCTTTGGTGAGCTCCAGCTACTCTGGTCGTCGTTGTTAGTCACGGTCGAATCGCCTTGCTCCTCTCCATCGACTGATCCAATTCGATTCGTCTAGCGCCCCCTTTCCTGGCCACACCCACTACTAGGAAATACCTCTTCAGTGGCGCCGGAATTTTCTCTTTCTATGGCACCTATGTGATGCCCACTGTTACGTCGCCACTGATATCTACATTGTGTGGCGCATATCGATATACGCCACAGAATTCTCAGACTTCTATGGCGCATTTCTCCATGTGCGCCACAGGAATGTTTTCAGTGGCGCATAACGAGCTATACGCCACAGAACTATAATGCGCCACAGAAACCTTAATCTATGCGCCACTAATTGTGGTACATGTATTCGAAGTATAATTTGTTCCTGGTGTATAATTAGGTATTTATACAGGATTTATACAATATTTATATAGATCAGTAGAAACAGTACATTGCGCATATAGTAGATGAAAACCGATATATAATACAAACACAAGTATAATGTCATCACACTTAGAACCCGATCGAGATACATATATAGTGTCAAGTGCCGAATTTGTATACATGTGCCGAATACAAAGTTCATATCATCTCACATTAAAAATATGAAGTGGTCACCTCCTACACTACGATCAAATAGAATAAAGCTATGATGACGGTGAGTAAGAGTAGGAGCCCGACCAGTATCTTCATCAAGTTCTTTTTTCCAGAGGTGGTTCCTCCACTTGGCTACCGCCTCCTCTCTAGTCGCATATCCTTTGTAGCTGTTGCCACTAAACTTGTTCACTTATTTGTGATACTCCTACCACTCCTCGTAGACTCCTGGAACCCGACCGATGTACACCTCATACCACCTCGTCACCATCTCTATAGACGACAATGCATATTAGTAAAACATGCAACGGAAAGAATTAAGGGGTTCACATGCATATATGTTCATCAAATATAAAGCAAAGGATCCATAAACCTAAAAGATCGCATTGTGATCATCATAGAAGTAATAAGTTCAACGACAACACGACCACAATATAGTTAAGTCTAACAACAATGACCGTTTCGAACTAGGAAAGTTAAGTTTACGAGACACTATACACATTCATCGGTACACAAACTCATGAAGATAGTAAAGCTTATGACACACACACACTACACGCGTCCATTGAGAATATACACACACTTGATCATGCTAGGCACACGTCGATCATGAATACTTCTTCTCGCTCGACTTCAAGAACGGTTGATAGCCCTATTTTGTCATCCACGCCCTTGTGTCACCCTTCTTAGAGAGGCGCTCTTCGATCTCCCTCTTATCCAACCATATGTCTTGTTGTAGGGTCCCCCTTGTGTTGACATCTTCAATGCTGATTTGTGATAACTTCATCTGAATGTGATGGAAGTCTTCTCTAAGATCATCATCGTCGATTCACGCTAAAGTTTCCTCCCATCCTCGGAGACTAGATGACAGTGTTAGGTTCTGGCAATCCCGAACATAGCCTTTAAGTTGATGGAGGACGTAGAAGGCCTCCTTGGCGCTATCAGTAGCCGGCTGCTTGACGCAGGGGAACTCGAGCATGTGCTTGAACACATGTTAGCCATCCTTGATAGATCCCCCCTTATCTATGAAGGTGCATCCCTTCTTGGCATAGCCCTTGAGAGCCTCATTGAGAATACCCCTTATTCTGGTGTAGCCTTTCTTTTTCATCAAACTCTCTGAGTCGAAATACATGGCTAGCGAATACCTCGGGGCAACGATGATGAGTGTGCAATATTTGTCTCTGGGTAACACAATTGGAATGGAATGTTGGAAAAATAGCAAAGGAAGAAATCTATAAGAAATGCATAAGTTATGACGGTGAGCGAGTGTGTACTTACTCGGGAAAGAAAGGAAAAAGAAGTGTGTCCTTCCTCTTGTTGTCCACCATGAACTTCTCAAGGTATGCCGTCACCTTGGTCCATATCTCTAATCCTTCGACCAACTGGTTGTCCCGCATGTAGTAGGGGTCCACTATCGCGACTTGCGGGGTACTCTCTCTCTTGATCTTCATCGCCAGATTGAGGGCGTATAGGTGGACCAATTTATAGTCCAGCCGTTTTGAGAGAAACAGCTTGAAGATGTCCTCGTACGCTATGAAGAATAGATCCGTGGGGGCTTAATGGCCGAATCCCACGTCCGATGGCACCTTGGTCGTGAAAACAAGGTAATTTGGATCTTTGTCTTTAAGAAGGGGGCCCTCTAGTGTCTTGACACCCTCTTGCAAAGTTAACATGGGTCCAACCATGATGTGGAGCAGATCTAGAGTCAATATCGGATCACCAGCTACATGCCCTCGGGGCAGACCATATTGTGTGGATGGTACGACGACGACATCCTGGGCCCGGATCCGCTTTGGAGGAGGCTAGCTCGCCGCCTTCTTCTTCTTATTATTACCTCTCTTCCTGTGCTTCTTATTCACAACATGGTCCTCCACTATCATCTACTCATCGGCCGCCTTTCGGAGTGTGTTAGGGCTGAAAACCAATCCCGGTTTCTCCTATGGTGGATCGGCAGCCAGAGGTGTCTCTTGAGAAAACTATGGAAGACCAAGCGCTGCATGCATGTATTGGATCAATCAGCTTGATGATGGTCGCGAGCTGTGAAGGGTTCTTCATTCATAGAAGGCACATACAATCCGTTGTCGGTGCCGGTGTTGATGAAATCATCTACGTTGACCAATTCATCATCATCTTTGTGGTTTCCATCATGTGGTGGTGGTAGCGGGGGCGACATCAGTTGTGGTGCAACGTCTTTTCCATGGGGCGGCACACATGATCCCAAGAGTTCCTGGTGATGACTGGTTGTGGCGACGACGATGGCTACTGCTGGCTTCCGAGGTGGTGTCCGGATGATCGATCGAGAGGTGGTGCCGGTGCTACCCCCCGCAAGATGAATCTGGGTCTTTGGCCCTGTGAAGGGCCAGTTGTAGCATTCTCCAAGGGTCTTGTGTTCATCGGCTCCCTGAGGTTGAAAGAGGGGTCCATGTTGTCGCACCCTGGCAACACCCGAGCCAACCTGACCCTCATCACGTGATCATCCGTTAGATTGTTGTGCATCGTGCGGCTCACCGGTTGTATGAGAGTGCCCTTGGCAATATCCTTCAACATGCCGCCGGCAACTTTAAGCAAGCAGTGTCCTGAGTCAAAACATTTTGGGCATCATGAGATGGTAACAGTCATCAAAGGAATAAAGGAGATCACGTGCACTAAATAATTAGTTATCTTGGTGATGGCGTTGAGCTCAGCTAATGTAGATACAAGGCTGGCCTATCATCTGCATTCTCCCGCTCGGGTGCCTCACGAAGCACCACCGTTGTTGGCTGCCTCTTGGTATCTTTGGCGGGAGGGGGATTCAATGCAACCAAAATGAGCGGCTGCGTCCTGGCGTTGACGGCCGGCGGGGTCACCAGGTCTGGCGACATGTTAACATTGATGCCCGAGTTGCTGCCGCTTAAGCTGGGCAGCTGTATCGGCCCTTGTCGACCTCCCGCATTCCAAGTAGTTAGCCCCTCGAAAAACTCAGGAGGGATCATCGCACGGAGCGTCTCTTCCACTAACTTTTCCACTGTTTTCTCATCCACTGCTTTCTCCTCCAATGTCTGCGCCTTCATCTTCAGCTCTTCAACAACGGCTTTATCCTTAGCCACCGACTGGTTCTTCCTCTCCCTTCTTTTCTTGGCGTCCTCTTTGTAGTACTCCTTAAACTTCATGCTCATACCAAAGCCGAACACACGGCTAGCTGAGGACAACGGCAACCCCTTGTCCCTCTTCTTGTAAGCATTCGTCGCCTTGTTGAAAACCTTGTCCCACGGCTCCGTCGAATCCTATGACGACTCTTCGGTAGGAGCGTTCAGTTCATCCTCCTGCATAGACAAGGAAAGGTGAACCCATTTAGATTCTTGGCTTCATTATTTTAATTAGAACGTAATAGACTTGAGATCAGCGGTAAATTCCTTACCAGCTTCTTCTCGAATTCCTTCACCTCCAGATTGTCGGTGACAAACTCCCCTATAACCGGGTCCAGGTAGTAGTGCGCCCAGACAAAGTTCCTAAGCTGCAAGTTTGTGATTTTAAGACAAGGGTTGTCTTTACCCAGGCATTCAAGCTTGGCGTCCTCCTTGTCCAAAATGGCTTGCTTCCCTCTGTAACCGCCACTTACAAGCCGGTGGTTACCTATGTTCTATTCCTACATACTCCTGCCCCAGTTAGTCCATTTTATAACATCATCGGTAGCTATATCCGCCTTGAATATCTTAAAATCCTCTTCATCAAGCATCAGATTTTCTTACTAATAACCTTCCAACCTTCACCTTTGTCAATGCTATTCTTTACCTGGGTTTTCCAGCTGCTCAAGGCGTTGCTCATCTTCATGAGGGCTAGTTTGTTCACATGGTTCTTTCTCTCTAGGTTTCTGAACCGCTCGGTGAATCTGTATCGCTTGTGAAGCTTGTTAAGGAGGTTATCGACCAAAGCCGCATTGGCAGCACATCTGATGTACTTCCTGTTGATCGACATGCTTTGCCGGACGATGCACCTGAGTTGCAGGCCATACCCTTTGGCAAACGCCTCTCGCACAATGGGTAGGCCACAATCTGTGACTTCAGTGAACTCATCACAGACGGTGGCGATCACAGGCACCTTCCGATCGTTCCTTTCCTTCTTCTTCTTCTTCTTCTGAGTAGTGGCTGGGTTGCCGCTACCACCATCCATGCGCTCGCCGCCATCGATGCGGGCACCACCATTTGTGGTGTCATCCTCCTTGCCGCCTTCACTAGTTTCATCATAGTCATATCCGTCCCCCTCGTAATCAGCATCTCCTCCCTCGTTGCCCCCAGCAGCTCTGACGGCGGTCGCCTCCTCCTCCGGTGGTGGTGTCAACCTCATCTCCTCCTCCTCCTGCTGTTGGGACCCCCGCCAGAATGACTCGTTGGCCTGTCTAGCTTGTTCTTTGACGCTCATGTGCTTAGAAGGGGTGGCCACGTTGTTGCCCGACATGTTTGCACTCTATTAAAAAGAGGCAAAAAGTTAGCAGAAATCTTGGCAGAAAAATTCGGCATGACCTTTGCTAATTTTTTGACCTAGGAGTGTCATTTCTCAACCGAAATGGAAGTGAATTGACACTTCAGGAGAAATGGACAACTCAATTGAAATCCCTGTAACATTCATACACAAGAAAACAGCACGAGCCCCCATCCATAGCCCAGCAGCAGTAACCATATAGTACCAATATTTGCAGTAACAGCAGCACCATATAGTACCAATATTTTAAGTAAAAGCAACACCATATGGTAACCAATATATTGTAGTAATAGCAATACCAACAACTGACCAATAGGCAGTAACAACAACACCATATAACATAACCAATGGGCAGTAACATCAAAACCATATATTGAAGTAGCAGCATAGTGACATGAAAAGTTTTTTGAATTTTGAGTAGCAGCTAACCAATATGCAGTAACACCAGCAGATAACCAATTTTGAGTAGAAGCAATACCAGCAGCTAACCAATTTTGAGTAGCAGCAATACCAGCAGCTAACCAATAGGTAGTAACATCAAGACCATATTTAGTAGTTTTATGAATTTTGAATTTTCTACATACACAAAGTTTCGAATTTGCCAAAACTCATAACATGAAAAGTATGCATATTTTAATCCTTCATCCACTAATTCAAACCCCACCTAAATCAGATGACTAGAACTCTCAAAAACATCTTCTGAATTTTCTGTCATACACAAAACTTCTGAATTTATTCTGTCATATCTGTAAGACATATATGCAAGCAAGTACCAGGTCCTTATCAAAACATACAGGAATACCATCCTAGAATTGCTCTTTATTTGTAAACAATATATCTTCAGAATAATCTTAAATTATGGATCAAGAAACCTTTGTGCAAATTAAGGCATGAAAAGTCATGGTATATTCTAAACAAAATCCATCATACAAATTAAGCATATGCACCTTAGTGCAGAGCAATGCTAGCCCCACACTAAGTAACGAGGGAACAAAAGCAAGGGACATTACTAATTCTAATGGAACACTAAATTGGCAGCAACCAAAGAAATAGTTGGTTTCATTTTTTGAAATCCGTATTAATATCCATCATAATTACAAATGGAGTTGTATTGTCTGTAGCAAAGAGATGGTTTTCATTCACCAAGCACTAACTTGCATGGCCAAGGGAAGAACCTCACTACTCATAAGATTTTATTTTTTACAAAAAGGAAACCATCAATTGACTCTTTGCAAAAGCATACGACTCTTTCAACAGATTCTATCGTTGATCATGTGTTATGCTTGTGGTTACACAAAACTAGAATAACTCATGAACTGTAGAGTAATTTGTGTCAGATTTAAGCACATTACATGACGAATTCTTTGATGGTAACTGCATGATACGTCCAAAACGTATCTACTTTCCCGAACACTTTTGCTATTGTTTCTCCTCTAAACTTGTGTGATTTGGATAAAACTAACACGAACTGACGCTGTTTTTAGCAGAATTATCTTGGTGTCTAGTTTTTGTGCAGAAAATCAACTATCGGGAAAAATCCTGAAAAATATGCCAAAAATCCTATTTCACTGGGAGACTCACAGAGCTAGAAGATGAGACGGAGGAGGGCCACGAGGGACCCACACCACCTGGCCACACTAGGGGGTGGTGTGGCCGCCTCGGCTACCCCCTCGGCCTCCCTATTCGCCTATAAGATGCCTCTTGACCTAAAAACTAGGGGGGTTCGATGTTTTTCTAGAAAGAGTTCCACTACGCCGCCACCACCAGATTCCGCAAATCAGAACCAGAAAATCCGTTATGGCACCTTGCCGGGCGGAGAATTGGAGGAGATCATCGCCATCATCGTCACCATCGCTTCTCCATCGACCATCCATGATTCCCCCATCTATGAGTGAGTAATCCCCCATTGTAGGTTATGGGGATGGTAGGGATTGGATGAGATCATTCATGTAATGGCATTAGATTGTTAGGGCATGGTGCCTAGTATCTATTAATAGTGCTTTTTGAATTTGTTGCAACTTGTTATGCTTAATGCTTGTCACTAGGGCCCGAGTGCCATGATTTTAGATCTGAACATGTTATTGATTCATGATGATAGTATTGTTTATGGTCTTACCTGCAAGTTGTATACACACATTGTTGTCCAGAACCAAAGGCCCCAAAGTGACAGCAATCAGGATAACCGGAGGGAGTGGCTTTGATGTGAGCATCACATGTGTTCACAGAGTGTTAATGCTTTGCTCCGGTGCTCTATTAAAAGGAGCACCTTAATTGCTAGTAGTTCCCTTGAGGCCCCGCTGCAAACGGGCTGGCAGGACAAAAGATGTTGTGCAAGTTCTCATTGCGAGCATGTATGACTATATATGGAACACGTGCCTATGATTATTTAGTGGTTGGATGCTTTATCTCATTTATCTGCAAATGCCCTATGTCTTGATTGCCATATGAATTGTCTTGTCCATGCAACACCTGTCCATCCATCCCTATGCCTACCGCGCTTTAATCCTACTGTTTACTGCAATTGTTACTACCATCTTTAGTTTTACTACTGCTATTACTTTGCTATTGCTATTACAAAACTATTGTTGATAAACTGCTGTGAGCAAGATTGTTTCCAGGTACAGTTGAATTGACAACTCAGTTGTTAAGGCTTATAAGTATTCTTTGTCTCCCCTTGTGTCGAATCAATAAATTGCGTTTCACTTTCCTCGAAAATACTACGATACACCCCCTATACTTGTGGGTCATCAAAACTATTTTCTAGCGCCGTTGCCGGGGATCATAGCTCTATTTATCAAATTCACTTGGAATCACTATTGTTTGCTTCCATCCATCCATGATGGGTAAGTCTCGTGATGGAAAGGTTCCTATTTTACCATCCACTACAAGGAGAGGTACGGTTCTAAACACCTCTATTGCTCTTGATTCACCATTTGTGATGAGTAAGCTCCTTACACCACCCATACACATGTTACACATACTACTACTACTGCTGAATCTGAAACTTCTGATACTTATGATGCTGCTTCTACTATGCTTGATAAGAGTGGTTCATTAGGTCCTTTCCTAGATGCTATGATTGCTAGAACTATAGCTGGAAATACTGAAACTCCTAATGAAGACACTACTACACCTGTTAGTTCACCTGAGTCTACAGAGAGCTACGATATTGAAGACGGATATATAGAAATGAATGATGAATTTAATAAAGAATGTCAAAATACTCATGGTAAAATTGCTATTAAGAGTCTCCTTGAGAGGCATACTATAAAACCCAAATTATCCCCTAATGATAAGTTTGCTACATCTCCCATAAACATTAAAGATAAGGATTATGATTTCTCTCCCGATTTATCTTACATAACTATTGTTGAGAAAGAACCTTTTTGTGGAACTAAGAATGAAAGTGATGTAGCACATATGACTGAGCTTTCTACCATGAGTGGCCTATTTTCTGATGATATTAAGATGCACACCTGCTTTGTTGCTAAAATTTTCCCTTTTTCACTGAAAGGGGAAGCTAAAACTTGGTTTAACAATTTACCTCCTAGATCTATTAATAGCCGTGATTGCGTGATTAGTACCTTCCTTTAGAAATGTTTCCCTCCTAGTGCTAGACATGCCATTTTGCAGGAACTTTTTGATTTTAAACAGGGAGAAAATGAGGTATTGCCTGAATCATAGGCAAGGTTTTGCGCTTTGATTCATGCACAAGTTGGATGTCCATTACCGAAGAATGAGCTTCTTGACATATATTATAATGGACTAACTAAAGAATCTAGGACATATCTGGATAGTTGTGCTGATTGTGTTTTTAGGAATAGAACTCCCAAAGAAGCTGAGTAATTAATGGCTAAAATAAGCAAGAATTATGATGACTGGACTCCACCTGAGGCAATTGCGCCTGAGATAGCTACACCTGAGTTAACTGTGCCTAAGCCAACACCAACATCGAAGAAGAGAGGAGTTATTGAACTAAATGATGAAGTGACGAAGGAAGCTAAGAAATGTCTTAAGGAGAAGGGTATTAAAGCTGAAGACGTGAACAATTTACCTCCTATAGAAGAATTATGTAAGCCAATCTCCCACTCATCTACTATTGAGGTACACTCTCTCCAACATTTTGATGAAGGTGATATTCCTTACTCTAAACCTCCTGATCAATGCTTAGAAGAATTTGATATTTTTATTGTTAAGCAAGATAATTTTAATAAAAGAGTGCAAACTCATCTAATGGAAAACTCTAGAGCTATCATTGAGTTGAAGGATATTGTGGAAAGAACTTCTAATAATGTTAAAATTCTTGTTAAACATTTCCAAATGGTTCAAACTCAAATTGATCAGCTTATTAAAGTACAAAAAGACTTGCTAGTTAATGCTGCTAAAGAAAAACATGCTTATGAAATTAGAACTAGAAGTGGGGTTGCCACCCAGGATCCTCTATATCCTGAGGGGCATCCTAAAACAATTGAGCAGGATTCTCAACAAGTCGGAAATATTGGTACTACTCCTAAGAAAAGGAAAAAGAAACATAAAACCATTGTAGAATCTTATGAACCTGCTAAAAATCCTAATAGTATATATGTCTCTGATGCTGAAACCGAAAGTGGTAATGAGGAAAATGATGCTCCTGATAAATAAAAAGTTGAAGAAGAACCTGAAAGGCACACAAAGAATACTAAATACACTAAAGAAGATTTTTTTGCTAAGAAACATGGTAGTGAAAGAGAGCCTTGGGTCCAAAAACCTATGCCTTTCC
Organism: Avena eriantha; assembly: GCA_910589775.1. Lineage (NCBI taxonomy): Eukaryota > Viridiplantae > Streptophyta > Magnoliopsida > Poales > Poaceae > Avena > Avena eriantha. The sequence continues at coordinate 297,532,897 of OU342742.1, forward strand.
CTGATAAGAAACACAAGTCAAAGGAAGACGAACACTATAATAAGTTTTGTGAGTGGATGAAACCTTTATTTTTGCCAATTCCTTTGACTGATGCTATTATATTATCTCCTTATTCAAAATATATGAAGGATATTGTCTCTAATAAAAGGAAGATCCCTAATGAGGAAATTTCTACTTTGCTTGCTAATTATTACTTTAATGGTAAACCAAAGAAACTTGGAGACCCTGGGATTCCAACCATTCCATGCTCTATTAAAAACAATTATGTTAGAATTGCCTTGTGTGATTTAGGAGCAGGAGTTAGTGTTATGCCTTTTTCTCTCTATAAGAGACTTCAATTGGAAAAACTAATACCAACTGATATATCTTTGCAAATGGCCGAAAAATCTACTACTATTCCTGTTGGTATATGTGAGGATGTACCTGTTCAAGTGGATCATAATTGCTTGATATTAACTGACTTTGTTGTTCTTCGAATGCCTAAAGATGACAATATGTCTATTATTCTTGGGAGACCTTTTCTTAATACTACAGGAGCTATTAATAATTGCAATCAAGGAAAGGTAACTTTTAATGTTAATGAAAAGGGGCATACTATCTGTTTACCCAAGAAGATTGATAGGAATTATGGTTTAAATTCAATTAAAAATATTGAGGGCATTCAAGTTGGAGAAATATATTATCCCATGCCAAGAGAAAAATATGAAATTATTATGATTGGGACCATTGCTATCAAGGTTGAGGTAACATGATCATTGAGTGGAATACAAAGTTTTGTTTCATATAAAATTGTTTTGGTAACAAGACCTGATCAACCTTGTTAACAAAGGGATTTTAATGAACAAAACAATGTTTTCACCATGATTATCTTCACTTACTTTTACTTTTTCCATTTTAGCTTTTGCTTTCACTTAGTTTACTTTTCTATGGCTAGTTGCTTGCATATTAGAGTGTCCTAGAACTTCTAAAGTTTTAGTTTTGTTTGGAATTTGCATAATTTCAAAATCATCTTTCTGCAGAAAAATCATTCATCCATACCTGAAAATTGCTCAAAAATAAAGTGTCTCGAAAAATTCCAGAAAATTCATATTAAATTTTTACATGAAAAAAGGGGCAGAGAAGTTTCTGGAGAGTACTAGGGGGGGCCACCAGGCAGGCACACCACTTGGTGGCGCGCCTGGCCGTGGTGTGGGCCACCCCTGGCCCTCCACTCACTCTCTCACTTGCCACTTGTTTCTCTCTCCCAAGAAAACACCAGTTCATTGCTCAAACTCGCGTTCTTGCTATTTTTGCTCGCGATTTTTCGAGCTCCTTGCTCAGCCCATCTTTGTAGCTGAAATTTGGAGCATTTGCTCTCCGGTATGTTACTCCTTCGCTTGTCCAAGTAGATTTGTGTTTAGTGGATTATATCTTGAGTATTTTGCTATTGTAGGTGACAGGTTATGTGATCTTGTAAGCTTGTTCAATGCTTAGAAAAATTCTTTTGATGCATGTTTAGGCCTCTTACAAGTCCCTATAAGTAGTTCCTTTCATTGTGTAATCACTTTGCAATCACTTGTATGATGGTTGTCTAAAAATTTCAGAAAAGAGATGGACAACCACACTTTTGGAGAGATATTTGAGAGGGACACACCCAAGAGGGCAAGGCCTTCAAGATCGGCCTTTCAATTTAGGCCATCATACAATGAAGATCTTATTGCACCATGCTTTGGCAATGAAGGAGATGAGGGAGATGCTCACCCGTCTACTTTCCCTTGTTTTACCTTTTTGCGAGTTGCAGGGATCCTCGATGAGTTCTTACTCCTTGTTCAGAGGGTTGGGCTGACCACCTACATGGAAGATGAGAGTGTGCAATATGCCGCGCTCACCAAAACTTTTATTGAGAGTTTCGTTTTCACTAACACGACTTATCAGTTAACTATTTTGTTCAAAATTTATAATCTGCCTATTACCATGTCATTGGAAAGATTTTGCAGCATTATAGGCATAGGCATGACTGGGACAGTGAAGAAGATCCAAGGTCGACCCGCTGATTTGCTGGAGCTCTACCGAAGTGTGACAAATGACGATGACCGCGCAGCTCAGCGCGGGAAGATAAGGAACATTCAACTCCCAGCTCTTAGATATTTTGCATAGTGTCTTGCTACTAGCATTCTTGGTAGGGAGAACACTAGTAATATTTCTAATTATCATTTAGCCTTCCTCGCCATTGCACGTAATAATGATACCAAGTATAATCTTGGTTCTCTCATTGCTCGCCGCCTAGCCACTAGAGGACCTATTTATGGGGGCATTATTGCCTCATGCATGGTGGTTGCTTTAGAACTTTTTGTGGATCGTAACGACACTGTGTTGGCTCCACAAAGGATTGATCTTGATACTATGAAAATTCATCACTTTTTACTACTAACTCTAGTACCGAGAGTTTAGTTTACAGGATGTTGTTCACTGAAAGAGATGAGAGGGAAATTCCCTTACCACAGCCTTCTTTGTTCAGTATTTGCAGGATGCCATGGTCGCGCTCCAAGGAGGAGGTGGACGAGCAACTCCGCTTGCCGGGTTTCCACAGGCAGCACTAGGAGGATGTGCCCTCTTACGACTACTCTACGCACTACGCTGGGGCGTCCTTGAGTTCGTATCAGGATGAAGGTACCTCTTCACCATATTACAGAGGCGCTCCATCTTGGCCATCTTGGGATTGATACCCACTTAGGCCAAAATCCTAAGCTTGGGGGAGGTACGCCGACATCACACTCATCTACATATCATGTTTAGTCAGTACTTTGTATATCTATGTTTCGCTTTCTTTTAACTTTTTTGTTCTTGCTTTGTTTCTGCTTTCTAAAACACAAAAATACCAAAAATATTTTTGTTGTTTCTCTTTGTTTCTTTTATTTTTCTTTTTGCCTTTTTCCTTTTAGCTTTGTTTTGATTATTCGAAAAATCCAAAAAGATTTCGCTTTGCTTGTTCTTCCTTTTGGTTCTTGCCTTTAAAAATCGAAAACCCAAAAATATTTGTTATTCTTCTTTGGTTTTGTGAAGTTCGTTGTAGGGTTTAGCAGTCCTCAGTGGAGTTTGGTTTCATGTTATTATTCAAACCACACAAGTGAAGGGCAATAATGAAGATTAATGACAACTTGAGGTGTGGTAAGAGGCTAGTAATGAACTCTATTTGTTTTCATTTTTGTACATATACTCATCATTATGGGCATGCTTAGTATGCTCATGTAAGGTGTATGTTATTTATGGATGCTTAGTAGTTCTTGCTCTCTTATGATCAGCTCCATCTTGCTAATAGTTTGTAGCATGTCATATGAATATTTGCTTGCATTGTTCTATTCATAAGTTGGTATGACACGGTGGTATCCTCCTATGAATGTTTCACTTGAATTGACTTGGCACATGCTCACGCATGCATATGACTGGAACAATCAGTTAAGCCTCGATGAATTATTTTGCCTCAGGGTTCTTGAATCACTTTCATGCCATAATTAGTCCTATTTTGTTGCAAGCATGATTATGACAGTTATTGCTCTCTCGTTTGTCGCTCCCTTTTTATTTTGCTAGACTTCACTTGTGCTGAGAATAAGCTTTACTCGTGCATCCAACTCCCCAAAACCAATATTGCCAAAAGTTGTCCACCATATCTACCTATTAGCATCATTTTCTATTCCGTGCATATTTAGTATGCCTTGTTTTCTTCTGAATAAAATGTTTGCTTTTTATGAGAAAATTAGTTAGTAAATCTCTCACGAACTTGATGGCACACTTTCCTTTTCTCGCACTTAAGAAACTTGAACCATTGTGTCCATCTTTGTTGCGTATATACTTGCGCTTTATAAGTTGAAGTTAGCAGAACCATGTATCATGGGAAACGCTTTCAACATTGCACTTATTATTCCGTTGATATCATGATTCTTTTGCTTATGGATCCCGACGGTGTGAAATAAAAGTGGAACTTGTAAGATCATGGAGTTTGTATGTGTGTTAGAGAAATGCTTGGTCCGCTAGCCTAAGCCATGCCTAATCATGGTGGAAACTTGCAGCATAACCATAATGAGCATTCTATGAAGCATCCTCAATAAAAACCTATGCAAATAGCAAATAAAAAGATCGTTGAGATGCTCATTGTCTGTTGCCTTGTTATTTTGATATGGGATAGCTCCTGTGTCACGGGGCAAGGGGTACCCCGTTGGCGGTTCTCTATGATACATATATACTTACAATGAGAAGAGCTTACTTGCGACTGAAGTTGAGTAGCATGAGGTTTGGTACTCATAAGCAAGGGGCATGAGATTTCAACTTATAACTTGTCAAGCATATCCTCTTATTTGTGTCACTTTAACCTTAATCACTTAAAGATGCTTATGATAGGGGCAATGAGAGCTAAAGCTAATGAGTACCATATGTTCAGCATTTGGAAGCCTTTCAAACTCTTCAAAACCTTTTCATTTTCCTTGTTAAGTCTCCACATATTCTATGAACACATTAAAAACCACGTTTCTCTTGCTACCAAAGTATTAGGATTAGGTAAAGCCATAAAACGATCAAATCTGGGAGAAAACCATCAATAAAACCCATCAAAAATGTGTTGAATCTCACAGCTATCAACTGCTCCAAGCTTAGATGTTGCTCGCCCTCGAGTGACAAGGAAATAAGGAAGAATAGCAGAGATTTGAGACTGAAAATAAAGGAAGTCACAAGTTTGAATTGGTGTCAAATTCTTTTCTTCACAATTCCTGCAATCTTAAATATGATCATACAAGTATTCACAAGATTGCACTGAGTCCACTTCCTAACCACATATATCTTGTGAGCAAATAAATCATATGCCCAAGCAAGTGTCGCAAGTTTAGCTAGGAAAGTGAGATAAATTCTTTAGGTGCCTCTCTTTGTTGAGAGATGAAAACTTTTTGATCTTGATCATTTAACCAATTAAGAGTACTCAAGTTGGCATCAAAACATTCAATTTAGGAACAACTCATCTACTCCCATGTCAAAATTTCAAGACTCGCAAAGCACTTTTTTTTCTTTTGTCTTTCAGAAACTTTAGCTCTTTCATAGAGACATTATGCCACTATTTTTAACATATTAATTTGGGTTTGTGTTGCGCACTCTTGACCGTGCCAATAAATAATTGTTGAGCAATAATGGGCTATAGGAGTACTACAACTTCTCTTGGAACGTGAAACCATGAGGAGACTGAATTTTTTTACACGTCATAGAATTGCTGCTACAGATGTTTACATAACTCAATAGCCGAAATCAAGTGGTTTCCCATATTTAGAACATTCATTGGCCATCAGAGTTAATAGTTCCCCATGGAGCACGACAAACTTGTAATGACACACGTAAAGCAATATATTACGGTAATTATTAGAAAAAAGTAGTGGCATAATTTCTACTACTTCGAAGCATCCATTTAATCAAACAATTTCAATCAAGGGTAGTTCTAAAATCAAATTCTTTGAGCTAAGCATGGACTCAAGTCATCTTTCAAATGCTTTTTCTTGTTGTAAAAATGTAGGAAGTATTTTTAACCAAGTTCATTGCTTATTGTTTCAAAGCTAAAAAGGAGACACTGGCAAAGGAATAGAATTTGTAGGATAACACGCTAGGAGGGGAGTGACTCTAGTGCAAGAAAGTCAATAATTGTAGGATCAATTTAAGGTTGCAAAGAGTGTGATGAAAGGAATGCGATACTTCCTCTTGCTTGTTTCGTTCTCGTATTTGAGTCGAATCTCTCCTAAATTCCATATTGCCCAATCACCTGAAATTAAGCAATCTCCGAGAGAAACAAAGAAACAAACTTGAAAAATAAAGTTACAACTATTTTTTTGTATGTTTAGTTTAGGAATGCAAAACTGAAAATAAACATGCAAATTTTGAAGAAATAAAATAAATCAAAAGAATAAATAAAAACATGAATGCAAAGTTTGGAGGTTTTCAAACCTCCCCCAAACTTAGGCTATTGCCAGGCTTAGTTGTTGCCATCATTTGGCGGCTGGTGCGGATACTGCTGGTAGTAGTCATCTTTCAGTGGCTGAAGTTGTGAGTTAAAGTATTCACATCTTCATTCACTTCCTGAAGACTGTGGTTGATCTCCCCAATGTGTTGGTTGAGCTACTGGAATTCCTAGTAGGGGACTTAGTCGTACCCCTGTTGTGGCTGGTTGGGCCACGGGTCCCAGGCTCCTCCTGGCAGCAGCTGCTGCTGTCCCTCCCAAGCAGGGTTGTGTCCCTACTCTTCCTCTTGCTCCTGCTCCTGCTCCTGCTCATCCTGTTGTCCTCCTTCTTCACCTTCCTCTTCATTAGGCTAGCGCTTGGCTAGGATCTCCATCACTTGGTCCTTGGTGAGGATCCAAGCGTCCTTCTCCACAATTGAGAAGGCTTGGGGGCATGGCAACTAGACCTTCTCTCCCTGTGCGTCACCAAGATAATTGAATTGATATGATCGGAGCCTCTGGTTAGCATGGTAAACACCAAGAAAGCCACAGGTAGTCAAATACTTGACGTCCATAAGTTTGGAGCCGTCAACAGGTAGTACAATATTTAATGCATAGGCAAGGTAGGTTACCAATCCACCAATGCAAATATTACCTTTGGTCTTGTTGCTCTAGTGGCGAAAGTGCTAGATGAGTAGAACTGCAGGACTGGGGCTTTGCGGTGCAGTGGGGAAAAGAGCCTTGGTGATCATTGCAATGTATGCATTGGCCATGGAACCAGTGTCACCCCTTCCTAGCAGTGTGTTGGCGAGGAACAAAGTATAGTAGCGGATGGTTTGTGACATAGGTATGATTACTCGGATGCTTATGATTGGCAACCCTGTATTAGGTAAAAGGCTTACAGCCCATGAAGTTTTCAGATGACAGCCCCAAGGAAGCAACCGACAAATGCTTTTGATTGTATTAGGAAAGAAATTATGAACCGACATTGTGTTGGTATTGTGATTATGCGTGTATGAAACCTATCCACATACAACTTTGAGACCCGGCATATTAAATATATAGGATGGGAGAAGCCTAAGCGAGGGTACCTGTAGCATCCCATCTATCTAACATCTGTAATGCTACATGGTCTAATAATAAAATGCTACTTCCTACATATAATTGTTGCATCATAATTATATCATGCTCATGTCATCATGCCACATTGCATTTGAGCATCATATAAAACCCTTTTTCATTTGGTTCTTATCTCATATGCACTATTAATTGTATTTGCCCCTTGATATATTGTATTTGGTTCTTGATAAATGCTTGATGCCCAAGTTGAGTTGGGGGCATATCTTTTATTCACTCCACCACCTTTCTTGTCACCACCTCATTATTCCACCATCCCACTATATGTGAGCCTTGCAATTTAATTGGTTTTACCTCTAGCTCATGTGGGTTGGGATGGATCCACTTATAATTCCACATGCTCCCATATATGCATCATGTTGTTTTTACATTATTGATATGTGGAGAGCCACATGGCCACCTTTGCATGCTATGTGAGTGGAACCCCTTGTCAAGCTTCCATATGGATTGTTTTGAATGTATGCTCATGTTGGAATATTTTGAGGCTATTATGCACCTAGTGGGACATACACACTAGCATGCCCAAATTATATTCAAAGATGAGCATATTCCATCTATTCTACTTGGGACACAACTCTTTTCTTTTGGCTTAGCCTTAATTCCATATTTTTGGGAGTGCATGTGTTAATAAATGCCCATGGTCATTTACAATTGTTTTCACAATAATAAATATGGCATTTACTATTTATGCATGGCCCATGCAAGCTTGCCATACCTCCTCTATTTGGATTTATTTTGAATTTGGGAGTAAAGCTTGTTGGTTTGGGTGACCATCAAAAAGCCCTTTCAAAGGAGCTTAATGGTACATCTTGTCTCCTTTAATCTTTCTTACATGCTTATCCTTGCATGAGCAAAAACCTTGGGACTTCTCTTCTTTGCTTTCTCTCCATGTGATCTTGGAACTCTAATCTCTCCTCTCTAGCTTTAACCCTCTCTCTTCACTTACTCAAGCCTAGTTCCTCTCCCTCTCTTTATCCATTTGGTGCCATTATCTAACCCTAACCTCCCTATCTAACCTTAAACCTACACAACACCAAACCCTAGCTACACTCACCTCACACTCACCATTCTCCTCTCCCCAAACCGAGGCCACCACCAGCCTTGTGGCTTGGTTCGGTCCCAACCCAACCCCTTCTACTCTAGGCCGAGCCACCCCCTAACCTAAACCCTAGCCGAGCCATCCCCCTCTCCCATTTCTCTCTTCCTCGCTGCCTAGCAAAACCCCACCCGAGCCACACCTGCACCGTGTCACCCCTAAGCCGCAGCCGCAGCCAGCCTCGACCTCCCCTGGTCCACTGACCGAGAGAGAGATCGAGGAGAAAAAGGTGCTCACCACCTTTTTCTACCCCAAGGCACACACGACATCTCTCCCTCCCTCCGTTCTTATCTACTCCCTCTCCTGCCTGGCCGCACTCCCCAGATCTCACCTGGGCGCTGCCCTTCACCACCCAGCTCCCCACCACCGACTAGCCATCGCCACCATCTACCACCGCCACCTCGGTCTACTTCCGGTCGTCGATGCTAGGAGAAGTGGGCGTGGTGCTGGGTTGTCGAGGAAGACTGAGGAGATCCCCAGTAGTGCCCCTGTGCTCGCAGGCGAGGAGGAGACGGCCAGCCCCGCTGCACGTCGACGTGACCGAACATAAAACCCTAGACGCGGGCCGCCAGCTTCCCCGACGATTCCCTGCGCTCCGGCCCAATCCGCCACCACCAGCACACCCGCGGTGAGCCTCTGCACATCCCAGACACCTTCCCCCTGTCAATCTCTTCCTGGACACGCCGCGCATTTCGTCGAGCGCTCTTTGTGCGGTGTGCTCGCAGTCGCGCCGCGGTAGGGTCATCGGGCCGCGCCGTCGTTTCCCATCACCAAACCGAGCCAGCCCCAGCGGTCGCCGCCGCCTGCGCGCGCGCCACATCGTGGGATCGAGTCCCCGCCGCGCCCTGTCCGCGTCTTCAGTTTCATCAGACAAACGCGAGAAGAACAACAGTAGCGCGGGGCTGTTTTCTAGTTACCCCGTCGCGTTTTGTTTGCTCAACCCGCAGTCCTTCCCAGGCCCACCTGTCATGTGCTGTCGCAATTTACAAAAAGGCACCCAGACCTCTTGTGCCTCAACCCGCAGCCCTCCATCTGCGCCACGTGGCCGTGCCTTGTTCGCGCGCCCGCGTGTGGGCCCACGAAACCGTCGACCCCACATGTCTGTCACCCCGACTAGATAACCCCGCGGTGAGAAAAGCCCTGCCGCGTGTTGGATTCTGCCAGCTCAGCGCAGCCCCACCCGTTAGCTGCAGTGGCTAGCTTTTGCCCGTGTGCAAAAAGTCCGCGTCCTTTTTCTGTTTAAACAAAATGATTCCAGAAATTTGTTAATATGTTTTTAAATCCAGAAAATAATATATTTTAATTCATAATTCCAAATAATATAAATAATATATGTTTTTGAATCAGAAAAATATGAGGATTTCAAATATGCCTTCCAAAATAATGTCTGACTATTTTAAATTTTCGAAATTGTTTAATTGCAATAAAAATGCCTATTCTTAATTAATTAATAACTTTAATTCTATAACTCCAATTTTGGCAAATAATATGTCTAAATCGATCAGCGCAACGATCCCGTTCTAACTACGCATTCCATGATATGAATTGAAGCATGCATCATATAAATATTAAGTGGACAGCAAGTGTTATGGGAGCAAAACATGACTAAAAACTTAATAAACTGCTTTATTCTTGTACCCCACACCTCACCCATGCCATGCTATGTTATCCGATGTAATTTGTACATCATTCATCATGGCATGCTTGTTTGCTTGTCGCATTTTATTTATATGTTTGCGCATTATATTTATGTTGGCCTTGTTTGTTTGGTTCTACTCAGATAGACGCCGAGCAGGGGAAATATCAGGAATCCCAGGAGTACTACCCAGATCCATCTCTCGCTTCAACTGAGCTGCCAGGCAAGCACTACCACATGCTTGCATACATATAGTACCTATTGCTTCTATCTTATTCTTGCATCATTGAGTCGCGATTGCATTAAACTGAATCCCAAGTATTGCATGGCCTTTACTTTTAAACCCCACCGAAGCTTGTTCTTCCATCCTATGAACCATTACTACAGGAGTTGCTTGAGCCTTGCGAGTCGTAGAATTGCATGTGTAGGGTTTGTGAGTGTCTGATGGATAACGAGGTACCTAAACAACTTAACCTGAGTAGTAATGGGATAACTAATGAAAGAGGCATCGGTGGGCAATATGTGTTATTTGGTTTTTCATACTCACTTGTGTCCCATAGGACCCCGAGTACTTGATACCTGTTCCTTGACTATTCGCACTATCCACATACGGGAGACTCTATGAATCCCCCTTTGCATGAGCTTGATTCGCACTTTATTTCTTGGGGCCACAAAGTAGTTTGGGGCTTTATTACTATCCTGTACTTATACCATGTTTTACTGTTTTATTTAAGATTGTGCGTGTAGCACCTGTACTGTTTTGGATCGTGACACGTTTTCGCTGTATCGACAAGCCCAGTCACACTTTCGGGTTCCCAGTCATTTACCGCCTATTGGGGATATACTTTCCGGGTATCCTCACAGCTCCTCACTGACCAGGGTGGCCCACTTTGGGTTAGAGCTTTGCTTCATGGCCGGCCAACTTCGTTGCGGGTAGCTTAGTGGGGTGGCCCCCTGAAATATTTTATGGATCCTATGAATGCTTTGTCGTGAAAGCCTCGTTGGGTTTTGATTTGGTTTTTCCGAGGTCGATCGTGTGTGTGTTTCTATTTGTGCACCCCTGTAGGGTAAATCTTTCTGAAAGCCGTGTCCACGGTTATGGACGACTTGGAGCATAGTTTCTCAATCATAGACAAGTATAACTAAAGTACCGCCTTTAATTTGACTAAGTATCGGGTTAGTAATTAGTGCAATATTCATGGAAGGATTAATAAAACTGTCAATGGATGGGTTGTTCGTCTGCTTTCTCGTTGGTAAGCGAGAAGGAGGATGGATCTGTTACTTTATACTGTTATAACTACTATTTCTAATTAGCGGATATCCGTCTATCATTGGTTAGGCAGATGGTTAGCGAGTATCTCTAGGCTTGTTTGTTATTATCTTTTGCTGCAATTGCGTCACCCCAGGTATATGTCCCCTTTAGAGGCATAAAGACTTGCTGAGTACCCCTAGGATCTGTGGGCGGGATGTGTTTATTTATGTGGAATCTTATGCCGATTTGCTTCTTATTCGTACTTGGATCTTGTTTCCCGCTTCCGCTTGATACTCTGTTGATTGATGTATGAGGAGCTATCCTACACTATTATCTCTATCTAGGATATTTGGATCTTGCCGTATGGCGTTGCAATATTTCTATTTCTTTTAGATGGTATGGCTATGAGAACTGTTGTAAGGTAGCTTGCATACATACTCACTTGTGTATGTATTTAATCTGTTCGCCTGTTGCCTACGCTGCTCGCTCTTGTCCCGATGTTCTTGGAAGTGGTTAGGGCGGCCGACGGGCCTACACGTGGGTGGCCCTGGCCCCCCGCTGTAAATTCCTTAACCACTTTTGGTTCATCCAGGCTTGAACTTAGAGCGTAGGGTTCGAGGTTGTTACAATTGGTATCAGAGCCATCCCGCCCTTCAGGGTCTTAGCCAAATGGTCATTGTTAGTTTAGCAAATAATTTGGTAGTTATGTATACTAGGGAAAAACAAAACGTGAGAATAGGACTGCTTCACTTTTCTTCTTACCCACCCACCCACCCTTTTATGGTAGGGAAGTGTAACGTTTTCAATCCTCTTCTAAAAATTCAAACTAGGATTCACGTGTTCTGGGTTCCGTAGTACCATAGGGTGTGTGTGTGTAATTCCTTGTCTATCTGTTGCATCCAACTTGTTATCGCTATCTACCTTTTGGTTATCAACTGTTGGTACATTCCATACCGACAGGCTTTTGTAAACCGACACGATCTATCTTACTCTTTGTTATCCGACGCTATCTTGTTAGGGGTGTTTGTTTTCCATAGTTGCTAATATTTAGGTTCATCTTAAGAAGGAAGAGAGTAGGGATATGTGTTTTACTTATTCATGTGCGGAGTAATTCTTTGAGTGCGGGATGGATTCGCGACCATACCACTACTTTATCATTCGCTCTTGTATATTGAATGGGTAGAGTTACTAATCTTGATTCGTTAAGTGGTTTTGCGCATATAGTGGTATTTTAATGCCGAAATTTGCGGAAATTTTTTCTTTGATAGCTTTATGTACCACACTCCTTGTTTAGTCGTGTGCAATATGCTTACTATCTGCTAGGTGCTTTGAACTTTGTTGATATTTTAATATCATATTAGTAATTTGTATCCTTTAATCCTGGTTAATTCCATTTTGGTACTATTTTGGATTATTATTATTCTCCATTATGGTACTGACTTGAGTTTTATATCAATCCCAGGATGGCACCACCACGCCACACTGAGGAGGACATACCACCTGAATTGGGGGCTGCGTTGGCAAGTATTGCTAATGCCTTGGGAACAATGCAGCAGAACCAGCAACGCTTTGAAGAAAGTGTCAGGAGGAATGAGTTTGTTCTGCTACCTCCACCTCCCAAGCGAGGAGACATCAAGGGCTTTCTGAAGTTTAACCCACGCCACTTTCAGGTGTCTGATCAGCCACTGGATGCTGATGATTGGCTTCGTGAGATGTCAAGGTTGTTGATGACTGCTGATGTTCCTGAGCAAGAATGGGTAAAATGTGCCTTCTGAAGGGAGACACAGCTCTATGGTGGGAGAATTACCTGAAGGAAAACCACTCTGGTTTTTAGCCTACTTGGGAGCAGTTCAATGGGGCTTTCAAAGAGCAATATCTGTCAGAAATTTTCATGGAAAGGATGAAGGAAGTGTTTCTCAACCTCAAGCAAGGCAATGACAATGTCAACACCTATATCAGAAACTTCATGAATCTTTCTCGGTATGGTGGCGATGAGATCTCTCATGACAAGAAGAAACAAAAGAGGTTCAGGCAAGGGCTCAATGCATCTATCAAATATGCAATCACTCATGCAAGGCCGGGGTCTTTTCTGGAACTCCAACATACAGCTCTATAGGAAGAAGCCAGTAGGCAAGTGTTCGAGGAGTTCAAGAAACACAGCCGTGACGCAGCAAGCTCTTTAGCTATGATAGCTCCTTCTAAGCGTCGCGTGTGGGTTCCTAATACCGCACCGTCGCTCCCGGCTCCACCAAGACCTTCAAGCTACGTGGCAAGGCCACCAAACTCCTTCAACGCTGCTCCTAGGGGCTACAACCACAACTACCCTGGAGCGCCTGGCGGAGTCCCTGGCTACGCTGCTGCACGTCCGCCTGGTGCTTGTTACACTTGTGGGAACACTGGGCATCAACACTGGAGTTGTCCCATGAACAACAAAGCTCTTCCCCCACCACCTCCAAGACCTGCAGCAAGTTCTTCTATGGTTCGTGCACCTCCACCTCGGGCTCTCAACATCAACACCAAGCCTGGGTCCACTCTTGCTCGTGCCAACTGTGTCAACGTCGCTCAAGCTGAACATGCACCTGGAGTTGTGATGGGTATGCTTCCCGTTAACTCAGTCCCTGCACGAGTTTTGTTTGATTCTGGTGCATCGCATTCTTTTGTTTCTCACAAGTTTGCACATGAGCATGATCTGGCTATGGGTCCTCTATTGCATCGTCTCGTGGTACAATCTCCTGGGTCAAACATGAGGGCTTCTCATATCAGCCATGGCAATCAAATTGAGATTGGTGGCTCTTCGTTAACGGCTTCCTTAATTATTCTGGGCAATTCTGACATTGATGTTATCTTGGGCATGGATTGGTTAACAGCAAATGCAGCTGTGATTGATTGTGCTGAACGCTCGGTTTCTCTGAAAATTCCTGAAGGCCGTATAGTCTATTCTCCAAGTCTGACTCCTACAATTCAGCTCTTCTCTTTGTCTGCTCTGAATGATGATGCTATGGATACTATTCAGAGTGTTCCGGTGGTTTGTGAGTTCCCAGATGTTTTTCCTGAAGAGTTACCGGGTATGCCTCCTGGCCGAGAGGTCGAGTTTGTGATTGAGCTTGAACCTGGTACCGCTCCTATCTCCAAGCGGCCTTATAAAATGGGTCCTGCTGAGTTGGCCGAACTCAAACGCCAGCTTGATGAACAAGAGAAGTTGGGTTTCATTCAGCACAACACTTCTTCTTGGGGTAGCCCAACCATCTTTGTGAAGAAGCGAGACCGCACTGATAGACTTTGTGTTGATTACCGAGCTCTCAATGCAAAAACCATCAAGAATAAATATCCCCTTCCGCAGATTAATGATCTCTTCGATCAGCTAGCTGGAGCTGTGGTATTCTCTAAGCTTGACTTGAGAAGTGGATATCATCAAATCAAGATTCGCAAGGAAGATGTTCCCAAAACAGCTTTCACCACCCGCTATGGCCTGTACGAGTACACGGTCATGTCCTTCGGTCTCACCAACGCACCTGCCACCTTCTCGAGGCTTATGAACTCGGTTTTCATGGAGTATCTTGATAAGTTCGTCGTGGTCTATCTGGATGACATTCTAGTCTATTCTAAGTCAAAGGAAGAACATGAAGAACACCTTCGGTGTGTCCTAAACAAGCTTCATGAGAACCGCCTGTACGCAAAGTTCTCCAAGTGTGAATTTTGGCTTCCCGAAGTCACCTATCTGGGTCACGTCATCTCTGCCAAGGGCATTGCCGTTAACCCAGACACTGTTCGGACAATTGTTGAGTGGCTTCCACCCAAAAATGTCAAAGAACTCCGGAGTTTCTTGGGTTTGGCTAGTTATTGCCGTTGCTTCGTTCAGAACTTCTCGAAGATTGCAAAGCCTCTTATCGATCTCCTCAAGAAAGGCAAGAAATACCTTTGGTCTCCTGCATGTCAAGCTAGCTTTGAAACACTCAAAGAGAAGCTCACTTCCACACCAGTCTTGATTCCTCCAGATACATCAAAGCCTTTCCAGATATTCTGTGACGCCTCCTTGCAAGGATTGGGTGCGGTCCTCATGCAAGAAAAACAAGTGGTTGCTTACACCTCTCGTCAGTTGAAAATTCATGAGCTCAACTATCCAACACATGATCTGGAACTTGCAGCGGTTGTCTTCGCCTTGAAAGTATGGAGGTACTACTTGCTTGGAAACCGTTGTGAGATCTTTTCTGACCACAAAAGCCTGAAGTATATCTTCACTCAGCCGGACCTCAACCTTCGCCAAAGGAGATGGATTGAAACCATCAACGACTTTGATCTTTCGATCAACTACACTCCGGGCAAAGCAAATGTGATGGCCGATGCCCTCAGTCGTAAGGCTTATGTCAACAACCTCATGGTGGAAGGACAACAACCTCTCTTGTGCGAGGAATTCCGCCAGCTCAACCTTGAAATTGTGGATCAAGGGTATCTTCTGAATCTTCTGGCAACCCCTCTCTTGGAAGAAAAAGTTCGCTCCATTCAACTTGGTGACCCTTACACTAAAAATATCATCTCCAAGATTCAGCTTCCGAAGTATGAACCTTTCCACCTTGACAACCAAGGCACTCTATTCTTTAAGCACCGGATGTTCGTTCCGAAGTATCCGGGTTTGAGAGAGCAAGTTCTCAAAGAAGCTCATGATTCTGTTCTTTCAATCCACCCTGGCAGCACTAAGATGTACATGGACCTGAAAACACAATATTGGTGGCCTGGATTGAAACGATATTGTGCCAAGTATGTCTCAGAGTGTGATGTCTGCCGCAGAGTTAAAGCTGTCCATCAGAAACCTTCCGGTCTTCTACAGCCATTGTAGCCTCCGGAATAGAAATGGGAGAAAGTGGAGATGGACTTCATAACTGGTTTTCCAAGGTCGCAGAAAGGCAACAATGCAATCTTTGTTGTCATCGACAGGCTTTCTAAAGTGGCTCACTTCTTTCCCGTCAAGGAAACAATTTCTGCAATTCAGTTGGTTGAGCTCTATATCAACAGAATTGTCTCTCTGTATGGGGTTCCTCTTGAGATCAGCTCAGACCGTGGATCGTCACTTCCAAGTTCTGGGGAAGTTTCCAAAATGCTTTGGGAACAAAGTTGAACTTCAGCACTGCCTATCACCGTTAGTCGCAAGGACAAGTTGAAAGAAATCAATCAGATTCTGGAAGATATGCTCCGTGCTTGCGTCATCTGTTTCGGCATGAAGTGGGAAGAATGCCTTCCTTATGCTGAGTTCTCTTACAACAATAGCTTCCAGAAGAGTCTAAAGATGGCACCATTTGAGGTTCTCTATGGCCGCAAATGCAGAACTTCGATTGGTTGGTCGGGCGCAGGTGAAAGAACATTGTTTGGCCCCGACATTGTAACTCAAGCGGAGGAGAAGGTTCACATCATTCTCGAAAACCTGAAGGTTGCTCAAAGTCTCCAGAAGAGCAACTATGATAGAAAGCACACGGACATGGAGTATGTCCCTGGTGATCTCGTTTACCTTCGTGTCACTCCCATGAGAGGCACGCATCGGTTTGGTATCAAAGGAAAGCTGGCTCCTAGATACATCGGTCCTTTCAAAGTTCGTGGAAGAAGAGGAGAAGTTGCTTATGCTCTTGAACTCCCTGAAAAACTCAAGGTCCATGATGTTTTCCATATCTCTCAACTCAAGAAGTGAATCAAGGATCCCGGCAGGACCGTGGACCATGAGCTCATCAATCTCCAAGAAGACCCATCTTATCAAGAACACCCGACAAAAATCTTAGAAGTCACAGAAAGAAAGACTCGCAACAAGTCTATCAAGTTCTGCAAGGTGCAGTGGTCGCACCATTCCGTTGATGAAGCCACTTGGGAACGCGAGGATGAGCTCCGTGCCAAGTATCCTACCCTCTTCGCATCTTCTTCTTCTTCCTAGAATCTCGGGGCGAGATTCCTGTTTAGTGGGGGAGAGTTGTAGCATCCCATCTGTCTAACATCTGTAATGCTACATGGTCTAATAATAAAATGCTACTTCCTACATATAATTGTTGCATCATAATTATATCATGCTCATGTCATCATGCCACATTGCATTTGAGCATCATATAAAACCCTTTTTCATTTGGTTCTTATCTCATATGCACTATTAATTGTATTTGCCTCTTGATATATTGTATTTGGTTCTTGATAAATGCTTGATGCCCAAGTTGAGTTGGGGGCATATCTTTTATTAACTCCACCACCTTTCTTGTCACCACCCCATTATTCCACCATCCCACTATATGTGAGCCTTGCAATTTAATTGGTTTACCTCTAGCTCATGTGGGTTGGGATGGATCCAGTTATAATTCCACATGCTCCCATATATGCATCATGTTGTTTTTACATTATTGATATGTGGAGAGCCACATGGCCACCTTTGCATGCTATGTGAGTGGAACCCCTTGTCAAGCTTCCATATGGATTGTTTTGAATGTATGCTCATGTTGGAATATTTTGAGGCTATTATGCACCTAGTGAGACATACACACTAGCATGCCCAAATTATATTCAAAGATGAGCATATTCCATCTATTCTACTTGGGACACAATTCTTTTCTTTTGGCTTGGCCTTAATTCCATATTTTGGGAGTGCATGTGTTAATAAATGCCCATGGTCATTTACAATTGTTTTCACAATAATAAATATGGCATTTACTATTTATGCATGGCCCATGCAAGCTTGCCATACCTCCTCTATTTGGATTTATTTTGAATTTGGGAGTAAAGCTTGTTGGTTTGGGTGACCATCAAAAAGCCCTTTCAAAGGAGCTTAATGGTACATCTTGTCTCCTTTAATCTTTCTTACATGCTTATCCTTGCATGAGAAAAAACCTTGGGACTTCTCTTCTTTGCTTTCTCTCCATGTGATCTTGGAACTCTAATCTCTCCTCTCTAGCTTTAACCCTCTCTCTTCACTTACTCAAGCCTAGTTCCTCTTCCTCTCTTTATCCATTTGGTGCCATTATCTAACCCTAACCCTAACCTCCCTATCTAACCCTAAACCTACACAACACCAAACCCTAGCTACACTCACCTCAGACTCACCATTCTCCTCTCCCCAAACCGAGGCCTCCACCAGCCTTGTGGCTTGGTTCGGTCCCAACCCAACCCCTTCTACTCTAGGCCGAGCCACCCCCCCTAACCTAAAACCTAGCCGAGCCATCCCCCTCTCCCGTTTCTCTCTTCCTCACTGCCTAGCAAAACCCCACCCGAGCCACACCTGCACCGTGTCACCCCTGAGCCGCAGCCGCAGCCAGCCTCGACCTCCCCTGGTCCACCGACCAAGAGAGAGAGGAGAAAAAGGTGCTCACCACCTTTTTCTACCCAAGGCCACACACGTCATCTCTCCCTCCATCCGTTCTTATCTACTCCCTCCCCTGCCTGGCTGACTCCCCAGATCTCACCTGGGCGCTGCCCTTCACCACCCAGCTCCCCACCACCGGCTAGCCATCGCCACCATCTACCACCGCCACCTCGGTCTACTTCCGGTCGTCGACGCTGGGAGAAGTGGGCGTGGTGCTGGGTTGTCGAGGACGACCGAGGAGATCCCCAACAGCGCCCCTGTGCTCGCAGGCAAGGAGGAGACGGCCAGCCCCGCTGCACGTCGACGTGACCGAACAGAAAACCCTAGACGCAGGCCGCTAGCTTCCCCGACGATCCCCTGCGCTCCGGCCCGATCCGCCACCACCAGCACACCCACGGTGAGCCTCTGCACATCCCAGACACTTTCCCCCTGTCAATCTCTTCCTGGACACGCCGCGCGTTTCATCGAGCGCTCTCTGTGCGGCGCGCTCGCAGTCGCGTTCTCGCAGTCGTGCCGCGGTAGGGTCATCGGGCCGCGCCATCGTTTCCCATCACCAAACCGAGCCAGTCCCAGCGGTCGCCGCCGCCTACGCACGCGCGCCGCATCGCGGGATCGAGTCCCCGCTGCGCCCTATCCGCGTCTTCAGTTTTGTCACACAAACGCGAGAAGAACAACAGTAGCGCGGAGGTGTTTTCTAGTTACCCCCTCGCGTTTTTGTTTGCTCAACCCGCAGTCCTTCCCAGGCCCACCTGTCATGTGTTGTGGCGATTTACAAAAAGGCACCTAGACCTCTTGTGCCTCAACCCGCAGCCCTCCATCTGCGCCACGTGGCTGCGCCCTGTTCGCGCGCCCGCGTGTGGGCCCGCGAAACTGTCGACCCCACCTGTCTGTCACCCCGACTAGACAACCCCGCGGTGAGAAAAGCCCTGCCGCGCGTTGGATTCCGCCAGCTCAGTGCGGCCCCACCCTCAACTGCAGTGGCTAGCTTCTGCCTATGTGCAAAAAGTCTGCGTCCTTTTTCTGTTTAAACAAAATGATTCCAGAAATCTGTTAATATGTTTTTAAATCCAGAAAATAATATCTTTTAATTGGTAATTCCAAATAATACAAATAATATATGTTTTTGAATCATAAAAATATGAGGATTTCAAATATGCCTTCAAAAATAATGTTTGACTATTTTAAATTTTCGGAATTGTTTAATTGCAATAAAAATGCCTTTTCTTAATTAATTAATAACTTTAATTCTATAACTCCAATTTTGGCAAATAATATGTCTAAATCGATCAGCACGACGAGCCCGTTCTAACTACGCATTCCATGATATGAATTGAAGCATGCATCATATAAATATAAAGTGGACAGCAAGTGTTATGGGAGCAAAACATGACTAAAAACTTAATAAACTGCTTTATTCTTGTACCCCACACCTCACCCATGCCATGCTATGTTATCCGATGTAATTTGTACATCATTCATCATGGCATGCTTGTTTGCTTGTCGCATTTTATTTATATGTTTCTGGATTATATTTATGTTGACCTTGTTTGTTTGGTTCTTCTCGGATAGACGCCGAGTAGGGGAAATATCAGGAATCCCAGGAGTACTACCCAGATCCATGTCTCGCTTCAACTGAGCTGCCAGACACGCACTACCACATGATTGCATACATATAGTACCTATTGCTTCTATCTTATTCTTGCATCATTGAGTCGCGATTGCATTAAACTGAATCCCAAGTATTGCATGGCCGTTACTTTTAAACCCCATCGAAGCTTGTTCCTCCATCCTATGAACCATTACTACAGGAGTTGCTTGAGCCTTGCGAGTCGTAGAATTGCATGTGTAGGGTTTGTGAGTGTCTGATGGATAACAAGGTACGTAAACAACTTAACCTGAGTAGTAATGGGATAACTAATGAAAGAGGCATCGGTGGGCAATATCTGTTATTTGGTTTTTCATGCTCACTTGTGTCCCGTAGGACCCGAGTACTTGACACCCCTTCCTTTACTATTCGCACTATCCACATACGGGAGACTCTATGAATCCCCCTTTGCATGAGCTTGATTCGCACTTTATTTCTTGGGGCACAAAGTAGTTTGGGGCTTTATTACTATCCTGTACTTATACCATGTTTTACTGTTTTATTTAAGATTGTGCGTGGAGTACCTGTACTGTTTTGGATCGTGACACGTTTTCGCTGTATCGACAAGCCCAATCACACTTTCGGGTTCCCAGTCGTTTACCGCCTGTTGGGGATATACTTTCCGGGTATCCTCACAGCTCCTCACTGACCAGGGTGGCCCACTTCGGGTTAGAGCTTTGCTTCACGGGCAACCTAGTTAGGGAGAGAAGACGGAGTCCAATCCAACTACGGGAAGGCCCAGAAGACTTACCGACTTAGGCCCATAATGTTACTTGTAGTTCAAGATGTACTCTGTAACCAACTCTTAGTCGTAGCCGAATTGGTCTCTCCTGTAAACCCTAGGCCGGATATCTATATAAGCCGTCCTAGGGAGAGCCTTTAGAGCACCAAATAACACCCAATACTTTAGACCCTCAACTCGCACAGGCGAAACCTTTGTAACCCATATTCCGGCTCTGCCATATTACTGGATTGCTAGCAGGAGTAGGATCCATCCAAAGCCGGCGGATTCGAACCTGGGTAAACTTGTGTGCTCACCGTCCCGGAACACCGTACGTCTCACACCCCTCTCTCCCGCACGCCTCGAGGACCCCCTCAAGGCGTACTTATCCTCAATCCGACGACAGTTGGCGCCCACCGTTGGGCAAGTGAGCTTCGGATCTGCGTTCCGAGCGGAATCTGCAATAATCGGAATCAGCGAGACCAGCGCCGTCGGTCGCATCCTCTACGCCAGCGACGTCCCTCTCATTGTTCTCGATGAGACTTGGATTCCGGCTAGGAAGGCCGTGACTGCCTATACAATCATATCTTACGGCGAGATCGATGTTTATATTGGTTTCGCTGAACCTGCCCAACCCACCCCAGCGGTGATGATAGAGGCAGAAGAATCTTCTAGGTCCCCTTTGTCCACGGAGGAGGCAGAGTTCCGGATCTCAGAAAACACTAATCCCACCCAGCCCGCACCAGTTGCGGAGATAGTGGAGAAATCTGAGCCTGAAGAAGGCCTCACAGTTCAAGTCGAATCTGGAGTGGAACTCCCTAGAGAAGCCGGATCCTAGATCGACCCACCCATGGAAGTCGAAATCCAGGAGGAACACATCAACGACACTGATTCCGACTCTGACGATGTCGGGACAGACAAGCCTTTCCCCAGGTACACACTAAGATGTATGATACTGCAAGGCGTTAGCGCAGATGCAATCCTCGAAACTATTAAAAGTTTCGATATGGCTAATCGCGAAAGCCGCAGGTACCTCAGGAAGCACACATCCACTTCGTCGGGTATGTTGGATCCGGATCCGGCTCCGTCGATGCTGGAGAAAACACCGACTCGGTGCTGGAGGCAGTTGGAACAAACGCAGACGTTCCCGCATCCTCGGATGAATCCATGACGTCGGCAGATTTCTGAAAGTTCTCCGCGGAATATGAAGAGGAGTACAACTCCAAAGCTGCAGAAGATAGAGAAGCCATGGACGAAGGATCCGGGGAATAGTCTCCCAAAACGCGGGATGATATGGAAGTCGGAGACAATCCCGAAGTCCAGATGTCCGAAAGTACCGATCAGAGCTTGACTCCGGAAAACGGACCCTAAGCCGTCTTTGCTACCGGCGCTGCCAAGAAGGCAAAGAAGAAGAACAAGAAGAATAAGACCCCGGCAAAATACCCTCTGACATAGGAGGTGATTACCGAGGAATACGAGGAAGACTCGGATGGAGCACTTATCCCAGACGAGCCGAAAAAGAAGCATCGGTGGATGGACACGTGATCACTGAAGGTGCGCGTAAACTCATCGATGCCGCATTAACCACACCTATCCCTACAACTGCAGAACTTACTGCAGATGAGTTGGACGAAAGGGCCCAAGCCCTAGAAGCGCGTCGTCAACAACTCCTTGATGAAGCCAAAAACATCGAGGTGGAGAAGAAGCGCATGTCAAACAAGGAGTATATGTCCCATCTACATCAGAAGACAAGGAAGCGTCACATAGATGACAACCAATTCCCACGTGTCTGTGCCGTCCTTTTTGGAGATGAGATGGGAAAGCCACGGAAGGACAGCAACGGAGACTGGGTTTACCCAACACCAGTGCAAAATACCGTGGCATCTCGCGAAATTCTATCGGCTAATCCAGGACCAGAGGAGATACGTTTGGGTATCAAACTACTCAATAAGGGACTAGAGCAGCAAAAGGTCGCCCTGTCTGGAAGTCAAAAGCTGGTCTCGGATTCCGACCAATGTCGCACCGATCCGGCATGGGCTGACGTAAGATCCCACTACGATCGGGCGCAACATCGTCACCCCGAACACAGGGAAGACAATTATTCAAGAACCAGATCGTCAGGATAGCACCGCAGAACTACACATAACTGGAGCAACGTCGCTCCAGTAGCCGAGAAAGACGCGATCGCTGCAGTGATTCCGAGAAATCCTCTCCGAAAAGGAGAAGATAAAGAGAAATGTAGGGAGGAGGATCGTCAGAAAATGCCACCTCCTAGACATGAAAACCGTCCGGCTAAGCCTCACCATGGTGGGAATAACGGAGGAAGGAACGACGGAAACCACGCTGGCACAAACTGGCAGGGGGCTCGTCATAGTCAAGAACCTCCCCGGAACCGGAATAATGACGCTCCGGACGGAGGCCGGCGATCAACCGGAAACAACCCAGCTGCACCACCCTCTCCACAGCACAGTTATCACAACGGCCCCCAAGGAGGTCAAGGCGGACGACATGGCGGAGGAGGTGGTGGCAGAAGCCGAAGACCGGTTCCAAGGCACCGCAGCCACAGCCGATATTCGGGACGATCCCTATCCCCGAATGACGCAAGGCACAGGATCAACTCCAACATAGAGGCTCGGCACTACGAAAACGATGACATGTACGTGGGCCCAAAGTGCTTCGGACCATGCATCAGAGCTACAAAATTCCCAGAAGGATTTGCTATCTCAAGACATATTCAAGCCTACGACGGCATTGCTCGGTTAGACACCTGGTTACAGGACTTCTTCCAAGCTTGCTGCATCGCTAAAGGCGGAAATAGCCTGGTCGCAACCCGATATCTCCCACTTATGCTGCGGAAGACGGCACGATCATGGCTCAATGAACTTCCGGCAAACACCATACATAACTGGTATGACTTACAAAGTGCGTTCTTTCGGAATTTCGAAGGCACATATCGGAGGCCTTGTTCGGTCAGAGACCTACATCATTGCACCCAGAAAGCCGGAGAAACTTGCCGGGATTACCTCGGACGATGGACCGACACCAAGAACTCCTGTGAGGGAGTAAACGATCAAACTGCGATTGAAGCTTTCATCACAGGACTCCCAATTGGTCTACTGCGTCACCGCCTAAAATGTGACAAGGTCACTGATTTGGGAGAGATGATAGAAACAGCGAGCAAGTATGTAGATGCTGACGATGATGCAGAGGGATTACTCAACGTCCTGGCTATACCTCAGTCAGCAAAGACAAAGCAACAGGCTCAGAAGTGCAAAAACACCTCGAAAGAAAAACCCAACGCAGAGACGGCAGTAGTCACTACTGTTTCCGGGTCTGGAGGACGAGGAGGGCGCGGCAGATGCCGCGGGCATGGTCGTGGGACATCAAGGGTCCAAGGTAGAGGAGAGCAACAACCAGGCAAAACCTACACTTGGGCCGACATCGCCAATAACCCATGTGTGCATCACTTGGACGCCAATGGGGGCTCGTCCCACACCAACGTTGAATGTCGTTTTAACGACGACATCAAGAGAGATGATACCGCGGGCTACAAAGCTAAGCGGAAGAAGGGAAAGAAAAATCCCGAAAAAGAAAAAGAGACCAAGGAAGATTCCGACATGGAGGAAGACGATGCTTCAAATCCCAAGTCAGAAGGGAAGAAAACTTTTCCTACCAAGAAGGACACTTATGTCACCTTTCTCGGATCTCAACCAGCAAAGGTCAAGAAAGCAGTTCTCCACGAGCTCAACGCAACAGTTCTGGCTATCCCTCAGTATCTAGACTGGTCGGAAGTGGCAATAACGTTTGATCGTGCTGATCATCCGCCTAAGCTACATAGGCGAGGAAAATACGCCTTAATCGTCAATCCACTTATTGACGGTTATGGTTTCTCCAAGACCCTCATGGACGGTGGTAGCAGCATCAATATTCTCTATGTAGAAACGCTACGCCGGATGAAGATCTCGGAAACACAGCTTAACCATAGCTCTATAATTTTTTACGGAGTTGTCCCAAGAAGACAAGCTAATTCCCTGGGAGAGATCACTTTGGATGTTACTTTTGGAACACCAAAAAATTATCGAATGGAGGCACTTTCCTTCGAAGTGGTCCCGTTCAAGAGCGCATACCACGCTATATTCGGACGTCCGGCTTACTGGGATTTTATGGCTCGTCTGTGTTACATTTACAATATGATGAAAATTCCAGGTCCCAACAGCATGATCACCATCAGGGGAGACCCGAAGAAGGCGCGAGAGTGCGAGGATGGAAATGCCGCCTTTGCCTAAGTCGTGCTGCATCCCCAGGAGTACCAGGAGATCAAGAAGAGCATAGATCCGTCCGAGATGCCCGCAACAAATAAAGAGGTGACAAAGCCAAATCCGGAGTTCAAGGCATCAGAAGGGACGAAGACGACGCCGTTGAAGGATGATGGCCCCTCCAAGGTGACCCAGATAGGCGTAGGCCTAAGTAGCGCATAGGAAAGCGCGCTCGTCAAGTTCCTCTGAGCAAATCAAGATATCTTCGCATGGCAGCCATCTAACATGACCGGAGTACCTAGGGAACTTGTCGAGCACTCTCTAAATGTAAACCCGAACGCTAAACCCGTCAAACAGTCCTTATGACGGTTTGGTGATGAAAAGCGTAAGGCAATAGCTAAGGAACTAGCGCGGCTCGATTTAGCCGGATTCATAGAAGAGGTCATCCATACTGATTGGTCGGCCAACCCTGTTTTGTTCCCTAAAAAGGACACCACTGATTTAAGGATGTGTGTTGATTATACTGCCTTGAACAAGGCTTGTCCAAAAGATCCGTTCCCTCTGCCTAGAATTGATCAGGTTATCGATTCTACGGCAGGCTCGGAACTCCTCTGTTTTCTCGACGCATATTCTGGTTATCACCAAATCCGGATGAAGGAATCTGACAAAATCAAAACTTCATTCATAACCCCTTTCAGAACCTTCTGTTATGTTATGATGCCCTTTGGGCTGAAGAACGCAGGAGCTACGTACCAGCGCACGATGCATCATTGCCTCCATGATCAACTCGGACGCAATGTACATGCATACGTGGATGATATCGCGATCATGTCCAAAAAGAAGGAAACATTGATTTCTGACTTAGAGGAGACGTTCGCGAATTTACGAAAATACAACATCATGCTTAACCCAAAGAAATGCTTCTTTGGAATACCAGCCAGAAAATTGTTAGGTTTTATCGTGTCTCAACGAGGCATAGAGGTGAACCGTGACAAGATCAAGGCTATTCTCAATATTTCCAGGCCAACTCAGTTGAAGGACGTACACAGATTAACTGGTTGCATTGCTGCGGTCAGTCGATTTGTAAGCCGGCTTGGTGAAAGAGCCGCACCATTATACAAACTCTTGAAGAAGACTAAGGATTTAGTCTGGACTGACGAAGCTAAAGCTGCATTACAAGACCTGAAGAAAGTACTCTCATCTGCTCCTATCCTGGCAGCGCCGGAACCTCAGGAACCGATGTTGCTTTACATTGCTGCGACAAATAGAGTTGTCAGTATAGTTATGGTGGTGGAGAGACCAGAAGAAAATCAGGAGCACCTGGTGCAGTGTCCGACATACTTTGTCAGCGAGGTCCTGGCAGAATCCAAACAGCGATATCCGCACTATCAAAAGTTGGCTTACGGTGTTTTTCTAGCATCTCGTAAGTTACGACACTATTTTCAGGAGCATCCAATTACCGTGGTGAGAAAAGCTCCCATGAGAGATATAATCAACAATAGCGATGCCACAGGACGCGTTGCCAAATGGGGTATAGAGCTTGCAGCTTTCGATATTGAGTACAAACCCCGGACAGCAATCAAATCCCAGATCCTGCCCGACTTTGTCGCTGATTGGACAGAGACCAAGGAGAACATGGTCCTCCCTGAGTCGGAATATTGGACCCTCTTTTTCGACGGGTCCAAGGCTCGAGGGGGCTCAGGGGCTGGCGTGGTGCTCAAATCACCCCAAGGAGATAAACTTTTATACGTGTTGCAGATCCACTTCACAGCGACAAACAACATTGCGGAGTATGAAGCACGGCTGCATGGAATCCGAATTGCTAAGGATATTGGCATCCGACGTTTGATGTGTTACGGAGATTCGGATCTTGTTGCTCAGCAAGTCTCGGATATTTGTAATGCAAATAAGCACATGGGAGCATATAAAGCTGTCGTGGATGATCTATCTAAATCGTTCGAGCGGTTTGAAGTTCAACACATCCCTCAAGCAGAAAACGAGGAAGCAGATGCACTATCTCGAATAGGCTCTGCGTGGAAAGAGGTTCCGGATGGCGCATTTTTAGAGCACCTCAAAGTTCCCTCGATAAAGGGAGTAGATGAGGAATATCCGACCAAATCCGACTCACCTTTAATAGCAGTTCTGGCTGTAATTCCCAGCTGGACTCAACCCTACCTTGATTACTTGGTAGATGGCAAATTACCCGAAGACGAGGTGCTAAGCCGGCAGATTATCCGACGAGCAAAATCCTATACTATTGTTAAAGGTGAGCTCCATAAACGGATTGTTTCTGGGGGTTTTCAGCATTGTGTATCTCCGGAAGAAGGAGTGGAAATCTTAAGAGAAATCCACGAAGGCGAGTGTGGTCACCACGCTGCAGCCAAATCTTTAGTGGCAAAAGCTTTTTGACATGGTTTTTTCTGGCTTACAGCTCAGGCAGATGCCGAACGATTAGTCAAGACATGCAAAGGCTGCCAAAAGTATGCCAAGCAAGCTCATGTTCCGGCTGATCAGCTGCGAACAATACCTATAACATGGCCTTTTGCGGTCTGGGGGCTTGATATGGTAGGACCTTTTAAACGAGCTCCAAGTGGATTTACTCACCTCTTAGTGATGGTGGATAAATTCACGAAATGGATCGATGCTAAACCTGTCACTAGTTGTGATGGAGCAACAGCCAAAAGATTTTTCGAGGATGTTATAATCCGGTATGGTTATCCGCATAGCATTATCACGGACAACAGGAGTAATTTTTCCATGGGAGAGTTGGCTGAATTCTGCGACGAGCAAAATATCCGGCTTGACATTGCGTCAGTCGCACATCCATAGGCTAATGGACAAGTCGAAAGAGCAAATGGTTTAATTCTACAAGGCTTGAAACCAAGACTCGAAGCACCACTGAGACGGGCTGCGGGGGCTTGGGCAGAGGAACTACCCTCTGTAATTTGGAGTTTGCGAACAACTCCGAACAGGTCAACAGGATATACACCTTTCTTCTTGGTCTATGGCGCAAAAGTAGTTCTTCCTAGTGATTTAATTCATACTTCTCCTAGAGTGGCCCCGTATATCGTAGAGGATGCCGAGATTTCTCGACAAAATGATCTCGATTTAGTCGAAGAAGTTCGTGTCGTTGCTGAAATGAGATCTACAGCCTATCAGCAGAAGTTACGCAAGTATCATAGCCAGAGAGTCCGAACTAGATCTTTCAATAAAGGTGATTTGGTTCTTCGGCTTGTGCAACAAAGAAAGCACAAACTTTCCCCAATATGGGAAGGGCCCTTTTTAGTTAGTCGAGTATTGCACAATGGGTCGTACTACTTAACTGACATGAGGCCAGTCAAAGAAAGACCTGCTACTAAGAAGAGAAAGAGAGCTGGAGGCAGTACAAATCCGGATGAATTAGACAGACCGTGGAATATTGCTCAGATACGTCCCTTTTATTCTTAGTTTATCCTTCTTTGTAATCATACATATGTACATGTTTTGTGAGAAATAAAAGTTTAGGTTTCCTCAAAGTTTTTCTGAGAAGTTTTTTACCATCTTATTTCCTAATGATCATGTCATAGTCGAAAATCCCAGAATGCTTGAAAGTACTTTATGCTCATGTTCATTCTGGTTTAGATTTCCGATTCTAAAACTGCTACCTTCGGGTATAACTCTAAAAAATTCTAGTCTTTACTTGGGTTATTTGTCTGATTGCTGGATGCGGGTATCTTCCGAGTAGTGAATTGTTGGTACTGGAAGCCGGATTTGTTTTCGAGTTTAAACTGGTTTAGCAATTGAGCTCCGTTGCTCGGCAAAGTTTCCGGCTAAAGGTTTAGTCGGCTCACGAAAGGGACGAGGCGGAAAGCCAGATAAATGATAAGTAGAGACGGAAAATTCTAAGTGCTTATGAAAACATTTCAGGCATATAAAAAATTTAAGACAAAAGTGCTGAATAGGTAAAAAAGTTAGCACTAGCAAAAGTCATAGTACTTAATATTTACAAAAATGCATCATGTTTTTCCAGAATAATACTAGTTTTCTGATCTATGATGCAGGAGGAGATGAAGGAGCTGACGGCTCGCTGGTTACTCCGCCTTGATATTGTGCCGAGATGTCTGGATCCGAGGTGGTCCGTTCATCGTCGGAAACTTCTTTGGCGTCTTTTGGAGGAGGTGGAGGAGTATCCACGCGGGTGAAGAAGGGCACCTCGTAGCTGGTCAGGTCAGCTACGTGGCACCCATATCCGGCGCAGGAGTGCATGATGGCTTGAAGGTCCTGCTCCTGGCCATCTTCGTCTACTTTGCAGTACCCTTTGGTCACTTGCCATATCTCCATGTTTCCATGGTGGCTCATGACCACGGTGAGAGCGTTCTGCGCAGCAGTCCGCACGTAGGACATATTCCAGTCCCGAACGAGCTGCGGCATCTCCTTGGCCTTCTCCCGCACCTGGAAGTCCGACATGCTTGGCATATCCGGAATCCTGAGAGACTCACCAATGTCCTCAAGGGATTGGCGGTAGTCATGAAGAAGATCACCGACTTGGGTAAGCTGGTGAGTGTGGGGCTCAGATGAGGAGGAGTCCGTCAAGTTTAGAGGACCTATACACAAAACAAAGATAAGAAAAAACCGACATTGATGAAAGTCGAAGAAATGATAAGTCAGATAGATGGAACATACCAAGAATGACGTCGTCAATCTTGGCTTTCTCCTCCTGGGGACTCTGGAGTTCAGCCCGGAGCGCCTGGGAGATATCCTTCTCTCTGCCAACCTCATTCTTGAGGTCCGAGATAATTTTATCTTGAGCAGCAACTTGCAATCGCGCTCGCCATGGAGGAGGATTCTAGGACTTGAGCTATGCTCGTTTCATGATCCACCTTGAGCTTATCTAGCACTTGGTGAAGTCCTTTGTTCTCCACCACCAGGGTCTTGAGGTTCTCGGCCTCTTCAATCATAGCGATGGATTGTTTCACCAACGTTGTAAGTCAAAAAGAACAACAGTTCAGAAAAATTCGACATTGAAAAAAGCAAAAAACAAGGTTTGAATCTCGGAATGTTTACCTTTGGCTTCATCATTGGCTACCTTGAGCTCAACATTTTTAAGCCGGAGAGATTTGATCTCTCTCTGCTTATCACAGACATTTGTTAACAATTCCTGGTTATAGGAACATACTTTCTATAAGTCAGAATACCCAAAGTCAGAAAGCTACTTAAGACTCGGGCTAATATTTTTGCTAAATATCAGCACGAGCCTTGGGGGCTATACTAGTTCGTTCTTTGGCATCCTAATGAAAGCATAAACCCCGAGTTCTATATCCTGCTTCATGCTTGGGGGCTAGAGGATATGATATAACGTAATGTAAAAAAAGAGTTGGAATTCCGACTTACATATTGCTCGCGGATGAGTTTGTCTAACCCCACGTTCACCTCAGCTGCCACCTTCTTGGCGAGAGTAAGAGGAATTACTGGGGCTGTTGGAAGCTCGCCAGTCCTGATCCTCTCGTCGTGAAGGCGGACTTGAGCGAGAAGGTCAGAGACCTTGACGTCGTCTCCTTCTTGCGCTTCCTCTTCGGGGGATAGATGGCTTTTGTCCAGGACTTGCCTGGCCAGCCGCTGGATCTCCTCTACAGATTTCTGGGATAAGCCAAATTTGGCAAGTCCGGGGTTGCTGAGGAGGTTGCCGGCGAAGACTTCAGTCGAGGGATCATTACCCGAAGAGGGTTCACCCTTATCTTGAGCTGACGCACCCACGGTGACATCAGTATGCGATCCAAGGATCACAGGCGTCGTTGAAGGAGCCGGATCTTCTACAACAACCGGAGAAGGAGTAATCGCCGGTGTTTCAGAAGGTTGAGGGGCAGGAGTCGGAGGAGCCGTGGCAGAGGAAGCTATGGTAAGCTTCGCGTGTCGCAGGGGCTTCGCAGGAATCCCTTTCCCCTTACCCTTGATGAGAGGCTTTGCTCTGAGAATGTAGTAAAGTCGGAAACATTACATCTCAGAAAGAAATTTGAGAAAAGTACAAAGGCGAAAATTGTGAATGAAAGTTACCTCTTCACAACAGGCACCTCATTTGTGCCAACTGCCACTGTCGGAGCTTTACGCTTCTTGAGCGCAGGATCTAGCAATGGGACCACTTCAGTCTGCTCAGAAAACTCAGGAGGATATCCTTCGAGAGGAGCAAGCTTCGACTCGGGGAGATCAGCAAGCTGAAGACAAGAAAACATATCAGCATTGCAGTATATAACTTAAAGATTGAAACACGTAAAAGGTGTGCTGATGGAAGCTTACCGCTACCACGGGGTTTTCCGCCGTGTGCATATCCAGAGAAATGTCCAGAATCCTCCTCTCGATTCGCTCCTTGATCAGCCACTTGATCTGGCTGATGTAGCCTTGAGTGGAGTAGGCTTTGGGGCTGCTGCGGAGAGAGTCTTTTTTGGAAGACGTGATGGAGTGCATCAGTCTATCCCCATGGTACTAAAGTGGCTAGATCGGACGTGAGACCCAGGACTGGACTAAGTTGGATCCTTTCAGACCCTTGTGCTTGATAAGATATTCGATCCGCCTCTTAGCGAGGATCAGATCGTTGGTGAGAGCCAGAGCAGCCTCGTCCTAGGAAGGCTGGGCCGTGGCAGCTCCGTCGACAAAAGCCGGCAAAGCAGTAGCTTTGCCGGGAGCCGGAATATCCCTATGGTAGAAAAAAGTGGCTGGCCATTGTTTGACCGAGTCACTGGCAGGAATTTTGGGATATACCTGGTCTCTTCTAACAGAAAAACTAATGGTACCGGTGATGTAAGGAACACCGGCAGTAATGGAATTTCTCCGGACATGAAAGTAGTACCGGAAGAGAAGCAAACTCGGCCTAATGCCGAGAAAGCCCTCGCAAAGCGATGCATGCGCACTCATCTCTAAGAGAGAGTTGGGAGGAAGATTGTGGAGTTGAACTCCGTAATGATCTATCACCTCGGAGAAGAACTCCGAGGGAGGAAAAGACAAACCTAGGTCCAGATGGGTGCCGAAGTGGACACGCTCGCCCTCGTGCGGATTGGGGACGATTTCGCCGGAACCGCTCCGCCAGTTGCCGGCGGTGAGGAGGCCCTCCTTCTCCACGTTTTTGAGGCCGTCCTCGTCGAGGGCGCAGGGGATCCAGATTCCCCGGAAGCTCTCTTTCTCTGCAGCTGCTTCCGCCGCCGCCGCCAGAGAGGAAGAAGAGGATGAGGCCATTTTCTCTCTGGTGGAAAAGGGTGACCTTAAAGTGGCGACGCTAGGAGCTCTGTGGGAGGAGGACGAAAAGGCTCTAGGCGCGCTGGAGGATTGGGAAGAAAGGAACGACGAAGGATTGGTGGAGAGGAGAAGAAGGAATCTAAACCCATTATATCCACCTACCTGCGCCAAGATTCGTGCAAACGCTACAGTGTAATTGCCACGCGTCGTGGAAAGAACTGGGAAGGGCCCGCGCGATGATTGCGTCGCCTCGATCTCCACGCACGCATTGAAACGGCGCCTCAGTTCCACAAACCGCGGACCCACCAACGGTCGTGCTGACGGAACGCCTGTCAGATGATGTGACTTGACCATGCTTGTGTCAAGTGGCGTTAGAGACCAAGTTCCGGCTTAGTTTAAAAGTGAGCTGGAAAATCCGAGTAACTAATTGAAAGGTCCGACTTACTTTTAAGACCCGGATCGTATTTTTTGTTGTGAAGTTTCAGGAACCCTTCAAGATTCTGCAAGACGAAGATCAAGCTGGACGATGATAAAATCCGACTTTGGATCTTGGAGGCCTCCGGGGGCAACTGTTGGGGATATACTTTCCGGGTATCCTCACAGCTCCTCACTGACCAGGGTGGCCCACTTCGGGTTAGAGCTTTGCTTCACGGGCGGCCTAGTTAGGGAGAGAAGATGGAGTCCAATCCGACTACAGGAAGGCCCAGAAGACTTACCGACTTAGGCCCATAATGTTACTTGTAGTTCAAGATGTACTCTGTAACCAACTCTTAGTCGTAGCCGGATTGATCTCTCCTATAAACCCTAGGCCGGATATCTATATAAGCCATCCTAGGGAGAGCCTTTAGGGCACCAGATAACACCCAATACTTTAGACCCTCAACTCGCACAGGCAAAACCTTTGTAACCCATATTCCGGCTCTATCGTATTACTGGATTGCTAGCAGGAGTAGGGTCCATCCAAAGCCGGCGGATTCGAACCTGTGTAAACTTGTGTGCTCACCGTCCTGGAACACCGTACGTCTCACACCCCTCTCTCCCGCACGCTTCGAGGACCCCCTCATGGCGTACTTGTCCTCAATCCGACGACACCGCCGTCCACACAAACGCTGTTTCCGTTCCGGAGCCGGCCAACTTTGTTACGGGTAGCTTAGTGGGGTGCCCCCCCCCCAAATATTTTATGGATCCTGTGAATGCTTTGTCGTGAAAGCCTCGTTACGTTTTGATTTGGTTTTTCCGAGGTCGATCGTGTGTGTGTTGCTATTTGTGCACCCCTGCACGATAAATCTTTCTGAAAGCCGTGTCCGCGGTTATGGATGACTTGGAGCACAGTTTCTCGATCATAGACAAGTATAACTAAAGTACCGCCTTTAATTTGACTAATTATCGGACTAGTAAATTAGTGCAATATTCATGGAATGATTAATAAAACTGCCAACAGATGGGTTGTTCGTCTGCTTTCTCGTTGGTAAGCGAGAAGGAGGATGGATCTGTTACTTTATACTGTTATAACTGCTGTTTCTAATTAACGGACATCTGTCTATCATTGGTTAGGCGGATGGTTAGCGAGTATCTCTAGGCTTGTTAGTTATTATCTTTTGCTGCAATTGCGTCACCCCAGGTATATGTCCCCTTTAGAGGCATAAAGACGTGTTGAGTACCCCTAGGGTCTCACACGATAAATTGTTTGATTCAGATGAACAAGTGTATTCGCAAGATGGATACTGGGTGGAGGAAACATATGTTGTTGGCAACGATCACTCGGTGTAGAGATTCCGGGGATGGGGATGCGTGAGATCTGTGGGCGGGATGTGTTTATTTATGTGGAATCTTATGCCGATTTGCTTCTTATTCGTACTCGGATCTTGTTTCTCGCTTCCGCTTGATACTCTGTTGATTGATGTATGAGGAGCTATCCTACACTATTATCTCTATCTAGGATATTTGGATCTTGCCGTATGGCGTTACAATATTTCTATTTCTTTTAGATGGTATGGTTCTGAGAACTGTTGTAAGGTAGCTTGCATACATACTCACTTGTGTATGTATTTGATCTCTTCGCCTGTTGCCTACGCCGCTCGCTCTTGTCCTGATGTTCTTGGAAGTGGTTAGGGCGGCCGACGGGACTACACGTGGGTGGCCCTGGGCCCCCGCTGTAAATTCCTTAACGACTTTTGGTTCATCCAGGCTTGAACTTAGAGCGTAGGGTCCGAGGTTGTTACAGTACCGAAACCTAGAAGACAACTTGTAATAGTTCGATTCCCTTGATATTCAGACGACTTTGAGTCCATTGTTTTCTTGACATCCGACTAAATCCCCAGCATTCTCTTTTCCACGAAACCCCAAGTCCTTCACTATGGACATTGCCGAGGTTACCCCTCGTCAATTGGCACCGTCTATGGGAAACCTGAACACTGGAACCAAGGATTCGACAGAACGCTCTCCACTAAGCATCAACCCGACGAAAGCAGATCCACGACTGCCCACCCCTATATTGGTACCCGCCGATTTCAGCGGCGGATCCGATCTGATCATCAGAAGTTTTCACTTTCAAGTATACGATCCGCAAGAATCGCATCCTTTGGCCATGATCACATCAGAACCGTCGGCGCAAAAACCTGCGCCTATGGCGGTACCAGCATCTTCCGTCAGATCCTCCACAGACGTCATAGCACAGATCAAAGCAGGCAAAGAAGGCAAGCAAATCGAGACAAATCTGGGGGACCTTGATGGCCTTCATGGTAATATCTCCCTCGGGTCAGGTCATCGACCAAACCCACCATGCAAAGAAAACCCGACAAACTCAGAACCCAAAGAAAGCAACAAAAACATCGACTTCGAAGAAAGGATGGCGAAGATCTATCCAGAAATACAATCTCTGAATACTATCAGCACATCCGTTCAAGTAGAAGATGACGCCATCATACCATGCATAACACGCCACCAAGTGTGCATGATCAACGGGGATACCTCAACACCATGTGACGAAAATGGTAATCCTATCCTCAACCCCGATGATATTTTATCAGATGACAATGCATGAAACCATGACAATGAAGGACACCATGGAAAAGGAGAAACAGCAGATAATCGCATAGTCCAAGGAAGAGGTGGAGAACCACACGGAGGAGAGAGACAAGGACTTCGGCTACCAGCATTGGCATGGCAAAAAGCAAGGGAGGCAATTTCGGGAGCAGTTCCAATGAGAGTGGATGCTTCACATCAGGATCTACTAGCATACTAGTACCTACTTCACCACAAGAAGAGATACCTACTTAGGATGAAGAGGCAACTCGACGAAAGAAAGAGGTTAGCCGACAAATCCATCTTACGATGGGCACAGTTAAG
Organism: Avena eriantha; assembly: GCA_910589775.1. Classification (NCBI taxonomy): domain Eukaryota; kingdom Viridiplantae; phylum Streptophyta; class Magnoliopsida; order Poales; family Poaceae; genus Avena; species Avena eriantha. The sequence goes on from OU342742.1 coordinate 297,568,459, forward strand.
CTCTACTCAAGGATCAGGGAGCGTAACAGGAGGAGCACCACCAAGAAGGGCAACATCTCGACTGCAGCATAGCCCTAAAGTGGATAGAAGTGGACTCATCTGAGATCTCGACCTATCATTCATGTCAATTGACTAAGCATGAAACATCAAGGCGGAAATAGCTCAGGCAGCCATTGTGGCTGCGCAAACATATCTAATCACCACTCAGCCCGCATCCGATGATTCCCGTGCGTCCCTCCACCACTCCGCACTAATGAACCTTGGCTTGGTAGGAGCCTCTCTCGTGGAAGTAGAGCAACGAATCATGCGACAACCCGATAGATCCCCACGCTGTCACATTAGTCCTCGGCAAGTGGGACACACCTGATGATCTCGATCGCCACACCAGGCGCATCTCATAGGACCCGAGCCAAGAAGCAACACAAGAAACGACAACACGCAACACAGGAGCGATGGATCAAGAGATGAAAACCGCAGTCGACGATATCATGATGGATACAATGAAGACGATTACGAGCTATGCGGGGCCAGCTGTTTTACACAGCGGATTCACAAAACCTCAGTACCCAAGGACTTCAAACTTCTACACGACCGCCACAAATACGATGGACTCCAAGAACCCGAAGCATGGTTAGCAGATTATTTGTCCATTGTCAAATTACAAGGCGTCTCCACAACGGCTGCAATGCAAAGCCTACAACTACATCTCACTGGCGCCATAAGATCATGGCTCAGGCGCTCCTGAAGATTCCATAGGTAGCTAGAACGGCATGGAAGGTTAGTTCATCCGGCACTTCCAATCCATGTTTAAACAACCAGCATCCTTGGAGCAATTGCGAGCGTGCAAAAATCTGGGGAATCAATAACAGCATTCATCCAATGATGGAATATCATCAAAAACTCAGCTGAGTCCATATCCGACGAAAGGGCCATCGTCGCCTTCAACGATAGACTCCATCGCCAAGAATTCATAGAAGAACTTGGACGGGTTAAACCCAAAACAATCTCACACCTAATGGAAATAGAAACTCGCTGGGCTGATGGAGAAGACGCGTTCCATAATAAGCATGCGCGATCACCCGAAGAAGACAGGGATAAGCGCGACAATGATAGAAGAAGAAGGAACAACGATGGAAACAGGGGACCAAATTATGTCGCAACAGGTTTTTCGGGTGAAGGTAACATCAGAAGCAGTGACCACAACGGCGGATACCGCCAAAATAGGGACGACGTCTGAGGAAGCCAGTCAGCACAGCGGTATCAGCCAAGAGCACGACCCACCTATGTCCGCAATGCAAATGTTGGAAGGACCATGTAATATGCATTTTTACGTCGACTCAACAGGCAGACGACAATCCAACCACCTCATGAAAGACTGCCGACAATTCTTGAAAATGCAGGAGCTATGTAATGCAAAGGCAACCAAAGCGGCAAACCGAGGATACGCATCTACGCCTGGCACATTAGCCATTGGCGCACCACCTCCACCACTAGCGGCACAACCACAAAACACAAATGATCAAAACAATGTCCATGATTTAGAAAGGGCGTCCATCCAATAGAATTCAGAAGCTCATCACAAGACAAATCAATATGGCAGAAACAGCAACATCAACCACACCCAAATATCTTCATTGGTCTGAGCAAGTAATCACATTCAGCAGAGCCGATCACCCGCTTCAGGTCCCACAACCAGGCCACTCAGCCTTGATAGTAGAAGCACAAATTGGCGGTTTCGATATGAGCAAGGTATTCATGGATGCAGGAAGCAGCATAAACGCTGAGAACAATGGGCTACCCACTAGACAATCTCGCGCCAACAAAAACATCTTTCCATGGAATAGTACCAGGTAAAGATGAAATTCCTTTTGGCAAAGTATTTCTTGGTGTTGGTTTTGGTTCCAAAGTAAATTTTTAGGCGAGAAAAACTCGAATTTGAAGTCATGGACTCGCCATCACAATATCATGTGATCCTGGGACGACAAGCCTTCACACGGTTTATGGCAGTGCTGCATTATGCATACCTAGTCATGAAACTGCCAGCACCAAAGGGAATCATCACAATAAGAGGAAGCTTCACACGTGCCGATAGTTGTGATCGAGAGTTCAACAAAATTTCTAAATCTTTCGGGATTCCAACGGAGTTTGAACAACTCAAAACTTCAGCAAACGCACAACCACTGGAAGTAACACGTGTCAATTCTGACCAGGCTTTTGACACGGCAAAGGACACAAAATAAGTACAGATCCACCCCGTCGACCCGGCGAAAACAACATTTGTGGCTTCCACTGATCCCGCATAGGAAAGCATGCTCATCGAGTTGCTCCGTGAGCACTAGGAGATCTTCGCATGGCTACCTTCTGACATGCCGGTGATTCCTAGGGAAGTCGCTGAGCTCACATTAAATTTGGATCCAAAGGCGAAGCCAGTCGAGCAACTGCTTCACTGCTTCGTAGGACCAAAGTGTAAAGCCATTGGAAAAGAGCTTCATCGCCTTACTGATGCCAATTTTATCAAGGAACTAACAAAAGCAGAGTGGGTCGCAAACCTAGTATGCGTTCCAAAGAAAAATACTACCGAACTTCAGATGTGCATCGACTTTACTGCACTAAACAAACATTGTCCAAAAGATCACTTCCCATTGCCATGAATCGACCAAATAATCGATGCAACTGTGGGATGCGAACATCTTTCATTCTTGGATGCCTACTTAGGATACCACCAGATTAGGATGAAGGAAGAAGATCAGGAGAAAACAGTGTTTATCACGCCTTATGGTCTATTCTGCTACACAACAATGCCTTTTGGATGATCCAGAAGTATTTGGGAAGCCAAATAGGCACAAACGTGCAAGTATATATCGCTGATGTTATAGTTACAACAAGACAAGGATCTGCGCTCATCAAGGACCTCAAAGAAACATTCAAAAATCTCAACAAGTTTAGCATCAAGCTGAACCTGAAGAAATGTTCCTTTGGAGTACCGGCGGGGTAACCCCTCGGATATTTGGTATCATCCAGAGGAATCGAGGCTAATTCCGAGAAAATACAAGCAATCTTAACAATAAAGAAGCCAACAAATTTACGTGGCATACAACAGTTGGCAGGGCGAGTAGCGGCACGCAGTCGTTTCATTGCAAGGTTAGGACAAAAAGCACTTCCATTTTACGCCCTCATGAGGAAATCAGAAAATTTTGAATGGACAAAAGAAGCTCAGCTCGCCTTTGAAGATCTTAAAAGGACACTTTTGACATCTCATGTCATCGTGTCGCCAAAACAGAAAGAGCCTTTACTACTTTATATCGCTGCAACAAATCAGGTGGTCAGCACGGTCTTGGTCGTGGAACGACCCGAAGAAGGGAAGACCCATGGTGTGCAGAGGCCAGTCTACTTCTTGAGCGAGGTTTTATCACCATCAAAACAAAGGTACCCACATTACCAAAAACTAGTATATCGGGTATTTATGACAGCACAAAAACTACGCCATTATTTTTTAGAGGAACCGATCATAGTTGTCAATGAAGCACCTTTGTCAAGCATCCTCAAGAATCCAGAAGAAACTGGGCGTGTCTCTCTATGGGACATTGAATTATCCCCTCAAGATATAACATATGAGTAGCACAAAGCAATCAAGTCGCAAGTTCTGCTGAATTTCATCACAGAATGGATAGAGTTGCAATGTGCGGGTCCACTAGACCATTCTAGTGCCTGGACAATGTACTTTGATGGATCAAAAAGAACGGAAGGAGCAGGATCAGGAGTCATACTAATATCACCGCAAGGCAACAAAATGCGCTATATACTTCAGACGACCTTTGCAAATGCATCCAATAACGAAGTTGAATACGATGCCTTGTTGCATGACATGCAAATGGATAAAGCTTGCGGTGCAACTGGCCTCAAAATTTTCGGAGATTCCAATCTTGTGGCACAACAAGCAATGAGCAAGTGCGATGCTGTCAGCAAAAATATGATTCCTTATTGCGATCTATATGGCATTATGGAAGCTCAGTTTGATGGGTGTAAAGTATCACATATAGGGAGAGCAAGCAATGAAGAAGCCGACAACCTAGCAAACATCGGATCCTTGTGCTTACCAATACCACCTGGAGTTTTTTGGGAAGAAATAATGGAGCGATCAATCAAAGCAAAAAGAATCGCCCATGTTGTAGCACCAAAAACATGAAAAAAGAAACACCCGCAAAAAGCCTCGAGGGCTCCATCTGAAACCAAGAGTATAGAAGAAGCCATAAAAGAAGAAGAGCAAGAAATTGGAGAGGTCGTGATAATTGAGCCTACCTGGATGCAGCCGTATATATGACTAAGGGAGAACTACCCCAAGATATAATAGAAGCCCGGTGAATCACCCAAAGATCGAAAGCCTTCAGAATAATCAAAGGGGAGTTGTATAAGAGAAGTATTTCGGGCGTGTTGTAGTGTTGCGTAACACCTGAAGAAGGAAAAATCATACTCAAAGATATACATGAAGGAGTTTGTGGTCACCATGCCAAGAGCCGAGCAATTGCTGCAAAAGCATTCAGGGCTGGATTCTACTGGCTCACTACAATTCAAGATGCAAAAGATATTGTCATAACATGTGAAGCATGTCAATGATTCGCAACAAAGCCTGGAGCACCCACTGCTGTGTTGAATCCCATACCTTTGGCTTGGCCTTTTGCTCAGTGGGGACTCGATATGGTGGGAAAACTTCATAGATCATCACCAAGAGGACACGTCTTTCTGCTAGTAGCAGTTGACAAATTTACTAAATGGATTGAGGCAATGCCTGTCACCACCCAAGATGGAACTTCGACTTTGAATTTTATTATATCCATAGTATTTCGGTTTGGCGTACCGAATAGCATCATCATAGACAATAGGACCAACTTCAATTCCAATGAGTTCAAGGAGTACTGCCAGGAGATGGGTATCAAAGTAATCTACGCTTTTGTAGCTCACTCGTAAACAAATGGACAGGTAGAAAAAAGCCAATGGACTAGTTACTACTGACTCAAGAAAATACTACTAGCACCGCTTGATAGAGAAAAAGGAGCATGGGTCGATGAATTGCCATTTGTCTTATGGAGTTTACGTACAACTCCAAATAATTCAACACAAGAGACACCTTTCTTTTGTCCACAGTGCAGAAGTCGTGCTTCCTGTTGAAGTGTCACATGAATCCCCAAGAGTAGCTGCATATGATGAAGAGGAATCAAGAGAAGAACTTGAAGATGATGTGGATGCACTTGATGAAGCTCGAGATGAAGCCCTACAAAGAGCAACTATGTACCAGCAAAACTTGCACAATTAACACAGTAGAAGATTGCGGCCCAGGTCCTTCGTAGTAGGGGACCTAGGTCTTCGCCTCAAGCAAGATGGCCGCAAGAAGTTAGAATCGCCATGGGAAGGACCATACATTGTCACAGAATTTATTCTTGGAGGAGCATATCAACTACAAGAGAAGAAGAAAGGAGTGAATTACTCAAATCCATGTAACGTAGCACAGCTACGATGTTTTTACGCATAAGATTACTTATAGTATGATAAGAGTTACAGTTAGGCTTCTTAAGCTAGAATATCTAGGCCAACAAATATATGTCATCCGCCCAAAGAATAATGTATCATCGATTTTTTCGCCTTATGTATAAAGAGATAAGTTTTTTTGTGCCTTAAAGCTCTTTATTTTTGTTCAAAAGATCTATGTTTTACATCAAACTAACAACAACTATGATCCTATGTCCAGATACAGGCATCCGAACATAGCCTCGGGGGCTACTCCCATCGGGAGCGCTGGCGCGCACTCGATAAAAATCCAACTGTGTGTACAAAAAAAAAATTCATGATTGAAAATACCTTTGAGTGTTACATCAATGTATCCTCAAAAAGGTATCTTCAAGAGAAAAGATTACTCCCATCGAGAGCCGGTATAAAGCATCAAAACTATTTGATAAATCAGCCCAGCAGGGCAACCGATGAAAAAGCAAAAAATCTCGGATCGCACCCAAATGTGACAAAAATCCGAATGTCGTCTTCAGAAACATGAAGGTAAGACCCTAGGATTCATCCTATGTGGCCTGGTAATCGCACAAGAATGTGCTCTACCAGTCAAATATCCCTATCAATGATACGATGAAAAATACTGACGGACGCGTTGGTTACTCGATAAAATAGAAACTGGAATTCAATATTCGATAAGACCTTAGCGGCTCGAACTGAATTACGCCAGTAGAAAATTCCGGATTCGAGCCTAGGGACTTGAATTTGATGTAGGACAACCTTATTTTTTTCCAGGAACAATTAACTAATTCCCGATCTGTCGAAGCATCAGACTCGTTGTACCAAATCCCTACAAAATACAAAAACTATGATAAAAATAAAGGAAAAAGAAACTTTAAGACTCAACCTAAAACTACGATTCAAGTAGAGTCTCGGGGACTACTGACATAGGTATGATAACTTGGATGCTTATGATTTGCTACCCTGTATTAGGTAAAAGGCTTACGACCCATGAAGTTTTTAGATCACACCCCAAGGAAGCAACCAACAAAGGCTTTTGATTGTATTAGGAAAGAAACTATGAACCGACATTGTGTTGGTATTGTTATTACGCATGTATGAAACCTATCCACATACATCTTTAAGACCCAGCCTATTATATATAGGACGGGAGAAGTCTAAGCGAGGGTACCGAAACCTAGAAGACAACTTGTAATAGTTCGATTCCCCCGATATTCAGGCGACTTTGATTCCATTGTTTTCCTGACATCCAACGAAATCCCAGTGTTCTCTTTTCCGTGAAACCCCAAGTCCTTCACTATGGACATTGCCGAGGTTACCCCTCGTCAGTTGGGTTCTGAATGGTGGACATCTTCTTTTAGTAAAATTGGCTGCCACCATTAACAGAAATAACCTCCCAAGTCTCTCCACTTTTGACGCTATAGATGTTAGTAACATTGGGCTCCCCAGTATGAGGGAAGCTGAAGTCATTGGAAAATTGTTCGAAATTTATTTCATAGTGTTGTCGGTTCATGGTGAAGCTTATCATGCACATGTTACCTTTTCCTTGTGGTCATCGTAGAAGGAGGCCAGGAACTCATGGGTGAGCTCGGCGTAGGTGTCGTGGCTTGCGAAGCCAAGTACCTCCAACCCTGCCATGTTGCACATGAGGTCGAAATCCTCCTTCAACCCTACCATGGTGAGAAAGTTGTGGTCAGCCCAGCGTGTGGGCAGCACCCTCCTTGATGAGACAATGTCCAACTTGGAGTTCCATGGGGCTCGAGACCCCGAGCTCGAGCCCTCACCTCGTTGGTGCTTGATTGAATGAAAGAGGTTATCGATTTTGTTCACCATGGTGCACTAAAAAATTTCACCATAAAACCTTAGGCATATAGTTTCTATATGATATATGAACGATTCTACGTAGAAAAAATCGATCCTAACATGAGAAATTAATAGGAAAAATGAAATAAGCTTGAGTTCATCTACTAGATCAATGTGAGAGTTTGAACCAAGGAAATCTGAAAATAAAGCATGGATATGGAGAGAAACATAAATGAATGAAATCCATGAAGAATCAAAAGTTCTAGGTGGATTTTGAGAGGTTTGGAGAGAGAATATGAGACAAATAATGAGGAGAGGAGGAAGACCTAGCCGCCCCGGTGCGATTTTGTGATCCCACCAAACTATACGGCCGAAACTATACAGGCGGGTGATGTGGTTCCGTTCGTATAGTTGCGATGGCGCCGCCAACTAGGGTTTCTTTATATAGAAAACAGTTATACGAACGCAACTATACGGCCGGATCGCAATGATCCTGCCGTATAGTTGGTCATTAAACTGTCTGTCTCTCGAGATAAATTTCTAAAACTAGCAGCGATATCTATACTACTGGAACTATACGGCCAGAATTTAATTTTTATTCCCGCCATATAGTTGGTCGTTAAACTCCCAGTACCTTTCAAAGAATCTTGTACGGAGGCATCAGTATCTATACGACCGGAGATATATGGCCGGAATTTTTATTCCCATTGTATAGTTGGTCGTTAAACTCTTTGTGCCTTCGAAGAAAATTTGTTGATGACAAAGATATCTATATGATCGGAACTATACGACTGGAATTTTTATTCCTGCCGTATAGTTGGTTGTTAAACCATTAGTGATCATCAAAAAAATTCTATTTTTTCGAGGATACCTTCTTATCTCAAAACTTAGAGAAATGCCTTATTTTAACATAAAATTGATAGTAAAAACCGTCGACCAACATTAGCATATTAAAAGCAAAATTTTAAACTCTGTAAATGGAAAACTCAAACTTTTATTCTTATTATTATTCTATACTCATTCAATAGATGTTTCAACTACTTTTTGATAGCTGCATCTTCACGGGCACGCTTCCGTAAGAATGTCTCTGAAAAGTGGTAGGAATGCGACGAACTTCTTATTCTCTAATCTACTTAATTGACGAGATGGGTTGACTCCCATTAAGCATTTATTAAGAATGGTTGAGTAACTCAACCTTTCTTCTATTCTTGAATTCTTACCTTGGGTTGCCCCTTATCAAAGGTACTTACCACATGAACTCATTTTGCCAGTGGAACATATCTTTCTCCTGCTTCTAGCTTCTTTGGACAATACCGGATGATTTAAGCATCATAAACATTGAAGATTCTCTTTCCTTCAGCACAATCTACTGATGCACCTGCAGTACTAAGGAAAGGTCTTCCAAGTATTATAGATAATTTTTAATCTTATGGTATTTCAAGAATGATAAAATCAGTGGGAATAACATGCTCATCTATTCTAAGTAAAACATCCTCAATCATACCGACAGGTTGTTTAGTGGACTTGTCAGCCATCTGTAAAGTGATAGTAGTAGGAGAATACTCCCCTAATCCTAACCTTTTATAGAGGGAGTATGGAATTACACTAACTCCTGCTCCTAGATCACGCAAGGCATTGTGAATATCAGTTTTACCTATTGAGAATGAAATAGTTAGTATTCCTGGATCTCCAGAGTTAGACAACAGCTTCCCATTAGCTGGATAGCTAGTTACCATGGCGATAGTTTCAGTTATTTCTTTGTACTAACAATATCACGGAGGAATTTACTATAAGTAGGAACTTTGATTACATCCACGAATGGAATTTCTAGACGAAGGTCACTAAGTTCCTTTGTGAAAGAATCATAAATTACCTGATCCGGTGCTTTCTTTTTTCGATCTAGATAAGGAAGCTTTTTCACACCTGACTTACTCTTGTCTTTTACCTTTTGTGGGGGGTCAGGCTCTTTCGTTGCTTTATTTTGTTGTTGCTTATGGATTTTCTTCTTTTCTACTACAACAACTTCATCTTCCTTGCTTATTTCTTTATCTTCTCTTGGATCAACCGTCTCTGCATCAGAGTCATGATGGTCATCCAGTGCATCATTTTGGTCCTCCTTGGTTTGATCCTGTGTTGTAGTCTCATCTTGAAGATCCACCAATGTATCATCTTCTTGTCTTTCTTCGAGCAAGGCTTTTTCTTTCCGCTCTTTTTCAGCTTCATATTCTAGTGGTCCTAAGGGTCCTGTAACAACTGCACCCCTTCTTGTAACAACATTAGTAGAAACAGAAATATCTTTACCATCCTGAAGAAAAATTTGATAGCCAGATGCTATTTGTTCACACTGGGTTTCAATCATACTAAGATACTTTTGAAATAGTTTTATTGCTTGGCCAATATCATCATAATTTTCAAAGAGTTCTGCCAAAATCTTTTTGTGTTTTTGGAAATGCTTATGCAAGTTATTATGAGATTTTACTTGTCGATGTTTTAATTCTTGAAAAACTTTTCTAGTTTCATCTTCTTCATTTAAACTTGGAACAAATCTACTTTGTTTTCCTTACAAAGTTCATAAGGTATACCGGTTTCTTTCATTGTTTTGCGTACCTCGGGCATAAGATCAGGAGTTATCCAAAGTATCCCCCTTTCTAGCTTAGTGCCAAAATTAGGATTTTATAAAGAATCATTCTTAGCCCTAGTAGACATCAGTTCCAAACATTCCTTAATAGTTAGAGTATTTATAGACCCTCCTACCGAGAGGTCAAGCAATTCTCTACATTGAGTATTAAGACTGTGACAAAATAAATGGCAAATAGTAGATTCAGAATAGCCATGATTAGGAATACTATTAATCATTCCAAAGAATCTTTCCCAGGCTTGTGGGTAGTTTTCTCCCACATTCTGACTGAAGTTGCCTATATTCTTTCTTATTTCAGTTACCTTTTTAAAAGGATTAAATATGTTTATGAATTTAACAATGCAGTTTTCCCAACATTTGATGTAATGGCGAGGGTGAGAATATAACCAGTCTAGAGCTTTACCTTTAAGAGACCATCGAAATAATTTAAGACGAGAAAAGTCTCTCGGTGAACCTTTTGCTCCAAGCGATTTTATCACATCATCAAACTCTCTTATATGTCTTCCTGGGTCTTAATCTTCCTTTCCACTGAAAGTTTTTTCCTACAAAATTTTAATAATTCCAACATCAAATCGATATTCTCTAACTCTAGGATTAGGGAACTCTATTGGTTGTTTAAGAAATTCAGAACTTGGAGCACTGTATTCCCTGAGAGTTTTCTTAGGTTTCATAGGATTTGTCCTATAAATATACATGATTTCCATAATATCACTCAGGTTTTCAACTTCAACTTTATTTGATCTTAAAACTTTTTCAATAATTTTTTCGTGCCTCTGAGCAGGCACACGTTCAATATAATCTGGCAGTTAGGTCCTACCAGAGCATGTAGACCCTTTGTCTCCTAAGGAGAACATTTTGTAGTAGCAACACCTGAAATGTCAAAAGACAAACACTTAGCGCTTAGCTCCCCAGCAACGGCGCTAGAAAATAGCTTGATATCTGCAAGTGCACAAATCATTTGTAGCTAGTTTTGAAGTATAGATATCGATCCCATAGGGATCCCAAAGGTAAGTGTTTATGGGTGAAGTCTCTGTCACACCTGAAGTTGTCACAGGTCTTCGAGTGAATTGACTGCAAGTGTTGAAGTAGGAATGGGTTTTGATTAAATGAGATGTATTTAAATAGAACCAAAATGTAAAATTCAGAAATATACAGCATAAAAGTAAAGAACGACTTGGTTCTTTGTTGTTACTACCTATGGGAAAAGAAGGCGCGGGGAGATTCAGTTCATGATGATAGTGACTGTGCCAGGTGGATGAATAATAAATGTAACAATTATAATCTTATAAATATATGTGTAGGCAAGTAACCCATAATTAGCCGGAACTCCTCTTGGTAGATTTCATCCCAACTTCAATAATCCTACTAGCATGTTACCAAAACCATGGTTAGACACTAGACGATTAAGACCCTTCAGGTCGCTTAGCAATTAAGCTCCTTGGATCAGACTAATGCAATTAGCGCAGTGGTTACTCGTTATCCTCGAGTCTACTAGTTTTCCATTGATATCCCCGTGTCAGCCAGGGGTCGCCGGTCAACTAGTGAACAAGATCTTAGCTATGTAGAACAAAGCATCATGTTGTCTGAGCCCTTAATTGGACAACAAGCATTAGGCATCCCACTGATAGTCAAGCACACATAATACAGTAATTAGAATCAATCACAAAATAATGGAAAATGACATCACATCTCACCAATCCCCGACATCTCCCACGCCCAAGGGAATTACTCACACATGAGAGAAGAATGGATCATCAATATAATCAAATAAAGGGAATTCGTCTCGGTATTACCGTGGAGATCCACAATAAGAATAGAAAATATCCAACACAATTCAAGATGGGAATAAACAATCACAAACCCTAGTCTTGCAAGGTGGAGAATCCTCTCTCTCTCAAGTACAAGTAGTGGCTATGGAGGTGTATTGGCTAGGAGGTTGAAAATTGTGGGGCGAGATGAAGAACGTCTTCTCCTTCTTCTCTGGATATCTTCTTTCTCCCTTCTGGATGGTGTGGCAGCTGCTGCGTTGTGTTTTCGTCCCCGTCCCTTCACGGAAGTTGTCCCTTTTGACAAGAAAGAGGCAGCGGCAACTATATGACGGGAACTATACGTTCGGAAAAATATTCCTATCGTATAGTTGCTCGTTAAAGCTTCTGCAAGGTCCCCTCGTGTGCTTCCAAAGCGAGACTTGTTTGTTTTCTCCAAAATATTGTGTTTCTCTAGTTAAAACCTTCTGCTGACGTTCAGAACCTAAAACACACATTAAAAACCATGTTTTCCTCGCTACCGAAGTATTAGCATTAGGTAAAGCCAGAAAATGATCAAATCCGGGATAAAACCATCAATAAAAACCATCAAAAATGTGTCGAATATCACATCTATCAACTCCCCCAAGCTTAGATGTTTCTCGCCCTCGAGTGACAAGGAAATAAGGAAGAATAGCAGAGATTCGAGACTGAAAGTAAAGGAACTCACAAGTTTGAATTGGTGTCAAATTCTTTTCTTCACAATTCCTGTAATCTTAAATATGATCATACAAGTATTCACAAAATTGCATTGAGTCCACTTCCTAACCACGTATATCTTGTCAGCAAACAAATCATATGCCCAAGCAAGTGTTGAAAGCTTAGCTAGGAAACTGAGAAAAATTCTTTTGGTGCCTCTCTTTGTTGAGAGATGAAAACGTTTTGTTCTTGATTGTTTAACCAATTAAGAGTACTCAAGTTGGCATCAAAACATTTAATTTAAGAACAACTCATTTACTCCCAAGTCAAAATTTCAAGACTTTCAAAGCACCTTTTTATTTCTTGTCTTTCAAAAACTTCAGCTCTTTTATAGAGAAATCATGCCACTATTTTTAACATATTAATTGGGGTTGTGATGCGCACTCGTGACCATGCCAATAAATAATTGTTGAGCAATAATGGGCTAGAGGAGTACTACAACTTCACTTGGAATGTGAAACCATGAGGAGACTAAAAAATTTACACGTCATAGCATTGCTGCTACAAACTGATGACCCATAGGTATAGGGGGTGTATCGCAGTATTTTCGATAAGTAAGAGTGTCGAACCCAGCGAGGAGCAGAAGGTGTTGACGAGTGGCTTGGAGAAGGAATTCTCTGTAAATACTTAGCAAACGGATTTTTAGGGGTTTTTGATAACGCAGATAAATAAAGTACTAGTGAATGAAAGACAATAATAATAATTGCAGCAAGTGGCCCAATCCTTTCTTTAGCAAAGGACAAGACGGTTGTGTTACTTAAGATGACCAAACGTTCTCAAGGACACACGGGAATATCATCAAGTGATTTCGCTTCATATAGTTGATTAATCTTCTTTAGTTCGATAAGTGTTGTGTGGGTGAACCTGTGCTAATGTACCGACCTTCCTAGGACTAATACATACTTGTGATTATACCCCTTGCAAGCATCCACAAGTACAAGAAAGTAATTAAGATAGAAACCTAACCACAGGTTTAAACTCTGAGATCCTAACATCCCTTGTGCAAAGGTTTCCTAACGGGGGTTTAGGTTTCTGTCACTCCGACAACCCCTACGATTAGTAGCCAAATACACAATGCATTCCCCTAGGCCCTTAAAGGTTAAGTGTCATGTAGTCGACGTTCACATGACACCACTAGAAGAATAACACCACAACTTAAATAACAAACTACTGAATCTTTCTCAACACAATTCCACTACTAACAACATGACTTCTCCCATGTCCTCAAGAACTAAACAAACTACTTACAAGACATCATATGAATCAAGATCAGAGATGATATAATGATAAGTAACAATCTAAACATAAATGACAATTCAATGGTTCCACTCAATAGCATCAACGATAAAAAGTAATCAACACCGGGAAAGTTTCCCCTAAGAACTATGCAAGATTCAACCCAATTGTTATAGTGGTATGGAGTGGTGATGATGGTGCTGGTGAAGATGACGGTGGTGATGATGATGATGATGATGATGATCCTGATGAAGTCTAGCTTGATGACGGTGTTGATGGAGATGATCTTGCCCCTCTGGGAAGGAATTTCCCTGGCAGATTTCTGTCAGTCGGAGAGCTCTTTCTCTCTATGCAGTTTTCTGCCCTGAAGAGGCGGCAAAATCTTTCTGTGGTCGCTCCTCTAGGCTTAGGGTTTCGTGGGGATAATATACGCCAAAGAGGAGAGTTGGAGGTGGGCCAGGGTGGCCACACCACCTGGTGGCGCGGCCAGGGGTGGCCCACGCCAGGGGTGGTGTGGGCCCCTTGTGGCCCAACTCCTCTCCACCTTCTGGCATCATTCGTCTTCTGGAAAAATAGAATTTTCCATGTATTTTCTGGGATTTTCTGATCTTCACGAATTTCGCCTCCAAACAGTGCCTTTTCCATCAGAATCCTGACTTCGGCGGTCCATCTTCCAGAAGTCATCAACCATGCAAAAACAGATGAAATAACATAAGTATCATCTCTTAATATGAAATATATCAATGAATAATAGTAAATTATGAAATAGAATAGTGACGCAAAATGGACGTATCAACTCCACCCAAGCTTAGACTTCGCTTGTCCCCAAGAAAAAGCTGAGCTCAATAAAAATTACCTCAGGTTTATGGAGTGAAGAGTCGATAAAAGAATAAGGACAAGAAGCATCACATTCATCAATACACAAATCATAATAGAAGACAACTCACTATTATACAACTTAACTTGCAATAAGTAAAGGAAACTCAATAAATATACACAAGGTAAATCATAATTGGTAATGGCAAACTTTGCTCTTAGTCAAAGAATAGTTAACAATTTGTAGGAGTTCAAACATAAAGGGGTTTTCAATGATAGCTTTCAAAGTAATACTCACTAAGATAAGAGCAATGTGCAAAACAAGGAACATAAGAAACATGATTGAATAAATCATCATATGAATGAATGAAACACAACAACTCAAAATACTTGCTGAGATAGAAGGGAATAGGTTTACTGACTCAACTAAAAAGGTAAAAGATAGGCCCTTCGCATAGGGAAGCAGGGATTTCAAGTTTCATAAAGAGCTTCCAAAAATTATGGTACTTATTAGCTTCCAGCTCTCATTGCCCCTATCATAAGCATCTTTAGGTGATTAAGGTTAAAGTGATCAAATATGAGGACATGCTTGACAAGTTATAAGTTGAAAATCTCATGTCCCTTGAATACGAGGGCCTCTCCTCATGCTACTCAAGTTTAGTTACCAGTAAGTTCTTGTCATAGGAAGTATATGTGTATCATAGAGAACTTCCAACGTGGTACCCCTTGCCCGATGATACGGAAGAATCCCCATATATGATAATGACAAGGCAATCAGACAATAAGCATCTCAGCATCTTCTTATTTACCATGGGAAAATGGTGCTTTTTTCTCTCTTTCATATTTTATCATCTTTTTTTCTCAATCTCTATCTCTTTTTTTATAAGAAGAATGCTTCATAGATTGCTCATTATGGTTACGCTGGAGGTTTCCACCATGATTAGGCATGGATTAGACCAGCCACCTAGGCATTTCTCTAACACACATACATAACTCCATGGACTTACAAGCTCCCCTTTCATTTCACACCGACGAAATCCATAAACAAAAGAGCATGATATCAATTGGGTACAATGTACAAGTGCAATGTTGAAAGCGTTCCCCATGACATCATGGTTCTGCTAATTCACAACTTATAAAATGCAAGCATATACGCAACATAAATGGGCACAATGGTTCAGGTTTATTAAGTGCAAGAAAAGTAAAGTGTGCCATCAAGTTCGTGATAGCTTTAATCACTAATTTTCACATAACAAGTTTAATTCGGAAGGTATATAAAAACATGAATTTACTTGGAATAGAAATAATGCTAATATGTAGATATGGTGGACACAAATGGCATAGGTTTTGGTTTAAGGATTGGATGCACGAGAAGCATTCCCTCTTAGTACAGGTTTTTGGATAGAAAGGCCGGGTAGCAAGCATAAGAGTTGAAGGAAACAGACAAACATACAAGTGATAAAAACAAACATGCAATCTTCCTTGGAAGCACAAAAGATCTTAACTAGAGAATACTAGGATTATGAGAAAATCAAGAAAGATGATTATGAAATTATATTTCTTAAGAGTACTTTTATCTTTTCCATTCAATTCTCATAATAGTGTTGTTTCTGACCGAGCCAGGTTTGCCAAAACCAAATAAATTTACTTCATGATCCCAAAGTGATACCAATACTAATAACAAAATCAATCATATAACAGAAATTGAAAACTAATATAAGATATGCAAAAGAGTAAATGATAGAACTTCTCATTAATATTCCATAACGTCAACTCACACCAAGGGATACATAGATAACTACCGAGAGGACGGATGCTTCCATAATGCAAACCATCCTACATGATAACTTCTCTATTCATGATATGACTCTAATTAAAAAGGAAAAAACATAAAAGATAGTGGTGTGATACCGTGGCACTCCCCCAAGCTTGGAACAAACCAAAGGGATGCCAAAACCTGATGATGAATTACTCCTTCGGTGGTGGTGGTGTTCTCTTGTTTGGGGCGAGAAAATCTTCCAAAATCTTGTGAAGCCTGTTATTCTCCTCTTGAAGCATATCCACCTTCCTCCTTAGGACTCGGTACTTGTTGCAGAACTCATCAGTTACTTGTAGAGCTTCCACTGCTACAGGGCAGAAACTGAGGTCTACAGTTGGAGGTACCAGCCCCTTCATACCTGCTAACATGTTCTTTACTTCCTCCCCAACGTTCCGATCCATGTCTTCGCACCTAGTTGCGATCTTTTCTTTTTTCACCCATCCCACGATAGTCTCCTGCTCAAGATTGCGATGGAGCTCGCGGCGGCATCGCAGCTCATAACCCTTTGAAGACGAATCCTGGAATGACATCTGAACATAACAGATCGAAACAAAAACATGACGAGACCACAATATACGAACCTCAGCGGATCTAGGGGATTATATATTACGAAGTTTAACAACAAAGGGAAGTACTGGGAGAAAACGGGTCGGAGACGGTCTCCGGGGTGGCCACACCCCCGGTGGCGCAGCCAGGTGGGCCCGCGCCACTTGGTGGTGTGAGCCACCCTGGCTCCGTTTTCGTCCCTCTTTTGACTCATTACTTTCCTTGTTAGATAAAAACTGCAAAAATATAACTTGATAGATTTTTCGTGAACCTTTTCTTACCAGAACTGTTACCTATTCGAAAACGGACTCTGCAGGTCTCTGAACTTGGTCTTTGATAAATTTTTCCGGAGTCACCATTTGAATAGCATCAATATCCTCATTGTAAGAATCTCCAGAAATATAGTGCTTGAGTCTCTGACCATTCACCACTTGTGTAGTATTATCTTTTAAAGAAGAAATTTTTATTGCCCCTGAATGATACACTTCTTCAATAACAAAAGGTCCTTCCCATTTTGAGAGTAGTTTCCCTGCAAAAAAATCTTAGAGGAGACCTATACAATAGAACATTCTCACCAACATGGAACTCTCTCTTAAGGATTCTCCTGTCATGCCATCTTTTAACCTTTTCTTTAAAGAGTCTAGCATTTTCATATGCTTCACTCCTCCATTCATCTAATGAACTCAGGTCAAATAATCTTTTCTCACCAGCAAGTTTGAAGTCTCTATTAAGTTCTTTCACTGCCCAATAAGCTTTGTGTTCTAATTCTAATGGCAGGTGGCAAGCTTTCTCGTAAAAATTTTTGTAAGGAGACATTCCCATAGGATTTTCATAAGCAGTTCTATAAGCCCATAAATCATCATTCAACTTTTTAGCCCATTTTTTTCTAGATCTATTAACAGTCTTTTGCAAGATGGATTTAATTTCTCTATTTGATAGTTCTAGTTGCCCACTAGTTTGGGGATGATAAGATGAAGCAATTCTATGATTAACATCATATTTAGCAATGGTCTTTCTAAAACCACCATGAATGAAATGAGAACCTCCATTAGTCATAAGATACATAGGCACTCCAAACCTAGGAAAGATAATATCCTTAAGCATTTTTAAAGAGGTCTCACCATCAGCACTTTTTGTAGGTATGGCTTCTACCCACTTAGTAACATAGTCAACAACAACAAGAATATGAGTATAACCTTTTGAAGGGGGAAGAGGACCCATAAAGTCAAATCCCCAACAATCAAATGGTTCAATAACAAGAGAGTAATTCATAGGCATCTCATTGCGTCTAGAAATATTACCAACTCTTTGACACTCATCACATGATAATACAAATTTCTTGCATCTTTAAAAAGGGTAGGCCAGTAAAAACCTGATTGTAGCACCTTTTGTGTGGTTCTATCTCCCACGTGATGTCCTCCATAGGCACTACCATGACATTTCCGCAATATATCCTTTTGTTCATATTCTAGAACACATCTTCGCATAATACCATCTACTCCTTCTTTATATAAATGTGGGTCATCCCAAAAATAATGCCTCAAATTGTAAAAGAACTTCCTTCTTTGCTGGGCTGTAAAAGTTGGAGGAAAATACTTGGAGACAATAAAGTTAGCATAATCAGCATACCAAGGGCTCCCTCGCGAGCTTACCCCTACTACAGCCAACTGTTCATTTGGGAAACTATCATTAACATGCATAGGGGCAAAAGAGATGTTTTCCAATCGAGATAAATTATCAGCAACAGGATTTTCAGCACCTTTCCTATCTACAATATGTAGGTCGAACTCTTGTAAAAGCAGCACCCATCTAATAAGCCTAGGCTTAGCATATTTCTTCGTCATAAGGTACTTAATAGCAGCATGATCAGTATGAATGGTAACTTTTGAATCAACAATATAAGATCTAAACTTATCACAAGCAAAGACAACAACTAAGAATTCTTTTTAGTAGTAGCATAATTCTTTTGATAAGCGTCAAGAGTCTTACTAGCATAATGGATAACATTTAACTTTTTATCTATTCGCTGCCCAAGAACAGCACCTACAGCAATGTCACTAGTGTCGCACATGATTTCAAAGGGTAAGTTCCAGTTAGGTCATTGGACAAAAGGAGCAGTAGTTAAAGCCTTCTTTAGAGTTTCAAAAGCTTCCTTGCAATCATCATCAAAACCCAAGGGTACATCTTTTGGGAGAAGATTAGTGAGGGGTTTTGATATCTTAGAGAAATCTTTAATAAACCTTCTATAGCCAGCATGACCAAGGATACTATGAATACCTTTGACGTCTCTTGGACAGGGCATTTTATCAATTGCTTCAACTTTAGCTCTGTCAACTTCAATGCCTCTTTCGGAAATTTTATGTCCAACGACAATCCCTTCATTGACCATGAAGTGGCATTTCTCCCAATTAAGAACAAGATTGGTTTCTTCATATCTCTGCAAAACTTTATCAAGGTTGTGCAGACAATTATCTAAAGAAGTTCCATAGACGAAAAAATCATCCATGAATACTTCCACAATTTCCTCAAAAACCATGAAAGATAGCAGACATGCATCTTTGAAAAGTAGCAGGAGCATTACACAAACCAAAAGGCATATGCCTATAAGCATAGGTTCCATAAGGGCACGTAAAAGTAGTTTTTTCTTGATCTTGTTGTTTAACAGCAATTTGAGAAAACACAGAGTATCCATCAAGAAAACAAAAATGGGTCTGTTTAGACAACCTTTCTAACATTCGATCAATAAAAGGCAGTGGGAAATAATCTTTCTTAGTAACTTTGTTAACCTTTCTAAAATCAATGCACATCATATATCCTACTACTATTCTTTGGGGAATAAGCTCATCATAATCATTAGGCACAACGGTGATTCCCCCTTTCTTA
This sequence comes from Avena eriantha, assembly GCA_910589775.1. Taxonomy (NCBI): domain Eukaryota; kingdom Viridiplantae; phylum Streptophyta; class Magnoliopsida; order Poales; family Poaceae; genus Avena; species Avena eriantha. The sequence continues at coordinate 297,588,221 of OU342742.1, forward strand.
GGGACACAAGGAACATGACTAACCCATTCACTATCAGCAATAGGATAAATAATACCAACATCAAGGAGTTTTAATACCTCGTTTCTTACCACTTCGTTTATCTTAGGATTTAAACGACGTTGATGTTCTACCACTGGTTTTGCATCGGGTTCTATATTGATAGCGTGCTGACATATAGTAGGAGAAATCCCCTTTTAAATCATCAAGGGTATAGCCCATAACTCCTCAGTGTTTCTTCAATACTTCCAATAATATTTCCTCTTCCTTCCCTGAAATTTTAGAACTAATAATAACAGGATATATTTTCTTATCATCGATGTAAGCATACTTAAGATCGTCAGGTAAAGGTTTTAGATCGAAAACCGGATCCTTTTTAGGTGGCAATGTGGTACCCAAATCTTCCATAGGCAAGTTATGCTTAAGCATCTTAGGTTGACGACGGAGAATCTCGTCAATCTCATTTCTTTCTTCCATGAAGATTTCTCTTTCGTGGTCTTCCATAAATTGCTGCAAAGCATTGTTAGGGGAAAGAGAAATAGAAGCAAGTTGTTCAACTCTAAAATCCTCAATAGGAGTTTCATTTTCACAAGGAACTTTAGTAAATTTCAAAAAATTAACCTCATAAGATTCCCCATCAAATTTAGTTAAAACTTTCTCCCTTTTACATTCTATAATGGCTCCACACGTGTTCAAGAAAGGTCTACCAAAAATGATAGGATAGGTTTTGCTAGCAGCTGAATCAAGTACTACAAAATCAACATGATATTTCATCTTACCACAAGGAACTTCCACATCTCTTACAATACCAATTGGAGAGATGGTATCTCTATTAGCAAGGTGAATAACCACATCATCTCTCCTAGTTCACAAGGACTAATCTCATGCATAATTTCTTTGCAAAGCTTGTAAGGAATAACACTTGAACTTGCACCAATATCACATAAACCATAATAGCAATGATCACCAATTCTAACAGAAAGCACAAGGACACTAGCCTTATTTGTTCTATTAGGATGTGAGACAATATTAGAAGCATCCTCACAGAAGACAATGTGTCCATCTTCTATACTTTTAGTGACAAGGTCTTTCACAATTGCTACTGCAGGTTCAATGTTTATTTGTTCATCAGGTTTTACAGCTCTCTTTGTACTTTTATTAATTACACTAGTTATCATAGGATGCTCCCTTACCTTATCCGGGAAAAGCATTTTCTCGATATAAGGTTCGTGTAAGATGTGATCAATAGTGCAAAATTCAGTACTTCTAGCAGGAACACAAACAACAATATCTTTATATGGTGCATGATACTTGTTCCATTCCTTTTTTTGGAATTTCAATATATGAGGCAAAAGCCTTAAAACAATTTGCAATAACTTGAGAGTCAAGACCATAAGCATTACTAATATTTTGAAAGTCATCAGTTCCCCTAAAAGATTCAATGCTTCATCATTATCTTGAATACGGTCTAGAAGATCCCATTTAGCTTCTTCTTTCATGCGTGTAAATGATCCAACACAAGAAGCATCCAATAGATCCTTATCATGGAGAGAAAGTCTTGCATACAAGTTATTGATAATAATATTGTTAGGGAGCTCATGAATAGGACATTTGAGCATTAGTAACTTCAATCTCCCCCCAAGATTGAGCTATACTCTCTCCATCAAGAGGCCAAAAGTTGTATATTTGATTCCAATCTTTATGAATCTCGCTAGGAGGATAAAATTTTGAATAAAAGAGAGGCACTACTTCCTCCCATTCAAGAGATTGACCATTCTTTAGTAGCTTATACCATTCCTCAGCTCTTCCTTTCAGTGATAATGAGAATAACTTCTTCTTGACTTGATCTGTTGTAATACCTGCACACTTGAACAACCCACATAATTCGTGTATAAAGAGCAAATGATTACTGGAATGGACAATTCCATCTCCAAAATAGTAGTTATCCATAACACGATCAATAATTCTTGTAGGTATTTTGAAAGTACCATTTTCAGCAGGTGGTGGTTCATCTACTACCTTAGCAGTGGTAGTAGCATTACGAAATAAGAAACTAAGTGAATTATCCATATTGAAATAAAGTAACTAACAGGAATAAACAATACTCACAGTAAAAGTTTCCTTTACCAGTTCCACTCTCCAATAGCGCTTCACTCCCCGGCAACGGCGCACGAAAATAGTCTTGATGACCAACAAGTATAGGGGGTGTATCGCAATATTTTCGATAAGTAAGAGTGTCGAACCCAACGAGGAGCAGAAGGTGTTGACGAGTGGCTTGGAGCAGGAATTCTCTGTAAATACTTAGCAAATGGATTTTTAGGGGTTTTTGATAATGCGGATAAATAAAGTACGAGTGAATTAAAGACAATAATAATAATTGCAGCAAGTGGCCAATCCTTTCTTTAGCAAAGGAGAATCCGGTTGTATACTTAAGATGACCAAACGTTCTCGAGGACACACGGGAATATCATCAAGTGCTTTCGCTTCATATAGTTAATTAATCTTCTTTAGTTTGATAAGTGTTGTGTGGGTGAACCTGTGCTAATGTACCGACCTTCCTATGACTAATACATACTTGTGAATATACCCCTTGCAAGCATCCGCAAGTACCAGAAAGTAATTAAGATAGAAACCTAACCACAACTTTAAACTCTGAGATCCTAACATCCCTTGTGCAAAGGTTTCCTAACAGGGGTTCAGGTTTCTGTCACTCTGGCAACCCCTATGATTAGTAGCCAAATACACAATGCATTCCCCCAGGCCCTTAAAGGTGAAGTTTCATGTAGTCGACGTTGACATGACACCACTAGAAGAATAACACCACAACTTAAATAACAAACTATTGAATCTTTCTCACCACAATTCCACTACTAACAACATGACTTCTCCCATGTCCTCAAGAACTAAAGGAACTACTCACAAGAAATCATATGGACCAAGATCAGATATGATATAATGATAAGTAACAATCTGAACATAAATGATAATTCAATGGTTCCACTCAATAGCATCAACTACAACAAGTAATCAACACCGGGAAAGTTTCCCCTAAGAACTATGCAAGATTCAACCCCATTGTAACAGCGATATGGAGTGGTGATGATGGTACTAGTGGAGATTATGGTGGTCATGATGATGATGATCCCGATGAGGTCCAGCTTGATGACGGTGTTGATGGGGATGATATCCCCCTCCGGGAGGAATTTCCCCGGTAGATTCCTGCCTGCCGGAGAGCTCTTTCTCTCTCTCTGCAGTTTTCCGCCACGCAGAGGCGGCGGAATATTTCTATGGTCGCTCCTCTAGTCTTAGGGTTTTGCGGGGATAATATACGCCAAAGAGGAGAGTTGGACATGGGCCAGGGTGGCCACACCACCTGGAGGCGTGGCTAGGGGTGGCCCGCGCCAGGGGGTGGTGTGGGCCCCCTATGGCCCAACTCCGCTTCCCCTTCTAGCATCCGTCGTATCTAGAAAAATAGAATTTTCCATGTATTTTCTGGGATTTTTTGATCTTCGCGAATTGCGTCTCCAAATAGTGCATTTTCCATAAGAATCCTGACTTCAGTGGTCCATCCTCCAAAAGTCACCGACCATGCAAAAACAGAAGAAATAACATAAGTATCATCACTTAATATGAAATATATCAATGAATAACAGTAAATTAGATATAGAATAGTGATGCAAAATGGACGTATCACAAACGTTTACATAACTCAATAGCCGAAATCAATTGGTTTCCCACATTTAGATCGTTCGTTGGCCAGCAGAGTTAATAGTTCCCCATGGAGCATGACAGAGTTGTAATGACACGCGTAAAGCAATATCTTACGGTAATTATTAGAAAAAGTTGTGGCATAATTTCTACTACTTCGAGGCATCCATTTAATCAAACAATTTCAATCAAGGGTAGTTCTAAAATCAAATTATTTGAGCTAAGCATGGACTCAAGTCATCTTTCAAATGCTTTTTCTTGTTGTAAAAATGTGGGAAGTATTTTTAACCAAGTTCATTGCTCATTGTTTTAAAGTTAAAAACGAGGCACTAGCAAAGGAATAGAATTTGTGGGATGACAAGCTAGGCGGGGAGTGACTCCAGTGCAAGCAAGTCAATACTTGTAGGCAATTTAAGATTGCAAAGAGTGTGATGAAAGGAATGCGGTACCTCCTCTTGCTTGTTTCGTTCTCATATTTGAGTCGAACCTCTCCTAAATTCCATATTGCCAAATCACCTAAAATTAAGCAATCGAGAGAAACAAAGAAACGAACTTGAAAACTAAAGTTACAACTAATTTTTTTTGTATTTTCGGTTTAGGAATACAAAACTGAAAATAAACATGCAAATTTTGAAGAAATAAAATAAATCAAAAGAAGAAATAAAAACATGAATGCAAAGTTTGGAGGTTTTCAAACCTCCCCCAAGCTTAGGCTATTGCTAGGCTCAGTTGTTGTTGTCATTTGGCGGCTGGTGCCGATATGGCTGGTAGTAGTTGGGGAAGTGGGTCATGAAGTGGCTGAAGTTGTGAGTTAAAGTATTCACATCTTCATTCATTTCCTGAAGAGTGTGGTCGATCTCCCCAACACGCTGGTTGAACTGCTGGAATTCCTAGTAGGGGACATAGCCGTACCCCTGCTGTGGCTGGTTGGGCCATGGGTCCTAGGCTCCTCTTGGTTGTTGTTGCTGCTGTCCCTCCCAAAAAGGACACGGATATCCTGCGGATGTGCGTGGACTTCACTTCCCTGAATAAGCATTGCTTGAAGGATCACTTCTCATTACCGCGGATCGACCAGATAATCGATTCCACCGCGGGATGAGAGCGCCTCTACTTCCTCGACACCTACTCAGGCTATCACCAGATTCAAATGAAGGAAGAGGACCAGGATAAAACAGCCTTCGTCATGCCTTTCTGTGTCTTCTGCTACACAACAATTCCCTTCTGGCTAAAGAACGCAGGAGCCACCTACCAGTGGTGTATGGAGGCCTGCCTCAAGAGCCAGCTTGGCTGGAATATCCAAGTCTACATCGATGACATTGTCGTCAAGACAAATTAAGAAGCCACACTACTCGGTGATCTCCGTGAGACCTTTGACAATCTCGACCGCTACGGGATTAGAATGAATCACGAAAAATGTGTCGGCATACCATCTGGGCAACTACTAGGGTACCTCATCTCCACCAGGGGAATCGAGGAAAACACAAAAAATATAAAGGCCATACTGGCCATGGAGAAGTCGAAGAACGTCAAAGGCGTCCAACAGCTAGCTGGGAAAATCGTGGCGTTCAGTCGATTCATCAGTCGAATGGGTGAGAATGTTCTACCGTTCTACCACCTCCTCTACAAAGCTGAAAGTCTGAGTGGACAGAAGAAGCGCAAGAAGCATTCGAAGACCTCAAGCATCTACTCTCCACCTCACCCGTACTGGTGACACCCAGATAAAAGGATCCCATGTTGCCATACATCTCCGCCACCAACCACATGGTCAGTACTGTGCTGGTGGTGTGGAACGAGCCGAAGAAAACAAAGTCCACGTGGTTTAGTGCCCAGTCTACTACCTCAGCGAATTACTCACACCGATAAAACAGCGGTACTCGCACTATCAGAAGTTGGCATATGGTGTCTTCATGACAGCCCGACGACCGCGCCAATATTTCTAGGAATATCCTATCATTGTGGTGAACGATGCTCCACTAGGGAACATCCTCAACGACCCTGACGCCATAGGACGAATCGCGCTTTGGGGGATCAAGCTATCTCCATGAGAAATCACATACGAGAAGTGAGACACGATCAAATCCCAAGTGCTCCCAGATTTCCTCGTTCATTGGATGGAGAACCAGCTCCCTAACACACCATACATGCCATGCCTATGGACAATGCACTTTGACGGATCAAAGTGTCGAGAAGGAGCTGGCGCCGGTGTCATCCTGACATAGCCACAAGGCGACAAGATGAGGTATGTTCTGCGAATGCAGTTTCGTGCCTCCAACAATGAAGCTGAATATGAGGCCCTGCTCCATGGGATCCAGATGGCCAAAGCCTGCGGTGCAACGCGACACGTCATCTACGGTGACTCCAAGCTCGTGGTAGACCAAACCATGAACCAATGTGATGCCCTGAGCAACAACATGATTGCCTACCGCAACCTCTACGATGCACTCAAACGAGACTTCGACGGCTACGAACTACGGCATGTTCGCCGTGAAAGCAACAAGGAGGCCAACACACTCGCGAACATAGGATCCACCTGTGTTGGGTCTTCCTAGAGCAGATCTGTGAGTGCTCCATCAAGCCAAAGGCTCCAGAGCAACCAGCTAGCACGACAAAGGACTTAGGGGCTTTGCCACCTGGAGGACTCAAAAAACCAGACGATGAAGAACAAGGGCTCAAAGGCCCCATGGAGGTCATGCTCATCGAGCCATTCTGGACGTAGCCGTACATCAGATACCTGCGTAGCAAAAGACTGCCAGATGACCCAATAGATGCACGACACATAGCGCAACACTCAAAAGCTTTCACCATCATCAACGGCGAGCTGTACAGCATCACATGAGTCCTTCATTGATGCGTCTCCAATGGCGACAGGAGAGTCATCCTCCTTGATATACACGAAGGCACCTGGGGCCATCACGTCGGGAGCCGCACCCTCGTCACCAAGGCTGTACGAGCTGGTTTCTACTGGCCAACGGCAATGCACGATGCCAAGGACATCATCCAAAAGTGCAATGCCTACCAAAGGTTCGTGGACAAACCTCACGCACCTGGTGCGTAACTGAGGCGAATACCTATGGACTGGCCCTTTGTGCAATGGGGTCTCGACATGGTCGGCAAGCTGCAAAAGTCATCACCTACAGGTTAAACTTCCCTCCTCGTCGTAGTCGACAAGTTCACCAAGTGGATCGAGGCCATGTCGGTGACGAACCAGACAGGCGCCACCATCGTCAAATTCTTCGAGTCCATCGTCTTCAGCTTCGGGGTGCCACACAGCATCATGACCGACAACGGGATGGACTTCACCTCGATTGAGTTCTAGGATTTCTGCGAAAACCTAGGAATCAACATCAGCTAAGATTCGGTAGCACATCCCCAGACCAACGGTGAAGTCGAGAAGGCCAATGGCCTCGTCTGCAACGGCATCAAGAAAAGGCTCCTCAGACCACTTGAACGAGCGGCTGGGTCCTGGCCTAAGGAACTACCATCAGTACTATGGAGCTTGCGCACAACTCCAAACATCACCATAGTCTACACTCCGTTCTTCATGGTACATGGCGCCAAGGCAGTACTACCTGCAGAAGTACGCTATAAGGCCCCAAGGGTCATGGTGTACAGCGAGGCCAAGTCAACGGCTGCACTCGAAGAATATATTGACCTCCTCGATGAAGCACGAGAGATTGCAGCGAAGCGATCCATGATATGCCAGTAGAGCCTTTGCAACTACCACAGTTAACGGCTACGCCCAAGGCCTTCGTCGAAGGAGACCTCATCCTACGACTGAAGTGGAAAGGACACCTCAAGCTCGAGTCCCCCTGGGAGGGACCCTACGTGATTACCGAAGTAATCCCAGGTGGCGCCTATCACCTGAAAGACGTAGAAAGTGGAGTCGCATACTCCAACCACTAGAACATCGTGCAACTACGTCGTTTCTACCCTTAGATGCTTTTACTTTTGCAATAAGGCTACTTAGCCTAACATTATACCTCCCGACACTCTGCAATAGATAAAGCTAAGTGCCTCCAACTTTGTGTTTTGTTTTAATTACATTGCTATTTCTTCACTCGAGGGGCTGCGCCACCCTGTTAACCTCGTCACACGAGCAACGCAGTAACCTGAGTAGCTAACATACTATTAATCGAACCCTTGAGAAACCCAACCCAGCTGCAATGCATCGGACGGATTGGCAACGTGCTTCGATAAGTACATGGCAGGCTAACAAAAAGGCACTACATAATACAAGCTACTCGAACAACATACAAGCTAGCAAGCTTTACATACAATACGGGTAACAAAACACCTAGTCAAATTATACGAACTTTACAACACCTATACATCTCTATGCAGATCCAAGACTACTCTACTGATGTAAAAGAAGAACGTTGGTATGTTGGTCGAACAACTTGATGATGTCTTCTGCTGGCTGATCGACGACTCGATAATGCGGTACCATGTTCCACGCCATCCCCTCTGGAGGTGGTGGTGGACCTGCAACAATGACACCCAAGTCCAGGTCGGGTCGATGCAGGTGCACAAGCGCTAGCGCGGCCTTGGCAGTTGCAACCAGCTATTGGTGCACACACTCGCGAACCGCATCGGCACTTTGGAATTTCCTCATTAGGGCCAGTAGGCTCGAGGGCACCGCATCCAAGGGAAACATCGCCCGGAAGATATGCTTCAAGCATCATTGCGCCTTCTTCAAGTAGTGCAGCACCTGCGACACATGATCTTGCAGCGTTGCCAACGCGATTGCACGATCCCGGTCAACCCAGAAGTACCCGCTAGCTTCCAATTGCTCTTGGGTCAGGCAGTTCAGTCGTATACTCACACGGTAATTTTCTTCCTACGGGAGACGAAGACTCACAACTACAAAGGACAACCAAGCAGCAAAAGAGTGAGTCACCATTACAAGCGACGCAAAAAAATGGAAAAGGGAGTCAGACAAACTAACATTGCAGTTGTTCATTAAGCTGAGCCACCTTGCGAAGCAGATAGGCTTCCGGCTCCAAAGATTTTTCCTCCTTCAACTTCCAGACATCAGCAATACCACGGACGACTGGTGCCTCTCGCTCTAAATGCTTCACATGGTCGCATAGTCGAGACAGCAGTGATAGCTCCTCCACCTTCGAACGTGGCTACGCCATAGGTTCACGAGGGGAGGAATGGAACAGGTGCGTTAGTAGAAGGCACATCATGCGAATCATTCGAAGGTCCCTAACCAGGCAACATAATAGAGGAATAAGAGCCATCATTCGAAAGGAACAAAAGCACAGAAGAATCGAGCATCAAACTTAACAAATTTTGATAGGGGACACTTCCCATAACCATAATTCAAAACAAGGTCTACAAGTGCCAGCATGGTTACAAAAGGACAACACGACTAAGCCTACAGCTACGCATTGGCACTCGGGGGCTTCACTGATTCAGTGGCAGCCTTCGATGTCGTGGCCTTCTCAGCTACAGCCCCTAACGCCATGGCCTTCGCCATCTTTGACCTTTTCCGCTCCTTCGAGTACATTGCGAGTGTCTCTATGAGCCGAGGCCCATATTTGTGACAACGAGTGGCAAAGGGAGCGAAAACTACCTGCTGGCCATCTGCAGCAACCGGCATCATCATGGAGACTTGGCTAGGGTCCAAGTTGACACTGTGGGCTTGCGCCATCGCAAGCCCCATGGTAGCGCCGACCCCTTTCTGAGCATTCTTGTATTCCATAGGGACACCACCGGCGAAGGACTCGACGAGGCCATTAAGATCTTCAATAAGATTGGCCTTGGGAAACATCTCCTCTCGATGACACCCAAGTGTAACCTTGTCCTTTTGGAGTGAGTCCTGAACATCGACACTGCGGTCTGCGACTGCACCCATGGCGCTGGCAACGCATCATCGCGAGCAAGATCTTAGGTGTCGAAACTCACCCCAGAAGTGTCTGCAGAAAACACACGATTAAACTCATCAGATGCTACAAAAGAGGAAAAGGAAATTCTTCATGGAACAAAACTACAACACCACCATACCTGAAAGCGCTTTAGTGATGGAATGAAGTTGTTCCGCGAACATCTTCTCCCGGTCAGCTGCAGGGGCCGCGGGGTCGCCTCTTCGACTCCTGTTTAGAGCGCTCGAGGGGTGCGAGTGCCTCATCCTTTTTCTTCTCCGCAATGATAAGGCCCTTCTCGAGGGTAGTAACACAATGGAGGAGATCATTGTTCTTAGCTGCAAGAATGATGTTGAAAAGTCAAGCTTAACCAGACTTCTAGGTTGAACATAAAGGAAAATAAGAAGAAGAAGCTGACCTTCGAGCTGACGAGTGAGGTTATCTAGCTAGGCATGTTGTCGACCCAACGATACAATCTATTCGCCAAGGTGAATGGACTCTTTCAAGATAGGCTATAGAAGACAGTGCAACATTAGCACCAAAATCAACTTCGAGTGACAAGAATGAAGACACTTACATGATCATCCAGGGACTCCAAAGTCTCCTTCTGGGTGGACATCCGGGCAACCATTTGGTGGTCCCCCGCGTGGGGGGAACTCGAAGAGTTGGCGCCGGAGTTGGACGCTACCTGGGGAGAACGCGAGCGCTCCTACACATCCTTGCCTTTGGAGTATGCGACTCCGTGATGTCTACGCACTTCGATTCTTGTAGGCAGTTGTTGGGCCTCCAAGTGCAGAGGTTTGTAGAACAACAGCAAGTTTTCCCTTAAGTGGATCACCCAAGATTTATCGAACTCAGGGAGGAAGTGGTCAAAGGTATTCCCTCTGAAGCAACCCTGCACTCAAGATACTAGAAGTCTCTTGTGTCCCCAACACACCCAATACACTTGTTAGATATATAGGTGCACTAGTTCGGCGAAGAGATAGTGGAATACAAGTGGTATAGAAAATTATAAGTGGTAACGGTGATAGAAAATAACTTGATGGCGTGGAAGAGACTAAAGGCAAACTGAAATAAAGATGGAAGCAAGCAAACATGTAACATATCTAATAGCAAACAGTGTTTCAATGTTTAGAAACAAGGCCTAGGGATCATACTTTCACTAGTGAACACTCTCATATAAATATCTTCTCTTCATGATACTACTCTTAACTACTCTCCGGTTGGACACTCTAATAGTTGGTAGGGCTATAACAGCACTCATCAAAGTAAGTCTTTCCCATCTAGAAAACCCCACAATGTCACCTTGAGCACTAGATGGTTCCAACAAACACCAAAATTTCATAAAGATATCCAACTCCAAATATAACTCATAACAAGTATTTGTAATCTCTAGCCTAAGTTCCACCATGGTCTGCACGCTGTCACTTTCACACACATGGGGAGAGCAAAGATCTATTAAAGCACTTGAGTAGCAAGTTAGATCTACTTGATTACAAAGCTCATGATCACAATATGATCACGCATAGAGAGAGATGAACACATAGCTACCGGTAGAGCCCTTAGCCTCGAGGAAGAACTACTCCCTCATCATCATGGGAATCAGCAATGGCGATGGAGATGGTGATGGAGATCGATGGAGATGGCTCCGGGGGCACTTCCCCGTCCTGGCAGGGTGCCGGAACAGAGACTTTCTGTCCCCCGAATCTCCCCTTTGGTGGCGGCGGTGTTGTGGAACTTTTCATGGCTGGAGCATTGATTATCTAGGGTTTCTGCCTCGGGAGGAATATATAGGCGAAGTAGGCAAGGTCGATGGCCAGCCAGGGGGCCCACAACATGTCCTGGCGCGGCCTGGGGGTACCCGCGCCTGGGGGGTGTGGCCAGGCCCTAGCCCTCCTCCGTCTCCTATTCTGGCTCCGTGAGTCTTCCGGTAATGTAGGAACTTTGGCTTTTGTCCCGTCCAATTCTGAGAATATTCATTTTCTGACTTTCCAGGAACCAAAAATAGCAGAAAACAGGCAACTAGCACTATGACACTTGTTAATAGGTTAGTCCAAGAAATCATATGAAAAGTACTCCAAAGTGTGGAAAAAACACAAGAAAGTAGATAAAACCAAGCATGGAACATCAAAAATTATGGATACGTTAGCAACGTATCAACATCCCCAAGCTTAACTCCTGCTCATCCACGAGTAGGTAAGTGATAAAAAGAACGAATAATTTTTGAGGTGACATGCACCATCATAAACTTGATCAAAGTATTTGTAAAACATTCAAATCTGGGATCATAGTACTTTAATCATAACATGAAAGACAAAGTTCTAGCAATAAGACAAAGAAACTATGTTGCAACATGAAAAGGCACAAACAAAAGATTCATGAATAACAATGCTTTGCAAGACGTTTGTTTGTTTCACATAAAGAAAACATAGCATAGTAGTATTCAGCTTGTCCCTCATAGATTAGCAAATATAAATGCATCGTACACCTTCAAAGTTCATAAGAGTGACTAGATACAAATAGTTTAAAACAAGCAATATCAAGTTATGCATCAATCAACTAGTCTTGGGACAATGCACATAGAACTAAGAATGGCCACTATGCTCTCAAAGTAGGTGCATAAAGGTAGAAGGTGGAGACTCAATATAATGGTGGAAGAAAGGCCTTCATAGAAGGAAGCAGGGATTCAAGTTTCATAAAAGAGCTTCCAAAAATTATGGTACTTATAGCTTTCAGCTCTCATTGCCCCTATCATAAGCATCTTGAAGGTGATTAAGGTTAAAGTGACACAACTAAGAGGATATGCTCGACAAGTTATAAACCGAAATCTCATGCCCCTTACTTATGAAGACCGAACCTCATGCTACTCAACTTTAGTCACGAGTAAGCTCTTGTCATTGTAAGTACATGTGTATCATAAAGAACCGCCAATGGGGTACCCCTTGCACATGATACAGGAGCTATCCCATAATCAAAATGACAAGGCACGCAGACAATGAGCATCTCAGCGATCTTTTATTTGCTATATGCATAGGTTTTTATTGAGGATGATTCATAGAGTGCTCATTATGGTGATGCTGCAAGTTTCCACCATGATTAGGCATGGCTTAGGCTAGCGGCCCAGGAATTTCTCTAACACACATACAAACTCCATGATCTTACAAGTTCCACTTTTATTTCACACCGCCGGGATCCATAAGCAAAAGAACATGATATCAACGGGGTACAAAGTACAAGTGCAACGTTGAAAGCGTTCCCGATGATACATGGTTCTGCTAATTTCAACTTATAAAGCGCAAGCATATACGCAACAAATAAGGACCCAATGGTTCAAGTTTATTAGATGCAAGAAAGTAAAGTGTGCCATCAAGTTCGTGAGAGCTTTAATCACTAGTTTTGTCATAACAAGTTTAATTTGGAAGGTAAACAAAAGCATGAATATACTTGGAATAGCATAAGCTAGTAGGTAGGTATGGTGGACTGTTTGGAATAACTTTGTTTAGGGAGTTGGATGCATGAGTGGAACTCATACTTGGTTGTGGAGGCTAGCAAAAGACTGGGAGCGACAAACTAAGAGAGTAATAATGGCCATAATCATGCACAGCAACAAAACATCATTGATCAAAGCATAAAGTGATACTACAAGTTGAAAACTAAAGGATCATAAAGGCTTATGGTGACTTGAGATAGTCATAACATGGTATGAGCATGCACCAAGTCAACCCAAATAAAGCATCAAAGGAGAATACCACTACACTATGCTTTAATATGCTAAAACAACACATGATTCATCCAAGGCACATTAAGCAATCTCAATTGTTTATAACAAGTCATGATACAGCAAAGAATACTAAGCATAAAGCCAAAACAATATCAAGCATGGCATGACAAAGCATAGGCCATAGTCAAAAACAAGCTCTTTTTACCACATAAGCATGAACTTTCCTACTCTTTTCCAAACCAAACCAAACTATTTGAAAACCAATGTATGAAAGAGGGGGTCCAACCAATTTATTCAGCAAACAAAGAAAACAAAAGCAAACGAAAAACAAAACCGAAAACGAAAAACAAGACGCTCCAAGAACAACACAACTATGCATGAAACAATAAAAATGAAGCGTTTGGAAGGAACCTGGGATTTTTATTAATGAAGAAGGGGGTGCCTTGGGCATCCCCAAGATTTGAAGCTTGTACTTCTTGGATATTTCTTGGGGTGACACGCGTGTCATCCCCAATCTTGAGCTTTAGTCCATTCTTCATCTCATTACTCATTTCTTCCGTACACCTGAAATTTTTCCTTCATACAAAACTTCACACAATCTTTATTAGCAACATTAGTGCACTCAAGATAATAAGTCTTTGGGTTCAGTTTAAACACCAATAAAACTTCCATTAAAACACAAGCTACTGTAGTACTTCCCTAAAAAAGCTCAGTTCCCCAAAGAACTCAAAAAGGAACCAACAAGAAGAAAATGCAAATAATGGCAGAAACCTGTCAAAATAGACCAGAAGGTAAAGATGAATTTTTTCGAAGACCTTCTGTTGCTCAAATCAAAAAGTGTTGAACTAACTAAACTTAGATAACAACTTGGGGCAGAAGCACAAAAATTCACGCCTCAAAACGACATACAGAGATTTTACCCTAATTTTCACGGTGAAGCACAAAAATCTGTTTCGGGAGAGCAACTTTCCCAATCATTACTTCTCTCTCATTAGAGGTTACTCTTGGCACAAAAAGCAAATAAAAAGGATATGGAGCGGTTATTACAGAGGTAATAACTTCCAAGACTCATCTAAAACTTTTGGGTTATATCCCAATAAGTATTTTATTTTAACGCATTTAAGTTAGGCTTGATAGTTTGAGAAGATGCTCACATAAAAAATAAGAATTGAAGTAAAAGAGAGCATTAAGAAGCAAATTCAAAGCATATTTAAGTCTAGCCCACTTTATATGCATAGGAATCTTGTAAAGAAACAAGTCATGAAAGCACAAAGCAACAAGCATAGGAAAGCAAAACAAGTGCAACTTTAAGACTTTCAACATAAAGAGGGGAAACTTAATATTATTCAGATGCAGAAAACCATGCTTCCCTCTCTCAAAATAATTTTCAGTACCATCATGAATAAAAGTAACAATATAACTATCACATAAAACATTCTTATCATGATCCACATGCATAAAAGAATTAATACTCTCCACATAAACATAATCATTCTTATTAATTGTAGTGGGAGCAAATTCAACAAAATTGCTATCATTATTATTCTCATCATCAAATATAGGAGGCATATTGTAATCATAATTAATTTTCTCCTCAATAGTAGGTGGACTAAAAATATCATATTCATCATTGTAATCATCATATATTGCAGGCATAGTATCATCAAAGTAAATTTTCTCCTCCGTGCTTGGGGGACTAAAAATATCATGCTTATCAAAACCAGCTTCCCCAAGCTTAGACTGTTCCATAGCATTAGCAATAATGGTGTTCAAAGAATTCATACTAATAACATTGCGATTAGCATGCAAATAAAGTTCCATAGGTTTTTTAATTTTCTCTTCAAACACTTCATGTCCTAACTCAAGATAAATACTATAAAGCTCTCTAATTTTGTTGTTGTTTTCCATTAAGCCTAACTAGTGAAAATAAAATCAAGAAACAAAAAGATATAATTGCATAATCTAAAGGAAATAACTTCGAGCACTCACACACCAGCAACCGCACTAGAAGATAGCTTAGTAGCCAGAGGATGTGAGTACCTTTTACCTTACCTCCCCGGAAACGGCACCAGAAAATAGGTGTTTGCCATGGCAGGTTCTTCTTGTTTAATCCTCCGGTGTGAATACCTTTTACCTTACCTCCCCGGCAATGGCGCCAGAAAATAGCTTGATGTCTACGCACTTCTATTCTTGTAGACAGTTGTTGGGCCTCCAAGTGCAGAGGTTTGTAGAACAACAACAAGTTTTCCCTTAAGTGGATCACCCAAGATTTATCGAACTCAGGGAGGAAGTGGTCAAAGGTATTCCCTCTGAAGCAACCATGCACTCAAGATACTAGAAGTCTCTTGTGTCCCCAACACACCCAATACACTTGTCAGATGTATGGGTGCACTAGTTCGGTGAAGAGATAGTGGAATACAAGTGGTATAGATAATTATAAGTGGTAACGGTGATAGAAAATAACTTGATGGCGTGGAAGAGACTAAAGGCAAACTGAAATAAAGATGGAAGAAAGCAAGCATGTAACAGATCTAATAGCAAACAGTGTTTCAATGTTTAGAAACAGGGCCTAGGGATCATACTTTCACTAGTGAACACTCGCATATAAATATCTTCTCTTCATGATACTACGCTTAACTACTCTCTGGTTGGACACTCTAATTGTTGGTAGGGCTATAATAGCACTCCTCAAAGTAAGTCTTTCCCATCTAGAAACCCCCACACTATCACCTTGACCACTAGATGGTTCCAACAAACACCACAATTTCATAAAGATATCCAACTCCAAATATAACTCGTAAAAAGTATTTGTAATCTCTAGCCTAAGTGCCACCATGGTGTGCACGCTGTCACTTTCACACACATGGGGAGAGCAAAGATCTATTAAAGCACTTCAGTAGCAAGGTAGATCTACTTGATTACAAAGCTCATGATCACAATATGATCATGCATAGAGAGAGAGATATGAACACATAGATGTCGGTAGAGCCCTTAGCCTCAAGGAAGAACTACTCCCTCATCATCATGGGAATCAGCAACGGCGATGGATATGGTGGTGGAGACCGATGGAGATGGCTCCGGGGGCACTTCCCCGTCCCGGCAGGGTGCCGGAACAGAAACTTTCTGTCCCCTGAATCTCCCCTTCGGTGGCGGCGGCGTTGCGGAACTTTTCGTGGCTAGAGGATTGATTATCTAGGGTTTCTGCCTCGGGAGGAATATATAGGCGAAGGAGGCAAGGTCGGTGGCCAGCCAGGGGGCCCACACCATGCCCTGACGCGACCTGGGGGTACCCGCGCCTAGGGGGTGTGGCCAGGACCTGGTCCTCCTCCGTCTCGTATTCTGGCTCCATGAGTCTTCCGGTAATGTATGAACTTTGGCTTTTGTCCCGTCCAATACTGAGAATATTCATTTTCTGACTTTCCTGGAACCAAAAACAGTAGAAAACAGGCAGCTGGCACTGTGGCACTTGTTAATAGGTTAGTCCAAGAAATCATATGAAAAGTACTCCAAAGTGTGGACAAAATACAAGAAAGTAGATAAAACCAAGCATGGAACATCAAAAATCATGGATACATTAGCAACATATCAATCTAGTCTCATTAATTAAGAGACAATCATAGGATAACGACGATGCAGTTTTGCTATAGCAAAATATGCGACTAACTATAGAGAAAATATTTCCAAGACATAAGGTTAAATCAGCCAAAGTAAAAAACTTACCCGTCGAAGTTATCAAGGTTGAAGGAGTCCTCTAACTCATCCTTCTCCTCCCTTAGCTTCTTCCGTGCGGGAGGAGCTATAGCGCACATGGGCACTGCAGGGATTAGAGCTTCCACCTCCGTCGAAGGACCCTTCGGCGTATCCGGTGACGAGGCATCCGAGTCCTCGCTTTGGGAGCGCTTGCGAGTGCTGCCCCCGATGGACTCGGGGGCTGCCTGCTCCTCAACAACAGGGACAATCGAGATAGATTTGTCCTCCACCTCCGCCTTAGGAGGAATTATCCCTTCCGGCTGGGGAGGCAGGACGATCGCCACCTTCCATTCCTGTAACAAATAGGCACAATGGCATCACAATAAGTCTTGCAGGCAATCGGAGAACCACAGAAGAAGCAATAATAAAGTTACCACTGGTAGAGGGTGACTCGCGCAAAACGGGATCATGACTGAGTCACATGGGAGCTTCTCCTTGGCGGTGAACTTGGTCACCCCCTGAACCTCTTGTCCACTTCACCCGAAAAAATGTTCTCCTAGGAGACGCGTGTGATGTCACCAGCGCCAGTCCAACAGTACATTGGGTGTGCCCTAGCTTGCAGCGGCTGCACCCAGCGACGCATCCAAGTGCGGATGAGGTCCAGGCCTTCAATCTCCTTTCCTCGAATGAGCTGGAGGTCACAGACGTGCTTGTACAAGAGTTCGACGTCCTCAGCCTCACCGAGCACCACTATATTCTTCCAAGATATTCTCTTCTTCAATTCCGCCTTTGGGTTAAAAGGAGCAAGCCCGTAAAGCTCACCCTCGACCTTCTGATCGCGGATGTAAAACCACTTCTCCCTCCACCCCTGGACGGAATCGGAGCTCTTGAGGGAGATGTAATGGACAGTCGTGTCCACATGGATACTGCAGCCTCCAATATCGTAGACCACAGACCCAGAACCCGACTGCCGCTTCAGCTTGAAGAGATTTTTGAGTAGGCCGAAGTGCAGTTTAATCCCGAGCCAGCACTCGCAAAGAGTGATATAGCACGCAATGTGCAGAATCAAATTTGGGGTCAGCTGATGCAGCTGCAGCCCATAAAAACAAAGTAACCCTCGCACAAACTTGTGAAGGGGGAGAGAAAGGTCCTGAAGCACGAAGGCAAGGAACATCACCCGAAATCCAACAAGGGGATCGGGGATTACCTCCAAGCCAGGCATCTTGCAGTCTTTTTCATCAGGGGGAAGAAGACCGTCCTGGCGGTGTTGCCTGAGCTCATGTTCCTTGATGGTGGTGTAGCTCCAAGAGTCATTGGCGACATGCATCCACGCGCCTTTCTTTTTTCGGCCACAGTAGCGGTGCCGAACCGGCAGCGACGGTGCCCTTTTTCTTGGTTGCAGCAGCGACGGCAGTAGATCTATACGTGGTTGCACCCTTCTTCTTCCCCATCTTCCACTGGTGATGGGATCGCAGAAAGTAGCTTGGAAAGGATTTGAGACTGTCCAGTGTAGCGGTGGGGGCTGATACATTGCAAATGTATCTATAATTTTTGATGTTCCATGCTTGGTTTTATCCATTTTCTTGTGTTTTGCCCACACTTTGGAGTACTTTTCATATGATTTCTTGGACTAACCTATTAACAAGAGCCACAGTGCCGGCTGCCTATTTTCTGCTATTTTTGGTTCTAGGAATGTCAGAAAATGAATATTCTTGGAATTGGACGGGACAAAAGCCAAAGTGCCTATTTTTCCGGAAGTCATCAGATGCCAGAATATGAGACGGAGATGGGCCAGAGGGTGGCCACCACCTGACCGCGTGGCCAGGCTTGGCCCGTGCCAGGGGGTGGTGTGGCCAGCCCAGGCACCCCCTCGACCTCTCCTTTCGCCTATATATTGCCCTTGGGACGAAAACCCTAAGCACCCGATCAAAAATCCACGAAAGAGTCTGTAGCCACCGTCATCTCCATCCCTAGATCAGGAGGGATCTGAAGCTCTTCCCGGCACCCTGCCGGAGAGGGGAATTCACCCTGGAGGCCTTCTTCATCACCATGCAAGCCTCCGGGGTGATGCGTGAGTAGTTCATCCTTGGACTATCGATCCATGTAGTAGCTAGATGTCTGGTTCTCCTCCTTTTTGCTTTCATGTCTAGATCTTGTGAGCTCCGTTCATGATCAAGATCATCTATTTGTAATTCTGCATGTTGTGTTTGCGGGGATCCGATGGATATTGAGATGCTATTTCAGATTGATTATTGATTCTATCATGTCTTCGTTATTTGTGATTTTGCATGCTTTCCGTTGTTAGTAGCTATCTTGGCCAAGTAGATGGTAGCAACTCCAAGAGTTAGTATTTATGCTCGATAGTGGGTTCATGCCTCTAGTAATCTGGGGAAGTGACAGAAATATCTAAGGTACTAGATGTGCTATTGCTACTAGGGAGAAAACAACAATCCTTTGTTCATAGAACAATCGTATTGTTTACTTTACACGCAATTTGTAAAGCAATAATCTGTTGCTTGCAACTTAATACTGGAGGGGGTTCGGATGATAACCTGAAGGTGGATTATTAGTCATAGATGCAGTTAGATGGCGGTCTATGTATAATGTTGTAATGCCCAATCAAGTTCCAAAGGAGTCAAGATGATCAGTATATGCATGTATTTCTTTCTCGATGTTTCTCAATTGCCCCGCTATAATTTGTTCACCCAGCATGTTATCTATCTTAAGGATAGCCACCTCTAGTGAACTATGGATCCCGGTCCTTTTCTTTTACGTACAATCTATAAACTTTTTACTGCTTTGTGTTTACTTTCTGCAAACTATTACTTCCTTCCATTTGATACGTTTAATCCTTTGTTTTCAGCCAAACATGGTGAGATTAACAACCTCATCGCAAGTTGGGGACAAAGTTTTGTGGTTGTGTTGTGTAGGTCTCCACGTTGATACTAGCACCGGTAGTGCGCCCTGCCAAGGCTCAGCTAGCAACACCTTTGGGGTGTTTCCTTGCTCCTACTGGTTCGATTAAACCTTTGGTTTCATAACTGAGGGAAACTTGCTGCTGTGCTCATCATACCTTCTGTTGGGAATATGCCCTAGAGCCAATCATGTATGATGATATTCCTGTGTATTCATAAGGTTATGGTCCATGTACGAACTGCTGATATGTATCATCAAATATGTGATTTGATTATGGAACTACATATTCATGTTGTTCATACTAATTGTCCTTGGTCATTGAGGTTGTGCCGGACACACAAGTTAGACCAATGTGAAAGTCGGCAGATGACTAGGTTCCACTTGTCATGGGCATGGAGATGCTATTCCGACTTACACGGATTCGGCTAAAGAGTTTAGCGAGTCGGACTGACCCATATTGAGATGCAATGAACAAGTCGTCATTTGCATGTATCAATCAATGTAATCCTTAGACCTGAGGTTATTGCACAATCCGAGTTGAGGATCTCTGACTTAGGTTCTGTCAAACGCTGTTCCATCACTGGGCAGTTATAAAGGCGGAGTTCGGGTCGACTGAGAATCAAGCTGTGTGATGTGAATAACCAAGACGGGATTTTGCCCCTCCATCTGGAGAGATATTCTCTGGGCCCTCTCGGAAGATATGATTCGGAAAGCATGGCCAAGTGTGTCACGGTTAAGTGTTAACCGAGGCAGCCAACTAAGAGTTAGTCGGATGAATCACTTATCTCGGATCGAGAAAGAGAGTCGGACTATTTAAGGGATGACGATCACTCGCCTATAGTCCGACAAGGTATATCGTGAGGCAAAAGGGACTCAGACAAAAGTCGCATTGGAAAGGTATGTCGTCATCACTTATTGGTACTTGGGAGTTGGGATGTTCTGCTAGGAGCCGCTACCAACTGATCGACCACGAGTGAGACTCGGAATCGTGTCCGGGTTACCATGAGCCTGTCGGGTCACACACTTAAGAGCGGGAGCAAGTTTGGGTTAGACCCAAATAGAGACATGGTCTTAGTCAGCAAGTGAGACTTGCAGTGGCTAATATAGGCCTTTTAGTGAATGGGCCATAAGTGAGTGGAGCCCACTTTCACTCCCTATATAAGCTAGGGCGCAGGTGCTTAGAGCACAAGGTTAGGTCACTCCATGTGTTGGAAACCCTAGCCCCAGTCCGTCCTGTCGCCGCCGTACCAGACCTAGCAGTCCATCGTCGGCGCTCCTCCTCGTATGTGTGGATACCGACGGAGGTGCTGTACGTTCAGCACTTTGACGATCGTGAAGAAAGAAGGGATCGTGGATCGTGGAACCGGAACGGATCACGAGGACTTCACTGCATCAATTGACGTGCTTCATCAATTCTGCAACTGCGCGTCTAGTGGTAATCCTCGTGGCCTTCTACCTGAGCTGGATCTTGGGATCACCGCGTAGGGAAAAGTTTTGTTTATCTCTACGTAGCCCAACAGTGGTATCAGAGCGCTAGCTTCTGGTTTTAGGCTCGAGATCGTGCATATGTGATATGCGGTTGGCGTTAGATTGGATCTAATTGCAGTTTTGGTGGTCGATCTATGAGATAGATCGGTTTTGTACAAAGTTGATTGGATCAACTGTACTCGGGGGAATGGATGATCTGGTTTCCGTGATCTAACTGCTAAGGTCGTGGAACGACATACCCCTACCGGTTGGTTTCCGCCATCGGGGTAGACTGTGACACGTAAACCCGGATGCAGTGATCGAAGATCAAAGAGTTTGATTGAATCGGTGTCTGGATCGGATTTGGGTAAAATTGTTTTATCCGATGATGAAATCCATGTCCAGAATGCAGATGATCGAACCGCCGGCTTCACCCTATCATAGCACCTTAGATGTCGTTGCGAGTTTCACAACGCCGGTAGATATCGTATCTATGCATAACTTGTTTTTGCAGGATGATGTTGTGAATGGTATGGCTTATGTGCATGTGATGTGTGTAATCCATACGTGATCTGCGTATCATGGATTTTGTCAGCCGGCTGGAGCCTAGGTGCTGTCATCTTATTGTATAACGGCCTGCGTGTCGGATTCTCTGTGTAATTTGCATTACAAGATAATGTAGCTGTTTGGAGAATCCGGAAGGCATGCAAGTTGGTGTACAAGTCGGCTACATGGTGTAAGATGGCACATGAAAAGAGTTGACACGAGTCGGATTACATGCTTTATGGAGATGGAGATCACCATGAAGAGAGCCATACCATTTCACATTATAATTGCTTTATTATGTGTTATTGTTATGTCTCTATTTTACCTCTGTTAGATAGTTGGTAGAAAATAATCCCTCAAAGAAGGTCTAGTCGGTTTCGCCGCCAGTGTTGCACCATCACAAGTCGGACATTTTTGGTAGTAGGCTCATAAAATTGAGGTGCTATCAATTCTTTCCGACTAGGTGGGTTCGAGTCGGACTCTTACAGCGGTAGCACTTGGTAATCTAGACAGGTCTATCACAACGGTTGGGGAATTGGGGAAAGGTCGGATGGAAGCCGGGGCATGTGATGCCACCCATCCAACATGAGTCGTATGAGATACGATTGACAAGGAGTTATCTACCTAGATCACTTGACGGCTAGCGGTGATGCTAAAGCTCACTAGTCGACTTGCTTATTTAGGGTCCTGAATCACTAAGTAACCATCTGAGGGGTGTTGGTTCTAGTGGGAGCATAAATATTAAAGTGTTTAATATGCTTGCTCTTTTATGGATACATGTCTTAAGTGTTTTGCATATTTTCTGTTGTAGATCAATGGCACCTAGCAGTCTTCCTCAGATTTCCGGTTTTTCTTTGAGAACCATCTTAGAGAAAGATAAGATGAATGGAACTAATTTCACCAACTGGTATCGTAATCTGAGAATTGTTCTCAAACAAGAAAAATGGACCGTGTCCTAGACAACCCACTTCCAGCTGAGCCGGATGAGAATGCGACTGTCGCAGCCACCAATGCCTACCGTCGGATTCGTGATGAATCCACGGAGATTAGCTGTCTTATGCTTGCTCACATGGAACCGGACTTGCAGCAGCAGTTCGAGAATGTTGAGGCCTACGATATGATCGAAAGCCTCAAAAGTATGTTCCAGGCTCAGGCAAAGACTGAGAGGTATCAAGTCTCTCAGGCTTTGTTGAGCTGCAAGCTTAAGGATGGCGATCCACTGAGTCCGCATGTGATCAAGATGGTTGGTTACGTGCAGTCTCTGGAAAGGCTTGGCTACCCCATTAGCGAAGAGTTCACTACGGACATAATTCTGAACTCTCTTCCTATTGCGTATGGCCAGTTCATATCGAACTACCATATGCATGGTATGGATAAGAAGCTCACTGAATTACATGGGATGCTCAAGCAGGCTGAGGCGGATCTCAAGAAAGGTGCCAGTCAAGTGTTGATGGTACAAAACAAGGCTAAGTTCAAGAAGAGTTCTTGGACTAAGAAGAAGAAGGCAAAGTCAGGAGGTAAGGCGGGGGACCCAGTCCAAAGCGCTTTGTGGCATCCCGCTAAAACCACTACTAGAAAATCGTTGTGTTTTTGTGCATTGCATCATCATGACAACATGCTCATGTCATCATGCCACATTGCATTTGGGCATCGTCATCATCATGCATCTGTTGTCTGAAACTATTTTCGAAAAACCCTATTTCTATTTTCTAAATACCTAGCCTTTATTCAAATACAAAACCCGGGCCTCCGGAATATTTTGGTTTGTTTAAATACGGTTTGCAAAAGCCCCGTTTTAAATAATAAAATATTTATATTATTTTTAGGGGGCAGCCGAACCAGGCCCAAACCAGCCCAGCCAGCCACCCCCAATAAAAACCAAACAACCTACCCTAAGTAAAACCCTACCTAACCGACTACCTAACCCCAAACCATCTCCCCACCCTGCCGCCACTCTCTCTCTCTCTCTCTCTCTCTCTCTCTCTCTCTCTCTCTTAGCCACCTCACCTGAGCCAATCCCGGCTCGCCACCTCACCCCATCCCTGCCAACGGGTCCCACCCGCATAGACATGTCCCCCATCCCGCGTCACACCCCATCACCGCACGCAGCCGCCACCCCACTCTCCTCACGCGCGCGCGCAGCCCCCTGGCCCCAGCCTGGCCCCACCTACCAAGCTCATGCAAGCCACCTGCCCCGCACCATCCCGCCTCACGCCAACCCCCCCCCCACTGACAACTTCCCGCCTGGGCCGATCCCCAGGCCCCGTGTCACCAACTCCTGCACACCTCCACCAACCCTCACCCGGCCCCAACACTCGCCCACCTCGCCACCAATCCTGCCACATCTTCCCGTAATCCCCTCCGCCCTTCTCGCCCAACCTAGCTCGCCCACCTACCTCACCGCCATCCTCTGCAGCGCCGTCTCCGAGCAGCGGCAGGCCACCCTCCTCTCCTCCCTAAGCTCTCCCCGAGCAGAGTCTCACCGTGGCGACCCGAGTCCTTCGCTGTCTGCCACCCCGCGCTGCAGGGCGCCTAGGTTTCCTCGCCGGCGGCCACCCTCCTTCGCGCGTCCTTGCTGCGTCGCCTCGCCGCCATCGTTCTTTACCCGGCCGAGCCTCCATGCCTGCAGCCGCGCGGGCCCCCAATGATTCATGCCGATGCCATCTCGCGACCTCCTCTGTACATGGGCTGTGTGTGGCTTTAGTTGATGTGGACGTTGGAGAGCCACATTAGGTATGTGGGTGTAGTGGCATGGTTAATCTGTAGTTGTTACTGTTAGAGTGAGATCGACGCCGACCCGAACAGCAGCGATAAACTGGTGGTAGTGAGGTTCAAGTCCGACAACGACAAGCGAGATGGAATCCGAGGACAACATGATCTTCTTCATGGACACCAAGTTCTTCTTCACAGATCCGAAGACCGATCCTGCCGAAGACCGAACCCTGGCACGCCAAGTTCTTCGACCCCGAGGACCGATCCATTGGAACGACAAGACCTTCTTCCCACACTGATGCCCAAGGACTGGACACCAAGTTCGCCGAGGACCCGGACGGCAAGGTCATCATCCCGAACATCAAGACCAACCCGATACACGGACCCAACAAGATCTTCGCTACGACAAGATCGACACCGACCAGGGCGGATCCGATGATCCTCAGATGCTAAACCAAGTCCTTCTTCCCGGAACGCCAAGCTCACCTTAAGTTGTCCGAGACCGATCACGTCGAACCGCTCCCTGTCGAACCTTGAGTCCGACCCCGAACCCCCCGGAAACCAAGATCTTCCGAACCCAGATGTGTGACCCTAAGCCCCTATTTTTATAATATGACATTATCAACTGTCACATATTAAATTGTTCATGCATGCATACCTATCTGTGTTTTGGGGGCATTATGCCGATTCACTCATAATTAAATATGGAGTCCATCGGCAGGATATCTTTGTCTTATTCCAGACTCCATTTAAATTGCATAGCGAACCGATGCCATGTTTTGCCTTGTTAACACAACATTTAATCTGCGGGGTAGATAAATAACTGGAACCTATTAATTAATTGTCAGGACCCCGGTTCCACTTAATATTGCCTAATTGCACCACATCTGTGCCATGCCATGCATCATATCATAAGCATGCCGGATCTTCTGCCGTAGTATTAAATATTGCATCCGGTGTTTCTTCTAGTGTTTGCTTCTTCGCGGATTAGACCGATGCGTTGATGCGAGTATCGATAAGTTCTTCGGATATGATCCGTCGGCAGTGTTTCCCAGGCGAGCATCTCTCCCCCTTTCTACCTATTTTGCATTTATAGTCTTTATTTCCTCCTGTTGATCTATTGCTATCCGTGTCGCGATGCTTTAGTTTCCGTGCACCAGTTATATCTCGTGCAACCTCTATATTTCCTTGGACACCTCCTAATACCTGTTGTTTGGTAGAAAGATGGCCTTGCGAGTGGTAGTTGCTTGCTCAGGTGCGATCTCGTGTTGTCGAGTACCACAATTGTTGGAATGCTGGCAGATGTTTATGGTGGAGATGATCATGACTTTAAATAGAACTATTAAAAAGCTAGATATAACTAATGCAGATGCATCGGTGGGCAATAGATGTTATTTGGTTCTTCCACGATCACTTGTGTCCCGTAGGACCCCGAGTACTTGATACCTGTTCCTTGACTATTTGCACTATCCACATCCGGGAGACCCTATGGGATCCCCCTGAGCCAGAGCTTGATTCATTTCTATTTCTTGGGGCCACAAGTAGTTTGGGGCTTCATTACTATCCTGTACTTATGCCATGTTTACTGCTTTATTTACCGATGCCATCTCGCGGCACGATTTCGCGGTATCGACAAGCCCAGTCACACTTTCGGGGTCCCAGTCGTTTACAGTCGTTCTCGCAAACCCTGGGTCCATTCCGGAGCCAGCCAACTTTGTTGCGGGTAGCTTAGTGGGGTGGCCCCCTGAAATATATTATGAATCCTGTGATCGCTTTGTCGTGAATGCGTCGTTGGGTTTTGAGTTGGTTTTTCCGAGGTTGATCGAGTGTGTGTTGCTATTTGTGCACCCCTGCAGGGTAAAACTTTCTGAAAGCCGTGTCCGCGGTTATGGACGACTTGGAGTACAGTATCTCGATCATAGACAAGCATAATTAAAGTAGTGCTATAAATTTGACTTAATATGTGACTAGTAATCAGCTCAAGTATAACGGAATGGATATTAAAAATGCCAACAGCCGGTGGATCTGTGGTGATCTGTGTCACACTATACCTGCCTCGTAAGTATTGTAACTCCAATGGAATGTGATAAAAGTGCCAACAACTGCTGGGTTTTGGGATTCCTCGGGACAATTATATCTGACTAGTAAATGTTCCAACTACACCGGATTGTTAACTAAAACTGCCAACTACTTATGCTTCAGGATGACTCATGCTATCTATATCTGATTAGTAAGAGCTTCACCTATAATGGAATGAATAAAATTGCCAACCGTGTGAGTTCCCCGGTCTGACTTCCTCGTTTGGTCTCGAGGGGGAAATACCAGGATGGGTATGTTTGGTGTTAGTCTCAGGTCGGAATCCGAATAGGTCTTCCTTACCCCTCTCTAATAGTCGCTAGTGATACCGAGTCTCTATAGGATGTTTAGTGCCGATGTGCTGCCGCTTCAGCCCACCATACCTGTGTAGGCGTGGACCGCCAAATTCTAGCCTCGCCGTGTACTGGCCTCGGTACTGACGCTCCTCTTTTTCCTTTGCCCTTTGTCGGCACCCCTTTTGTTTTAGCAGGTTTGAGACTGACGTCGTTAGCAGGGTTACCCTTCCGACTTGGCCTGGGCAGGGTTATGGACGCCATTGGTTATTCTTCAGGGCTCTTAGCCCAATTTGCATCTTGTCCGTACTCAGATGCTGTATCGTTTTCAAGGTGATTTGGATCTTTGTATTGTATATCTGTATTCTTGACTCGTTGAGTCGTTGTTGTATATATATATCTGTTCTATGGGTCCCATCGAGGACTGTTGTGTAATGGTATTACTTCATTTTCCACTCGCACGAAAGTGCCTGGTGGGCGTCCTTGAATCGTTTCTATGCGGGTTTGGCGGAAAGGGCTAAAACTTGCATATGGCCGATTTGAGGGTGTTACATGCTTCCTCAGGGACTAAGCCATCTCCTGCAGCCGGATCCACTTGCTTCTACTGCAAGTCGGATGGCCACTGGAAGAGGAATTGCAGCAAGTATCTGGCTAATAAAGCCAAGAGCGGAGGTGTGACTTCCGGCTCAGGTACGCTTGTTTGCAATGTTATAGACATTTATCTTGCTGATGCACCTGGTAGTCCTTGGGTATATGATACCGGATCAGTCATGCACATCTGCAACTCGTTGCAGGGACTGGTAAGAACTAGGAGCGTGGCAAGAGGCGAGGTTGACATTAGAGTCGAAAACAAAGCGAGAGTCGCTGCGTTGGAAGTCGTCACAATGCAACTTCATTTACCTTCTGGATTCATAATGGAGCTAAATAATTATTATTATGTTCCAGTGCTTAGTCGAAACATCATTCCTACCTCATGTTTGATGAGACAGGGCTATGAGTCGAATATTAAGAATAATGGTTGTTCTTTATATTTGAATGATATGTTTCATGGCTTTGCGCCCGTCCGGGACAGGTTATTTATTTTGAATCTCGAGGGTGAATCTGTCTATAACATAAATGTGAAAAGGTTGAAACCAAATGATCTGAATATGACTTACTTTTGGCATTGTCGGCTTGGTCATATAAGTTGGAAACGCATGAAGAAGCTCCATGATGATGGACTCCTAACTTCGTTCGACTTGGAGTCGGTCGAGACATGCGAATCCTACCTTCTCGGCAAGATGACCAAGACACCTTGAAAGAGTTTTGGAAGGGCGTCCGACTTATTGGGACTAGTACATAGTGATGTATGTGGCCCAATGAGCACGACAGCAAGAGGTGGTTATGAGTACTTCATTACCTTCACTGATGATTTGAGTAGATATGGATATATCTACTTGATGAAACATAAGTCGGAAGCCTTTGAAAAGTTCAAGGAATTCTAGAATGAGGTTAAAAAATCAACTTGGCAAGAAAATAAAGTTTCTTCGGTCGGACCGAGGAGGCGAGTACATGAGCCATGAGTTTGATGACCATCTAAAGAATTGTGGAATAGTTCCCCATCTCACTCCTCTAGGAACGCCGCAGAGAAACGGTGTGTCGGAAAGGAGGAATCGGACCTTGTTGGACATGGTACGGTCAATGATGAGTCAGACAGATCTGCCTTTATCATTTTGGGGATATTGTCTAGAAACTACAGCATTCACACTAAACAGAGTACCATCAAAGTCGATAGAGAAGACACCACATGAGATGTGGACTGGCAAGATGCCGAGTTTGTCTTTTCTTAAGATTTGGGGTTGTGAAGCTTTTGTCAAGCGACTTCAGTCGGACAAGCTTATAGCTAACTCGGATAAGTGTATTTTCGTGGGGTATCCGAGGGAAACCTTGGGTTACTACTTCTACAACCGAGAAGAGGGCAAAGTGTTTGTCGCTCGAAACGGTATCTTCCTTGAGAAAGAGTTTCTCAGTCGGGGAGTCAGTGGGAATACGGTGCATCTTGAAGAAATTCAAGAGATACCGGCAAGCAGCGAGTCGGCAAAAGCCTTAGAGGTTGAGCCGGACATGGTACCTGAGCCGGAAATTGCACCGACACTGCGAAGATTGGCCAGATTGCAAAGTGTTCGTGATGTATTGCTGTTAGACAGTGATGAGCCGGCAACTTATTCGGAAGCGATGGTGGGTTGTGATTCCGAGTCATGGCTTGGAGCCATGAGATCCGAGTTAAAGTCCATGGATGAAAATCAAGTTTGGAACTTTGTTGATTTGCCATACGGTGCAAGACCCGTCAAGTATAAATGGGTCTTTAAGAAGAAAACTGATATGGATGGAAATGTTTCTGTCTATAAAGCACGGCTTGTCGCGAAGGGGTTCCGACAAGTTCAAGGAGTTGACTACGATGAGACTTTCTCTCCTATAGCGATGCGGCAGATGGATGTCAAGACGGCTTTCCTTAATGGAAATTTAACCGAGGACGTGTATATGATACAGCCCGAGGGTTTTGTCGATCCGGCTAATGCTGACAAGGTATGCAAACTTCGGAAATCCATTTATGGGTTGAAGCAAGAATCTCGGAGTTGGAACATTCGCTTTGATGAGGTAGTCAAATCGTTTGGCTTCATCAAGAGTGATCATGATTCTTGTTTATACAAGAAGTTTAGTGGGAGCAAAGTGAACTTTCTGATCTTATATGTGGATGACATATTACTGATTGCAAATGATGTCCAGATGTTGCAAGAGACCAAGGAATCATTAGAAAGGAGTTTTTCGATGAAAGACTTGGGTGAGGCGACTTACATACTAGGAATACAGATCTATAGAGATAGATCAAGGCGGCTCATTGGATTGAGTCAGAGTACATATTTTGACAAAGTGTTGAAGAAGTTCAACATGGAATTGTCTAACAAGGGGTTCTTACCGATGTCCCATGGCGTAAAACTTAGCAAGACTCAGTGTCCTTCGACAACTGATGAGCAAAGTCGGATGAGTGCGATTCCGTATGCTTCTGCAATTGGATCCATCATGTACGCTATGATTTGTACTAGGCCAGATGTTTCCTGTGCTCTAAGTGTGGTGAGTAGGTACCAGGCTGATCCTAGAGAAATCCACTGGGCAACGGCTAAAAATATCCTCAAGTACTTGAGAAGGACTAAGGATATGTTCCTGGTTTATGGAGGTGAGGATGAACTCAATGTAAAGGGTTACAGGGATGCGAGTTATCTCACTGACTCGGATGATTCTCATTTGTAATCCGGATATGTGTTTGTGATAAACGGAGGGGCTGTGAGCTAGAAAAGTTCTAAGCAAGAAACGGTGTCTGTGTCTACGACAGAGGCTGAGTATATTGCTGCCTCGGAGGCGGCAAAAGAAGCCATTTGGATGAGGAATTTCCTCATGGGTCTTGGTGTGGTTAAGGGCTCGTCCAATCCGTTAGACGTGTATTGTGACAACAATGGTGCTATTGCACAAGCCAAGGAACCTAGACAACACCAGAAGAACAAACATATACTAATGCGGTACCACCTTATTCGCCAGTTCGTGGATCAAGGTGATATCAAGTTATGCAAGGTACACACGGATGCAAACATTGCGGATCCGTTGACAAAGCCACTTCCACAGCCGAAGCATGAGGCGCACCTGAGAGCAATGGGCATCAGATGCCTGGACGTGTGATGTCGGAAGATTGACTCTAGTGCAAGTGGGAGACTGTTGGGAATATGCCCTAGAGGCAATCATGTATGATGATATTCCTGTGTATTCATAAGGTTATGGTCCATGTACGAACTGCTGATATGTATCATCGAATATGTGATTTGATTGTGGAACTATATATTCATGTTGTTCATACTAATTGTCCTTGGTCATTGAGGTTGTGCCGGACACACAACTTAGACCAATGTGAAAGTCGATAGATGACTAGGTTCCACTTGTCATGGGCATGGAGATCCTATTCCGACTTACACGGATTCCACTAAAGAGTTTAGCGAGTCGGACTGACCCATATTGAGATGCAACGAACAAGTCGTCATTTGCATGTCTCAATCAATGTAATCCTTAGACCTGAGGTTATTGCACAATTCGAGTTGAGGATCTCCGACTTAGGTTCTGTCAAACGTTGTTCCGTCACTGGGCAGTTATAAAGGCGGAGTTTGGGTCGACTAAGAATCAAGCTGCGTGATGTGAATAACCAAGACGGGATTTTGCCCCTCCATCTAGAGAGATATTCTCTGGGCCCTCTCAGAAGATATGATTCGGAAATCATGGCCATGCGCGTCACGATTAAGTGTTAACCGAGGCAGCCGACTAAGAGTTCGTCGGATGAATCACTTATCTCGGATCGAGAAAGAGAGTCGGACTATTTAAGGGATGACGATCATTCGCCTATAGTCCGACAAGGTATATCGTGAGGCAAAAGGGACTCAGACGAAAGTCGCATTGGAAAGGTATGTCATCATGACTTATTGGTACTTGGGAGTTGGCATGTTCTGCTAGGAGCCGCTCCCAACTGATCGATCACGAGTGAGACTCGGAATCGTGTCCGGGTTACCATGAGCCTGTCGGGTGACACACTTAAGAGCGGGAGCAAGTTTGGGTTAGACCCAAACAGGAAACCTATTTGGGTTGGACCCAAACAGAGACATGGACTTAGTCAGCAAGTGAGACTTGCTGTGGCTAATATAGGCCTTTTAGTGAATGGGCCACAAGTGAGTGGAGCCCACTTTCACTCCATATATAAGCTGGGGCGTAGGTGCTTAGAGCACAAGGTTAGGTCACTCCATGTGTTGGAAACCCTTGCCCCAGTCCGTCCTGTCGCCGCCGTACCGGACCTAGCAGTCCATCGCTGGCGCTCCTCCTCGTACGTGTGGATACCGACGGAGGTGCTGTACGTTCAGCACTTTGATGATCGTGAAGAAAGAACGGATCGTGGATCATGGAACCGGAACGGATCACGAGGACTGCACTGCATCAAGTGGCGTGCTTCATCAATTCCGCAATTGTGCGTCTAGTGGTAATCCTCGTGGCCTTCTACCTGAGCTGGATCTTGGGATCACCGCATAGGGAAAAGTTTTTTATCTCTATGTGGCCCAAAACCTTCCTCTTGGGGTTCTCAACTAGCTCTACATCAACACCGAGCCATCAAGCATTTTTCTGGCGCCGTTGCCGGGGAGTCAAGGACATCTTCACAAGGGGAGTCCCTCATAACCAATCTCTTTACTTTGTTATTTTTGATTTGCTTGGTTTCTTTTTGCTTTGTTTGCTTGTTTCTTTATCAAAAAAACAAAAAAAAATAGTTTTACTTGTTCGCTTTCTTTATTGAAAACACAAAAAAATAGTTATTATCTTAAGTTGCTATTGTTTCTAGCCTTGCTCCAATCACTATGTCACCCGAGGAAATGGTTTTCACTTTTAAACAAGGAATTGAGGAAAGCTTCAAGGAAGCTTGGTCTAGAATCTCTGATCTACATGAAAAAAAATGAGCCTAAAATGACTCAAAGCTTGTTCCTTAGTAGTTTTTACCTTGGAATTGCTCTTTGCTATAGATACGCTTTAGATGCTGTTGTGGGAGGAGATTTCCTCCAATGTAATGACGATGATGCTATTAATGCTATAAAGAAATTGATCCTCACTTACAACTTGCCTAGCCAAACTGATATTTCTTTCGCAAGAATATTTGCTAGATTGAACACTCTTGAGACTTGCACTGCTAGCTTAAAAGATTGCTATAATACGCTTAGGGAGCATCACAATTATGTTCCCATAAATTCTGAACCATCAAAGTGGCTCCCTACAATAAAGATTGCGATAAATACTGAAACTTTTCAAGCCTGTTGTGATATCATGTCTGAATTTTTTCTTATGCCCAAAGATATTTATGAATCTCTGAATGTTTGGGGGCTTAGTGAAGGAGGAAAAGAAATATCTCTTGCTAATAATGCTACCATTTTACCTATTGGAATAGCTGAAGGAGTATTTACAAAGATCCTTGGGAAAATGATTTCTACTGATTATCTTGTCATTCAATGTGCAGGAAAAGGACAAATTACACTTGGAAGGTCCATATTAGAACTTCTTGGAGCAATAATAGATGTGGGAAAGGGGACCATGCATCTTTATTCCCCACCAAACAATCATATTTTCCCCAAGGTTAAGAATAAAAGTAAGAGAGGTAAGGGCAAGAAATTTGGTTTTAATGCTTCTTCGAACACTTGATTCTTTCTTGCTTCTTATGCCTAACTTAAAGACGTTAAAGAAAAGTACTTATTGGGAGATAACCCAAAAGTTTTAGATAAGTCTTGGAAGTTATTACCTCTTGAAAGGATAGAGATGTCGCCTAGAGGGGGGGTGAATAGGCAATTTCAAAACTATTACTGTTTTGGCTTGATAGAATGCGGAATTAAACTAACGTTTATTTTACAAGCACAAAACCTAAATACACTAGGCTCAACTAAGTGCACCAACAACCAGATAAGCTAAGCAAGATAACACAAGATAAATATACCACAAGTGATAATCAAGATATAAGTACTTCAAGCTCGATGGCTATCACAAGGAAAGTAAGCTCGGGTATAGAGATAACCGAGGCACGTAGAGACGAAGATTTATTCCCGTGTTCCCTTACAAGTAAGGTACGTCACGTTGGAGAGTTGTGGGATTCCACGAAGGATTTCCCAACGCCATGAAGGCTCACCTTCTTCTCTGAGTCTATCCCATGAAGGAATAGGCCCTTTCCTTATGGCTAGGTTTTCCTCCACTCCGGAGATGGCAAGATCCACAACCACTTCACAAGCTCCACGAAGGAGAAGCCCAGGTCTCTTCACAATCTTCCACGAAGAGGACACCGTGGCACCAACCGCCAAGCCAACTAGGAGGTCACCCTCCAAGAGAAACAAGCTCACGGTCTCTCACTCAAACAAATCGTAGTGGAGAGCTCAACACTTATGCAAGAATGCAAAGCAAGAACACCAAGGGCATTCAAATCCCTCACTCTCAAATCCCACCAAAGCAACAAGTGCTAGGGAGGAATTAGAGAGGAAGAACAATGGTGGAAGTCAACCAATGACTTCAAGATCTAGATCCAAAGGGTTCCCCTCACTTAGAGGAGGAATTGATTGGTGGGGATTGTAGATCTAGATCTCCTCTTCCAAAGCCCTCAAAAAGATGCAAGAATCATAGGAGGGAAGGGAGAGGAAGCAAGCTCAAGAGGGTCAACAATGGAGGTCGATTTTGGGCTCAAGAACACCCAAAAACGTTGGGGGAAGAACCCTCTTTTATAGGGGAAAGCAAATATGGTCGTTGGAGAGAAAACAGTGAAAACTGGGTTTCAAAGGCGGTTGGACCAGCCCCAAAACCGGGAAACTTGATCCCCAGGCCAGGGGACCGACCTACAAACCGAAATACCTCTGTTTGCCAACCCGAAATAGACTCGGTGGCGAAAACCGGAAAATCCGGTCTGAGATCCCATCTACCGGAGCTAGAACTAGACCGTCCGGTGTGGGACTCGGTTGAACCGGATCCACAATCGGGATGAAACAGATTTCACGAAAAACGCAATAACTTTTGCATCTGGAGTCTGATTTCGATGATCTTGGGCTTGTTTTGACGAGGACAACAAGCTCTACAATATAGTGCATGAAAACATCATAGTCCAACAAAGGAGGATAGAACCAAATTAGGAAAGGTATGAAGCCTCCCTATAAGAAGAACAGGTAAAACCTTCAAACTCGAAAACGCCATAGAAGATGCATACGAATTCTGTTTTCGATGAACTTGAGCTGTTGAAGAGCTAGCAACAAGCTAAAGAACCTCACATGGAGAAACACCAAGAAGCAACAAAATATTAAGATGCAAAGTATGCAAAGGATTGAGCTCCCTACGACGATGTGATCAAGTTACCCAACCGAAAGCCCCTCTTGATAGTGCGGCTATCTATCCTATAACCCGGTCTCCCAACAACCACCTTGAGACCGGTAAAAGGAAAACCTAGCAAGGTCATACCTTTGCCTTGCGCATCCCGCTTGATCTTGATGACAACTCTTCAAGCTCCATCCAAGCCAGAATGCACCACTTAATCATTGTTGCTTCGTGCAGACTCATAATTTGCTCCCCCATACACCACTATGGGATATCTTCATTAAGACACGTCTTAACATGTACATTATCACCAATATCGATGGCAAGCTTCAAGCAAATGATCTTCTCGAGATGCTTATCTTGAACTTGCCCTTCTCAACCTTGATGGCGATGACCACTTGATGCCATCCTCTCATGGGCTATTGAGATCTTCACTTTTGAAGCATGCCCATGGAAAGATACCTATCCCATATATAAAACACAAAGGAACATATATAATGGGTTAGTTCATGATGCATAAGTGACAAGGCTTACCACACCACAAGATCCATGTGGTACATTCTTTATGCTTCTTGTGTTGACCAACTTGAAATCACTCTTCACTATTTGCATTGGTCAACCAATTGTCTTCTCATGCTCCATCTCAATATCTTGAGGTACATAAGGAACTCTTCATTTGATTACATGCTCTAAATCTTAATCAACCATAGCTCAACTAATGAGGCTATCATGACACCGACTTAGAGCCATATCTTGAATTCTTCTATTGAGATCACACTCTCAAGATCTTGAACATATCATATTCTTATCTTCAATTCGATGATCTAGATGCCAAAACTCAAGGTTATCTTTATCTTCATGGCATCCATACTTGAATCCAACATATGGACTACAAGCATGACCTATGGAATATTCCTTCATATAAAACTCAATGAAAACATTAGTCCATAGGGATTGTGTTGGGGATATACTTTCCAGGCATCCTCACAGTTCCTCACTGACCAGGGTGGCCCACTTCGGGTTAGAGCTTTGCTTCACGGCCAGCCTAGTCAGGGAGAGAAGACGGAGTCCAATCCGTCTACGGGAAGGCCCAGAAGACTTATCGACTTAGGCCCATAATGTTACTTGTAGTTCAAGATGTACTCTATAACCAACTCTTAGTCGTAGCCGGATTGATCTCTCCTGTAAACCCTAGGCCGGATATCTATATAAGCCGTCCTAGGGTGAGCCTTTAGGGCAACACAATACTTTAGATCCTCAACTCGCACAGGAGATACCCTTGTAACCCATATGCCGGCTCTGCTGTATTACTGGATTGCTAGCAGGAGTAGGATTCGTCCAAAGCCGGCGGATTCAAACCTGGGTAAACTTGTGTGCCCACCGTCCCGGAATACCGTACGTCTCACACCCCTCTCTCCCGCACGCCTCGAGGACCCCCTCATGGCGTACTTGTCCTCAATCCGACGACAGTTGGCACCCACCGTGGGGCAAGTGAGCTTCGGATCTACGTTTCGAGCGAAATCTGCAAGAATCGGAATCGGCGAGACCATCACCGTCGGTCGCATCCTCTACGTCAGCGACGTCCCTCTCATCATTCTCGACGAGACTTGGATTCCGGCTAGGGAGGCCGTGACTGCCTATACAATCATGTCTTGTGGCGAGATCGATGTTTACATCGGTTTCGCTGTACCTGCCCAACCCACCCAGCGGTGATGATAGAGGCAGAAGAATCTTCTGGGTCCCCTTTGTCCACGGAGGCGGCAGAGTTCCGGATCTCAGAAAACCCTAATCCCACCCAGCCCGCACTAGTTGCGGAGATAGTGGAGAAATCTGAGCCTGAAGAAGACCTCGCGGTCCAAGTCGAATCTAGAGTGGATCTCCCTGGAGAAGCCGGATCCTAGATCGACCCACCCGTGGAAGTCGAAATCCAGGTGGAGCATATCAACGACACTGATTCCGGCTCTGACGATGTCGGGACTGACAGGCCTTTCCACAGGTACACACTAAGACATATGATACTGCAAGGCGCAAGCGTAGATGCAATCCTCGAAACCATTAAAAGTTTTGACATGGCTGATCGCGAAAGCCGCAGGTACCTCAGGAAGCACGCGTCGCACTTCGTCGGATATGTTGATCCAGATCCGGCTCTGCCGATGCTGGAGAAAACACCGACTCGGTGCTGGAGGCAATTGGAACAAACGCCGACGTTCTCGCATCCTCGGATGAATCTATGACGTCGGCAGATTTCCGAAAGTTCTCCGCGGAATATAAAGAGGAGTACAACTCCAAAGCTGCAGAAGAAGGAGAAGCCATGGATGAAGGATCCGGAGAACACTCTCCCAAAGCGCCGGATGACATGGACGTCGGAGATAATCCCGAAGTCCAAATGTCTGAAAGTACCGATCAGAGCTTGACTCCGGGAAACGGACCCAAAGCCGTCTTTGCTACCGGCGCTGCCAAGAAGGCAAAGAAGAAGAACGAGAAAAACAAGACCCCGGCAAAAGACCCTCTGACAGAGGAGGTGATTGCCGAGGAATACGAGGAAGACTCGGATGGAGCACTTATCCCAGACGAGCCGAAAAAAGAAGCATCGGTGGATGGACACGTGATCACAGAAGGTGCGCGTAAACTCATCGATGCCGCATTAACCACACCTATCCCTATAGCTGCAGAACTTACTGCAGATGAGCTGGACGAAAGGGCCCAAGCCCTAGAAGCGCATCGTCAACAACTCCTCGATGAATCCAAAAACATCGAGGTGGAGAAGAAACGCATGTCAACCAAGGAATACATGTCTCAGTTGCATCAGAAGACACGGAAGCGTCACATCAATGATGACCAATTCCCACGTGTCTGTGCTGTCCTTTTCGGGGACAAGATGGGGAAGCCACGGAAAGACAGCAATGGAGACTGGGTATACCCAACCCCAGTACAGAATACCGTGGCAGCCCGAGAAATTCTATCGGCTAATCCAGGACCAGAGGAGATCCGTTTGGGTATCAAGTTACTCAACAAGGGACTGGAGCAGCAGAAGGTCGCCCTGTCCAGAAGTCAAAAACTGGTCTCAGATTCTGACCAATGTCACACAGATTCGGCATGAGCTGACGTAAGATCCCATTACGTTCGGGCGCGGTACCATCACCCCGAACGCAGGGAAGACAATTATTCAAGAATCGGATCTTCGGGACAGCATCACAGAGCTACACATAACTGGAGCAATGTCGCCCCAGCGGCAGAAAAAGACGCAATCGCTGCACTGAATCTGAGGAATCCTCCTCGACGAGAGTTCAACGATCGAAAGGGAGAAGATAAGGAGAAATGTCGGGAGGAGGATCGTCAGAGAATGCCACCTCCTAGACATGTGAGTCGTCCGGCTGAGCCTCACTATGGTGGGAACGACGGACGAAGGAACGACGGAAACCATGCTGGAACAAGCCGGCATGGGGCTCGTCGTAGTCAAGAACCTCCCTGGAACCAGAATAATGACGCTCCGGACAAAGACCGGCGATCAGCCGGAAACAATTCAGCTGCCCCACCCCCTCCACCAGGCAGTTATCACAATGGCCCCCAAGGAGGGCAAGGAGGACGACATGTCGGAGGAGCTGGTGGTAGAAGCCGAAGTCCGGCTCCAAGGCACCGCAGCCACAGCCGACATTCGGGACGATCTCTATCCCCGAATGATGCAAGGCACAGGATCAACTCCAACATAGAAGCTCGACGCTATGAAAACGATGACGTGTACGTGGGCCCAAAGTGCTTCGGACCACGCATCAGAGCTACAAAATTCCCGGAAGGATTTGCTATCTCAAGACATATCCAAGCCTACGACAGCATTGCTCAGCCAGACACCTGGTTACAGGACTTCTTCCAAGCTTGCTGCATCGTTAAAGGCGGAAACAACCTGGTCGCAACCCGATATCTCCCACTTATGTTGCGGAAGACGGCACGATCATGGCTCAATGAACTTCCGGCAAACACCATCCATAACTGGTATGACTTGCAAAGTGCATTCTTTCAGAATTTTGAAGGCACATATCGGAGGCCCTATTCGGTCGGAGACCTACAGCGTTGCACCCAGAAAGCCGGAGAAACTTGCCGGGATTACCTCGGATGATGGATCGACACCAAGAACTCCTGTGAAGGAGTAAACAATCAAACTGCGATTGAAGCTTTCATCGCAGGACTCCCAATTGGTCTACTGCGTCACCGCTTGAAGTGCGACAAGGTCACTGATTTGGGAGAGATGATAGAAACAGCAAGAAAGTATGCAGACACTGATGACGACGCAGAAGGATTACTCAACGTCCTGGTTGTACCTCAGTCGGCAAAGACAAAGCAACAAGCTCAGAAGCGCAAAAATACCTCGGAAGAAAAACCCAACACGGAGACAGCGGTGGTCACTACTGTATCTGGGTCTGGAGGACGAGGAGGACGTGGCGGAGGCCACGGGCGTGGCCGTGGGACATCAAGGGTCCAAGGTAGAGGAGAGCAACAACCAGGCAAAACCTACACTTGGGCCGGCATTGCTAATAACCCATGTGTGCATCACTTGGACGCCAATGGGGGCTCGTCCCGCACCAACGCTGAGGGTCGTTTTAATGACGACATCAAGAGAGATGATACCGTGGGCTACAAAGCTAAGCAGAAGAAGGGAAAGAAAAATCCCGAAAAAGACAAGGAGACCAAGGAAGATTCCGACATGGAGGAAGCTGATGCTTCAAATCCCAAGTCGGAAGGGAAGAAGACTTTTCCCACCAAGAAGGACACTTACGTCACCTTCCTCGGATCTCAACCAGCGAAGGTCAAGAAAGAAGTTCTCCACGAGCTCAATGCAACAGTTCCGGCTGTCCCTCAATATCTGGACTGGTCGGAGGTGGCAATCACATTTGACCACGCTGATCATCCGCCTAAGCTACATAGGCGAGGAAAATACGCCTTAATCGTCAATCCACTTATTGATGGTTATGGTTTCTCCAAGACCCTCATGGACTGTGGCAGCAACATCAATATTCTCTATGTCGAAACGCTACGCCGGATGAAGATCTCAGAAACATAGCTGAACCATAGCTCTATGATCTTTCACGGAGTTGTCCCAGGAAGACAAGCTAATTCCTTGGGAGAGATTACTTTGGATGTTACCTTCGGAACTCCAAAGAATTATCGGACGGAGGCACTTTCCTTCGAAGTGGTCCCGTTCAAGAGCGCATACCACGCTATATTCGGACGTCCGGCTTACTGGGCTTTTATGGCTCGTCTGTGTTACATTTACAATATGATGAAAATTCCAGGTCCCAACGACATGATCACCATCAGGGGAGACCCGAAGAAAGCGCGAGAGTGCGAAGATGGAAATGCCACCTTTGCCTAAGCTGTGCTGCACTCCCAGGAGTACCAGGAGATCAAGAAGAGCATAGATCCGTCCGAGATGCCCGCAACAAAGAAGGAGGTGACAAAGCCAAATCCAGAGTTCAAGGCATCAGAAGAGACGAAGACGACGCCGTTGAAGGATGATGACCCCTCCAAGGTGACCCAGATAGGCGTAGGCCTAAGTAGCGCATCGGAAAGCGTGCTCGTCAAGTTCCTCCAAGAAAATCAAGATATCTGTGCATGGCAGCCATCTGACATGACTGGAGTACCTAGGGAACTTGCCGAGCACTCTCTAAATGTAAACCCGAACGCTAAACCCGTTAAACAGTCCTTACGACGGTTTGGCGATGAAAATAATAAGGCAATAGCTAAGGAACTAGCATGGCTCGAGTTAGCCGGATTCATAGAAGAGGTCATCCACACTGAGTGGTCGGCCAATCCTGTAATGGTCCCTAAAAAGGACACCGCTGATTTAAGGATGTGTGTTGATTATACTGCCTTGAACAAGGCTTGTCCAAAAGATCCGTTCGCTCTGCCTAGAATTGATCAAGTCATCGATTCTACGGCAGGATCGGAACTCCTCTGTTTTCTCGACGCATAATCCGGCTATCACCAAATCTGGATGAAGGAATCTGACAAAGTCAAAACTTCATTCATAACCCCCTTCGGAACCTTCTGTTTTGTTACGATGCCCTTTGGGCTGAAGAACGTAGGAGCTACGTACCAGCGCACGATGCAGCGTTGGCTCCATAACCAACTCGGACGCAATGTACATGCATACATGGATGATATCGCGGTGATGTCCAAAAAGAAGGAAACGCTGATTTCCCACTTGGAGGAGACGTTCGCCAATCTACGAAAATACCACATCATGCTTAACCCGAAGAAATGCTTCTTTGGAATACCAGCCGGAAAATTGTTAGGTTTCATCGTGTCTCAGAGAGGCATAGAGGTGAACCGAGACAAAATAAAGGCTATACTCAATATTTCCAGGCCAACTCGACGTACAAAGACTAACTGGTTGCATTGCTGCAGTCAGTCGATTTGTAAGCCGGCTCGGTGAAAGAGCCGCACCATTGTATAAACTCCTGAAAAAGACCAAGGATTTTGTCTGGACCGACGAAGCTGAAGCTGCACTACAAGATCTGAAAAGAGTACTCTCATCTGCTCCTATCCTTGCAGCGCCAGAACCTCAGGAACCGATGTTGCTTTACATTGCTGCGACTAATAAGGTTGTCAGTATCGTCATGGTGGTGAAGAGACCAGAGGAAAATCAGGAACACCTAGTGCAGCGTCCGACGTACTTTGTTAGCGAGGTTCTGATAGAATCAAAGCAGCGGTATCCGCACTATCAAAAATTGGCTTACGATGTTTTTCTAGCATCTCGTAAGTTACGACACTAGGAGCATCCAATTACCGTGGTGAGCAAAGCTCCCATGAGAGACATAATCAACAATAGCAATGCCACAGGACGCGTCGCCAAGTTGGGAATAGAGCTCTCAGCTTTCGACATTGAGTATAAACCTCGGACAGCAATCAAATCCCAGATCCTTGCTGACTTTGTCGCTGATTGGACAGAGACCAAGGAGAACATGGTCCTCCCTGAGTAGGAATATTGGACCCTCTTTTTCGATGGGTCTAAGGCTCGAGGGGGCTCGGGGGCTGGCGTGGTGCTCAAATCACCCCAAGGAGATAAACTTTTATACGTGTTGCAGATCCACTTCACAGCGACAAACAACATTGCCGAGTATGAAGCACTGCTGCATGGAATCCGGATTGCTAAGGATATTGGCATCCGATGTTTGATGTGTTACGGAGATTCGGATCTTGTTGCTCAGCAAGTCTCGGATATTTGTAATGCAAATAAACACATGGCAGCATATAAAGCTATCGTGGATGATCTATCTAAATCGTTCGAAGGGTTTGAAGTTCAACACATCCCTCGATCAGAAAATGAGGAAGCAGACGCATTATCTCGCATAGGCTCTGCGTGGAAAGAGGTCCCGGATGGCGCTTTTTTAGAGCACCTCAAAGTCCCCTCGATAAAGGGAGTAGATGAGGAAAATCCGACCAAATCCGACTCACCTTTGATAGCAGTTCTGGCTGTAATTCCCAGCTGGACTCAACCCTACCTCTATTATTTGGTAAAGGCAAATTACCCGAAGACGAGGTGCTGAGCCGGTAGATCATCCGACGAGCAAAAGCCTATACTATTGTTAAAGGTGAGCTCCATAAACGGAGTGTTTCTGGGGTCCTTCAGCGCTGCGTATCTCCCGAAAAAGGAGTGGAAATCTTAAGGGAAATCCACGAAGGCGAGTGTGGTCAGCATGCTGCAGCCAAATCTTTAGTGGCAAAAGCTTTTAGACACGGATTTTTCTGGCTTACAGCTCAAGCAGATGCCGAACGATTAGTCAAGACGTCCAAAGGCTACCAAAAGTACGCCAAGCAAGCTCCTGTTCCGGCTGATCAACTGCGAACAATACCTATAACATGGCCCTTTGCGGTCTGGGGGCTTGATATGGTAGGACCATTTAAACGAGCTCCAAGTGGATTTACTCACCTCTTAGTGATGGTGGATAAATTCACCAAATGGATTGAGGCTAAACCTATCACTAGTTGTGATGGAGCAACAACCAAAAGATTTGTCGAGGATGTTATAATCCGGTATGGTTATCCGCATAGCATTATCACGGACAACGGGAGTAACTTCTCTATGGGAGAATTGGCTGAATTCTGCGATGAGCAAAATATCTGGCTTGACATTGCATCAGTCGCACATCCACAGGCTAATGGACAAGTCGAAAGAGCTAATGGTTTAATCTTACAAGGCTTGAAACCGAGACTCGAAGCACCACTACGACGTGCTGCGGGGGCTTGGGCAGAGGAATTACCCTCTGTAATTTGGAGTTTACGAACAACTCCGAACAGGTCAACAGGATACCCACCTTTCTTCTTGGTCTATGGCGCAGAAGCAGTTCTTCCTAGTGATTTAATTCATACTTCTCCTAGAGTGGCCCCGTATATCGAAGAGGATGCCGAGATTTCTCGACAAAATGATCTCGACTTAGTCGAAGAAGTTCGCGTCATTGCTGAAATGAGATCTACAGCCTATCAGCAGAAGTTACGCAAGTATCATAGCCAGAGACTCCGAAATAGATCTTTCAATAAAGGTGATTTGGTTCTCCGGCTTGTGCAACAAAGAAAGCACAAACTTTCCCCAGTATGGGAAGGGCCCTTTTTAGTTAGTCGAGTATTGCACAATGGATCGTACTACTTAACTGACATGAGGCCAGTCAAAGAAAGACCTGCTACTAAGAAGAGAAAGAGAGCTGGAGGCAGTACAAATCCGGATGAGTTAGACATACCGTGGAATATTGCTCTGCTATGTCCCTTTTATTCTTAGTTTATTCTTCTTTGTAATCATATTTATGTACATGTTCTTTGAGATATAAAAGTCTTAGTTACCTCAAGTTTTTTCTGAGAAGTTTTTACCATCTTATTTCCAAATGATCATGTTATAGTCGAAAATCCCAGAATGCTTGAAAGTACTTTATGCTCATGTTCGATCTGGTTCAGATTTCCGATTCTAAAACTGCTACCTTCGGGTATAACTCTAAAATTTCTAGTCTTTACTTTGGTTATTTGTCTGATTGCTGGATGCGGGTATTTTCCGAGTAGTGAATTGTTGGTACTGGAAGCCGGCTTTGTTTCTGATTTTAAACTAGTTTAGCAAGTGAGCTCCGTTGCTCGGCAAAGTTTCCGGCTAAAGGTTTAGCCGGCTCACGAAAGGGGCGAGGTGGAAAGCCAGATAAACGATAAGTAGAGACGAAAAAATTCAAGTGCTTATGAAAAGTATTTCAGGCACACAAAGTCAAAAGTGATGAATAGATAAAAAGCTTAGCACTAGCAAAATCAATAGTACTTAATATTTACAAAACACATCATGTTCTTTCCGGAATAATACAAAATTTTCTGGTCTATGATGCAGGAGGAGATGAAGAAGCTGCCGGCTCGCTGGTTACTCCGCCTTGATATCGTTCCGAGATGTCTGGATCTGAGGTAGTTCGTTCATCGTTGGAAACTTCTTCGGCTTCTTCTGAAGGAGGTGGCAGAGTAGCT
Organism: Avena eriantha; assembly: GCA_910589775.1. Taxonomy (NCBI): domain Eukaryota; kingdom Viridiplantae; phylum Streptophyta; class Magnoliopsida; order Poales; family Poaceae; genus Avena; species Avena eriantha. The sequence goes on from OU342742.1 coordinate 297,632,590, forward strand.
ACACGGGTGAAGAAGGGGATCTCGTAGCTAGTCAGATCAACTACGTGACACCCGTATCCGGCGCAGGAGTGCATGATGGCTTGAAGGTCTTGCTCCTGGTCGCCTTCGTCTACCTTGCAGTACCCTCTGGTCACTTGCCATATCTCCATGTTTCCATGGTGGCTCATGACCATGGTGAGAGCGTTCTGTGCAGCAGTCCACGCGCAGGACATGTTCCAGTCCCGAACAAGTTGCGGCATCTCCTTGGCCTTGTCCCGCACCTGAAAATCCGACATGCTTGGCATGTCCGGAATCCTGAGAGACTCGCCAATGTCCTCAAGGGACTGGCGGAAGTCATGAAGAAGATCACCAAATTGGGTAAGCCGGTGGGTGCGAGACTCGGAGGAGGAAGAGTCCGTCAAGTTCAGAGGACCTATACACAAAACAAGTCAAGAAAAATCCGACATTGATAAAAGTCGAAGAAAAGATAAGTCAGACAGATGGAACATACCGAGAATGACGTCGTCAATCTTGGTCTTCTCCTCCCGGAGACTCTGGAGTTCAGCCCGGAGCGCCTGGGAGATGTCCTTCTCTCTGCCAAGCTCATTCTTGAGGTCCGAGATAATGTTATCTTGAGCAGCAATCTTGCGATCACGCTCTTCAGTGGCCATGGAGGAGGATTCCAGGACTTGAGCTATGCTCCTTTCAGGATCCGCCTTGAGCTTATCCAGCTCTTGGCGAAGTCCCTTCTTCTCCACCACCAGGGTCTTGAGGTTCTCGGCCTCTTCAATCATAGCGATGGATTGTTTCACCAGCGCTGTAAGTTAAAAAAGAACAACAGTTCAGGAAAAATTCGACATTGAAAAAGCAAAAGACAAGGTTTGAATCTCGGAATGTTTACCTTCGGCTTCTTCCTTAGCTACTTTGAGTTCAGCATTTTTAAGCCAGAGAGCCTTGATCTCTCTCCACTTATTGCAGACATTGGTCAATAATTCCTGGTTATAGGAACATACTTTTTGTAAGTCAGAATACCCAAAGTCAGAAAGCTACTTATGACTCGGGCTAATATGTTTTGCTAAATATCAGCACGAGCCTTGGGGGCTACACTAGTTCGTCCTTTGGCATCCTAATGAAAGCATGAACCCGGATTATATATCCTACTTCATGCTTGGGGGCTAGAGGATATGATATAACATAATGTAAAAACAAGAGTTGGAATTCCGACTTACATATTGCTCGCGGGTGAGTTTATCTAAACCCGCGTTCACTTCAACTGCCACCTTCTCGGCAAGAGTAAGAGGGATCACTGGGGCTATTGGAAGCTCGCCAGCCCTAATCCTCTCGTCGCGAAGGCGGACTTGAGCAAGAAGGTAGGAAAACTTGACGTCCTCTGCTTCTTGCGCTTCCTCTTTGGGGGATAAATGGCTTTTGTCCAGGACTTGCCTGGCTAGCCGCTGGATTTCCTCTGCAGATTTCTGGGACAGGCCAAACTTGGCAAGTCCCGGATTGCTGATGAGGTTGTCAGCGAAGACTTCAGCCGAGGGATCATTACCCGAAGAGGGTTCACTCTTATCTTGGTCTGACGCACCCGCAGTGATGTCAGTTTGCGACCCAAGGATCACAGGCTCTGTTGGAGGAGCTGGATCTTCTGCAACCACCGGAGAAGGAATGATCGCCGGAGTTGCAGAAGGTTGAGGGGCAGGAGTTGGAGGAGCCACGGCAGGGGAAGCTATGGTGAGCTTCGTCTGTCGCAGGGGCTTCGAAGGAATCCCTTTCCCCTTACCCTTGATGAGAGGCTTTGCTCTGAGAATGTAGTAAAGTCGGAAACATTACATCTCAGAAAGAAATTCGAGAAAGGTACAAAGGCGGAAATTGTGAATGAAAGTTACCTCTTCACAACAGGCACTTCCTTTGTGCCAACAACCACTGTCGGAGCTTTGCGCTTCTTGAGCGCAAGGTCCGGCAATGGGACCACTTCTGTCTCCTGAGAAAACTCAGGAGGATATCCTTCGAGCGGAGCAAGCTCCGACTCGGGGAGATCAGCAAGCTGAAAATAAGAAAGCATATCAGCGCTGCAGTATAACTTGAAGATTGAAACACATAAAAGGTGTATTGATGGAAGCTTACCGGCACCACGGGGTTTTCCGCTGTGTACATATCCAGAGAAATCTCCAGAATTCTCCTCTCGATCCGCTCCTTGATCAGCCACTTGATCTGGCTGATGTAGCCTTGAGTGGTGTAGGATTTGGAGCTGATGCGAAGGGAGTCTTTTTTGGAAGTCGTCATGGAGTGCATCATTCTATCCCCGTTGTACTGAAGTGGTTGGATCCGACGTGAGACCCAGCACTGGACCAAGTCGGATCCCTTCAGACCCTTGTGCTTGATCAAATATTCGATCCGCCTCTTCGTGAGGATCAGATCGTCGGTGAGAGCTGGAGCAGCCTTGTCCCAGGAAGGCTGGGCCGTGGTGGCTCCGTCGATAAAAGCCAGCAAAGTAGTAGCTTTGCCGGGAGCCGGAATATCCCTATGGTAGAAAAAGGTGGCTGGCCATTGTTTGACCGAGTCACTGGCAGAAATTTTGGGATATGCCCGGTCACGTCTAAGTGAAAAGCTAATTGTGCCGGTGATGTAAGGAACACCGGCAGTAATGGAATTTCTCCGGACATGAAAGTAGTACCGGAAGAGAAGCAAACTCGGCCTAATGCCGAGAAAGCCCTCGCAAAGCGATGCATGCGCACTCATCTCTAAGAGAGAGTTGGGAGGAAGATTGTGGAGTTGAACTCCGTAATGATCTATCACCTCGGAGAAGAACTCCGAGGGAGGAAAAGACAGACCTCGGTCGAGATGGGTGCCGAAGTGGACCCGCTCGCTGTCGTGCGGGTTAGGGACGGTTTCGCTGGAGCCGCTCCGCCAGTCGCCGGCGGCGAGAAGCCCCTCCTTCTCCACGTTCTTGAGGTCGTCCTCATCGAGGGCACAAGGGATCCAGATTCCCCGGAAACTTTCTTTCTCTGCTGCTGCTTCCGCCGTCGCTGCCGCCGCTGCTGCCGCCAAACCAGAGGAAGAAGATGATGAAGCCATTTCTCTGGTGAGAAGATGACTTGAAAGTGGTGGCGCTGGGAGTTCTGTGGGGAAAGGACGAGGGAGCTCTGTGCGCGCAGGAGGATGGGAAGGAAAGGAAACGGCAAAGGGCTGGTGGAAAGGAGAAGGAGAAATCCAAACCCCTTATATCCACCTAACTGCGCCAAGATTCATGCAAATGCTACAGTGTAACCGCCACGCGTCGTGGAAAGAACTGGGAAGGACCCATGCGATGATTGCATCTCCTCGATCTCCATGCACGCATTGAAACGGCGCCTCGGTTCCACGAACCGCGGACCCACCAACGGTCGTGCTGATAGCACGCCTGTCAGATGACGTGACTTGACCATGCTTGTGTCAGGTGGCGTAGAAACCAAGTTCTGGCTTAGTTTAAAATCGAGCTAGAAAATTCGAGTAACTAGTTGATAGGTCCGACTTATTTTTAAGACCCGGATCGTATTTTTTGTTGTGAAGTTTCAGGAACCCTTCAAGATTCTGCAAGCCGAAGATCAAGCTAGACGATGATAAAATCCGACTTTGGATCTTGGAGGCCTCCGGGGGCTACTGTTGGGGATATACTTCCCGGGTATCCTCACAGTTCCTCCGGGGGCTACTGTTGGGGATATACTATGAGACCTTTGCTTCACGGGCGGCCCAGTCAGGGAGAGAAGACGGAGTCCAATCTGGCTACGGGAAGGCCCAGAAGACTTACCGACTTAGGCCCATAATGTTACTTGTAGTTCAAGATGTACTCTGTAACCAACTCTTAGTCATAGCCGGATTGATCTCTCCTGTAAACCCTAGGCCGGATATCTATATAAGCCATCCTAGGGTGAGCCTTTAGGGCAACACAATACTTTAGATCCTCAACTCGCACAGGCGATACCCTTGTAACCCATATCCCGGCTCTACCATATTACTGGATTGCTAGCAGGAGTAGGATTCGTCCAAAGCCGGCGGATTTGAACCTGGGTAAACTTGTGTGCTCACCGTCCCAGAATACCGTACGTCTCACACCCCTCTCTTCTGCACGCCTCGAGGACCCCCTCATGGCGTACTTGTCCTCAACCCGATGACAGATTGTCATTAATCACCAAAACCACACATAGGGGCAATTACCCTTTCAATCTCCCCCATTTTGGTAATTGATGACAATCACAACAAGAGGGTTTGTAAAATGAATATTAGAAACAAGTACGCAACTTATCCGAGAATAAGTTGTATACAAGAGGTTGTATTTGATATGGTTAAGTAACACAAAGATACAAGCCCATATCAAAACCGATTCTACTCACACAAACTACAACTAATGCAAGAGATGTGAGTAGAACCAACATATAGAGCAAACTCCCCAACAATATATGCACGTGTGATGCACTTGAATTTCAGTGCATATATTGTCAAGCATAACCTTTGGGAGAGTTTCCACTATATATTCAACCATACAATACATAATAAATATGAAATGCATGAAAGGCAAACACTTCAGAACAAACCAATCTTAAGTAGAAAACCATTTCCCTTAAAACCCTCTAAACTTCTCCCCCATTGACAACAAGTGCCAAAATGGATGACAAAGTTAGAAGGCCAATATAGTTCAAGTTCCTCCCAAGGTGTGCATTTCTCATAATATGAGTGAAATCATATGCACATATCCAATGACAAATACTTGGAGAAAATGAACTATATCGTGGATCAAATATTGCTAAAAGGATAAAAAGGTGAAGAAACTTCAACGGATGAAGCAAGCAATCAAAAGATCCAAATAATCAAGTGGACAAATAGTGCTCTAAATGAAATAAGGAAGCTCCCCAAGGTTTGTGCATAAATTAGTTGTTTCATTTGAATACAATATATATAAACATGGAATCTTCATTCCCTCTATATCATTTAGAACACAACCAAGATACAATGAGTAGAGATATAAATCAATACACTTTTCAAGACAAGCTTAAGTCCAAAAGAAACCAAATATGAGATATGAGTACATGAAGATGCAATGAAAGTAAACCGAGCACTCATAAATCAAGACCTTACCAAAACCATTAAAAACTAAGCGGATAAGTGAGATGGTTGGCAAAAGGCGAGGATATCAAGGCGATAGATTAACACTCTTGTGTATATAAGTATCTAATTGGGAAATAATGGGAATAATCAAAAAGAAACATCCACACGTAAGAGGTTAATAAAGATAATAAAACATCATATCCAAGAGGAAGTCATAAGATATACCAAAAAATGATATTTTGATTAAGTGCATATATATAACCCATGGCTCTATTTTCTCTTATGGTATATCAATGAACTTCACCAAAGAAAAAGAAAACCTCAAAAACATCACAACTAACACTAAGGGAACTAATGCTAGTTGGGATATTTTGAGAAAGGCAACAAGTATCAAAAGGAAGGATTCAATGCAATTTCAACAATATTGAACATGAGAGTACCTTGAGGAATTGATATGCAATAAATTTCTAGAAGGCATATTTGGGATTGGTGAATCATGAACATGATTTTATATACTCCCCATTATATGCATCATCTCAAATTACTCACATAAGCAATAAGGATAGAAAAGTCTTTCAAACATACTTGCAAGAACCGCAACATTTACAAACAAATAAATTCATGCCAAGATGCAACCTACAAGAGATTGGATGGAAGAATAGTATGCATGAATAAGATACTTGTTACTAAGATAGCAATTGTATGATGTAGTATATAAGAATTCTTTGATCATCCTAGCTTGGCTCCAATTATCATGTGGTGACAACACGTTCCTTATAGATAAGACAATCATCCATTGCATCTCCAATGTACCTAAAACAACATTCAAGTACGTCTTGGTCCCCAAACTTATTGGGTCCAAAGTGGTTAGACTAACCACAACACATAGGACATACTCCATAAAAATATGTGCATATTTAGAGATGAAATTTGAATTTCATGCACATCATAGCCATTTAAGGATTTGATGGAGTATACCCTATATATTGGATCAAAGAAAGCAAAACATGATATAAGATATACATTTAGTAAACATGCATGCACGAGACTTTCAAGCACCAATGAATATATAATTTGGACAAAACACCAAAATATTTAAGAAGGCATACAAGTGTGACAAAACATATCTGTTGTCCAAACTATATCAAAGAATCAAATCAACACAAGATTTGTTCAACAAAGTTCAACAAATGAACCAAGCAAAAACTATTGAGCATAAAAGATGAGATAAAAACATAAATGCTCAAAGATTTATATCATTCAAGAAAATAACATAGAGAAGAAAGAATGAGATAACAAACTCCCAAAAGAGACAGGTTTCAACAAATAAACCGAACCCTTAACACTTTTCACAATGGCACAAGGTTCCGAGAAGAAAAGGTTTGTCTTCAACTAAAAGCACATTTGATAATAATCAAAAACACCATCAAAGAGATGTTCAAAATCCAAGGAAGACAATGGGAGCCACAACAATTTTTGTAAAGAAAAAAAAGGCCATAGGAGGTGAAATCCAAGGTGAAGATGATCCACAAATGCTACCACACCCAAGTATATCAATTGTCAAAGACAATGAGTGTATTGGAATTTATTTTCGGTGGTATATTGCACGGATATTTAAAGATAAATCTTCACAATAAAAAGCATAGGATAGGAATAAAAAGATTAAGCACTATGCAAAGATAGAGATTCTTGATAGCTTCAACTAGTCACACAATCATGCAAAGCAATGATTATAATAACTTGAAGCAAATGGTCTCCCAAATAAGATATAGAGATATGCATTTGAGGAAGGCCACACCAAGAATTTCTTACTCAAGCAAAGACCGAAAAGATGAGCAATAAAAGCTTCTAACAAAAATTAGGACCTTGTTTGAGCTAACATGCCACCTAGATACAAGATAATCAAAAATATCAACTCTAAGTAGCACCACCTCATATGTTCACATTTCCTAGGATTGTGATATGCAAAAGAAGCATATTACTCCCCCATAATGTGGTATTCAATTTTTCTTAATAAGAGGAAAAAACAACCTCAACTAGAGATAATTAATGAACATTTAGAATTTGAATTTCTCATGAGCATGACACACCACATAGTGACTAGATAAGCTTGCAATATCAATACTAAGTGGTAGTACTCATGTACACACATTTTAAGGTATGAGAGATGCACGAGGCATATCACTCTCCCGAAATGGGATGTTCCATTAATCACTCGAAAAGAGCCAAAAAAGATATCATCAAGATGCCTTAGAGGCTCAAAGCAAAACACACAAGTAAATGATGTGCCAAACACATAGACATACTTGAATACACAAAATAAGCAAGCATGAGCCACAACAAATACAAACACATACTTGGTACAAAACCAAAACATGTAAAGGGGCAAGTAACTTACAATATAGAAGAGTTGAGTTCGAGTTACCGCAAAGAGGCGCATTGGGTATATGGCGGGGAGATAATAATCCTTATAACTTGGCTTGATAAACTATAGTATATGAAGATCCCTTAATTCTTCATGAGTTAGCCAAGTCTCCAATTCCCTCCAATAACACCTATTGATCAAGTTTCAGCTTGTTGGTCCCCAACCAAGTTGGGTCCTAACAGGTTAGTCACAATAGGCTTGGCAACCCAAATGGTTTGTTTATTGAAACCACTTTGAGTTCCAACAAACTTGGCAAACACATTCCCATACTTACCCTTCCCAAGAGAATAATAATCATCAACAATGATAGGGTTAGATAAGGTACCATTTGAACATGAAGAGGCCAAGTGCCCCTTCTCACGACATATGTAGCAACAAGTGCTCCCCTTTCTCTTCTTTATTGATTTCTTGTCTTGGGGAGCCTTATCTTGATTCTTCTTAGGAAGTGGCCTAGCTTCAACTTGAGGTTGAGATTGGGCTTGACCTTGACCTTGTGGCTGCTTCCCTTGTTGCTTATCATTCAAGTGATTTTTCTTCAATGGACAAGATCTTACATGATGTCCTACAACCTTGCACTTGAAGCAAATAATCTTAGACGGATTCTTGACTTGGTCTTGGCTCTTCTTCTTGTTGCTCTTGTACTTGTTCTTTTTATTGGAGTTGAATCCAAGTCCACTTTTATCATTGGGGAATTTTTGCACACTCAAAATATTATCGAGTGTGGATTTGCCTTCATGACTCTTTTCCAAGTCTTTCTTCAAAGAAGTGAATTGGGCCTTGAGCTCTTTGATTTCCTCTACATGGTTAGTATAAATAGAGGTACTGGAGGAAGTGGAAGCTTCATTGTTAGAGCAACAAGGCAAAGCAAGTAATCCAACACAAGTTTTATCAATAGTATGACAAGAAGGATCACTAGGACTAGCACATGGCAAAATAGCATTTTGAGTAGAAGTTGTGCTAATGTCCAAATGAGGCTCACAAGATGTTACCTTAGTGATACTTGCCTCACGAGCTAACTTTAGCCCATCATAGGAGATTAGAAGATCATTATGAGAGGCCAAGAGATTTTCATGACTTTTCCAATTTCCCATAATTGCTAGTTAGCAACTCAAGTTGAGCCCTTAGCTCAACATTCTCCTTTAGGGTAGATGCTTCACAAAAAGTAGAGTTAGTAGCACTAGCATCATGAATAGATTTTTTCTTTTCAAGCTCATAAGATTCAATTTTTTGTATGAGGAGACAATTACTGTGCTTCTCCTCAGCAATCTCTTGCTTAAGGAGATTGAATCTCCGACTCCCATCATCAAGTTGTAAATCCAACTCCTCTATGGTTTCCTTTTGTTTAGTTATGGTGTCCATAACGTGTTTGATACAAGCAACGGCCTTATTATTACCACGAAGAGAGGTACACAAAAAGGTCAGCTCAAACACAAGAGCTCTAGTATCCTCATCAAGGTCATCATCACTATCATCATTATCATTGCTATTATATAGAGAAGATATCTTGGGATCCAAAGTAGGAGATACCTTTGATCCTCTTGCCATAAGGCACATGTGAGCATTGGAGGATGAAGATGAGGATATTCTTGAATCTTCCTTCATGATTGTGTCTTGCTCCATAGGGTGTTTTATTTCCTCTACATTGTTAGATACACAACTAGAGGAAATAGAAGCATTTTGTTTATTGGAACAAGACAAATCAAGCATATCATGTACACTAGTACTCAAATAATTTCTAGACAATATGCAAGGACTAGCAACACAAGGGGATATATACTTATCATTGCAAGAAGTGCTTAAGTCAAAACTCTCTACACCATTAGAATTTATAGAACATGAATCATTGGTGTAAAGAGAACCACTACCATCATTACATATGATTTCTCCACTCACCATGCCATTACCTTGTGATTTGTCACATGTAGGTGAAGTGGAGGGAATTGAAATCTCATCGCGGCCAGAGGTGGAAGCCACTTGGAGCTCTTCATGATGTGAAGGGTAAGAGAGCTCCTCGGAGATACCACCGACCCTATGAGAAATGGACCCACCAAATATTTCTCTAAGCTTGGTCCACATCTCATGAGATGACTTGCGCTTCACAATCGTCAAGAACAAATTAACTGTGGGGCTCAAGGATAAAAAGAGCTTATTAGATACTTGAGCTTCGAGATGTAAATTTTTCTCATCCTCTAAAGATAGATATTGAGGATCCAACGGAGGAGAAAAACCTACATCTAGAAATCGCTCAATATTTGGACACAAGGTCCGAAGATTACAAAGCAAGCAATTTCTCCACAAAATATAATTTGTGCCATTAAAGATAATTATGTCATTGTGCACTATACTACTAGCTAATATCTTTACACTCTAGGAGGTGAAGCCTAAACAAGGAGAGACCTTGCTCTGATACCAATTGAAAGGATAGAGATGTCGCCTAGAGGGGGTGAATAGGCAATTTCAAAACTATTAGTGTTTTGGCTTGATAGAATGCGGAATTAAACTAACGTTTATTTTACAAGCACAAAACCTAAATACACTAGGCTCAACTAAGTGCACCAACAACAAGATAAGCTAAGCAAGATAACACAAGATAAATATACCACAAGTGATAAGCAAGAAGTACTTCAAGCTCGATGGCTATCACAAGGAAAGTAAGCTCGGGTATAGAGATAACCGAGGCACGCGGAGACGAAGATTTAATCACGTGTTCCCTTACAAGTAAGGTACGTCACGTTGGAGAGGTGTGAGATTCCACGAAGGATTTCCCAACACCGCGAAGGCTCACCTTCTTCTCCGAGTCTATCCCACGAAGGAATAGGACCTTTCCTTATGGCTAGCTTTTCCTCCACTCTAGAGATGGCAAGATCCACAACCACTTCATAAGCTCCACGAAGGAGAAGCTTGTGTCTCTTCACAATCTTCCACGAAGAGGACACCGTGGCACCAACCGCCAAGACAACTAGGAGGTCACCCTCCAAGAGCAACAAGCTCACAGTCTCTCACTCAAACAAATCGTAGTGGAGAGCTCAGCACTTATGCAAGAATGCAAAGCAAGAACACCAAGGGCATTCAAATGCCTCACTCTCAAATCCCACTAAAGAAACAAGTGCTAGGGAGGAATTAGAGAGGAAGAACAATGGTGGAAGTCAACCAATGACTTCAAGATCTAGATCCAAAGGGTTCCCCTCACTTAGAGGAGGAATTGATAGGTGGGGATTGTAGATCTAGATCTCCTCTTCCAAAGCCCTCAAAAAGATGCAAGAATTATAGGAGGGAAGGGAGAGGAAGCAAGCTCAAGAGGGTCAACAATGGAGGTCGATTTCGGGCTCAAGAACACCAAAAAACGTTGGGGGAAGAACCCTCTTTTATAGGGGAAAGCAAATATGGCCGTTGGAGAGAAAACAGCAAAAACTCGGTTTCAAAGTCGGTTGGACCGGCCCCAGAACCGGGAAACTCGAGCCGGGGGACCGACCTACAAACCGAAATACCTCTGTTTGCCAACCCGAAATAGACTCGGTCGCGAAAACCGGAAAATCTGGTCTGAGATCCCATCTACCGGAGCTGGAACCAGACCGTCCGGTGTGGGACTCGGTTGAACCGGATCCACAACTGGGATGAAACAGATTTCACGAAAAACGCAATAACTTTTGCATCCAGAGTCTGATTTCGATGATCTTGGGCTTGTTTTGACGAGGACAACAAGCTCTACAATATAGTGCATGAAAACATCATAGTCAAATAAAGGAGGATAGAACCAAATTAGGAAAGGTATGAAGCCTCCCTATAAGAAGAACAGGTAAAACCTTCAAACTCGAAAACGCCATAGAAGATGCATACGAATTCCGTTTTCGATGAACTTGGGCTTGTTGAAGAGCTAGAAACAAGCTAAAGAACCTCACATGGAGAAACACCAAGAAGCAACAAAATAGGAAGATGAAAAGTACGCAAAGGATTGAGCTCCCTACGACGATGTGATCAAGTTACCCAACCGAAAGCCCCTCTTGATAGTGCGGCTATCTATCCTATAACCCGGTCTCCCAACAACCACGGTGAGACCAGTAAAAGGAAAACCTAGCGAGGCCATACCTTTGCCTTGCGCATCCTGCTTGATCTCGATGACAACGCTTCAAGCTCCATCCAAGCCGGAATGCATCACTTAATCATTGTTGCTTCGTGCAGACTCATAATTTGCTCCCCCATACACCACTATGGGATAGCTTCATTAAGACGCGTCTTAACATGTACATTATCACCAATATGGATGGCAAGCTTCAAGCAAATGATCTTCTCGAGATTCTTATCTTGAACTTGCCCTTCTCAACCTTGATGACGATCACCACTTGATGTCATCCTCTCATGGGCTATTGAGATCTTCACTTTTGAAGCATGCCCATGGAAAGATACCTATCCCATATATAAAACACAAAGGAACATATATAATGGGTTATTTCATGATGCATAAGTGACAAGGCTTACCACACCACAAGATCCATGTGGTACATTCTTTATGCTTCATGTGTTGACCAACTTGAAATCACTCTTCACTCTTTGCATTGTTCAACCAAGTGTCTTCTCATGCTCTATCTCAATATCTTGAGGTACATAAGGAACTCTTAATTTGATTACATTCTCTAAATATTAATCAACCATAGCTCAACTAATGAGGCTATCATGACACCTACTTAGAGCCATATCTTGAATTCTTCTATTGAGATCACACTCTCAAGATCTTGAACATATCATATTCTTATCTTCAATTCGATGATCTTGATGCCAAAACTCAAGGTTATCTTTATCTTCATGGCATCCATACTTGAATCCAACATATGGACTACAAGCATGACCTATGGAATATTCCTTCATATAAAACTCAATGAAAACATTAGTCCATAGGGATTGTCATTAATCACCAAAACCACACATAGGGGCAATTACCCTTTCACCTATGTAATAACCTCTCCTTATCCTTTTTATTTTCTTTGTGTGCCAATAGTAACCTCTAATGAGAGAGAAGTAATGATTGGGTAAGTTGCTGTCCCGAAACAGATTTATGTGCTTCACCGTAAACATTCGTGTAAAATCTCTGAACGTCTTTTTCAGGCATGAATTCTTGTGCTTCTGCCCCAGGTTGTTATATAACTTTCATAAGTTCAACACTTTTTTATTTGAGCAACAGAAGGTCTTCGAAAAAATTCGTCTTTACCTGCTGGTCTATTTTGACAGATTTCTGCCATTTTCTACATTTGCTTCTTGTTGGTTCCTTTTTGAGTTCTTCTGGGGAATTGAGATTTTTGAGGGAAGTGCTACAGTAGCTAGTGTTCTAATGGAAGTTTATTTGGTGTTAGAACTGAACCTTAAGTCCTTTTATCTTGAGTGCACTAATGTTGCTAATAAAGATTGTGTGAAGTTTTGTATGAAGGAAAAATTTCAGGTGTATGGAAGGAATGAGTAATGAGATGAAGGATGGACTAAAGCTCAAGCTTGGGATGCCACACGTGTCACCCCAAGAAATATCCAAGAAGTACAAGTGTAAAAGCTTGGGGATGCCCAAGGCATCCCCTTCTTCATCAATAAAAATCCCAGGTTTCTTTCAAACGCTTCATTTTTATTGTTTCATGCACAGTTGTGTTGTTCTTGGAGCGTCTTCTTTTTCCTTTTAGTTTTGGTTTTTCGTTTGCTTTTGTTTGCTTAGTTTTATGAATAAATTGGTTGGACCCCCTCTTTCATACATTGGTTTGCAAATAGTTTGGTTTGGATTGAAAAAGAGTAGGAAAGTTCATGCTTATGTGGTAAAAAGAGCTTGTTTTTGACTGTGGCCTATGCTTTGTCATGCCATGCTTGATATTGTTTTGGCTTTATGCTTAGTATTATTTGCTGTAGCATGACTTGTTATAAACAATTGAGAGTGCTTAATGTGCCTTGGATGAATCATGCGTTGTTTTAGCATATTAAAGCATAGTATAGTGGTATTCTCCTTTGATGCTTTATTTGGGTTGACTTGGCGCATGCTCAGACCATGTTATGACTATCTCAAGTCACCATAGCCTTTATGATCCTTTAGTTTTCAACTTGTAGTATCACTTTATGCTTTGATCAATGATGTTTTGTCGCTCTGCATGATTATGGTCATTATTGCTCTCTTAGTTTGTCGCTCCCAGTCTTTTGCTAGCCTCCACAACCAAGTATGAGTTCCACTCATGCATCCAACTCTTTAAACCAAGTTATTCCAAATAGTTCACCATACCTACCTACTAGCTTATGCTATTCCAAGTATATTCATGCTTTTGTTTACCTTCCAAATTAAACTTGTTATGACAAAACTAGTGATTAAAGCTCTCACGAACTTGATGGCACACTTTACTTGTTTGCATCTAATAAACTTGAACCATTGGGTCCTTCTTTGTTGCGTATATGCTTGCGCTTTATAAGTTGAAATTAGCAGAACCATGTATCATGGGGAACGCTTTCAACATTGCACTTGCGAACTTGATGCCTAATCATGGTGGAAACTTGTAGAATCACCATAATGAGCACTCTATGAAGCATCCTCAATAAAAAAACTATGCAAATAGCAAATAAAAAGATCACTGATATGCTCATTGTCTGCTTGCCTTGTCATTTTGATTATGGGATAGCTCCTGTATCATGTACAAGGGGTACCCCGTTGTCGGTTCTTGATGATACACATGTACTTCCAATGACAAGAGCTTACTCATGACTAAAGTTGAGTAGCATGAGGTTCAGTCTTCGTAAGTAAGGGGCATGAGATTTCGGTTTATAACTTGTCAAGCATATCCGCTTAGTTGTGTCACTTTAACCTTAATCACCTTCAAGATGCTTATGATAGGGGCAATGAGAGCTGAAAGCTATAAGTACCATAATTTTTGGAAGCTCTTTATGAGACTTGATTCCCAACTTCCTTTTATGAAGGCCTTTCTTCCACCATTATATTGAGTCTCCACCTTCTACCTTTATGCACCTACTTTGAGAGCATAGTGGCCATTCTTAGTTCTATGTGCATTGTCCCAAGACTAGTTGATTGATGCATAACTTGATATTGCTTGTTTTAAACTATTTGTATCTAGTCACTCTTATGAACTTTGAAGGTGTCCTATGCATTTATATTTGCTACTCTATGAGGGACAAGCTGAATACTATTATGCTATGTTTTCTTTATGTGAAACAAACAAACGTCTTGCAAAGCATTGTTATTCATGAATCTTTTGTTTGTGCCTTTCCATGTTGCATCATAGTTTCTTTGTCTTATTGCTCGAACTTTGTCTTTCATGTTATGGTTGGAGTACTATGATCCCAGCTTTGAATGTTTTACAAATACTTTGATCAAGTCTTTGATGGTGCATGTCACCTCAAAAATATTCTTTCTTTTTATCACTTACCTACTCGAGGACGAGCATGAGTTAAGCTTGGTGATGTTGATACATTGCAAATGTATCTATAATTTTTGATGTTCCATGCTTGGTTTTATCCACTTTCTTGTGTTTTGTCCACACTTTGGAGTAATTTTCATATGATTTCTTGGACTAACCTATTAAGAAGAGACACAGTGCCAGCTGCCTATTTTCTGCTGTTTTTGGTTCCAGGAAAGTCAGAAAATGAATATTCTCGCAATTGGACGGGACAAAAGCCAAAGTGCCTATTTTTCCGGAAGTCATCAGATGCCAGAATACGAGACGGAGAAGGGCCAGAGGGCAGCCACACTACCTGGCCGCATGGCTAGGCTTGGCCCATGCCAGGGGTGGTGTGGCCAGCCCAGGCACCCCCTCGGCCTCTCCTTCCGCCTATATATTGCCCTCAGGATGAAAACCCTAAGCACCCGATCAAAAATCCACGAAAGAGCCTATAGCCACTGTCATCTCCATCCCTAGATCGGGAGGGATCTGAAGCTCTTCCCGGCACCCTACCGGAGAGGGTAATTCACCCTGGAGGCCTTCTTCATCACCATGCAAGCCTCCGATATGATGCATGAGTACTTCATCCTTGGATTACGGATCCATGTAGTAGCTAGATGGCTAGTTCTCCTCCTTTGTGCTTTCATGTCTAGATCTTGTGAGCTCCGTTCATGATCAAGATCATCTAGTTGTAATTCTGCATGTTGTGTTTGCGGGGATCCGATGGATATTGAGATGCTATTTCAGATTGATTATTGATTCTATCATGTCTTTGTTATTTGTGATCTTGCATGCTTTCTGTTGTTAGTAGTTATCTTGGCCAAGTAGATGCTAGCAACTCCAAGAGTTAGTATTTATGCTCGATAGTGGGTTTATGCCTCTGGTAATCCGGGGAAGTGATAGAAATCTCTAAGGTACTAGATGTGCTATTGCTACTAGGGAGAAAACAACAATCCTTTGTTCATAGAACAATCGTATTGTTTACTTTACACGCAATTCGTAAAGCAATAATTTGTTGCTTGCAACTTAATACTGGAGGGGGTTCGGATGATAACCTGAAGGTGCATTATTAGTCATAGATGCAGTTGGATGGCGGTCTATGTATAATGTTGTAATGCCCAATCTAGTTCCAAAGGAGTCAAGATGATTAGTATATGCATGTATTGCTTTCTCGATGTTTGTCAATTGCCCCGCTGTAATTTGTTCACCCAGCATGTTATCTATCTTAAGGAGAGCCACCTCTAGTGAACTATGGATCCCGGTCCTTTTCTTTTACATACAATCTATAAACTGTTTACTGCTTTGTGTTTACTTTCTGCAAACTATTACTTCCTTCCATTCGATACGTTTAACCCTTTGTTTTCAGCAAAACACGGTGAGATTGACAACCTCATCGCAAGTTGGGGACAAAGTTATGTGGTTGTGTTGTGCAGGTCTCCACGTTGCTACTAGGACCGGTAGGCTCGGCTAGCAACACCTTTTGGGTGTTTCCTTGCTCCTACTGGTTCGATTAAACCTTGGTTTCATAACTGAGGGAAACTTGCAGCTGTGCTCATCATACCTTCCTCTTGGGGTTCCCAACAAGCTCTACATCAACACCGAGCCATCAGGGGCATGAGCAATGGAGCAGCAACAACAAGCAATGGCAGTAGAGCGTAAGGAAGAAGATGAGGAACTATGGGGAAATTTACCACATAGGAACCCCTACTTAATCATAAGGCAGATGCAATCCAACAACCAAAAGCGCATCAACTAGATGCGTGGCGCAAATCAAGGCGAACGCATGGAGGTGGAAACGGTGAACCATCGCCACACTTTTCCCACTACGCGCAAAAATAGAGGAGGCGTAGTTAAAACGAAGATTACACATGCCTGGTCAAATATCAGTCAGAGATGGGGCCCCACTTTTGTCACGTCCCGTCAATACCGCTTAGGCGGGCAAATAAGATCATCTAATCGTCAGCACTAACGTCATCTTCTTCAGCAGAGGATACATTTGACTACTTCAGTCTTTGCTTGACTCTACGAGTCGACCAAGCACTTGGGGGCTACTCCTAATAGGAGCGTTGGACGCGCACCCGAAGACTTTCATAGGCACAGAACTACCTTCACCAAATTGCTACCCCTCTTCGAATCAACGATTCAATTATGTACTTGGGGGTAACTCCCATAGGGAGAGCTGAAAGCATATTCGGCTGAAACAAGAAATGACAGCAATCGAAAGCATATTCAAAGTCCCCACCCGAGTCTACGACTCGAATAGGCACTTGGGGCTACTCCCATAGGGAGCGCTGGCCGTGCATCCTATGAAATTTTTTTAGTTATTAAATGTGTGTTGATTATGTCCACACTCGAAATGGCGACTCCACCTCACATTCTCCCTGCAAAGATACTACGTCTTCAGGGCCACCCGAATCACCTCCGCGGTGACTAAGATTTCGGATGCTACGTTTACAACATGAAGGTAAGACTTGAAAAAGGCTTGGCAACACATATGCTATGCTATAATAGATATAAACCGTGCCTACAAGCACGATGAAATAAGCCTTGACAGACGCGTCGAGTGCCCACACCTAAAACACTGGAATTCAAACTCTATAAGACCTCCACGGCTAGAGTCGAATTACGCCAGCATTATTCTGAATTCGAGTTTGGGGACTCGAATTTGAGTAGATAGCATTGTTTTGACCTAAGGCAGTTAACTTATCCCAATCCTTCAAATGAATCAGACACGCATATCGACAATCCCTATGACATAAACTGCAATACCCGAAATAACTTTGAATGAGCTTATATCCCACGCACTGGAAAGACTTATAGTCTCCACCTGAATCTGTGATTTGGTTGGACACTTGGGGGCTACTAACGTGGGCAGACCTTACAAGTACCTGAGATTAGCCTATACGGTTCAGCCCAAGAAGGAGTCCACGGTGTAATCGAAGCCCAACAGAGATTCTGGTGGCGCACTGGAGTTCGAATTCTTGGAAGACACGACAAAGTGTAGATAGAAACTTAAAAGAAAACCCTTACTTGTAACCAACTCGATCTGCTACGCTGATACCTGGCCTCTATATAAAGGCCAGAGGGGGCGGCGAGGAGAACCAACTCATACACCCCCACATACACACCGCCAGATTGCATTTGCGCACCTTTGTATCCTTTGACTCCCTCATAATCAAGATCAAAAAAGCAGGAATAGGGTCCTCTACGAAGCCTGAACCTGGGTAAAACCTCGTGTCACCTGTGTGCTTGCTTCCTAGCCGATCGATGCCTCCAGTGCTACCCACTTCCTTGAACCTAAGTCCATTAACAATGGGCATTGATGAGTTAACCCCTCGTCACATGGATATCCCAAAGCTTATGTTTTCACTATCTTACTCATCACTCTACTTTTCTTGGTGGTGCATGGGCATCCCCAAACTTAAACTTTTGTAGTCTTCTTCCGACAAAACATTAGTACTTCCCATGGCAATAAGAATATCTTTAGCATAGTCAATGACATAATCATTACCACAAAAGTTCTCTTTGCAATGTGTAAGTAGAATATAACTTATTTCTTTAAGATCACGAGCTACAACACAAGATTCATATATTATATTAATAAGGAAATCCACCTCACTAGCTCCCATGAAAGCAACAAATTGATCAACTAGTCTCATGTCAAACTAACCATAATGATTCTCATCATATGAGGCAAATATAAATTTATTGTTGCATTTGCATTGATATTAGGGATGCTTATCATTTTGTTTTGTCTGGCAAGACACATTTTATGTAAGTCACATAATTGTTTAGAAATCTCATTTAAACTGTCAATAATTTCTTCCACATGTGATCTTTCTTGAGAAAAGATATAATTTGCTTCTTTTGATGCTCTATGTTCCCTAGCTAAAAGCTCATCCATATCATCCATAGTAAAAGTAACACTAATTTTTATATATTTTTGGTATAAGGAAAGTAAGTACAAAATTAAACTGAACTAACTAAGATGCAGAACTGAAAGTAAACTAAATAAAAATCCACAACCAAACAAGTTAAAGAAGTAAACCTCTCAAAGATTAGATGATGGAAAGCTATAAAATAAACTAAAAATAAAACTATATACAAAACTAAAAGTAAATCTATTGTATATTGCACATAAGAATAAAACCTTAAGCGTTATGCTCCCCGACAACACTGCCATAAAATTTACTTGATAACCCCCAAGAGCAGGGGATCACTATAGTACCTCTCAATCTGGAAGTAGGGTATCAATACGCATGCGCAAGAAGGAAAAAATCTATTTATTGTCTCCAACTAAAGTGTCACAAGTTAAAGGAACAAGGAGGTTGATTTAATACAAGAAAGTAAAAAACAAAACAATAATGTAAAGTGTCCCAATCCTCTTCAATGCAAGAGGACGAGACAAATGTTTTCTATTATAGGAACAATGTACCTGGGTTCGTGTGTTCACTCAATCCTATCTCTCCATATATGGTGATGATCATGTTATATATTATTAAAGTACATACAATTGTCATGTTTTATTGATAACTTTTATGGCGGCTACATGTCCTAAAACACATAGTTGAAATAAGTATCCATATGTGTTACCGTGTCACCCTCGTAAGGCCGACGTGTGGTTTGTTGTCACTCCACCACGTCATACTTCTTCATTTTTACCCCTAGCTAAAGGATTTTTGGCTACATTGTTGATATCACTTGACAATATGTCATCTATCACTTGGAAAACCCCTATCTACATACATCATACTCCTTAATGGTAAACACTCTAAATACTATTGCAATAATTTACAAATTCTGCATCTACATCTCTCCAATCTACCTACACTTGGCATTGTCAAACACCTCATGAAATTGTTAAATAGGGCATTATGCATAGATCAAACCATCACATGTATCATAGATGTATTTCCAAAGTATGTCAAACCATAAAGTCTCAACACAACGGTAAATGCATAACAAGTATCATCTCATACCACAATATCCACCATAGGAATTACATAGATAGATCCATAATCATGCAAGGCACATCATATGAACTTCAACAATGCTCATACATATAGAGATTAGATCAAGTTACCACCACACACCCATAGTCCAGGGGTTAGATAACTCCCCTCTCATGGTGGAGAGAGATGAGGAGGCATTGGTGAACGAGGAGAGGCAACTAGAGGCGATTTTGGCAGCTACCCCCTCAGTCTTCCTCCAGCGGCAGACTGCAGACTCTCTATCTTGTGGTTTTCGATATCCGCCGCCGTCTATTCTGAGGTCGCTTCGAGGATCATTTTTATGGAAGGTTTTAGGTCAAAACAAAGAGGATGTTGGTGGAATCGACAACATCAAAGCTTAGAGGTGGGAAAGAGGTAGGGTGGCATGGCCTACAAGGCAGAGCATGAGATGGTAACTCTTCCGCATCTCATTACCCTTTTTCTCCATTTTTCATCTCAAAAATTCTGAAGCGTGCTCTCTAACCTTTCCCTTTTTCGAGTCTCGTAGCTCCTAAAAAGTCCAAAATACTAACATAAGGTATTTTCGGCCAGATGGAGTTAGAACCAAAAGAGATGGGATTTTTTAGAAAATCCCAAAATCATTAAGAACATTGGTAATAACTACTATTATGATGCAAATATATTGGAATATGTAACAATAAACAACAAAGTTCATGCATGCATTTTAAATGCATCACCTGTCCATGCCTCTTCCTCTTCCCCTTCCTCATTATTAGTGCCAATTGCATTCCTTTTTTGTCATCCTCGGTCCTATCATATTGTTCTCCTTACTCTACTCTTCATCCTCTTCTTCCACTCACTGACCTTCTACAAACAAATTATCTTCATGTTCATCCCCGGGATCATCTGGTGCGACTAAATGCAAGTGAAATTTAAGGGAAAATCAGTAATGGAAAAAGTAGAATTTAAGGGTAAATCGGTAATGGTAGAACTACAATTAGGAAAATATACACACCTCACCTCTAACATTTTTATCTCCAAGAAAAATTGGTTTTTCTTGAGAGGATGGACGTATAAGGAACCCATGTGCAAAATTCTTTTCCCTGATTTTTGCATTGTTTGCTTCTATGGTTT
Source organism: Avena eriantha (assembly GCA_910589775.1). Taxonomy (NCBI): domain Eukaryota; kingdom Viridiplantae; phylum Streptophyta; class Magnoliopsida; order Poales; family Poaceae; genus Avena; species Avena eriantha. The sequence continues at coordinate 297,653,574 of OU342742.1, forward strand.
CGAATCTTCGCTTTTCATGATATGATTTTACAGTCGGGGCTTCTTATTGTTGTGATGAAGGACTTCTCTTCCCTCGCCATGCCATCTAACACAGGGGAAAAATATGGGAACAAAGTCATGTCCAAGGCACGAATGGAGGTAGTAAACACAAGGGGCCGACGATGGAAACAAAGAAGAATACGCGTGGAAGACTTACCAATGACCTAGGCGATGATAGTGATGCACAATGGAGGGGAAGAGGATAGTGGAGGGGGAAGGGGCAGCGGTGTGCAGTGGAAGTGAGTCACTTTAAGCTACTATCGACGGCCTCGACAGTGTAATCAGTGGGTGGTGACGACATCGACAGTTTCGTGTGTTGAGGGGAATGGGGATTTTTGGAAAGGGGAAAAGGAAATATTTGCCTAAGGAGGGGCACGATGGTCACATTTTAGGAAGGACCATTCAAAATCTCAGCAGGGCCAGCGAAAAGAGTGGTGGGAAAAAGGAAATCGGCGGTGGGACCTAGCAAATGTGGATTGTGGGCGTATAGGCACCACAAATCACACCATAGCAAGTTGTTGCCGCCAATGCTCATGTGTCATGTAACCAATTTTTGCTTGTGTTGCCCCAAAAAAGTGTCGGGCACATGGGGTTGTAGTGTTGTTCTTGGCCCTTCTTCTTGATGCTCTTGGACTTTTTCTTGTTATTGGAGTTGAATCCAAGCCCACTTTTGTCATTAGGGGATTTTTGAACACTCAAAATGTTATGAAGTGTGGATTTCCCTTCAAGACCCTTCTCCAAGTATTTCTTCAAAAAAGTGACTTGGGTCTTGAGCTCTTTGATTTCCTCTAAATGGTTAGTAGAAATAGAAGTACTAGAGGAAGTATAAGCTTCATTGTTAAAGCAACAAGGTAAAGCAAGCAATCCATCACAAGGTTTACCAATAGTAGGACTAGATGTATAACTAGGACTAGCACATGGAAATATAGCATTTTCAGTGGAAGTTGTGCTAATGTCCAAATGATGGGTTCATTTCATGGAAAAAATTACCTATGGAAGAGCGGAACAAAACCCAACAGGATCTGATCTATGAGATGCTAGTAACGAGAGATAGATATGATATACTTACCCTCGAAGATTCATGAGTGTTTAACAATCGAGAGATCGTGGATGATGTAGGCATACACATGTGTCAATTCAAAACCGATAAAGTCTTGCATGACAGCACATCTGCGGTATCCACACGTTTCGGCTTCGTGACATCTCCTCCTCCTTGATCCCGCAAGCAAGGGATAAGAGTTTCATGATAATTGAGCAGCACGACAGCGTGGATGCCATGGTGTATGTGATTTCAGCAGCGCTTCCCTAAGCCGAAACTATGGAAGAAGGAGTCTGGGAGAGAGAGAGAGGGGCGGTGGCCAGTAATGGATGGAGGTGGTGCCACCAGCCCCCCTCTTTATATAGGCTAGGGGATGGGCGTCCAACCCTAGATCCTCCTCCAAGGGAGGGGGTGGCGGCCAAGGAGGGGGATTCCCTCCCACTTCAATAGGGTTTAGGTGGTGGCTAGGGTTTCGAAGGGAGGGGCATGTGGGCTAGGAGGATTAGGCGCTCTGGACCATGTATAATAGACAACCCTTCCTCGAGGCCTATACACCCCTCCTGATAAGTCATACCTTCTGGAACATTCGCAATGCCTCTAGAACCTTCCTGGACAAGAAACCAATAATATTGAATATTATTCCGGAACCCAAAACTAGCACCCACACTTTATCTACCTCTAGAACATTCCGGAGCTCCTCCTGATATCTAGGATCACATCTGAGACTCCAAATCACCATTTGTCTACACCATATATCATGTCGACAAAACCTAGAGACACTGTAGCTTTAAGTGTATGACCCTACGGGTTCGAAAACATGTAGACAAGATCGAGACACCTCTCCGATCAATAACCATTAGTGTTACCGGGGATGTACATAGTGGTTCCTACATATTCAATGAAGTTCTTTTATCAGTTGAGCCACAATGTTGAGGATTCAATCAATTTGGTATTCCATTCCCTTTGTCTCACTGCTCGAGATTTGATCATTGGTATCAATATAATTATTTCAATCCCGTTACTAGCAAGTTCTCTTTACTCGTTCCATGGTATAGGATCCTACGTTACTAAACACATTATCCACATGCTGCCAAGCTTTAGGTTGCTACTCTACTAACAACACTACTAGTAAAAATCTTAGAGCCGCAACAACCTTACTGGTGTGTAAAAACAAAAGTCTGTTGGTGGTAACATGTACCCCTAACATGAAAATAAAACATTGTCACCCATTAGTCACGAGCTGGTCCCCACAAGTCTTACCGATGACTAGCAGAATAAAAATTCCATCCTTGCAACATGTTTCGTGGGCGGACCCATGGGCGAAAAAAGTCGTGACATTCAACCTTTTGCATCTATCACGACTATAGAGCCTAGAGGTGACGAGAACATAGAAGAAGTCTATCGCTAGGTCCTCCCAAAAATATTGGCATACTTGTTTGTCACTGGTTATGGTATAACACTGATGATCTGATAAATAAATACATCATTTAGTTATCAAGGTTACTGACGATGGTCAGATTATCGGCTTGTTCGACTAGGCAAGATGTATCATTGATGATCGAGAAAAGTGTTTGTTGTTGAATTTTGTTAGTAGGTACCTGTCATCCAAAACTAGTCAGTCGGCGTGTGGGGTGCTTCTTCTGATTTCTCCCCTACCCTATCCCGTGCGACACTAGCTCCCCGTAATTTCATCTTTGCTAGCGAAGATTCTGGCCAGGTACCGGTACCATGCCACACTGACACAATGATGACAAGGCCTACTCGAGCCACGATGAAGGTGGTGGGTTCAAGAACCTCACCATTGACCATGTGCGCAAGCTCGCCAACCTCGGGATGATCGTGATGCCACATTACCTGCCAAGGCACTGGGTGCTAAGCCTTTGCAACATGCCCATGTCGTTGGTCACGCACATGCGTGGGAGGTGTATGGATGTCGAGCGTTGTTGTCAGCGGAAGTGGGGCAGAACTCCTGGTACAAGCTAAGAAGCTAGTGGTGGGACAATTCGTTCACCGAGGAGCATGCCGACACGCACAACTGCTTCACTGGCCCCAGTACGCCGCCCAGGAAGAATACTGATGAGTGGCGTTGGTGGTGGCACGATCGAGCAGCGCAAGTCGTTTTTGGGCGTTGTTCAAGTATGATCCAAATTCTATTAAGGAGGCTAACTTCTGACGGAGCGGAGCGAGGCCCGTCGCCGAGAGGCTTGGGCCGAACAGGGATGCCTGTGGGGGGTGCGGGGGGCGACAGCCCCCGCCGTACGGATCGTTGATGACCTAGGTTACCACCGCTATATATACCTCTTGTAAGCCGCCGGATGGGATAAGTTGCATCTGTGAAATCCCGGTGTTGTGTAAACACTCCCCATTATAGTGAAGTTTCGCTGGTTGGCGCCCGTGGTTTCCCCCTCTCTTTGTTGGAGAGGGTTATCCACGTTAAATTTGTGTCCCCCTTGCTGCGATTTTATTTTTCGTTCTTCATTATTTACTTGTCGCAAAACTAACAAGTGGTATCAGAGCCCCAGGTCCTAATCTAGGGTTTGCGACATGCCGTCATTGAAGGTCGATCTACCGCAGCTGGACTACGCCACAAGATTCTGCTTGTGGCAGGTGAAGATGCGGGCAATTCTCGCCCAAACTTCAGATTTGGATGAAGCGCTGGAAGGATTCGGGAAAAGGATGCTAAGAGCTGGTCTAACGAAGAGAAGCAGAAGGACCGTAAGGCTTTGTCTTCGATTCAACTTTATCAGTCCAATAATATTTTGCAGGAAGTTCTGGCAGAGAAATCTATTGCTGCTCTTTGGGGGAAACTGGAATCGATCTGCATGTCAAAGGATCTAACCGGTAAGATGCATGTGAAGATGAAGTTGTTCTTGCATAGATTATAGGAATATGGATCGGTAATGAATCACTTATCTCTTTTCAGAGAGATTATTTCTGATTTGCAATCTATGGAAGTAAAATATGATGATGAAGATCTAGCTCTATTACTCTTATGCTCATTGCCTAGTTCTTATACACACTTTCGTGATACAATGTTGTTGAGCCGTGATAAAATAACCCTTGATGAAGTACAAGATGCCCTCAAACAGAGGGAAAAGATGAAAACTATGGTGTAGGCAGATGGGGCATCATCAAAGGCTGAAGCTCTACAGGTTTGTGGCAGGACCGAGTAGAGATCTAACAACTATGGCAACCGAGATAAGAGAAAAGATGGCAGAAGTCATTCAAAGTCCAAGGGAAAGGACAAGTTCTGCAGGTATTGTAAGAAATCTAATCATGTTATTGATGATTGTTGGATGCTGCAGAATAAGGAGAAAAGGAACGGAACTTACCAACCGAAAGAAAAGGATCAAGGTAATGGTAAGGTTGTTGTTGTTTCTGGTGAGAGTTCTAACAATTAATGTTTAGCCGTTTTTGCTACTTGTGCTTCTCGTGATGATGAATGGATACTTGATACTACATGTTCGTTTCATATTTGCTGTAACAAAGATTGATTCAGTTCATATGAGTCTGTGCAGACTGGAGATTTTGTACGTGTGGGGAATGACAACCCGTACCATATTGTCGAAGTTGGATCTGTTAAGATCAGGACACATGATGGCGTGACACGTACGTTGACTGAGGTGAAGCACATACCAAGCATGGCCAGAAATCTTATCTCCCTGAGTACCATGGACGTTGATGGATACAAGTACGCCGGTGGGCGTAGATTGTTAAAGGTATCAAACGGTTCTCTTATTCACGTGATAGGTGATATGAATTCTGCTAAGTTATATGTTCTTAGAGGTAGCACTTTGTCTGGTATTGCTGCTGTTGTTACTTCTAATGATTCCGATGATTGTAGCAAAATAAATCTATGGCATAAGCGTCTCGGGCATATGAGCGAACATGGCATGGCAGAGTTGGTAAAGAGAGAGTTGATTGATGGTTGCAACTTGGGTAAGTTTGAGTTCTGTGACCACTGTGTTTTTGCTAAGCATAAAAGAGTTAAATTCAATGCTTCCATTCATACCACCAAAGGCATATTAGATTATGTGCATGCTGATGTATGGGGACCTTTCCGTAAGACTTCTATTGGTGGTGCTAATTATATGCTTACTATTATTGATGACTACTCAAGAAAAGTGTGGCCATATTTTCTGAAACATAAATCTGATGTTTTTGATGCTTTTAAGAAGTGGAAAGTTATGGTAGAAAAGCAAACTGAAAAGAAGGTAAAGATACTACGTACTGACAATGGTATGGAATTCTGTTCTAATGAGTTTGAGGAGTTTTGCAGTAATGATGGTATGATCAGGCACCACACCATCCCTTACACTCCTCAGCAGAATGGCGTGGCTGAGCGCATGAACAGAACCATCATCTCGAGGGCTCGATGTATGTTGTCCAATGCAGGTATGCATAGACGTTTCTGGGCTGAAGTAGCCAACACAGCGTGCTACCTCATTAACAGGTCACCTTCTATTCCACTTGAGAAGAAAACTCCCATTGAGGTATGGTCAGGTTCGCCTGCTGATTATTCACAGTTGAGAGTTTTTGGTTGCACTGCTTATGCTCATGTTGATAATGGAAAGTTAGAGCCTAGAGCTTCCAAGTGCATATTCCTTGGTTATGGTTCAGGAGTTAAGACATATAAACTATGGAATCCTGAAACTAAAAAGATTTTGTTGAGTAGGAATGTTGTTTTCAATGAATCTGTTATGTATCATGACAGCTTGCCATCAGATCCCTCTCATGTTGCTATTGGAGAGGAGGGAGTTAGTGTGCAGGTGGAGCACCTGCAGAAAGTTGTTGATAATAATGTTATCGTTGATGATACTCTTGAGGAAAATATTGATGATGATGTTGTTCAGCACTCACCTATTGTTTTGCAGCAGCCAGAGGAATCTATTGATGTTGATAGACCGAGGTGTAACATAGTTCCACCTCGTCGTTTAATTGAAGAATGTAATCTTGCTCATTATGCTTTGAGTTGTGCTGAATAGGTGGAGCATGATACTAAACATGCTACATACAATGAGGCTATTGCATCCGTTGATCGCGGGAAATGGGTTTCTGCTATGCAAGAAGAGATGCAATCGCTTGATACAAATGGCACATGGGAAGTTGTGTGCTTGCCTAAACAGAAGAAGGTTGTCCACTATAAGTGGATATACAAGAGAAACGAAGGTTTGTCTCCTAATGAGCCTCCAAGGTTTAAGGAAAGGTTAGTAGCAAAAGGTTTCAGCCAGATTCTAGGTATTAACTATAATGATGTTTTATCTCCGGTTGTGAAGCATAGTTTTATTCGTGCTTTCTTTGCTATTGTTGCTATGCACGATCTTGAGCTTGAGCAGCTAGATGTAAAGACTGCTTTTCTGCATGGTGAACTAGAGGAGGAGATTTAAATGGACCAACCTGAAGGGTTCATAGTTCCTAGAAAAGAGGATTTTGTGTGCAAATTGAAGAGGTCGCTTTATGGTTTGAAGCAATCTCCAAGACAGTGGTATAAAAAGTTTGATTCATTTATGATCTCACAAGGTTTTAAGAGGTTTCAGTTTGATAGTTGTGTTTATATTAAGTTTGTTGATGGATCACCTATATACTTGTTGTTATATGTTGATGATATGTTAATTGCTTCCAAGAGCATGAAAGAAATCACTACTTTGAAGGCACACCTAAGTAGTGAATTTGAGATGAAAGATCTTGGTGCTGCTAAGAAAATCCTTCGTATGGAAATTAAACGGGATAGAAAATCTAGGTTGTTGTTTCTTAGTCAGCAAAGTTACGTTGAGAAAGTTCTTCAATGTTTTAATATGCATGATGCAAAGTCAGTTAGTACTCCTGATGCTCCTCACTTTAGATTGTCAGTATTGCAATGTCCTAGTTCTGATGAAGATATTGAGTACATGTCTCGAGTTCCTTATTCTAGTGTTGTTGGTTCCTTGATGTATGCCATGGTTTGTTCTCGCCCTGATTTATCATATGCTATGAGTTTGGTGAGTCGTTACATGGCTAATCCTGGTAAAGAACATTAGAAAGTTGTTCAGTGGATTTTTAGGTACCTTCGTGGCACATCCAATGCTTGCTTGAAGTTTGGCAAGACTGGTGAGGGACTCGTAGAATATGTGGATTCAGATTTTGCTGCCGACTTGGATAAGAGGAGGTCCCTCACAGGTTATGTGTTCACGGTAGGTGGATGTGCCGTGAGTTGGAAGGCAACGCTGCAACCAGTTGTTGCTCTATCTACAACTGAAGCAGAATATATAGCTATTGCTGAAGGTTGCAAAGAGTCTGTTTGGTTGAAAGGTTTGTATGCTAAGCTTTGTCAGGATGATTCTTGCATTAACCTGTTATGTGACAGCCAAAGTGCTTACCTTACTAAGGATCAGATGTTCCATGAGAGAACAAAGCACATTGATATCAAGTACCATTATGTGTGTGATGTTGTTGCACAAGGTACACTAAAGGTATGCAAGATAAGCACTCATGATAAACCTGCTGATATGATGACAAAGTGTGTTCATGTTGCTAAGTTTGAGCTATGCTCAAGCTTAGTTGGTATAACTGCTTAGCCCAAGTGGCTATTGGCGCCGAAAGTGTTTTATTTGTTTGTTCAGGGAAATGATTACTATTGATGCTACAAGAAGTAATTTGTCTCAAGGTAGAGTTTTTTGAAGTATGATCCAAATTCTATTAAGGAGGCTAACTTCTGATGGAGCGGAGCGAGGCTCGTCGCCGGGAGGCTTGGGCCGAAGTTGATGACCTAGGTTACCACCACTATATATACCTCTTGTAAGCCGCCGGCAGGGATAAGTTGCATCTGTGAAATCTCCGGCTTTGTGTAAACACTCCCCGTTATAGTGAAGTTTCGCTGATTGGCGCCCGTGGTTTTTCCCCTCTCTTTGTTGGAGAGGATTTTTCACGTTAAATCTGTGTCCCCCTTGCTGCGATTTTATTTTTCGTTCTTCGTTATTTACTTGTCGCAAAGCTAACAGTCGCACCCATGAAACCCGCATAACGGTCACCATCCTGGAGCATGCCCTAGCCGGAATGAGATGATGTGTCGGCCTGCCAGTGCTCCATTCCACAGCGTGAAGAGCATGACCCAGAATACACACGGAGGTTCTAGGCGGCCATATGCGCTTCGTAAGGACCCAAGTCATGGAGGATAAGTCTAACGATGGTGTCCATGTGAGTGACATCTCCGATGACGAGCCAGACAACAAGTTTTCGTTGTTTCTACACCATCCCGATCAGGGTCGGCTCTATATTTTTCGGGGCCCTTGGACAAAGTCAACAAAAGGGTCCCTAATGATAATATATATATGTACGTATAACTAGATATGTAGACAATATATGTGCCAATTTCACTTGCAAAATATTTAAAAGCATATAATCACACGTTCATAGTCGAGATGTCTATAAATATTTGTCAAGAACTAAAGCATTGTGATATTTAGATAGAAAAAATAAAAAATAGTATAAAAATAACAAGTATTCCATGCAGCGAATACATTAAAAAACCAGCCTCGAATAAGTTCATCGACAATTAAGCTTCAGTGCTTCGAAAAAAGCTTTTTCGTGCATTTCTAGACGCAAAATTATCGAGGACACTATCAAGATTAATATTGTACAATATATTCTTCTAAATACAACATGTAGCCAAGACATTCAATCTGTCTTGTAACATAGTTGATCTCAGATAGTTCTTCAGTAGCTTTATTTTAGGAAAACTTCTTTCAGCTGAGGCCATAGTCACAAGTGAAGTCAAAAGGATCCGATAGGCAAATGAGACATTTGGATAGCAATCTATGACTGTAATGAATTGAAGAATCTCATGCATTGACACTAAATTATTTGGTAAAGTTACTTGCAACACCTTTAACTCAGAGAAAAAAATCATCAAGATCGACATCACATGAATTCTCATGAGTAAAAGTTTCTGCAAAAGTAGTGCAAGATTTTCGTAATTACTATCATCCATGTAAAGGAATTTATATCAAATTGTAATCTTAAAAATTATAACCCCGAGGAAAGAAGGTATTAAGAATAAATTAAGGCGTAAGCACTTACAGATGGGCAGAGCGTGTCCAACAAGATTGAGAGCAGAATTCACGATCGATCATCGCAAGAGTCAGACGGGCGAGACGGCGTCAACTCGGTGAGGGCGAGCATCGGGAGACCGAGAGTCCGAGATGCGACTTCGGGATAGGCCTGCTTCTGGATCGATCGATCTTTTTGTTTTTGAGAGAGTCACGATCGATCGATCGCTGATCGAGATCAATCTCTCGGCAGGGCCCTGCTCGCAACCAACTGATCAAGGCACAAAGCCCAGGCCTGCTGGCTGCTGCTCTCCGCTCAGTGCAGAATTTTTTTTGGGCCCCTCCTTGGCCTGGGCCCTTGGTCGTCACACAACCCTGCTATGGGCTAGAGCCGGGCCTGATCTCGATGAACCGAAGGACACACTAGGCCTTGATGTGGTCCTCTGGCAATCTACGGCCAAGGATGGCATCATAGTCGTGCCCTCCTCTAAATAGGACTAGGGTTAATTAGGATAGCTCCATGTTTACTTTAGTTTGAATTTTGTTGAAATTCTATTATGATATTTGCTAAATTTTGAATGAAATTCAAGCCGTTTTAATTTAACTTTATTCATACAAGTATTGTTTCATTTTGTTATCAACACTGCATATATATCTCACTAATCAAAAATACCGATGCAACATAGTACAATAGAGGCATAGACATCAAGGCCATGAGAGTCCAACCTATAATTATAGGTAGTATTATATATTCAAAATGAATATGGAAAACTCTAAGAAAAACAGTACATAAATCAGAAAAGCATTAAGCATAGACCATTTTCATAAGCATATCGACCATCCAGCCTTACGTACTTGATTGATGTACATTAATAGAGTGATTAAACATTGTTCACATTGGTACAAAATACATCAAAACAAACTAACACTTGTTAAAAAGTAACACTATAAAAATACCCCCTTCCCCGGCACTTTTTTGGGGCAGCACAAGAAAAAAGTACTAGCAAAAGTTAGTTAGCCAGCTGATGAGCAACAAAGGCACCATTTGGTCACGGCACTGTATTTATTGCTGCTATTGTGCCATTTTTGGCGCTTTTATGCACCACGATCCATATTTGCCGCGTCCCACCACCGATTTCCCTAATCCCACCCTACTTCCCGCTTTCCCACCACTCTTTTCACTGGTCTCGCTAAAATTTCGAATGGCCCCACCTGAAATCAGACCGTCTCTTGCCTCCTTAGGAAAATCTACCGCTTTCCTCTTTGTAAATTCCCCTCCACATTAAACCCTCGATGCCATCGACGCTGATCGACGACGGCCAGACATGACTCCCTTCTACCGCCTCCCACCTTGGCCACCCCTTACACCCCTCCGTCGTGCATCCTCGATATCACCTAGGTCATTGGTAAGTCTTTGTTGCTTACACTGCTCTGTTTCCATCACCCTTTACTACCAATACCATCAACGCCTTCGACATGGCTCGGTCTGTTCCCACCATTTGGCTGTGGGAGTATTGGAGTTTGGATTCCACCAAGTAAAAAGCCAAAAGGAATGCACTAAACCGTCATACTTTTGGATAGAGAAGTTTTGCCTGGGCGAGGTACATAGGGGTAAGTATTATCTAAGTTGTGTACATAGTTTTTTTGCTTGATAATCTCTTTCTAAATATTTACATCTTCAATCAGGAGAAAGCTCAGAATCATCCAATTACAAGAGCTGAACTATACGGAGCCACACACGAACAAAGACATATACCTGCTGATGAAGTGGCTAAGAAAATATTGTAAGTTATCATTCACTAAATTTGAACATATGTTGCTTAAGTATAGTTCTATTTCTAATGCTAGTACAAAGAATACTCTAGGCCAATATGCAAAGAGAACTTCTATTCGATCTTGACATTGAGTTCAGAGATATTGAACAAGGTGACTTGTATGCTCGTTTCTTTCCAAAGGATACAAGAGGTAGAGTTCGTGGATTGGGGTTGTTACCTCATTCCTAGAAGAAGGTTGATATTGCAAGAATGCATGTGAGGTGTACAAAAATAACAGAGGAGAACTCTGAGCTTAGAGCGATAAATGTCATCCTTATTGCTAGGTTGGACGCCCCAGAGGGATGAATGCAATGCAATGCAATGCACCAGAAGTTGGATAGCCTAGAAACTTCTGCTAACCAATCTTGCATAGCATGACAGACCAATTTTCAACCAGAACCTAGTGTGGAATCACCTCTTTGAAGAATGAGTCAAGCTCAACAGCCTATCCTAGATGCTAAACTTTCTGATGCCCTAGCTCTCATAATTCCGGAAGTGCCACCTCGCCCTATGATAACTCCTCGTGTTGTTGTAATTAAGATCCCATCAAGTGTTAGAAGTGTTGTAGGTGTTCCTCGTCCTGCAGGTTTTCCTTGTCATGAAGTTGTTCCTCATCCTATGGAAACTACTAGAAGAATTGAAATTACTCCTTCTCCTCCCCTATTGTCAGCTCATGTTGATGTTATGTTTACTCCAATACAATCTAACCCTATTCTGACTCTATATGCTCATACTGGAGTGCTAACTCTAGATGTTGTCACTACTGCTAGTACACCTCTAGATGGTGTTGATGCTGCTATAACCACCCGTCCAATGATGCTACCCTCAAACGGCTAATGTTGGTTCAAAGGAAGATGTAGTTTCATATGATGGAGGAGATAGTTTCACGAAGAAGAGATCAGGAGGTCATTCTAGGCCTCTAGTTTTCATGCGGTTGTCCAAGGACCGACAACAATATGAAGTTATCAAGTCTTTGAGTTCGACTAACTATGGAGCTGAGTTATATGTCTTCTACATAACTTGTTGTCGGTTGATGTATCTATTGTTGATGCATATAGGAATGCATATATTTTTGATTCTACATAAATTTGTAAAGATTGGAGAAAAGTGGGTCTGCGATCGATGACAAGTGATAGTGGAGTTCCATTTGGGAAGTTAACTTCCACAGACAAGTGTGCACTATGTGATGATGGACAACCGTTAGGTGAATTATGCGTGATCCTGATTGAGTCTATGATAGATAAGACTATGCCACTAGTTAGGCCAATTGGAAAGGTTAAGAAGTTGGGACAAGCTCTAAAGCATCACACAGCTTGGCCATTTCTAAAGGTAAGTAAATAACGACACTCAGCTTCTAGATTTCCCAAATGCGCATGTCCTGACAAATATTTATCTATTAATTTGTATGTTACGAAGCTATAAGGATCCTCTATCTATTATATATACTCCCATACATGTTTCCTTGTTTGGAGGAAAGTAGTTTATAGTTTATTTTGTTCCTTGTTCATCAGGATCAGTGTGCCGCAGACTCAACTGAAGACCAAGCAACCGGCACTTCACCGTAGAACTTGTTACCCTGGACGAAATGGGTTTCCTGCTGGCTGAGGATTGAGTTAATATGTATGAAGTTGATCACACTTAAACTTCTCTTGAAAACTTATGTTATGAATGTGTCAAAACTGATTGTGATGTCTTTTGTAGGGCTACGATGCACGTGTTTGATACTATGTTATGCTATATATATATTCGAGTTTGTGATGTGATATTTGCAAGCACCATGTGTGATTCATATTATGAGTCTCTGTGAATTCTGGTAAATTAGGGGAACCCTAAATATAGAAAAGATAGGCTAAATTGCTGCACGAAAAAGATAATTGGGGGCAGTAAAAATTATGACGTTCACCAGCCACGTATGACGATACCATATTGTGAAGGGCACGCACAGTTGCCATGGCACCTAGTCAGTATCGACCTACAATGGGTGGCGCCATTAACGTCGTGATGTCGTGCTAGCGCTAGCTTAGCGGATGACAATGTGTCCAGCCAAAAAGTGTCGCTGAAAATCTTTTCCCGACGCAATTATCTCTAGCGGATTTTTTTACCGTGTTAGGGTGAGCGTGATGACTAGGCGTGGGCTTCAGTGTTTATAAGCGCCAGGGCGCTCGATACATGTTGTAGTGTAAGCCTTGCACGTAACACAATCAAACAACCAGTAAAGCTATGCTCGGACCGAATTAACTTTCATTATAATAAGCAAATCATCACCAAACTTGAAGACCATTCATCTACTTTCTAAGGATCAACAGATCAATGGTCATAACGAGTCTTCAAATGGATCAGGGACCGACATGTCATATGTGCCTATAATAGTTGTGTGGAAGAACTTTCTGAAGTTGCAAGAAAATGTTTTAACTTGAAAATCAGCTTCTACAGAAGCTGTGTTATCCAGCTAAAGCCGCATGTGCTAAGTATTTAATCATTTATCTTTGTGTGCATATATGATTCCAAACCTCGTTACCTTGAGAATTTCTGCATTCAAAATAAAGAACTTAGCAAAGTTAATATTTGGTGTGCTGCCTTGGTAGTCTTTCAAACTAATTTGTTTGAGATGGCGATCAAGGCATTCTATGGGATAGAGCAGGTGATATTGCAGCACATTTTGTATGAACATATCAAGTTATGACTACAAATTCAAGATCAGAACAGATTAAGTAATTGTGGCTACAACAACAAAATAATCTCCATAGTTAGGAAGCTGGCATGTAATCAACATCAGGTGAGTTAGATCATGTGTGAACTTAAGGATTGTTAAAGAACATAGTGCCCTGAGATATTCATTATATTACCTTCAAAGTCTCATAGATGCAATTTTGACCACTTGATTTGTCATTGTAAACATGGGAAGAAGTTACCAAAAATGATGTTCTTCCACCAAATATTATTCCATTGATCCTAGCACATTACGGGTTTAACTCCATCTAGCTCTATGCATTTTGATGGAGTGCTTAAAATTTAATAGAAAATAATTTCACCTTGATGTATAGCTTCTCCGTGTAGGGAAAGCATCTAAGGATTCCAACGATTGCAGCCAGATTTGGGTAGAGAGAATTTAGAGCCAAGATCTTCACTGTTTGCATAGAAGACGTCAAGATGGCGGGGATCATTCTCTGACATGTAGAGGTGAACATATCAATAAAATTAACAAAAATGTTAGTTTCAAGAAGAACAAGAAGAAGAAGAAGAAGAAGAAGAAGAAGAAAAGGAAGATTGTTCTAACTCAGTGGTTATTGCTCCAATAACAAATCTGGATCTTTTATTACTCACACATCCCAACATCATCAATTTTGGTGTGTCGATGACCCTGATTGTTGTTAGTCCCATGGGGTAAAGTATGATCAATCTCTCAAGGCAAGGTGCATCTAGAATGACTAGCTCCATAAACATATAAATTAATCTATGCTCCCTCCAGCCAGCCACACTAAGCGTATGAAGATTCAGTGAGACAATGTGAAGCCTTCTAAACCCATGGACCCCCTAAATCTGAAGGCCCTCGAGCACAGCACAACCATAGATCCAGTGGTGGATGGTCGTCTTCCATATGAATATTTCGCTGAGTTCGAGCTTCTTAAGATGAGGGGGAAAATCGCAAGGGCAGGACCAAAATTAGGGGAAAAGTAGGACCAGATGCAGGCGATGCGTAGCGTGTGAGCAAAACGGAGCACGAACTACAACAACATGCGTTGGTTAGGAGTTCCACCATAGAACGTGAGGTCCTAGAATAGATAAAGGACGCTGGATCGGAACTAACTAACAATGAACTACCTGTCAAGATTGCATTTGGTGTGGAAGAGGTGTATGGATAGGCATTTGGTGGGGCCAGGGTGCATGGAGAGGACATCAAAGACCGTGGCGACGCGTTTGCATTCATGTGGGCAGAGGTGGTAGTCAAAGGTGAGGTTGAGGGGGGAGGAGCGGCAGAGGTTGTGCCACTGCCAAGATTATAATTGTATGCGTGATGAACTTGGTGGGGGTATTATGGCTAGCATCTCATTCGAGAGGCAGCTGATGAGGTCGATGCTCACCAGAGGCTCTCGTGAACCAATTTTCCTGACTTGCCTCCGCTTGGCCTCCACAACATCAATCTTAGTCGGCGGCAACACACATGACACCGTAGTCTCGACACAAAAATGGGAGGCGACGTAACGCTTGCTCCACGTGCAATAGGCACAGTGGTGTACTCGATCGATGGGAAAGGGTAATGGCCTGCGACGCTGACCAGGGGAACTCCGGAGGCCGTACGTAGGTACGGAGCGGGGGAGGGCTAAAACAAGAGAAGTTTTCCATGCAGGTGCATAGAGTATAGTAGGATTTTGATGCAAACTATACACATGTTATCAACTACGTGCCTACTTGAGAATCACTAATACTAGACATGCTTGATAAGATCATTTTCTCCATAGGAAGGTCTTGGCAAACCAAACCAAAGTGCCGAGGATAGTTCCCAACCTTTAGTTGTAAAAAAATGTTTTTCATCTTTGGGATGTAGGTCTTAGCTTTTGGCTTATAAGCCACAAAAGCATATAAATATGTTCTTATGATTTTGGCTTATACATCATACAACTATATCAAGTTAAAAGCCAAAAGCCAAATCCAAAAGTACCTATTTAGGTTCTTCTATCGCTTGTAGGTTAGAATCCAATAGCCAGATGTTAAAAGCCAAAAGCCAAAGCCAGGCTGTTTGGTTGGGCTTAAATCTAGCTTTTGAATTTTGCTCGTAAGCCATAGAATCCTCTAAAAATAGGTGATTTTTTCTTTGGTTTTGGCTTATAAGACACAAAAGCATCTAATTATGTTCTTTTGGTTTGGGCTTTTGGCTTATACCATCATACAACTATGTCCAATTAAAAGTCAAAATCCAAAGACAAAAACACCCATTTAGATGCTTTTGTGGCTGATAAGCCAGAGTCCAAAAGCTAGATGTTAAAAGACAAAAGCTAAAGTTAGCTATTTAGTTGGACTTAAAACTGTTTTTTGATTTATTTTTCTCATAAGCCGCAAAAGCATCTAAAAAGGTGCTTTTAGCTTTGGCTTTTGGCTTATAAGCCCAAGAAACATATAAATATGTGATTTTGGTTTTGGATTTTTGCTTGTACCATCATACAACTATGTCTAGTTAAAAGCCAAAAGCACCCATTTATGTGCTTTTGTGGCTTATCAGAGTAAATAATAGCTCTAGATTTTTTAGGATAAAACTGCTATCCATGTCGTTCCGATTCTTTTCGGTGAGGGGATGGACGCTCAAAAGGACACGTAGTGAAGTCATAACGGAGCCCTACTATCCCATGAGGCAGGACCTGCTATGAGCCAGCGTAACAGATTCCCTACTGTGTACGGTTGTCGGGCGCGCCGTTGTACCCCGCTTCGCCGGAAGATGGACTGCTCGGGCTCTATGGGCCCACTGTCAGCGTATGCGGTCAGGACCGCGCTTGGTGAGAGGTGTTACTAGCACAACATGTCTCCGCACCCGCTGGGTTGCAGGGCCTACCTGGAGCCTACGTGGCATCGTGAGCCCATGCCGGACATGGATTATCGCGGTCATGGGGTTCGCCCAGAGCCAACGTGGCAACATAGATCCTAGACGACCGTGTATTCTTGTGGACATGGGGGCCGACCAGAGCCAACGTGGTGGCATACAGTTTGGTCGTGCGTGGGTTATCATGGCGAAGAGCTGAGCTAACGGTGTAGGTTGTGTCAAAGAAACTTGGCAGACGTGTATTCTCGCGGCGGAGGGTCGAGTTGGCATCATAGGCTATAGATGACTATGGGTTCTTGCGGCCGGCCTATGACCTATCTCGAAACATAGTCTACAAACTATCTAGGTTCTCGCGGCCCTCGGCTGAGCTGGCAGCGTTGTCTCTCCATGTACGCGCGTTTTCGCTGCCAATAGCCGATCTGGAGCCTTGACTGAAGGCAGTTTCTCGCGTTCGATAGGCGAGCTGGTAGCAGAAATTATCACCATTGAGCTAGTGGGGCTAGCCTAGGACTGATGTGGCACTTCCACGCCGTGCACGCGCGAGGATTATCACGGCTAGATCGTGTGTTGGATCCTTATCCGCACACATGTATCTAAATACACACCATGATATCATTACGCAGGTTACCGGTCTTTCTTGGAAGATGAGTAGGACCGCAAGGTCGTTTGCTGCCAATATCATCGGACCAGCGTCCACCATGGGAAGAGGATAACCACCGGTGTTGGACCGGGCTTGCATCTACGCGAATTGCTCGCAGCGCTAGGTTTCTGCTACAAGGCATATGTTCTCCATGTTGATCGCACATGTTATACGGTAAGTTCTCCGAAGTCTTCTGCTCATCTCACTTGCATGGCTCTTATCTAACGCATCTTTTTGTTTTCTATGTATTGGTCGCGATTGGAAACAATGAAATGTGTCTTGTTGTTAGTTCATCGTCGTGCCCATCGTCCCTATATTCTCTTTGCATCTTTGTCGTTTTAAGGTATGCATATGGTGCTTTCTTTCTGTCACCAGCTTATCTCATTATACGTCTCTATCTAGCACGTTTTTGCTTTTTCTATGCATAGGTTGTATTTGGAAGAGTTCATCAGCATCTGGGTAATTGGTACATCCTCTTCTAATCTTCATCATTTTAGATTTAATCTTCTATTTTTCTTTTTCTTTTTGTGTATCTTTACAATGTTTGCTTTTGTCTTTTGCAGGTATTCGATTATTGCCTTCACTTCTTCTTAGTATGGATTTCTTCGGCTGCACTTGAGTCAGTTACGGGAGTCCTTGCCCTTCCACAGGCGGCGACGAGACCAATGCAGCGACACATGTCCGGACACCTGGGAAGACGGATTGTCAACTTCCTATGTTGGTGCCTCTGTCGTGCATGAAGAATGATGGCTCTGGTCCCGACAAAGGTTACCTCCTATGTTTTCTGCTCTCGTGTAAACAAGGAGAGTTCACCGCCAAGACTTTCATTTCAACTCGGGATGGATCTCTTCGTATGCGGTCCAGCGAGCAGCAACGCTCCTCGCCATACCATCGCTGGTGAGGAGCTCCTTTCCATGACGCTTGTGCGTTTGCATGCGAGGACAGGCGAGCTGCCCCTGGTGCCTCCTCCTGTGTTCTTCGAATAATGACGTTTGTGTTCTCGCTAACAAGAATAAGATGTCATCATTTGCTTTCTCCTATGAAGTAAAAAAAGATGGTTCACAGCCATTTGCGATGCTCGCTCCTACGACTACATCCTCCGAGCATGGAGGCGATCTGCCTATCTTGGAAGGTATCCCTTTATTCCTTCATGAGGTTTGTTCTCGTCCTTCGGTATGCTCCATCCCTTCTTCCCTTTGCGCCTCTCCTTGTCTTCTTCTCGGTTGCCTAGAGCATGGCGATCTTCTTTCTAATTCCTATGTTAGACCTTATCTCCTTCTTCCTTCTTCCCACTTTTGACCTTGCTCACAGTATCCTCATCCTTCTATTCTTCTGACTACTTCCTCTACACATATTTTCGGTTCTCGAACATGTGGAACTTATCTAGTTCAAACAAAGAACATGCCAGCTCGAGCACAAAGAGGTTGCCTCGCTTCTTCCCGCACATGAGTGTCTGGAAGAGTGGCTTCGTATACTTAGAAAAAAACGGAACACACAAGCAAGTAGACCGTATACGTGACCAATCATACTGTCTACATTGGTGGAACATGAAGGGAATATGCTCGAGAGGCAATAAAAAAGTGGTTATTATCTTATTCCATGTTTATGATAAATGTTTATTTTGCATGCTATAATTGTATTAATCGGAAACGTCAATACATGTGTGTTTAATAAACAAAAAGGGTTCCTAGTTATGCCTCTCTTATAGACTAGCTTGTTGATTAACAAGATGATCAAGGTTTCATGATCATGGACATTAGATGTTGTTAATAACAAGGTCACAGCATTTGTGAAATGATGTGATGAACATTCATCCGAAGTATAGCATTACGATCAAGTCATTATGTTTACATTGCTATAACACCATACAAAGTAATCTTTATCCTTAGACCATGAGATCATGTTAACTGCTAACACCGGAAGAGTATCTTGATAACATCAAACATCACACCATAATTGGGTGACTATAAAGATGGGTTTAGTTCTATGAAGGTGTTATGTTGAGGCTCATGGATCAAGAGTGGAATTTTTCAATCTCGATGACGGATAGATATACTCTGGGACCTCTCGGTGATATCACATTAAGGTAGCTTGCAAGCAAGTGATGTGATAACTAGAATGTTATATCACGGGAACGAGAAAAGAGTGCATGTCGGTAACGAGATCAAACTAGGTATTTGGATACCGATGATCAAATCTCGGACATGTATTATATCAAGAGACAAAGGGATTAAATTACAAGCTTTAAAGGTTCTCACGATCATAGAAGTCATCGTTGAATATGCAGGAGTCAATATGGACCTCCAGGTCCCGCTTCTGATTATTGATCTGAGAGGAGTCTCAATCATGTCTGCATTATTCGCGAACCGTAGGGTGACACACTTAAGAGTTACCGGACACCATTTTAGATCACATATGTTTCAGACGAAAGAATTGCAAAGCGCAGGAATTGTTTCGATAGAAACCGGAAATTGTTTCGGGTGAAATTGCAGAAAGTGGTTCTGCATGTGATATTGAAATATTGCAAGGGGTTATATGTGAATGTTTGTTAATTAAAGCAATTAACAAAATTCTGAATAAATTTAATAAAAAAGTTTTATTAAATGAGAGAGCATTAAACTTGGAGAATTTTAATGCATTTAAAGTAGGGACTTTAAAGGGGAATGTGAAGAGGCATTTTAATGTGGAGGGGTTACCACCACATGAATGGGGGAGGTGAGGAGTCACCCCCATGTGCCGGCCATGGAGAGGAGGGGCACCCCCCTTCCTCCTATAAAAGGCCCCCATCGTCCTCCTTCTTCCTCACACCTCCTTGTGAAGGATCTCTCTCCCCCTCTAGAATTATTCCCCCATGGTCTCGGATTAGCGAGATACATGTTCCCGGTGGCATTTCGTCTGGAAGGAGTTGCTACTTCCGCTGAATCACTAGAGCGAGGAGGTGGAGGTTGTCCGGTGGCTTGAACGTGTGTGCGAGTACGGATGCGCTGCTGAGTTGCGGCGCTCGGACTTCCACACGATCTTGAGATCGGCAAGTGTACGACTACAACAACCATGAGTTCCTACTCGTTAACAAAACTCGTTGTCTTCGAGGGTAAGTTCTCGATGGATGTATGTCCACCGGTTGCTCTGTACCTAGTAGATAGATCTTGGCGTATAGTTCTCATCGTAGGAAATTTTTTGTTTTCTATGCTGCGGACCCAACAGTGGTATCAGAGCCTGATCTATGCGTAGGTGCTTTGCACAGGTAGTACACATATGTGTATATGTGGGCGATGATGATCATGTTATTGCATCTTCTATGTATTTTGGATATTGGTGGCATAGTGGGATGAAGCGGCCCAGACCAACCTTACATGTTATCGTACATGAGACCGGTTCCACGACTGACATGCAACTTGTTTTGCATAAGTGGCTGGCGGGTGTCTGTCTCTCCTACTATAGTAAATATTTGATTTACAACGAGTTGCTAATAACTTTGTTATCCTCGTTGTGGTTCATGTTCGTAGGTAAGAACGGTTCTATCTCCGAAATCCCTAAGCCACGTAAAACTTGCAATTGATAAATTAGAGGCGTCTAGTTTAGATTGTTGCTGGGCTAGTGTCTTGATATAGTATTGTTGTAAGTAGACGTATGATAGATACTCTTATAACACACTCAACGTGTAAGTTCCATAGACCTTGGCCTTACACACAAAGGAATGATAGAGATCATACCACGATGCAAATGATAGAGATCAAATGCATGGACCATATCATCTCACTTTACACATTAGATGTTAGCATCTTATACTGCTAGTTTGGCGCTTTTTGTAGCATTGTAAGATGATCCCTCATTTAGATATCAAGATAAAATGTGTTCTTCCTTAAGTATACACTGTTCTGTGGATCGTGTTTCGAGACATCACGTGATGATCGGGTGTACTCGACTCTACGCTTTCATAGGAACGGGTGTAAGACAGTTTTACACACGCGAGTTCTAAGGTTCTTACTTGGCGAGCCTAGCATGTACAGACATGGCCTCGGAACACGGACCAAAAGGTTAAGCATGAGTCATATAGTTGATGTGATGCCCATGTTGATGCTCGCCTTTGAAGCTACACCGACTCACATGATGATCGGACTTGGTGTAGTGGATTTGGTTCATGTAATCACCAAAAGGGCACGAGGGATGTCGTTTTTGAGTGGGAGTTCATTTCTAATTTGGATTAGTCGAACTCAATTTATCATAAACTAAATCGAAGTGAATTTGCATAATTTGTTGTAGTCATTGACGTCTGTTCACTACCTTATGCTTAGTTTTAATTGAGATAATAGAACTATAGAATTCTGGATATTTACTTTACGAACTGGTATCGTAATGTTTTGAATGTCAATTTAAAGTTTATAAGTCCTATTGCAAACTTTCAGCAAACTCTATTTACTCCATGAAGTTTAATAAGTAGTATTAAATCAAGAGTAAGAATTCCAATGTTAGTATCTAAAGTATCATGTTTGCCTCCATGATTATTGATATTCAAAAGTTGTTTTAATATCAAGATTATATAGGAGCTAAAAATTATTTCAGAAACCATCATGTGTGAAAGATATTGTGATATCTGAAACAATGTTTTTTTGGTTGCATTATGATAGAGTATAATTTAGCAAAATACATGTTCTCATATTGTATGAGAATTTGTGAAGGATGGAGATGCTAAGCATCCGGATCTCCCAAAAAGGTTATTGGAACTAACATTATACTCGCGATTCTTCCTTATAGGCTATAGTACCTTGATCATGAAAGTTGTCATGATAAGGATGAATAGAAGATGTAAGTAAAATGTTTACTACACTAATAGATTACTAAAGAATGGATTTTTGAAAGAACACCAAACATTTGATGATGGTGATCCACTTCAAAGTGCAAGTTCAAAGGTATTAGTATTTGACAATATAAGCTTTGTACTATGTGTCATGTGAATGACACCACTATTTATGTTGATAGATTCTTTTAAAAGAAAAGGAATTGTTGAAAGAGAATCTATAAAATATTTGGCAGAAAAGAAAAGGTTGGAGATGTCCAACTTAGGTATATAGAAGATATACATGTTATGGCTGTATTCCTTGCTTGTTAAACAATGTGGTTCTGAGGTATTGGATACCGGTATTGGATACCGAATTGGTTGGTATGAAGTGTCATACAGGACAATTGAATTCAAGAACTGCAATGGCCTAAGTAACTAGAAAGAGAATAAGTGATGATGATCATCGAAAACACATAAAGTGTTATTGTGCTTTTCATTGACGTCAAACCTAGTCTTCAAGATTTGTTTTAATAATTGTTATTTTGTTCCGGTATTACGAGAACAATGGTTGTTCACATAATTAGCGTATTACATAAAGGATGGATGAACTTTTACAAGTCTGGTGGGAGAAATCACATCCATAAACACTATTGGTAAAATGTCGCAAGACAAATGATTGAAAGATCACTTATGAAGTGATATTGCTGTTTAAATTATATTGGAAAGAAAACATGAAGAAAATCCATGTGATGTATTTTTGGAGTCTTTGATTTTGATCAACTGACGCTTGTGAGACTTTCCTTGAGATAATTGAAACTCCGTCCATAGGCCAAAGAGAAACGGGTGACTAACTTATCGGATATTATACATATTGATGTATATAGTCCATTATATGTAGCCATATGCGATGGATATTTTTGCTTCATATGCTTTCTCTAGAAATTTGAGTGAATATATCTACATATTTACTTAATAAGGAAGAAGTATGAAACATTTGAAAATTGTTCAAAGACTTTCAAGATGAAGTGGAAAATCATTATAACAAGAAAATAAAGAGTTTATGATTTGATCATAAAGGAAGATATTTGAGTTGCGTGTTTAGCAAAAACACCTAAGATTTGAGGAATTGTTCCATGATTTGTGTTTCCCGATAAACCATAGGAGTATGGCATGTTCGAGAGATGAAATCAAACCATGTTTGACATGGTAAGATCAAAGGCGTCATTTATAAAACTGCCATTATGTTTTAAGGATTGAAGCTTTAGAGACTACCGCTTTTACACTGAAAAGAGCACCATCGTGATCCATTGAAATGACACCATATAAGTTATGGTTTGGGATAAAACCCGAATTGTCTTTTCTTAAATTTTGGTATGCTAAGCATAAGTAAAATGTTTACAACCAAAGTCGGATAAGCACGTCTTTGTAGGTTATCCCAAAGAATTTGTTGGGAATTTCTCCATAACACCAAGGACAAAAGAGTTTGTTACTTGGAACATCAAGTTTCTTGAGAAGGAATTTTTCGTGAAAAGTTAAGTGGGAGGACAATAGAACTTTGATAAGGTTGTTGAACCTTAGCTATATGTGCTAAGTAGCGCAGCGCCGGGAAGTGTCCCGGTGGCGGCCACAATGCTCATGGCTCCTATGATTACAAAGGGTGTGAGATCGGAGATTAGAGTTCCTATTGAACCGTGTGGGTCGGTAAGAATCAAATAGTGTGATTTGATAAGCAAGTCATTATTGTTTTGACAATGATAAACCAACTACATGCAAAGAAGTGATTCAGGGCCCTGACTCCATAAAATGACTAGAAGTCATAGAATCCGTGATAGTATCCATACACGAGAAATCAAGTTTCTGAACATGGAAGACCCTCCGGAAAGGCGTGAAGCCTATCGGTCGTGTTTGGATCTATAAAGGAATAAGACATGGATGTTTAACATCTATGAAATAGTCGACATGTCAGAAAGAAGTTTACGACAATGTATGTTCAAGGAGTTGACTATGACAATATTTGATCTTTCATAGCGATATTTAGTCTTGACGGATTAATGTAGCAACCACTACATATAATTTGATGTATGGTAGTTGAACAAACAAAACAATGTTCTTCTAATAGAACGGTTACCTGGGACATGTACATGACATGGTTCGAAGGGTTTTGTTAATTCAAAGGGTGCTAAAAGGGCATGCAAACTTCAATAGTTGAAGTGAGCATAGCGGAGTTGGAAACTTCACCATGATGCAAGAAATTAAGTGGGAGCGCTAAGACATATTTCTAATACATTATGTAGAGGACATATTGTTGATTGGAAATGATGTATCTTGTATTGACACAAGTTAAGAATTTCATTAAAATAATATTTCGATGAAAGACTTGGGCAAAACCGGAATATTTGGCATCAATATCTATATGGATAGATTGAGGCGCTAATATGGTTGTGCCAGACATACATATATGAGATATTGAAAGGGTTCAATATGTAAACAACAAGAAAGGTTCTTGCTGCATGGAAAGGATTGTATCAAGATTCAAGTGTTTCAACACTTGGTGAGTAAAATCACATGAAGATTTTGATCGATTATACCATGATATGTATATATCCAAAATGTCCTATGCTCTAAATGTTATAAGCACATACCAGAATGATTCATAAGATGATCATTGGACGATAGTAAAGATATTCTTATGAGCTTTGGAAGAACTAAGAATATATCATGTATAAGTGACAAATAGTTAAAGGTAGTTCATTGTAAAGTGTTACATTGATACTATTTTTGTCACAAGATACAAACTAAATTTATCTCAATTTAGACTATGGGTGGCACAATGTAATGGAAAGGATGTTCCATGATGGATTTCGATGAGTTCCAAAGTTGAGAGATTGTGACGGATACTACAACAAAAAGGCTAAGTTTATAACTGCTATAGTAGCAGCAAAGGAGGGCATTTGTGTTAAGTAGTGTGTTATCAAACTAGGTGTGGTTCAAAGTGGGCTAATACTATGAAGATATATTGTGTGATAATAATATCAACATATTTTAACCCGGACGAACTAAAGGTCTCACCAAAGGACCAAATTTATACAATGCCATCTCATTTGAGAATGAGTGATGCGTAGAGACGCAAAGATATGCAAATACACACGGACCTGAAACTGTCAGATCCGGAGATTATGTTAACCACTAGCAATCGCGTATATGCAACACCAGAAAGCCATAGGTGTTCAATACGCAAAGTTTTTCAAACTAGATTATTGACCCTAGTGCAAGTGGGAGACTGAAGGAAATATGCCCGAGAGGCAATAATAAAGTGGTTATTATCTTATTCCATGTTTATGATAAATGTTTATTTTGCATGCTATAATTTTATTGATCGGAAACGTCAATACATGTGTGTTTAATAAACAAAAAGGGTTCCTAGTTATACCTCTCTTATAGACTAGCTTGTTGATTAACAAGATGATCAAGGTTTCCTGATCATGGACATTAGATGTTGTTAATAATAAGGTCACGGCATTTGTGAAATGATGTGATGAACATTCATCCGAAGTATAGAATTACGATCAAGTCATTATTTTTACATTTCTATAACATCATACGAAGTAATCTTTATCCTTAGACCATGAGATCATGTTAATTGCTAACACCAGAAGAGTATCTTGATAACATCAAACGTCACACCGTAACTGGGTGACTATAAAGATGGGTTCAGTGCTACGAAGGTGTTATGTTGAGGCTCATGGATCAAGAGTGGAATTTGTCAATCCCGATGACGGATAGATATACTCTGGGCCCTCTTGGTGATATCACATTAAGGTAGCTTGCAAGCAAGTGATGTGATCACTAGAATGTTATATCACGGGAACAAGAAAAGAGTGCATGTCAGTAACGAGATCAAACTAGGTATTTGGATACCGATGATCGAATCTCGAACATGTATTATATCAAGAGACAAAGGAATTAAATTACAAGCATTAAAGGTTCCACGATCACAGAAGTCATCGTTGAATATGCAGGAGTCAGTATGGACCTCCAGGTCCCGCTTCTAATTATGGATCTGAGAGGAGTCTTAATCATGTCTGCATTATTTGCGAACCATAGGGTGACACACTTAAGAGTTACCGGACATCATTTTGGAGCACATATGTTTCAGACGAAAGAATTGCAAAGCGCAGGAATTCTTTCGACAGAAACCGGAAATTATTTCGGGTGAAATTGCAGAAAGTGGTTCTGCATATGATATTGAAATATTGCAAGGGGTTATATGTGAATGTTTGTTAATTAAATTAATTAAAAAAATTCTGAATAAATTTAATAAAAGAGTTTTATTAAATGAGAGAGCATTAAACTTGGAAAATTTTAATGCATTTAAAGTAGGGACTTTAAAGGGGAATGTGAAGAGGCATTTTAATATGGAGGGGTTACCACCACATGAATGGGGGAGGTGAGGAGTCACCCCCCCATACGCCGGCCATGGAGAGGAGGGGCACCCCCTTCCTCCTATAAAAGGCCCCCTCTTCCTCCTTCTTCCTCAGACCTCCTTGTGAAGGATCTCTCTCCCCCTCTAGAATTATTCCCCCATGGTCTCGGATTAGCGAGATACATGTTCCTAGTGGCATTTTGTCTGGAAGGAGTTGCTGCTTCCGCTGGATCGCTGGAGCAAGGAGGTGGAGGTTGTCCGGTGGCTTGAACGTGTGTGCGAGTACGGATGCGCTGCTGAGTTGCGGCGCTCGGACTTCCACACGATCTTGTGATCGGCAAGTGTATGACTACATCAACCACGAGTTCCTACTCGTTAACAAAACTCGTTGTCTTCGAGGGTAAGTTCTCGATGGATGTATGCCCACCCGTTGCTCTGTACCTAGTAGATAGATCTTGGCATATAGTTCTCATCATAGGAAATTTTTTGTTTTCTCTGTTGTGGACCCAACAGAACAAAAGTGGAAGGCAGTCAGAGCGGTGGCGATCACGAAATATTTTACACTACGGAAGTTTTTCTTCTTCGTAAGTGTTACTTCTATGGTGTAGTCTAAAGTCTAGCCATTAGCGTGTCAGGCATATTTAAGTAAATGTTAATTTTTAGTTTATTAGTCGTTGTAAGCTACGGTGTATGAGACTTTGAAATAAATAAGCGGATTTTGTTATCTTTACGTTCTTCCAATATACCTTTCAGTTCGCGTGTATAAGAGTTTATTATTCTTTGTAACACAAAATATGTGTCATGCTTTAAGAGCAGACACCTTTTCTGATGCTTGACTTTCATTATTCTTTTGCTTTATCTTATAAGGATGTGACTATTATTTCGTATCTTATTATAGGTGAGACAAAAGCCTGCCAAGAGTAATATTAAGTTCAACACGTGTGATTTTTATGACGTCGTGCACATCGCTGATATGTTCCCTTCTGCTAGCACGATACTTCTTGTGGTATCTATCGTTCACACAAATAGGTATGGAATGATGTTACTCTTATAGATGGATTTGTTACGGACTATGATTACGAACTAACGTGCCAAACAAATGTGAAACTGTGTTATTGTAGTAGAATTCTAATAGCTGGTGTAGAGCCTCCGATTATGATAGGCCACACCATGCTCATAAGATTTTCGTAAAAAAACCACGTACGTGGATCATTGTTGTCTGTATATATACAATATATGCCTAACCGTTGCGTGTCCAAATATTTTTCCTATTGAATCATCAATGTTTCACCTACCTGCTTCGGCCTGGTCTACGAAATGATGTTTACCCATGTGGCAATCATAGACCAGAAGTTTTCCAGACTCGCTTATTTCATCTACCTTCGTTAGAGTTGTCGTGCAATAGTCAGTGTCGACTAATTCGTCGACTACGTGCTTCGGAATACTCTCATATGATTTAGCGGTGCGAGCTCGGTATTAAGATGTGTTGAGGCCCATACCATAAGAACGCGACGTTGTTCCCCCAAATGAGCTATCACTTAGCATTTTGAGAACATATATTTTTTCTTGTATGTTGATGTAGCACGGTCACATCATCAAACATTCTGTCTACAGGCCATGCCCCAGTCGTGTAGAGAGGAGTCTAGTAAAACATAATCCAAAAGCCAGAGCCCAAAGCCAAATCCAAAAGCATCTATATGAGCTATTTGGTTGGGCTTAAATCTGGATTTCAGATTTTCGCTTATAAGCCACAAAAGCATCTAAATATGTTATTTCGGCTTTAGCTTTTGGCTTATAAGCCACAAAAGCAACTAAATATGTGCTTTTGATTTTGGCTTTTGACTTATACCATTATACAACTATGTCTAGTTAAAAGCAAAAAGCCAAAGGAAAAAAAGGCACCCATTTAGGTGCTTTTGTGGCTTATAAGCCAGAATCCAAAAGGTAAATGTTGAAAGCCAAAAGCCAAAGCTAGGTTGTTTGGTTGGTTTAAATTTGGCTTTTGTATTTTGGCTAATAAGCCACAAAAGTATCTAAATAGGTGCTTTTGGATTTGGCTTTTGGCTTTTAACTGGACTTGGGTTGTTTGGTTGGGCTTATTTGTGGCTTATAGCTTTTGGCGTATAACCAGAAAAAGCACCTAAATAGGTGCTTTTAATTTTAGATTTTGGTTTATAACATCATACAACTATGTCTAGTTAAAAGCCAAAAGTACCCATTTAGGTACTTCGGTGGCTTATAAGCCAGAATCCTAAAGCCATATTTAAGCCCAACCAAACAGCTCGTTTATGATGTTATAAGCCAAAAACTAAAATCAAAACCACCTATTTAGGTGCTTTTGTGGCTTATAAGCCAAAAGCTATAAGCCACAAATAAGCCCAACCAAATAGTCGTGCTTTTGTGGCTTATAAGACAAACCCAAAATCATCTATTTAGGTGCTTTTGTGGCTTATAATAATATACTTGTATGATGGTACAAGTTAAAAGACAAAATCAAAAGAATTTCTATTTAGGTAATCTTTGAAGGGTTCCGTACCAGAAAACAAAAAAATTCTTACGTTGGAACTCCATAATGCCCAAGATCTATCTATATAGTAATGTAGTAACAACCAGAGCATATAGAATACATACCCTTGTAGACCGTACACGGTTAACATTCCGAGGGGAACGTGGTTGAAGTAGTCGAACTCATGGCTGACCTCAAGGTCGCGAAGCTCCTCGCAGGTCACCCCTTGATCCATCTTCATCGTGTAGTAGCTCCGGCTCATGAAATCCAAGATGCCCTCGTATGAGGCACCCTCGAGGTTTCGTACACATACGGTGTACAATGATGACCTCCGACTCCTTGATCCCTGCCGGGAGTGCGGAAGTAGATCTCTGCCTTGGAATCTGTAGCATCCCAATTGTCTAACAATTGTAATGCTACTTGGTCTAGTAAGATATGGGTTACTTCCTATATATAATTGTTGCATCATAATTATATCATGCTCATGTCATCATGCCACCTTGCATTTGAGCATCATATAAAACCCCTTTTCTTTTGGTTCTTCTCTCATATGCATTATTAATTGTATTTGCCTCTTGATATTGTATTTGGTTATTGATATATCGTTTAAATGCCCAAGTTGAGTTGGGGGAATATCTTTTATTCACCTCCATTATCTTTTCTTTTCACCACCTTATAACTCCACCATCCCATTAACCATGAGCTTGTATTTCTTTTCCTTTTGATAATTATTCTAGCTCATGTGGGTTGGGGAGGATCCAAGTCTAACATTTCTTTGCTTGCCTTTTTTCTCCACTTCTTGGGAATGCATAAGAATAATGCCATATCATTATTTTTGTTCTCACAAAATAAATCATGGCATTTATTATTTTTGCATGGGCCATGCAAACTTCATCACCACCTTTTAACTCATTGGTTTTCCTTTTGTTTTATTGGATCCTTTCTTTCTGGATCATCTCCATCCCTTACACCATCCTCATATTCCCATCCACATCATTTTCTTTTATTTCATTTTCTCCATGCATGATCCAAATGAGGCCTCTTCCCATAACCCTTTTCTTTCTCTTTTCTTGAATTCTCCTTCACCTCATCTTAACTTAATCAAGCCTCACTCTACCTCTTGGTTGATCTCATAAACACATTTTAAAACCTAAACCACCTAGTAAAAATCTAACTTAACTTTCCTCTCTCTATTTATTCCTCTAACCCTAATTCTACACTAAACCCTAACCTCAAGCTCACCTCTCTCTCTACCACTCTCTCTACCATGATGACCACCTGGCCACCCTCTCTCCCTGGCCCACACCCCAGCTACCCCTACCCTAACCCTAACAAAACCCTAACCCGAGCCCCACCTAGCTAACCCGAGCTACCCCCTCCCTTCTCTCTCTTCTCTGTACCGTCGTGCCAGCCCCACCCAGCTGCTACCCCACACCGTCCCCACCTGCAGCCCCTCTCCCTGCCCTGCCTGGCTGCCCAGGTCGAGCCCCAGCTCGACCACGTGACCAGGGAGAAGGAGGAAAGAGCCGAGGCTACTTTTCCCTGCCCTGTGCCCACACGCCATCTCCTCCCTCTCTCTCGCTTGCCCTCATCCACACGGCTCTCCTGCATCGCCCAGATCCGCCCCGAGCCTGCCCTCTCCTTCCCCTTCTTCTTCACCGTCGCCAGCACCTGCCGCCAGTCGCCGCCGTCTACCCCTGTGTCTCGTCGTTCCGGCCGGCGTGCGCGTCGTGGAGGTGGCCTGGGAGACCAAGGAGACCTCCCTGCTGCTCCCTGCACGCGTCGACGAGGAGGAGAAGCTCTAACTTGAGGAGCGCCAGTACCTGCGCCGTCCCGTCGAAACCCTAACTTGCCAGGACGCCTGCAACCACGACGATCCTCCGCGCCACTCCCCGATCTGACTACACCGACCTCTCCTCGGTGAGCCCCTCTTCCTCCTTGACAACCGCCGCCTCGCTGTCGCCGCCTGGCGCCACCGTTCATTTCGCCAAGCGCCGTCAGTGCACGGCATACGTTGCCGTTTGTTCTGCGCCGCGCCTCGCAGAGGCACATCTAGCCGCCCGCCGCTCCTCTATCACCACCCCGTAACCAGCCGCATTGGCAAACACCGTAGCGCGCGCGCCCGCGACGCGAGTTCGAACCCCGCGCGCCGCGCCCGCGCCGGTCGATCTCAGACCTGTCCACGGTTCAGAGGAAACAGAAGCACAGTACCGCGGCCCCCTTTTTGCAGAAAACCCATTTTTGATTGCTCGCTCAACCCGCAGTCCGCCGAGCCCACCAGCCATCCTATG
The DNA here is from genome assembly GCA_910589775.1 of Avena eriantha. Taxonomy (NCBI): domain Eukaryota; kingdom Viridiplantae; phylum Streptophyta; class Magnoliopsida; order Poales; family Poaceae; genus Avena; species Avena eriantha. The sequence goes on from OU342742.1 coordinate 297,684,663, forward strand.
TGGAAATTTTACAAAGAGCACCCCATCCTTTCTTCAACCCTAACCCGCGATCCAGCTTGCCGCACTTGTCAGCCCCTGCAGATCCAACCGCTGTCATGTGGGCCTCTAGCCGCTGGCCCCGCCTGTCAGCCTCAGTGGCTGGCTAAGCCGCGGTAGAAAAGAGTTTCCCACGCATGTGTGCCCCGCCAGCAGCTGGCCCACCCATCAGTGGCTATGGCTGGGTCAGGCTGGTTGACAAAAGTTTTTCTGGTTGTCTGTTTAATTAAAACTTTTCAAAAATTGATTTAAATTCAAATTCAATTCAGATTTAAATAACTTTTCAAATACAAATCCAAATAATACAAATAATATATGTTTTGGAATCAGGAAAATGTGGGGAATTCAAATATGCCATTCAAAATAATGTTTGAACACTTTAAAATTTCGAGATGATTAAAATTACAATAAAATGCCCTTTTCCTTAATTAATTAATAACTTTAATTCTACAACTCCAAATTAGGAAAAATAATATGTCTAAATCGATCAGCGCGACGAGCCCGTTCTATATATCCAGTCCTTGTTCTGAATTGAAGCATGCATCATGTCATTATTAAAAATCTGAATTGTTTATGGCATTAAAAATTGGACTAAATAAATAATAAAATGCTTTAATTCTTGCACCACACCTCACCCTTGCCATGCTACTTTAATGCCATGTAAATTGTGCATCATTCATCATGGCATGCTTGTTTGCTTGTCGCATTTTAATTCATATGCTTGTGCACTTTATTTATGTTGGCCCTTGTTTGTTTGGTTCTTCGTCGAATAGAAAGCCAGCAGGAGAATTATCAGGAACCACAGGAGTACTACCCAGATCCAGCTCTCGCTTCAACCGAGCTGCCAGGCAAGCACTACCACATGCTTGCATACATACAGTACCTATTGCCTCTATCTTATTCTTGCATCACTGAGTCGCGTTGCATTAAATTGAATCCCAAGTACTGCATAGCCTTTACTTTTAAACCCCACCAAAGCTTGTTCCTCCATCCCATGAGCCATTACTACAGGAGTTGTTTGAGCCATGCAAGTCGTAGAAAAGCATGTTTAGGGTATGTGATTGTCGGATGGATCACAAGGTACCTAAACAACTTAACCTGAGTAGGAATGGGATAACTAAAGGAAGAGGCACCGATGAACAATATCTGCTATTTGGTTTTTCATGCTCACTTGTGTCCCGTAGGACCCCGAGTACTTGATTCCTGTTCCTTTACTAGTCGCACTATCCACATCTGGGAGGCCTTATGGACCCCCCTGAGCCAGAGCTTGATTCATTCTTATTTCTTGGGGCCACAAGTAGTTTGGGGCTTTATTACTATCCTATACTTATGCCATGTTACTGCTTTATTAAGATTGTGCATGGAGCACCTGTACTGTTTTGGATCGTGGAATGTTTTCGCGGTATCGACAAGCCCAGTCCCATTTTCGGGTTCCCCGTCGTTTACATCCATTGACACAAACCTTGGGTCCGTCTCGGAGCCGGCCAACTTCGTTGCGGGTAGCTTACTGGGGTGGCCCCCTGAAATATTTCTGAATCATGTGATTGCTTTGTCGTGAATGCCTCGTTGGGTTTTGATTTGGTTTTTCCGAGGTTGATCGAGTGTGTGTTGCTATTCGTGCACCCTTGCAGGGTAAATCTTTCTGAAAGCCGTGTCCGCGGTTATGGACGACTTGGAGCACAGATTCTCGATCATAGACAAGTATAACTAAAGTATCGCTTTTAATTTGACTAATTACTTGACTAGTAAATAGTGCAATACTCATGGAATGGTTAATAAAACTGCCAACGGATGATGGGGGTTGTTCGTCCGCTTTCTCGTTGGTAAGCGAGGAGGAGGATGGATCTGTTAATTATACTGTTATAACTGTTGTTCTTAATTCACGGACTTCCGTCTATCATTGGTTAGGCGGAAGGTTAGCGAGTATCTATAGAATTGTTAGATATTATCTTTTGCTGCAATTGCGTCACCCCAGGTTGTGTCCCCTTTAGCGGCATAAATACTTGCTGAGTACCCCTAGGGTCTCACACGATAAATTGTTTGATTCAGATGAACAGGTGTACTCTCAAGATGGATACTGGGTGGAAGAGACAGATGATGTTGGCAACGATCATTCGGTGTAGAGATTCCGGGAACGGGGAACCGTGAGATCTGTGGGCGGGATGTGTTTTTTTATGGGGCATCGTATGCTGATTTGCTTCGTATCCGTACCCGGAACTTGATTTCCGCTTCCGCCTGATACTCTGATGTGTGTTGTATGAGGAGCTATCCTAAATTATTATCTCTATCTAGGATATTTGAATCTTGCCGTATGGCGTTGCAATATTTCTATTTCTTTTAGATGGAATGGCTCTGAGGACTGTTGTATGTGGCTTGCATACATACTCATTTGTGTATGTAGTTGATCCCTTCGCCTGCCGATTACGCCGCTCGTTCTTGTCCCGATGCCTGAAAGTGGTTAGGACGGCCGAAAGGTCTACCGTGAGTGGCCCTGGGCCCCACCGTACTATTTTAACCACTTTCGTTCATCCAGGCATGTAACTAAGAGCGTAATTCACCGAGGTAGTTACAGAATCCATACAGCGCAATGGCGTGATGCAGGTGTGCCTTTTTCACACAGCCCATACATGGGGGCCATGGTCACAGGGGAGAGAGAGGAGAGAAAGGCATCCAAAGGCCTTCTCCTTTTTGGTGTATCTAATTCCACCCATGGGCACCCCTTTATATAGGGGGAGGGAGGTGTGCCCTCCCCTTTGGGTTTCCCATCTAGGACTAATCAAGGGAGAGAGGGGTGGGCCATGGTCCTCTAGGGATCTATGGGCGAGCCGGCAAGGGGGCCCGCCCCGCGCACAGCCCAAGGATGGCCGAGTGGGCCCCATGTGGCGGCTGGGCTTGGCCCCTTGGACCTTCCCTCTTGCGGTTTTCCCTCTTGGGCCCTTTTTCCTTAGGAATTTGGCCCATTAGTAGAATACCCTTTCAAATTAGATTTTAATATTAATTACATTAATTAATATGTAAATACATATTACAAACTCCAATTAGACTCGAAACATCTTCCAGTTCCCTTTCTATTTCCTCTGAACAACTTCAGAACTTTCCCGGAATGATTCCGTATCTCTCATGGAAGTTTTCCGGTTTCCTTTTCTGTTTCATATGGTGATTCCAACTTACAGAGGATCTCTAGATCATCGTACCCTTAAGTGTATTTCCCCATGGCTCGAGAATGGCACAGACATGTTCTCCATCAATTATCAAAAGCAAGAACATGATGCCCATAATGACCCGTGTGCATTCCATGATGACACTTTCATTTGAACCGTAAAACATTGAGTCCAATTCCTTTTGTTTCTTCGATACAACATGTCTGAGATCCAATCATTAGTATCACATACCTTGTTCAATCCCGTTACCAAAAAGTTTTGGTCTACTTGTTACCGCGATATGACATCCCCGTGACCTAGTCACATGTTGCAACATTTATGGATGTAATCTCACCAAGTCGGCCGTATGTATCTTACCCGTCACGTGGGTGAAACAATCTCGATCTTGACATGTTTATGATCACCGCTCCTGCAAGTGAAAAAATCCATATGCTATCTAAGTATTCTTGGGTGACAGTTATTGATATGGTCTCATGGTCTAAGGATAAGGAGACTATGTTTCTAACTATTGCAACAATGAACTCTATGACGTGATCGTGTCGCAATCTTTGGTCAATATCCATCACATCATTCAGGGATATGACTTCATTGTTAGTATGCTTTTGTTTTCTAGCACCATGATCAGTAAACCATTATCATCATCTGACCAATGAACTAGTTGAATAGAGACTACTAGGGAATTGGTTTGCTTCATACCACACCTGTATCAACGTTTCCTCTTGATATTGTTATAGCACAATATGAAACTATTACGAACTAATTGAGATATGACAATAAAACCAATTATTATTTGCCTCTAGAGCATATCTCCTTCCGTCTCCCAATTGCACTAGAGTACAAATAATCTAGCTCGCACTTTACTCATCATAAACCATATCATATATGTGTTTATTGATCATGCATGCTTATGGAAAACGTCTTGGCCATGTTCTATTTTACTAGATCATTATTTATTTTGCAAATCGTTAATGTCTTCCTAATTTTGACATTCATACCATTATCTTATAGTGGGTTGAAGTATTCATTTGGCAACAAAGTAAGACTTTATTTCTAGTGTTTACAATGACGGTCGCTTTCACTATTGTCACGTAATCTTTGAAAAACACTTAGCAGAAGTCAAACTTATTTAGCCAAAACCCATACTTATATATCTATGTAGATCCTAGTGCATGAAATGCAACTATGTGCCTAACTTTGCTTCTTGCCATTCAAGGACAAACTTAGTACTGGTTCAGCGATTAACTCAGGAATCACCTCAAGACATGTTCTTCAGTTAAGAGCTTGTTCTTCCAACTAGAACCTTGGGTCACGTTCCGTCGAGTATACAATATGATTATATGGAAGAACATATGGCTGAGGCATAGGATATGCAACACATCTCTTTATTTCTTTTAACCAGGGTTGTATTACTAAGACTAACTCTTGCTTCATAGAAGTAAGAGATTCTTTCTTACCTTGTTCCATTCTAAATTACTCCAGAATCTTGTCTAGGATACTCTGAACATTTTCAGAATCAAGTCCAGAAAGCATTCGACAATGATGTTTATTAAACTTACCAATCTATCTTAATAGATCTCATTGTTTAATAACTTGTTGCACTTCATCCATATTTACTAACTTAAATGTTATCATTACCAATCACATCATTTATATATGTCAACCAATATTTCAGAATGATGTCACGCTCCCACTCAAATATGGCATCCATATATGAGATCTTGGGATTTCACTTAGCTCCCACTAAAAATATGTCTACTACATATTATGATTTAGCCAAGCTACTTTTCTCCCACTCAAAATATGTCTCTTACATATTAAGTTTGGTTAAGCTAATTAGCTCCCACTCAAATGCAGGTCCTCTCGATAATATTGGACATTCCAAAATTCTTTGATCGTCATTGATACATTGCAAATTTATCTATAATTTTTGATGTTCCATGCTTGGTTTTATCTACTTTCTTGTGTTTTGTCCACACTTTGGAGTAATTTTCATATGATTTCTTGGACTAACCTATTAACAAGAGCCATAGTGCCAGCTGCCTGTTTTCTGCTGTTTTTGGTTCTAGCAAAGTCAGGAAATGAATATTCTCGGAATTGGACGGGACAAAAGCCAAAGTGCCTATTTTTTCGGAAGTAACCAGATGCCAGAGTACGAGACGGAGAGGGGCCAGGGGGCCACCACACCACCTGGCCCGCGCCAGGGGGTGGTGTGGCCGCCTCCGGCACCCCCTCGGCCTCTCCTTCCGCCTATATATTGCCCTCAGGACGAAAACCCTAAGTGCTCGATCAAAAATCCATGAAAGAGTCTGTAGCCGCCGTCATCTCCATCCCTAGATCGAGAGGGATCAAAAGCTCTTCCCGGTACCCTGCCGGAGAGGGGAATTCACCCTGGAGGCCTTCTTCATCACCATGCAAGCCTCCGGTGTGATGCGTGAGTAGTTCATCCTTGGACTATGGATCCATGTAGTAGCTAGATGGCTGGTTCTCCTCCTTTGTGCTTTCATGTCTAGATCTTGTGAGCTCCGTTCATGATCAAGATCATCTATTTGTAATTCTACATGTTGTGTTTGCGGGGATCCGATGGATATTGAGATGCTATTTCAGATTGATTATTGATTCTATCATGTCTTTGGTATTTGTGATCTTGCATGCTTTCTGTTGTTAGTAGCTATCTTGGCCAAGTAGATGCTAGCAACTCCAAGAGTTAGTATTTATGTTCGATAGTGGGTTCATGCCTCTGGTAATCTGGGGAAGTAACAGAAATATCCAAGGTACTAGATGTGATGTTGCTACTAGGGAGAAAATAGTAATCCTTTGTTCATAGAACAATCGTATTGTTTACTTTACACGCAGTTCGTAAAGCAATAATCTGTTGCTTGCAACATAATACTGGAGGGGGTTCGGATGATAACCTGAAGGTAGATTATTAGTCATAGATGTAGTTGGATGGCGGTCTATGTATAATGTTGTAATGCCCAATCAAGTCTCAAAAGAGTCAAGATGATTAGTATATGCATGTATTGCTTTCTCGATGTTTGTCAATTGCCCCGCTGTAATTTGTTCACTCAGCATGTTATCTATATTAAGGAGAGCCACCTCTAGTGAACTATGGATCCCGGTCCTTGTCTTTTACATTCAATCTATAAATTGTTTACTACTTTGTGTTTACTTTCTGCAAACTATTACTTCTTTCCGTTGGATACGTTTAATCTTTTGTTTTCTGCAAAACACAGTGAGATTGACAACCTCCTCACAAGTTGGGGACATAGTTATGTGGTTGTGTTGTGCATGTCTCCACGTTGCTACTAGCACCGGTAGTGCACCCTGCCAAGGCTTAGGTAGCAACACCTTGGGGTGTTTCCTTGCTCCTACTGGTTCGATTAAACCTTGGTTTCATAACTAAGGGAAACTTGTTGCTGTGCTCATCATACCTTCCTCTTGGGGTTCCCAATGAGCTCTACATCAACATCGCACCAGCATTTTCCTGGCGCCGACACTAAGCCATCAAGCATTTTTTTGGCATCGTTGCCGGGGAGTCAAAGACATCTTCACAAGGGGAGTCCCTCATAACCAATCTCTTTACTTTGTTATTTTTGTTTTGCTTAGTTTATTTTTGTTTGTTTTCTTGTTTCTTTATCAAAAACACAAAAAATTAGTTTTACTAGTTTGCTTCCTTATTTAAAAATACAAAAAAATTAAGTCTCCTTTAGTTGTCACCTCTTCCTTAGCTCCCCATGTTGATCCCAAAATTCACCCTGGAAGACCTTTTCTTAGAACTGTCGGTGCCATTATTGATATGAAAGAAGGCACCATTAAATATCAACTCCCACTCAAGAAAGGTATAGAACACTTCCCTAAGAAGAGAGAGAAGATTTCTTTTGCTTCTCCTATGAAAACAAATTTTGGTCTTAATGTTTTTTCATTTGAGAACACTTGATCATTTTTCTTGCTTCTTATGCCTAACTTAAAGGCGTTAAAGAAAAGTACTTATTGGGAGATAACCCAAAAGTTTTAGATGAGTCTTGGAAGTTATTACTTCAGTAATAACCGCTCCTTATCCTTTTTATTTGCTTTTTGTGCCAAGACCTCTAATGAGAGAGAAGTAATGATTAGGAAAGTTGTTGTCCTGAAACAGATTTCTGTGCTTCATCGTAAACATTCGTGTACAAACTTTGTACGTATTTTTGAGGCGTGATTTTTTGTGCTTCTGCCCCAGGTTGTTTCTAACTTTAGTTAGTTCAAAACTTTTTGATTTGAGCAACAGAAGGTCTTCTAAAAAATTTGTCTTTACCTGCTGGTCTGTTTTGACAGATTTCTGCCATTTTCTGCATTTGCTTCTTGTTGGTTCCTTTTTAAGTTCTTTTGGGGAATTGATCTTTTTGAGGGAAGTTCTACAGTAGCTAGTGTTCTAATGGAAGTTTATTTGGTGTTAGAACTGAATCTTAAGACTTATTTATCTTGAGTGCACTAATGTTGCTAATCAAGATTGTGTGAAGTTTTGTATGAAGGAAAAATTTTAGGTGTAAGAAATGAGTAATGAGATGAAGGATGGACTAAAGCTCAAGCTTTGGGATGCCACACGTGTCACCCCAAGAAATATCTAAGAATTACAAGCGTGAAAGCTTGGGGATGCCCAAGGCATCCCTTCTTCATCAATAAAAATCCCAGGTTTCTTCCAAACGCTTCATTTTTATTGTTTCATGCACAGTTGTGCTGTTCTTGGAGCGTCTTCTTTTTCGTTTTCATTTTGGTTTTTAGTTTGCTTTTTTTTGCTTAGTTTTATGAATAAATTGGTTGGACCCCCTCTTTCATACATTGGGTTGCAAATAGTTTGGTTTGGATTGGAAAAGAGTAGGAAAGTTCATGCTTATGTGGTAAAAAGAGCTTGTTTTTGATTGTGGCCTATGCTTTGTCATGCCATGCTTGATATTGTTTTGGCTTTATGCTTAGTATTCTTTGCTGGAGCATGACTTGTTATAAACAACTGAGATTGCTTAATGTGCCTTTGATGAATCATGCATTGTTTTAGCATATTAAAGCATAGTATAGTGGTATTCTCCTTTGATGCTTTATTTGGGTTGACTTGGTGCATGCTCACACCATGTTATGACTATCTCAAGTCACCATAGCCTTTATGTTCCTTTAGTTTTCAAATTGTAGTATCACTTTATGCTTTGATCAATGATTTTTTGTCGCACTGCATGATTATGGCCATTATTTCTCTCTTAGTTTGTCGCTCCCAGTCTTTTGCTAGCCTCCACAACCAAGTATGAGTTACACTCATGCATCCAACCCCCTAAACCAAGTTATTCCAAAGATTCCACCATACCTACCTATTAGATTATGCTATTCAGAGTATATTCATGCTTTTGTTTACCTTCCAAATTAAACTTGTTATGAGAAAACTAGTGATTAAAGCTCTCACGAACTTGAGGGCACACTTTACTTTTCTTGCCCTTAATAAACTTGAACCATTGAGTCGTCTATGTTGTATATGCTTGCACTTATTTGTTGGGAATTAGCAGAACCATGCTTTCATGGGGAACGCTTTCAACATTGCACTTGGTACTTGTACCTAGTTGATATCATGTTCTTTTGTATATGGATGTCGTCGGTGTGAAATGAAAGGGGAGCTTGTAAGTCCATGGAGTTACATATATGTCTTAGAGAAATGCCTGGGCCGCTGGTCTAATCCATGCTGACATGGTGGAAACTTGCAGCGTAACCATAATGAGCTGTCTATGAAGCATTCTTCTTAAAAAAAGGGTCCTATATTAATAAAAAAGAAGAAAAAGAGATTATGAAAAGAGGAAAGAGAGAAAAAAGCACCATATTCCCATGGTAAATAAGAATATTGCTGAGATGCTCGTTGTCTGCTTGCCTTGTCATTTTGATATGGGGATTCTTCTGTATCATCGGGCAAGGGGTACCCTGTTGGCGGTTCTCTATGATATACATGTACTTACAATGACAAGAACTTACCGGTGACTAAACTTGAGTACCATGAGGAGCGGCCCTCGTATACAAGGGACATGAGATTCCTAACTTATACTTCGTCAAGCATGTACACCATAGTTTCTTCACTTTAACCTTAATCACTTCAAGATTCTTATGATAGGGGCAATGAGAGCTGAAAGCTATAAGTACCATAATTTTTGGAAGCTCTTTATGAGACTTGAATCCCTACTTCCTTTTATAAAGGCCTTTCTTCCACCATTATATTGAGTCTCCACCTTCTACCTTTATGCACCTACTTTGAGAGCATAGTGGCCATTCTTAGTTCTATGTGCATTGTCCCAAGACTAGTTGATTGATGCATACTTTGATATTGCTTGTTTTAAACTATTTGTATCTAGTCACTCTTATGAACTTTGAAGGTGTCCTATGTATTTATATTTGCTACTCTATGAGGGACAAGCTGAATACTATTATGCTATGTTTTCTTTATGTGAAACAAACAAACGTCTTGCAAAGCATTGTTATTCATGAATCTTTTGTTTGTGCCTTTTCATGTTGCATCATAGTTTCTTTGTCTTATTGCTAGAACTTTGTCTTTCATGTTATGATTGAAGTACTATGATCCCAGCTTTGAATGTTTTACAAATACTTTGATCAAGTCTTTGATGGTGCATATCACCTCAAAAATTATTCTTTCTTTTTATCACTTACCTACTCGAGGACGAGCAGGAGTTAAGCTTGGGGATGTTGATACATTGCAAATGTATCTATAATTTTTGATGTTCCATGCTTGGTTTTATCCACTTTCTTGTGTTTTGTCCACACTTTGGAGTACTTTTCATATGATTTCTTGGACTAACCTATTAACAAGAGTCACAGTGCCAGTTGCCTGTTTTCTACTGTTTTTGGTTCCAGGAAAGTCAGAAAATGAATATTCTCGGAATATTAACAAAAGCCAAAGTGCCTATTTTCCGGAAGTCATCAGATGCCAGAGTACGAGACGGAGAGGGGTTAGGGGGCCACCACACCACCTGGTCACGCGACCCAGCCTGGCCCGCGCTAGGGGGTGGTGTGGCCGCCTCCAACACCCCCTTGGCCTCTCCTTCTGCCTATATATTGCCCTCGGGACGAAACCCTAAGTGCCTAATCAAAAATCCAAGAAAGAGTCTGTAGCCGCCATCATCTCCATCCCTAGATCGGGAGGGATCTGAAGCTCTTCCCGGCACCCTGCCGGAGAGGGGAATTCACCCTGGAGGCCTTCTTCATCACCATGCAAGCCTCCGGTATGATGCATGAGTACTTCATCCTTGGATTACGGATCCATGTAGTAGCTAGATGGCTAGTTCTCCTCCTTTGTGCTTTCATGTCTAGATCTTGTGAGCTCCGTTCATGATCAAGATCATCTAGTTGTAATTCTGCATGTTGTGTTTGCGGGGATCCGATGGATATTGAGATGCTATTTCAGATTGATTATTGATTCTATCATGTCTTTGTTATTTGTGATCTTGCATGCTTTCCGTTGTTAGTAGCTATCTTGGACAAGTAGCTGCTAGCAACTCCAAGAGTTAGTATTTATGCTCGATAGTGGGTTCATGCCTCTGGTAATCTAAGGAAGTGACAGAAATCTCTAAGGTACTAGATGTGTTGTTGCTACTAGGGAGAAAACAACAATCCTTTGTTCATAGAACAATCATATTGCTTACTTTACACGCAGTTCATAAAGTAATAATCTATTGCTTGCAACTTAATACTGGAGGGGGTTCGCATGATAACCTGAAGGTCGATTATTAGTCATAGATGCAGTTGGATGGCGGTCTATGTATAATTTTGTAATGCCCAATCAAGTCTCAAAGGAGTCAAGATGATTAGTATATGCATGTATTGCTTTCTCGATGTTTGTCAATTTCCCCGCTGTAATTTTTTCACCCAACATGTTATCTATCTTAAGGAGAGCCACCTCTAGTGAACTATGGATCCCGGTCCTTGTCTTTTACATTCAATCTATAAAATCTTTACTGCTTTGTGTTTACTTTCTGCAAACTATTACTTCTTTCCATTCGATACGTTTAATCCTTTTTTTCCGCAATAAACGGTGAGATTGACAACCTCATCGCAAGTTGGGGACAAAGTTCTATGGTTGTGTTGTGCAGGTCTCCACGTTGCTACTAGCACCGGTAGTGCGCCCTGCCAAGGCTAAGCTAGCAACACCTTTGGGGTGTTTCCTTGCTCCTACTGGCTTGATTAAACCTTGGTTTCATAACTGAGGGAAACTTGTTGCTATGCTCATCATACCTTCCTCTTGGGGTTCCCAACGAGCTCTACATCAACATCGCACCAGCATTTTCCTGGCGCCGACACTGAGCCATCAGTCATCAAATCGAGAATTCCAGTTACGAGACTCCAATATCCATATATTGTTGGTGAAAATCCAATAGACTCAAGCATTGCTACATTTGTAGTTAACTCCTTGAATTTGTCCATACTTTGTGACAAATCGAGCTTTACATCTTCATTAAGTTTCATTTCCTTCTTATGAATTTGCAGTCATTTTAGAAATATTAAGTAATTTTTGTACTTAATAAGATCAAGTAACATATTACTTTGTAATCTTGCTTTGCAATCTTAAATGTAACTTAATATAGGATTTTATGACTCCTAGTCATTTCTTGCACTTAGGTCCATCACGCTTCTTTATAGTTCTTAGGTATGTCTTGTTCAAATAACATGACAAGTGAATTAATAATATAATTATGCAAACTTGCAGAGTACATATTGTTGAATCCTACTTTATTTAGTAAATGTATTTTCTGAAACTTTATGATCATTATCATTAGTTTCTCCTCTATTTGTAGAGTTCGGTTTCACAAAAAAAATTCCACTGCGCCACTCAACAATCTGGAGGTAAGGTCAAATATCTTATTTTGATCTTTTACTTTCTTCCCCTTGTATCTTCATCAAGACACATAAAATTTGGCATAACACCATGCTTTACCATTGTGGAAGATGCATTCATAGTTTCCTAAGAATCCTCTACAAAGACTTGTTTACTCTCCATGATTTCTCTAGAAACTCGAACGTGCCATAACTCTTATGGTGTTTTTTCCACAAATCTTTAGATGTTCCTTTGTATTTCAACCGACTGATTGCTTATTTCGATCTCTAACTCTAAACGGTAATTATAACCCTGATAAGAGATAATATTAGACCATATGTATCTAATACAAAATGATTATGATATTTGGGCATTTCAATACACTTTGAATTTGCCCTATTATCATAATTCGTGAAAACTCTTTCACATGTCCTTTTATGCCCAAAAATTAACTTAAATACTTTAGTCATGTTGATCAAATCAAAGAGACTTTGTATTTTTGTTAATTCAATATTCCTCTTCACTTTGAAATCATTTGAACAATTTCAAATAGTCTCAAACTTTTGTTTCATTAGGTAAATACTCATATTCACTTAGATCCACAATGAAAAAGAATGATTTTCACTATTTGTTGAAAATACGATACATCATTATCTATAAAACTCAACATGAAGTGATAATGATTTACACTATTTGTTGAAAAGATGATACATCATTATGTATAAAGTTCAACATTTCTTTGCATATCACCATTTTACAAGAACGTGGAGTTTTAGTCATTTCGTCAAACGAGGCATGGTTTTGCAAAGTCTCTAGATCAAATATCTAAGACCCAATCTTCATTTAGAATAAAAAACATGCAATAACCACCATGACATAAACAATATTGTCATATTATAATTAAACTTTGGATATCTTTTAGCATTCTAATCCTTTATAAATGTTTAAACTATTATCATTAACATGTTTATGAGAATAACTCATTTATAATCGTAATGTGACCATAAAGGTATTATTCTAAAGATTAGTACAACTGGCTTGTAACTTATTCATATGAACAATCGTCTTGCTAAAAGAAAGACACACAAACAAGGATTACAAAATTATATTCAAGTCCACTAATCGAAATGATAAACCTTGAACATAGGGGGTGATGTTAGCCATCAACTATTTTGCTTGCTATCATCAAGCCACATTGCCTCAATTCCAACAATTCTCAAGCAGACCATCCTGTTTTCACAAAACGGGATAATTATCCAATACGTATGTAAACTGTAATGAGTTTTGCAAGAATTACATTTATAACTTTGTAAATCTAACATATATTGTTTTCATCCATGATCTCCATTATTATCAAGCCCTTCTGGGAGTTCTCAACTCTAATGCAAGATTGCTAAGTGATTCTCCCAATATTATGTTTTCATCCATGATGGAGGAAAACGCATCTAGCGGCTCATAGTTTATGTGCCAGATCTTGCATAATACAAATAGTCCAACTCTCCATCATATGGAGAATGGATTATTGGATGATTATGGAGAAAACACAAACATTGCAGAGTCATCGGATTATCTCCTAATGTTTATTGTATCAAGAGGAGAAGATCATCTTATTACGAGGATATCACTTAGACATGGGTATTAATCTATGAAGTTGGACCCTTCTTCTAAGTTACACATCAAGCAAGAAAGTTCTCGTGGTCATAAAGGACCTCAATGGGATAGGCCATGATCTACTAAGGTATTTGCAAATAGACATCTAGACTAAGTTCATAATATGAGTTCAATCCTAATTGAGCTCCAAGTGAAATTGTCATCCCCTGGATGATTTTAGCAATCACCTAATCTCAATACGCTACACCACACCCGATCGTCATGGCCAGCAATGCAGTTTCAAAGATAGACATTCCCCAATGTGAACCACATCATCCATGTGACTCATGCTCGACCTTTCGGTCTCTTGTGTTCTGAGGCCATGTCTACACATGCTAGGTTCGCCAAATCTAACTTGTGTGTATTTGCAATGCAACATGGCTTACACCCACTATATGCGAACGCAGATATGTCTGACCCGATCATCATGGCCTGCCTCATAATGGAGAACTTTCTTGGTGGTGCACACACAAGGGGAACACTATCGTTGGAATTATTTAGGGATTATCTTATCTGCTACCGTTGAGTATCTAATACTAGCATACAATAATATGTAAAATAGGTATCAACATCATATTTATATTGTGATATGATATGGTCCTTCTTCTTGCGCCTTGATCTCCATCGAGCGCTCTGGCATGATCTCCATCTGGCAGGTATCCCCTGGTTTGACGCCAAGTCCACGACGCCACCAGTAGGTCGTCCATCGGAACGATGACTATTACTATACTACTTAGTAACAGAAAAGTAAACTACTTTACCTTCATAACAACCAAGACCATATCACAACACAAGCCCTCCTGCAAAACAAAGTTAGATGCCTCTACTTTATGTTTTGCGAGTTTTACATGGTTGTTAGGGCTTTCGTAATAGAACCGTCTCTAATCTACGAACTTTCTAACCACAACATAGATCCAACAGTTGTCTCTACTACACCCCTTTCGGTGCCCTCCGTTGTAAATGCCATATAAACTATTGAATGAGAGATAGACACCCGCTAGCCACTTATCCGGAGTAAGCCGTATGTCGATCGTAGAACCAGTCTCACGTACGAAAACGCGTAAGGTCGTTCCGGGCCGCTTCATCAAACAATACCACGATATAAACAAGTAAACGTTAGAGGGTAACAACTAGAGGATCAATGCCTGCACAATACATGTGTGTATTGTCCGTACAACACTCCTACGCATAGATCATCTCTGATACCACTGAAGGGTTCCATAGCAGAAAACAAAAAAAATCCTACTTTGGAACTCCCTAACACCCAAGATCTATCTATGTAGTAATGCAGTAACGACTGGAGTGAATAGAGTACACACCCTTGTAGACCGTGCGTGGTTAATATTCCGAGGAGAATGTGGTTGAAGTAGTCGAACTCGTGACCGACCTCAAGGTCACGAAGCTCCTCGCAGGTCACCCCTTGATCCATGTTCATCGTGCAGTAGCTCCGGCTCACGAAATCCAAGATGCCCTCGTATGACGCACCCTCGAGGTTTCATACACATACAATGTACAATGACGACCTCTGGCTCCTTAATCCATGTCGGGAGTGCAGAAGTTGATCTCTGGCTTGGAATCCCTGTAGTGCAACGACATGCTATAGGTGTGCCTTGTTGGCACAACCCATACATGGGGGTCATGGTCACAAGGGAGAGAGAGAGAGAGGATATAAAGGCATCCAAAGGCCTTCTCCTTTTTGGTGTATATAATTCCACCCATGGGCACCCCATTATATAGGGGGAGGGAGGTGTGCCCTCCCCTTTGGGTTTCCCATGTAGGACTAATCATGGCAGAGAGGGGGCGGGGCCATGGGCCTCTAGGGCTCCATTGGCCAGCCGGCAAGGGGGGCCACCCCGCGCTCAGCCCAAGGATGGCTGGGTGGGCCCCATTTGGGGGCTAGGCTTGGCCCCTTTGTCCCTTTGCCCTTTCCTCTTGCGGTTTTCCCTCATGGGCCCTTTTTCCATAGGAATTTGGCACATTAGTAGAATACCCTTTCAAATTAGATTTAAATATTATATTTAATATTAATTACATTAATTAATATGTAAATAGTTTTTACGAAATCCGATTTAACCCGAAACACCTTTCGGTTCCCTTTTGATTTCCTCCGAACAACTTCGGAACTTTCCCAGAACAATTCCAGTTCTCTCACGGAACTTTTCCAATTTCCTTTTCTCTTTCATATGGTGATTCCCACTTACAGAGGATCTCACTTATTGTACCCTTAAGTGTATTTCCCCACAGCTCAGGAATGGCACATACATGATCTCCATCAATGATCAATAGCGGGACCGGGATGCCCATAATGACCCCTGTGCATTCCATGATGACACTGTCGTTTGAACCGTAAAACATCGAGTCCAATTCCTTTTGTTTCTTCGATACAACTTGTGCGAGATCCGATCATTGGTGTCACATATCTTGTTAAATATCATTACCGACAAGTTATGTTTTACTTGTTACCGCGATATTACATCCCCGTGACCTAGTCACATGTTGCAACATTTATGGATGTAATCTCACCATGTTGGTCGTATGTATCTTACCCGTCATGTGGGTGAAAAAATCCCGCTCTTGACACATAATGCCTCTACATTCCCCTCTGAATACGTGAACACACCTTTATGATCACCGCTCCCACAAGTGACGTTTGATGCTATCTAAGTATTCTTGGGTGACAGTGATTGATATGGTCTCACGGTCTAAGGAGAAGGATATTACGTTTCTAACTATTGCAACAATGAACTCTATGAATTGATCTTGTCGCAATATTTGGGTAATGTCCATCACATTATTCAAATGATATGACTTCTTTGTCAGTACGCTTTTATTTTCTAGCACCATGATCAGGAAACCTTGATCATCATATGACCAATGAACTAGTTGAATAGAGGCTACCAGAGACTTGATTTGTTTCATACCACACATGTATCAATGTTTCCTCTTGATATAGTTATAGCACAATATGAAACTATTACGAACTAATTGAGATATGACAATAAAACCCATTTATTATTTGCCTCTAGGGCATATCTCCTTCAACCTTGTGGCTTAAATCCAAAAGTAAAAAGCCAGAAATAAGTTGGGACAATTAATTTGGAACAAACAGGGAGAACTTGATAAATGCTTGTGTTTCTGCTGTGTATTGTGTATTGATTCTTGTTTTCCCTCATTTTTATGTTTACCGTGCTTGTTTGATTATACAAATCTAACTAAATTATGGTATAACTATCTTGTTACAATTCTGAATTTGTTCACTATAAAAATACCCCTGCCCACAACACTTTTTTGGGGCGGCACAAGCCAAATGTACAGAAAAAGTTGGTTAGCCGGCGGATGAGCTATCACAGCCAACATTTTGTCGTGGCAGCCAAGTATACGCCATGTCACACCCTATAGCAGCACATATTAGTGTCGTGTTATATGGTTCGCAAAGCGCGGCTGTTTTATATGTCGTGCTTGCCAATGGAGGCAAATCCATGTTGCATTGTCCATTGTTGTAACGCCCCGAATCGGCAAGATTCAAAGTCTCTGTGTTTATAGTGCTATCCCTAGATCATAGCTAGCACACACAGTAACAAAATGAAATACCAAGATATAACATATGTCATTTTATTACTCATCGATAAATCTAGAGTTCACATAATACAAGTTATACAACATATAATGGTTGGCTCACTTTATAGCGGAAACATAATTGACAATCTTGGGCACCATCAACACCTTAGGGCTTGTTGAGTATAGTCCTATGATCCTAGTCGTCCTCACTCGTCATCAGATCACCCGACAACATGACAGATTGCAGCCAACAATACGTTGAATGTATTGGCAAGTTACACCACCTATACCTATTTATACATGCATAAGGTTGTATGTCGAGGCCATATGGTTTATTTGCGTAAAGCCAATTTTGTTTCCTTAAAACATTACAAAACTTCCTTTGTTCGTTCATTTTCAAATCAAAACAATATAGGTCATAACACAAGGAATCCTCCAAGGTTCACCAACCTATACACATCCCAAATACGGCTAAAATATCTCCAAACACTCTCTAAATAGAGCCAACATGCTATTTTTCATGTACACACTTCCTTAGGAGATCCTTCAGAGGCTTCAATCTTCAGTTGCTTAAGTTGCTCATATTCGGGAGCATGCCTAATCGATTAGATCATCACTATATATAGGTTGTACACTTTTCCCACATGTCACAATCCATTCCCGTCGTTGTGACTCCGTTTATGGATCGTGACAAAGTCTTCCATAAAAGCCCCTATGCATGTACATGATCCGCCCGCTACCATGATCCGAAGACCCCTCTCCAATGGTGGTACTGATGCAAGGGTTTCCCACTATGGTCAACTAAGCTAGAGCCCATATAGCATGTGGTTGTACTGAAAGCTCCCTTCAAAAGAAACTTTGAAGATCTCTTTAACCCTAGGCGACGGTCCCCACCAATTCTTGGGTCTGCAGATCCACTCTCTGGCCACTGCCCTCGTACTCGCTCCCATCATACCACTCTGCCTAGAGGAAAACATTTTATTTCCTTTTTCTTTGTAAACACTTTTGTAAAACATACGCTCTTTACTCAAGATCAACATTTATAAAATTCTTTTACTTTAAACCCCCCATAAAAATCCTTTTAGCACAGCAATTGCATAGTACAAAACAGCAAATCATAATTTTACCTAAGGTATCAATTTTTTGATGTCTAAATCATTTTCTATGAATTTTCTAAGTTGCTACCAATTTTTGGCTATTTAAAATAATTATTAAATAGGAAATGTTGACTGTGCAGCTGACTAGGCAAAAGGGATGACACGGTGCTGACTGGCTGCTAACGGAGCTTTCACGCACATGCTGACGCGACGCGTTGTGATTGGCCCGTACCAGTTTGGTTAGTTCATATAATCTGGGCCATTGGATCTAGATCACAGGGATGAGAATGAAAGGGTACTAAGCTCACCTGTTGAGGTCGCCAGAGATGGTGCTCGCGGTGGTGTTGCGGCTCGATCACGGACAGCGGTGGTGCACAGGTGATCTGGGGCGATGTTAGAGACAACGACGAGGGGCGGCGTGATGCAATGAAGATAATGGCGTGGTCCCCGTCTCCTATTGCTTCTTGGAAGGACGATGAGAGGTGGCCGGAGAAGCTTTAGTCGACGATGAACTTGGGTTGTCCTTGCTGTCAAGGCTACGCTGTAGTAGAGGAAGAATTGAGGTGCTTAGAAGATGCATGAGTAAATAGGGAGGAGAAGAAGACCAAAAGGGGCGGGAGGGTGACCTGGAGGCATCAGAATCATCCGAACACGGCGACAGGCGCGTAGAACTCCGGTGAGCAATTTTTGTTCGCGCCGAGGTCTAGCTTGATCATGGAGTAGGGGAGGAGATGGATAGGAAGGAGGGAAGCCCTGGGTGCCATTTATAAAGAGAAGGAGGGACTAGAGCGACGAGGAGACGAGGAGGGTGTCACCGACCATTTGGGCTCTAGCCATTGACGGCACCAAGTGCGCAATCAAGGCGCACTAGCACGGACGGGCAAGCGGAGGAGTTGTGGGGGACTTTTGGAGCGCGTGCGGGCCCGGGGAGAGAAGGGGAGAGGGCGAGGCGCGTCGGGGCCGGCGGTTGTGGTCGTCTCTGACTCGGCCGGAGGTGGGTGATGGACCTGACAGGTGGGCCCCACCTATCAGTGTATGCTTACTTATTTTATTCTAGGTGGGAGAGAGAGGGAAGGCCAGGGTGGGATGCATCGGGCTAGCTGGGCCACGGTCGAGGTTGTCAATTGGGCTGGGTTAGGGTTGTTGTGGCCTATCTACTTCTCTTATTTTCCTTTTCCTTCGTATTTTTCTATTTCTATTATTTTGTTTTAGCTTTAGCTTTTGTCTTTGGACAAATTATTTTACAAGCAAAAATATATGATTTTCATTACTAACAATCCACTTATTGAAATAAGTTGTTTTATTTTTCTTTATTATTATTAAAGAATTTATGGGATTTATTAATCCCCTTTTCTTATAAAAACCACAACTTTTGTTTTAGGCCTCCAAAAAGGTTCTAACAAATTTCTCTAGCTTTGTAATTTTAATATTTATCATATTTACACATTTAAGAAAACTTTTATTGCTTTTAAGTAATGAATTTATTCATGGCCTCATCATGAATTTATTTCTCTTCATATTTCTTTTCAATTTTCATATATTTTTGTGTAGGGCTTCAAATAGGGTAAAATCAATTCCTATGGTTTGGAAATATTATTATGTACCTTTATGGTTCACCAAGGAATTCTGTTGCACATTTTAAATATGGAATATATCCATATCCATATCCTTGTGTTGTTCTTATGTGGTAATCCATTATTAGGGTTTTATGGTTTTGAGAGAAATGATATTTCTCTTAGGGTTCAAAATGCAAACATGCATGCTTCACGATTTTGAGGTTTTGAAAACGTGCACGCCACTTCACAAACAAATAATTTTATTTGGCTTGTGTTTTGGGAGGAATTGCTTTAAATGGTCAAAAAGTTTTTCTTCGCTCTAAATTTCAAAGGGTCTCATTCTTTATTCTGTTTAAGTTGATCACATTTAAAAATTTGGAAAATTTTGGGATGTGATAGACTACCACCCTTAAAATGAATATCTTCCTCGAGATTCAAGAAGGCTAGAAAGAAATGGGTTTGGGAAGAAACTATGGTGCTACCACCCTTAAAAGATGTTCTTTGTAGACTTGTAAATTCATGGTTGATAACTTCCACCTAAACATTTCATGTACTATCAAAACTATCATGGTGGACAAGGAATGATCTTTGAATCATACTCCTGAAATAAGATTAAGGTTCATCCTCACCGTACATCCTATGGTAGGAAACATTTGCCAGTTCTAAAGGTTGATTGCTATACCATTCTATGGTTCAGGCCTGTTACATCAAAAACTCTGCTAGGTTTTAAGGCACTCAAGATTCACACACCCAACATCACAAAAGCGAATAATAAGAGTAGTAGGAATGGTGATCAATCCATCATGCACCCAAATCATTAACTTTGCAAGTAGATAGGTGAATCGTGTAAACTATCACTCGTGCATCCTTACTTTTGCAGAATGTCTTTATGGGCACAAACCAAGGTTCAATGTTGACCCCATTAATCTCATCTGCAAAGCAACTATAAAATCTAATCTATCGGTCCTTCAACACTATGGATGGTGTATATTTCTATCTAACTTCCTCTGTGTTGAATTGGTCCATCTGATAGGTCAACAAGGTTTAGAGTTTTAGGATAGAGGTAAGAATAGACCCTAAGGAGAGAGTGCTATAGATATAGATATAGAGAGACTTCAGGGAAATACTACCCTTATAATTTATAATCAAAGAAATGAAGTCATTGTCAAAATAACTCAACATTCCAATCATTCAAACACACCAGAGTTCAACCAATCATTACATTGTACTACCATACCACATAGCTTGGTACGGTCGATCACACTACTCGCATATGATTCCTTATTATTTTATTTTCTCTCATGGTGGTCCAAACTACATATGACGAGCATCCCATCTCTGCACTTTCTACCAATCCGATGTAACCTCCACACCAGAGTCCTCCAAGCCCAAGGTATATTCATCTTATTCATCTCATCTACAGATCGAATGTGTGCATCTTATTCTATCTCTAACGGATCTGCTATTGCATCTTGTTCTTTCTCTAATCGATCTATCATTGCATCTTGTCCTTTCTCTAATCAATCTGCTATTGCATCTTGTTCTTTCTCTAATCGATTGATTGTTGCATCTCGTTCTCTCTCTAATTGATATGTTGTTGTATGTTGTTTTTCTCTAATCGGTCTGCTATCTATTTTAGATCCACGGCGATGACGTCAGTGTAAGGCCTGCTCCGGAGGATGGCAGGCGCGCCGTTGCCATGAAACCACCATGCTCAGAGGATGGCAGGCGCGCCACCGCCATGAAAGCACCGTTATCGGAGGATGGCGGGCGCATAATCGCCACAATGATAGCACCATGTTCAGAGTATGGCACATCAACATGACCTTGATAGTAATCTGCGAGAAGAATATAGAGGCACTCAAGATTAGGCTAGGTTGATTTGCTGATAGAATTTTTTCTTTCTTTTCGTAATTTTCTCTTTCAAGCTTCTTTTAAGATCTCTCTTTTTAGAAGATAAATTGAATACAAAGATTGAATCCTTTGAAGAAATTGTTGTAGTTAATATGTCTAATCAATTTTCTCCATCTCAATAAACATGAATTTTTGATTTAAACACAATCAACAACCAAAATTGATAATTGTAATGTGATTACTGTCAATGTAATTAACTTTCTGACGTTGGTAAGTGTAACACGACAATTAATGCACTGTTACACGGCTCTAAAATTCCATTGTCTTCCGTTATGTAGTGTGGCATATCCAATGTGGCGTTGTGGACACACTAGCTTGGCGGTTGATGATGTGTTGAGCCAAAAAAGTGTTTCCTAAAAGCTTTTTCCGATGTAGTTATCTCTGGCGGTTTTTTTTGCCGCGCGAGCACGATGACTAGGCGTGTGCTTTGGCGTTTATAAGCACCAGGGCACGCAATATGTGTTGTAGTGGTTGGATAGTTAAAGTTCCCTTCTAGTGTTTGTCTACATTCTATATATGTATGTTTTTTGTTTCTAACGAAACTAGGTATTGTGTACGCTTATTACTGTAACTTTATTAGTGATGTTCACATTCTGATGTTTGTATTTCACTATACCCTGTAGTTAGTCCATAGAGTCATCAATAAATTTAAGATTAAGGTCATGGCAACACACCACTTTTGTACTTACTTTGCTTAGTTAACTATATGAATGATCCATTATCCCTATGCTATGTATGATAAATGTAGCATGGTGATTTAGTTATATCCATTTTCATGATGATTCAGTCAATTATGATAATTTGTTACTATATTTGAGAGTTAATTTTGGTTTAGCTCATTTATATTGTAGTACGGTTTATAGTTTAAGTAGTTATATATGTACAAATTATTTAATTGTTTGTAAAGACATGTTTATATGTTTTTAATCCTCATGTTATTTTGTATGCTTGTACTAGTTTTATTTGCTGACTTCTATATTTTGTTTGTAGAATGGACACATCTTTCCCGCAAACACAGGCTAGTTTAGAGCCAGATATGTGCCACCATGAGGTTATCAACGGCCCATCCTACCAAAATAGGCAGCACGTCTCTAGGGGTCCAAAACGGTTGACAAAGGAGACCCATGTGGTCACCCGAGTTGATAATCGAGGTTTGCCTGTCAGTCCAGTAAAGGTTGTTAGTGGGTACAGCAACATTGTAGGCATCATCGTTCGTGAAGGCATGAATATCACATGTTGTAACTTGAGGGAGACACGTCAAACAGACATCAGGCAAGCGCTCTTGAGAAATTTGTTTAACCAGTACCAGTTTTACATTGAAGGTGATGAAGTCACAATGAAGACAGTTAGAAATAGAGCACTGTGCATAATGTGAAAAGCAATGAACATGTGGCGAACCACCGCAAATAAATACAAGGAAAAATATTTCAAACTGTTATAAAGAAGAGATGGCCTAATATGCAAGAGGAAGTATGGCAACATTTCATTGCATCTCACTCAGAGTATATGTTCAACCAAGTGAGCAAATGGGGGAAGCGCATGTAGAGTAAGATTACCATGAACCATAGGCTTGGTAGATATGGTTACAGTAGGAAGCATAAATTGTGGGATAAGGAGGATGCATGTGCATTAGCGGCTCGGAAAGCTGCACCTTTTTCGTACCTTGAGCCAAGGCAAGGAAAATATTTTGTTAGGTATTGCGCATAGATTAACCCAGCTATTTGGGAACCGATCATCAAAGACCAAACACTTCTGGAAATCCATGATATGTTGGTATACTCTTAACTATGCATTTGAAGTCATATTTCATATCTAGCTGGTTCATTGTTAACTTTCTTCATTTCTTTGGCAAAATTGGCTGAATGTCCCGATTTACTCAGTTCGATGCTATGCTTTCATACTTGTTACTGTGATTATATGTACCTCCTTACTTTAGTTACAATGCGACTATTTTGATCCTACTAGGTTTAACTGATTTATGTGATGATTATCATGTCCATGTTGTTAGCTTGTTACTCTATTAAAGTTAAACTATTTGAACACCTACCTCTACATTCATGTTACTACCTATTTAAATCCGAATCATGTTACCTGTGGAAACATTTCTACAAGTCGCCTCCATTTGAAAACTTACGGGATTACATCAAGAGCGATAGGTGGGAATATCCTCTCAACATGACTCTTGGCAAAAAGGTGACTCATGGTCGTTTGAGATTCCTCGGGCATGGGGCTCCTTGGAAGTATTTTTTTCCTGAATACCATGTGCCTGCTTACGAAGGCGTCGCCCTCTCAGACCATTTGATAGAGTAGCAGCGGCTCTGTCCAAGGGCTTTCCCATAGGTTGCCTAGTCGAATCGACAGTATCACCATAAGTATCATTGTATCAAACCCACCACACCTTATGAATATAACTTCCAACTTTCCAAGTCAATCGACATAACCATGTAGAGTATTTTTCAATGGAGGGGGTACTAGTTTAGAATTATAAATGGGGTGGTCATGAATCGTTATACTATATCAATGTTGCCTTTTTAAACCATACTAGACATATCTCATTATAATATTTCAATGATTACACAATGCTATTGCGAGAAAATAATGATCATTCGGTATGTTTATATATGCATCTATGCACCAATGATCTGTTGTCTTAATTTTTTTGTTTCATATATTTTGTTATTTTAAGCATAATTATAAGACCAAAGATTTTTTGTATTGGCAATACATCTACACAATGATCTGGTTTCATATATATATTTCAGGGATCACGACACTCATGATCTAGTTCATAGGTACGTTTACTTTTCATCTCTCAAGTTTGTGTTCTAAACAATTTTCTAGTTCCTAGGAAGCATGTTCTTTCGTGTTCACTTATATCATGCTGAAAATTATCTATTACAAGTCAGATGTATGTGTTGGGATGCATCTTATATATACCTGATTCAATTAACTACTTGTCTCATTGTCTACATCTTTCGAGGAAGAGACTTAATTATATATTGCATGATCTTCTCATGTTTCCCTTTCCAATAGTGATGCCACGGGAAGATACTGCATGTTAGGATATCAATGATATGAAGATGAGGATCTACTTTTTCTATGATAGTTTCCGCTTTTGAACTTGATGAGATGAGAACGTTTACATAGTACTAGTTAGTTGTTAAGCTTGATGTCATGTACGTGAAAAAAATACATTATACTTAATGTAATCTACCTTAAGAATTCGTATAGCTGCTTGTCAGTAATTTTAGTATGAATGAGTGTATTTGTACATATGGTAGCAGGTACTATATTGAGGAGCAAATACTGAATTATTTTTCCGATATAAAAAATGAATCAGTGACGAGTGGAAATTAAAAATTTGTCACTAATGATAACTTACCTTCGACGTGTGCTGAAAACTAGGACTACCACTGGATACATAGAACCCATGTCAATGCTAGCCACCATTGACGAACACTACATTGAAGATGATGTCACTAGTAGTTTACTAATTAAAAATTCCGAAGAACCATCCTGTCACTCCATATATCGTAATGAGAGTGTACCGATACCAAGCCCTTATTGTTGATTACATACCAATAACGATCATATTGTAGTGCTACAGTTACTTCAGAAATAACACCACCTCATCGGCTGAACACATTTCGGTAATATCTATTTATCTAGTTAGTCGTCATGGCTACTAGTTCATCTGGCGGATAGGTGCGACGTCAGTGCTAAGGTGTATTCTAGCAATATCGCATTACAAAGAGGCTGACATCACGATCCCACCAGTATGCAGCGTCCCTTGAGTTTTTTTTGAGGGTGTGTTCGAAAAAGAAGTTTAAATACTTGGACACAGAGGCTGGCATCAGGGACCCACTAGACAAAACATACAAGGCTGCATTAGGGACCCACAAGCCAGAACATGCTAGAGAGGCTGACATAAAGGCCCTAGCAGTAAGACCATACACGGCTACCACGGTGAAAACAACGGACGTGGCCAAAAAAAAGTCCATCATACACATTTTGCACTTACAAATAAGCTGACATGTCGGACCACCAGTAGGCCCAAGCATAGCCCATGAAATTAGCCTATCAACCCTAAGCATAGCCCAAAACCTTCTAATTCGGCTTTTTCGTGGTCTTGTGGCCACCGACCATAGCCCATTCAATTTAGGAGTGATCCCATCGAATATAAGCCATCACAAATAGGGCATTCGCCCCGAGTTAGCCTAGAATCTTTCTAATTCGGTCTTTATGAGCATTTTTTGTACTCTGAGGCTGACATCTAGGACCCAAAAAAATAGTCTAACATACACACGTTTCTTTCAAATAGAGCCTATCAGCTGGGACCCAGCATAGACACGTTTCCTGCATAGAGGTGGTTGATATCTGGGACACAGCAAGTTGCCACGGTCAAAACGGTGGACATGACCAAAAAAAGTCCATCAGTCGCATGTTTCATTTACAGAGAGGATGATATGTGGGACCCAACAGCGCGACCATATATAGATGCTGCATCAAGCAACGTTGCCAGTTCGAAACAGGGAGGCGTGAGCGAGAAAAAAGTTCAGCATGCACATGTTTCTTGTAATGAGAGGCTGAAATGAGAGACCCAGCAGCGTGAGCGAACAGCAGATTCATCGAGCAACGCTATCTAGAGAATAAAAAATTCTATCATACCCACGATTCTTCTAATGTGAGGCTGACATAGAAGACCTACCAGCCTGAATAAATGGCTGATGCAGCGAGCAGCGCTATCAAGTTCGAAACATGAAAGCGTGACCGAGAGCAAAAAAATCCATCATACACACGTTTCTTCTAATGAGTGGATGACATGTGGGGCCCAGCGGGTTGATTAAACGGTAGATGCATCGAGCAGCGCTATCAACTTTGGAACAGGGTAGCGCGAGCGAAGGAAAAAATTCCATCATACACACGTTTCTTCTAATGAGAGGATGACATGTGGGTCCCAGCAGCCTGATCAAATGGTAGATGCATCGAGTAACGCTATCAACTTCGGAAAAGGGTAGCGCAAGCGAAGGGAAAAATTTTTATCATACACACGATTCTTTTAATGAGAGGCTGACATGTGGGACCCAACATTCTGACTAAACAGCAGACGCATCGAGCAACGTTATCAAGTTCAAATGAGGGAGGCGCGACTGAAAAGTATGGCTAGAGACACTAACGTCTGGGACCCACACGCCTCAAAAGACTTTGGCGAGTCAACATCGTGCGAGGAACCGAAAATCTTGCTTCTCCCACGTGCCAGCCAAGCTTCCTACATGTTTTTAGTAGTTCCGTCATAGTAGAGGGCCGTGTAACCGGAAAAAAGTTTTCTATCAGTCATGGCCGAGCTGAGAAATTCGTCGCAGAAGACACGCCTTCTACGACGACCGGCGGGCCAAGTCGTTGCAGAAGAAAACTTTTCTTGTAGTGTAAAAGCGTTTCATGCGAGGCAACCCATGTGAAATAACGTTTTTAATCTTGTGTTAGTTTTTTGTTTTATTTTGTATTGCTTTCTTATTAATAAAGAGTGCTCAATAAGGTCCTTGAAGAGAGGAGAAGAAATCAAGGTAATCATTGATCTATTATATTTGCTAACACATCGCCATAAGGTACTTCTGTTTTTATGTAATTTATTTGTTGTAATTTTGTTGTTTCTAAGATGTACAAAGGTGTGTGAAGCTACTAACTTAATTCCCTAAATTTTTGAAGCTTACAGTCAACTTAACAAGCACTGGTACGATTGGAGACAACCGTACCGCGCACCCGTACCACATCGCATCATACGAAAATGCAAACTTTAATTTTTATCGGTGGACACGGAGGCCATGAAAACCACTGGTATGACGGAAGTGGACCATACCATACACGTGACCAAAACATCAAGTTTGAGGTAAATATACTAAGTTGTTAATGACCAGTAGTACGGGCGCGGGAAACCATATTGTGCGCCCGTACCGAGTGCACCACCGGAGGGATCCTGCGATCCCATGGTAAGTCACTTGGTATGGGCGGGCTCTGGCCATCCCACCTGCCCGTACCGCGTACTCGGCCACAACATGAACCCCATGGAGAGGTAAACCTAAAATCCCTAATTCACAAATTTGTCTTTCTTTTCTCCAAACTACCTCCATTGGATCTTCAATTTTTTCCGTTATTTCTTCGATTCCTCGCACCCAATCAATCTAAGGTATATTTCTCCTCTGATCCCCAGCATTTTTGCATTAAAATCTTACTCAATATTTCACCATTATCAATCTACACTTAGGTCTTGTTCTTGAGCTAATCATTTTTTTGAGCATGCTTAGTTTTGTCTTTAGAGGAGATTCTTTTGTAAGAAGTGTAGGGTATCACTTATGCTATGTTTTTATTGGATAAATGTTTAGTTATTGTTATTTTTTAGATGAATACGAGGAGCCATACACGTGTAGTGGTTGCAGAACAAGCCAAACCACCCATTGATACGCTAACCCCCGAGTCATTTGGCATTAAGTTCACCGAGGAGTTTCAGCTCACTCGTTTCAACCGTCTCAAGCACTGAGAGATCAAGTCCATCAAGTGGGTGTGTCCTTACATCCTCAACCAACTGGGTATTCGTCATAATTTTGAGTTCCTTTTGCAACAATGTTGGTTTGTATCACTTTGTTTTTCAGGACGTCGTGACATATCACCGCTTGACACTTGAGTTACTAAGTACCTTGACACATACAATGAGTTCACACTACTTCTCCGAGGAGCATATGGCAGGAGTTGATCGCATAAACTTCCGCCTTATGAACAATGAGTATTCCTTGACACTCTACCAATGGGCTCATTATTTTGAGTTTGCCAACAACAACACCGACATACTCTCCACTACCTTTGTTCTTGATCCATCACCCTTGGACTACTTTTGTGGAATGAAAATACGTGGAAACATTCCCAAGGGAAACCAAATTGATCACCCTACTATTAGTGATTTGTTCTATGTTATTGCTAACACCTTCCAGGCACGTGGTGAGTTTACTAGTCAATAAGGAGGATATGATGATCCTTGCAAGAGCTGCTATTCCAAACTATAATTTTGTTAAGGGGATGACCCTCGGTATGGTCAAGCTATGGCATAAACTAAGGTTGACCGAGATAATGTTGACCGACATATGGTGGCCGGCATAAGACGGCATATCCTAGCCGACATACATAAGTTATGTCGGCTAGGCATGTTTTCTCCCTATTGCAGGAACTGGCCTGGCTAACTTATCTCGGCTAGCACCAAGGAACTGGCTTAGGGGCTGGCGTATGGCCCAAGGTTATATGGCGGCCTCAAGGTCATGCACCTGTCTATCCTAGGAATCCCAGTATTGTCAAATGAGTGTGCCCCTGTATTACGGAAGCATGACTATGGCTTACTATGTGAAGTCACGTCGAGGATATTTAGGAGGAGACCGTTGTCAAGAGCAGTAACGGTCTATAGGAATGGGCGCATCAAGTCCCATCGAGGGAATCCAAGGGATGGTCCCATGACAAGAGGCCCATCTGGACCCAGGGCAGTCACTTTGTGCAGCATCTAGAGAGGATATTCGGTGCCACCTGTTCCCTAATGTGTAACCTAGGCATCCCTTTATAAGGTGCACCAAGGCCTCCTAGATGAGGTTCGATTCATTCCTTCTCCATCTCTCCCGGCCCCCTTAGTAGGAAGCGAGAGCACGTAGTAGAGAGCTTCTTGCTCATTGGAGCATACATCTCAAGGAGCAATCTTGTACTACTATATTGTGATATTGAGAGGTAGATGCATGAGTAGGGTTTTTATCTCATTAAGAGAGCCCTGAACCTGGGTATATTGTGTGTTCTTGCGTGTGTTTTGTGTGCGGTCTCAATCGCACCATCCCTCCCCGGATCCTCTGGCGTCCATACGGCCCCATCTTTAGCCATCCTATGGCATCTATCATGATACCACCACGATAGTTGGCGCCCACCATGGGGCCAGCAATGGCGCTGGCAGGAGTCTTCATCCAGACGAGAAACCTCATCGCCTCCAGCGAGCGCGTCTTCTCTGGCCTTGTCTAGAGATTCGGCTCGCTGTACTTCATCGGCGACAACCTCGCGGTTATAGACCCCTCACGTGCAACGGCAAGTTCGTCATCTTCGGCATGCACAAGGTCTACATCACCGTCAACATCTCCTGCAAGTACCCGTGGATGGTGGTGGTAGCAACAGATCCACCTGCTCTCAATAAAGCTCGCGGTCAGTATACTGATTGCCCCGCTAGCAGCATGGAGGTGATGATGGTGACGTCAGAGGCTGATGCCGGCAAAGGTCCTGTCGAGGATGCGGAGATAACTCCCAAGGTTCCCAGATCAAGGGGTCCTCCGCTGGAAAAGCCGGAGAACATCCTTTAGGCAGCTATAGAGAAGTTGGTTGTGCCATTTGCTCCCGTAGTAGATCCGTCTTAGGAATAGGCCTAGCTAGAGCAAACCCGACAAAGTGTTCTCCAGGGAGCCATGTAGGTGGCTTGGGCACGGGAGGAGCTGAATATCACCATCCGTGAGTAAAACATGGCACATAAGTTTCTTGCAGTAGGCCCTAGTCGTTTAGATGGTGTGAGGAATAGAGGTAAAAACCTCAATGTCGAGATAGCTAGAGACGGTAGAACCAAGTCTGCTGCATAGGTTAGTCAGATGTCAGCAGGTATGCCGAAATATAGTACCCTGGCTAAGAATCTTAGGGCTATGGAGGCAGCAGCAACCGAGATATCAAGTTTATCCGATGAAGCCCGGCATAGGCAGCAAGAGCGGGTAAACAAGTTAGTGCGCATAGCAAACCGGTATAATGAGGCAATCATCAGGGCATACACGGGTGGTGCTGGCGGTTCCCAGGTTGTTCATTCGGCTGGGGGCACCAGGACAAAGTCTATTGGTCAAGTGGCATCATCTCCTCATGTGGTTCCTAGGCGAGAAGGAAGTGTGAATTCCATCAAAAAGAACAAGCAGTTAGTGTCTTACGACCCAAATGTTGTTGGGCAAGGTAATGCCGTCCAAGGGAATGTCAGGCAAGTTAATGCCGGCCAAGGGAATGCTGGCCAAGGTAATGCTGGTCAGGGTAATGTTGGTCAAGAAAAAGTTGGGCACGGCAATGCCGGTCAGAATAACCCGAAACGTCGTGGCCATAGCTCGGTTGGCGCGGGCAACAACAATAGCAACCTCAGTATCCACCACCAAATCCACCTCGGCAATAGAAAAGTGCAGGAAAACTTGTTCAACATCAAGGTGGTGGCCCAATAATGAACCGATATAATGATGGTTATTCGGCAATGGTCAATGCTGGATACCAGAGGCCAGAGCACCAGCTGATGGGGAATCTGCTGGGATCCCATCTGGGAAATAGGAATTTGTAGCCAGATGATGCACGGTTAAAATTGGACAGGATACATATGTCGGAAATGATGGAAGAGCAAGGTCCACCGGGTCCAACATGTTTTGACCTCGGGTTATGAGGGAGCCACCAGTACTGAACTTACAGTTAGCTTGGAGCACGAAAACATATGACGGCAGAACCAAGACATAGGATTGGCTGATTGACTATGTCACTATTGTGCATATCACACAAGGAAATCGCAGGTGGGTGGTACGTTATGTGCCGCATATGTTGGAACATCCTGCAAGAGTCTGGTTGAATAATTTGCCAGAGAGAAGTATAAACTTTTGGTTGGATTTTGAGGAATCTTTTGTGAGTAACTTCACTAGCACGTATAAGAGGCCGAATCACCCTCAACAGCTCTCCATGTGCAAGCAGAGGTACAATGAAACCGATAGAGATTTCTTGACAAGGTGGAGCATAGTGCGCATTCATTGTGAAGGCATTGTTAAATCACAGTCTATAGCATGGTTTGCTCAGGTCCAACATGGAAGTGTGTTATGGAAAAGGTTGCATAGAGATATTCCGGCAACTTTGGCTGAGACTATCAAGATAGTAGATATGTATACTCTAGGAGATCCGACCTAGTCCTTGCTTATGTCGGGCGAGCTGAACGGGGAGTATCACTCCCATGATGGGCCCGGATCTTCTAGGAGACATGATCTAAATGATTTTCGCGGCAAGAGAAGAGAGGAAAGGCCGGATTTCTAGTACGGGTCAAACCAAGTGGCGGCAGTGAACCAAGAATAGCCTAGCGCTGGCAGCAGCCAATGCTAGAAGAGCAGTGGCCAGCACTAGACACAGAAAAGTGATGGCAAGAAATAATGGGGAGAGCAAAAGGAAGCAGTGGCAGGAAAGGCCGAAGTACACTTATGAGATGATGTTGGATCAGCCGTGTAGTTTTCATACGCCAAACCCAGGTAAGCTGGCAAATCACACAACTAGGAAATGGAGTTGGTTCCAGCATGCTAGAAAGGGGGAAATGGGCTTACCACCTCCACCACCCCCACCACCACACACGGGAGCTAACACCAAATCATTGATGGCACAAACGAGGTATGATAACCAGGAAAGGAGAGAAGATGTAAACCAAGTAGGATACGGAAAGAACTAGGGAAATGACTATGGCAATACTGGCCAAGGAGACCGCACTGAGTATCGAGAGCACCATCAAAGCTATGTCGTCTTTGTGATGGAAGTGACAAATAAGCAGAGCCTACAGAGGAGGCAGATGGAAGTGAATGCGGTTATGCCGGCAGTGTCAAAATTCATGTACTGGTCTAACCAGGAAATCACTTGGAGCATCAAGGACCATCCCAAAATCATGCCATGTCTAGGGGCATATGCTCTAGTGTTGGACCCAACATTCATTGGGCTCGACATAAATGTCAAGTTCTCCAAAGTTCTCATCGACGATGGAAGCAGTATCAACAAACTGTACCAAGATACAATGCACAAGATGGGAATAAAAGAGAACATGCTAGAGCCGACAAATACCACTTTCCACGGAATTGTGTTGGGATTGTCATGTGAGCCGATTGGCGAAATCTGGATAGATGTTTTATTCGGTACAAGGAAGAATTGTCAGACTGATAACCTGTTGTTCGAGGTAGTGGACCCCACTAGTTATTATAATGCTTTGCTTGGCAGGCCGGCATTGAAAAAGTTCATGGCCTCCACCCATATAAGCTATCTGAAAATGAAAAATGCGGGGCCCAAATCATGTCATCACCATTGTAGGCAATTATAAGCGCTCTATGGAAGTGCCTCAGCTGGCTCCTCTCTGGCCGAGTCACTAGTCATTGCTCAAGAGAAGAAGAGGATCCATGATGATGTGGCTTTTGCACGGTCGGATCAGTTGAATATGCCGACATTGAGTAACCCGCATCGTAGCATGTATTTCCATGCAATCAAGTAAACAAAGAAGATCCAGGTTGATGCTGAGCTCCCCAAGCGCATCGTCACAATTGTTGTCGGCCTAAACGACAAATAGGAAAGCGAGCTCGTCAACTTCCTCCATGAGAATCGGGATATCTTTACATGGTCAACACAAGACCTGCCAGGTGTTCTGAGGGAGTTGGTCGAGCACTCTTTGCACGTCGGGACAGATGCATGACTGGTGAAGCAATCTCTCTGCCACTTCGCCAAGATATGAGAAAGATTATTGGAGACACGATAGCTCAGCTGCTCGCAGCTGGGTTCATCATGGAGGTGCTGCATCCGGATTGGCTATCAAATCTGGTCTTGGTCGAGAAGAAGAAGGATGACCCTAATGTGGTAGTGGTTTGGCGTATGTGTATCGATTACACATATCTGAAAAAGGCTTATCCCAAGGACCCGTTTCCTTTACCTCGGATTGATCAAGTGATCAGCTCCACTGCTGGTTGTGAATTATTGTCATTTGTAGATGCATATTCTTATTTCCACCAGATACCCCTGAACCCAACAGATCAAATAAATACATCCTTTATTACCCCGTACAGGGATTATTGCTATTCTACCACGCCCTTTGGTTTAAGAAATGCAAGTGCCACATATCAAAGATGTATGCAAAAATGTTTGCATGATGAAATTGGAAAACATGTGCAGGTATATGTCGATGATGTTGTCATCAAAACCAAGGAGATTCATACTCTCTTGGACGATATAAGGGAAACATTCGCAAACCTAAGAAGGTTCAGAATGAAATTGAACCCATAAAAATGTACATTTGGTGTCCTGGCGGGAAAACTACTCGGCTTCCTTGTATCAAACCAAGGTATTGAGGCAAATCCGACTAAGATCAATGCCATAGAAAGAATGGAACTACCGAAGTGCCTCAATGACGTCCAGAAGTTTACCGGTTGCCTAGCGTCATTGAGCCGCTTCGTTAGTTGGCTGGGGGAGAAGGCACTGCCCTTATATCAATTAATGAAAAAAGGTGATAAGTTCATTTGGACACCTCAATGGATGACACGTTACATGAACTTAAAAAGATGTTAGCCTCAGCACCAGTATTAGCTTCACCACTATCAAAATAGCCAATGTTACTCTACATGGCAGCAACAAACCGAGTAGTTAGTGTCGTAGTGGTAGTCAAGCGTAAGGAGGAAGGAAAATCGGTGCAAAGGCTGGTATACTACTTGAGCGAGGTGCTCTCAGCATCCAAGCAAAATTACCCACACTATAAAAATGACATATGGCGTCTATATTGTGTCCAAAAAACTCAAGCACTATTTCCAAGAACATCCAATGAGAGTACTATGTGAGGCTCCTATCTCGGAAATTATCGGTAATAAATATGTGAGTGGTCGGTAGCCAAATGGGCAATTGAGTTTGCACCTTATGCACCATAGTAAGATAGAAGAGATGCCATAAGGTCTTAAGCATTGGACGACCTTTTTGTTGATTGGGCCAAGATGCAGTATAAGCTGCCATTGCCTGACTTCCATTACTAGAGAATGCACTTTGACGGATCCAAGATGAAAAATAGTTTGGGTGTCGGCATAGTACTAACCTCACCTAAGAAATATCAACTGAAATATGTGTTGTAGATCCATTTTGCAGCATCCAATAATGTAGCTGAGTATGAGGCACTAGTGCATGGACGTAAAGTGGCAAAATAGATTAGCATACGCTAGATTATATGTTTTGGTGATTCAGATCTTGTAGTGTAGCAAGTTTATGGTAATTGGGATGCGCTTGATGCCAACATTGCCCTATACCAGTTTCATGTTCAGCAAATTTGTGGGTACTTCAAGGGATACGAATTTCACCATGTACCTCGTGCCTATAATGAAGAAGTTGATGTATTATCCAAACTAGGCTCATCTTGGTAGTCGATCCCATCCGGCATAGCTCTTGAGCATCTCTAGAAACCATCCATCAAACCATCACCTGAATCTGAGTCAATTTTTATCCTGGCAAATACGGAATCGGAGGCTATGCCAATGGACATAGATATGGGAAGTGGTTCGAATAACCTGGGGACTGCTCATTCTAACCCAGGATTGTTTCATCAAACCCGAGGACTATCCAGTCTATGTTGGCAGAGACTATGTCAATGGAGCCAGTGATGATTGACGAAGTTGTGTTCAATATTTGGGTTGTGCCATCTTGGGAACAATCAATTATGTCATTTATGGAGGATGGGAGTTTACCAAATGATGAGATATTGTCCAGGCAAGTGTAGAGAAGAGCGAAACTTATACCATCATAAATAGTGAAATATACAAGAGGAGTGTAACCAATGTGCTTCAGCGTTGTGTTGGGCTGGAAGAAGGGCAAGATATACTCCAAGATATCCATCAACGAGAAGTCGGCATCATGCCTCATCAAGATCCCTAGTTGCCAAGGCATTCTGGCATGGGTTTTATTGGCCAAGTGCTTTGCAAGAAGCTAAAGAGATAGTCAAGAAGTGCAATGGACTCCAAATATATGCAAGCAAAATTCACATGCCAGCTTCAGCACTCAAAACTATCCCAATTACATGGCCATTTTGGTATGGTGCTTGGATATGGTGGGACCCTTTAAGCCGGCTCGTGGCAATATGACCCACATATTGGTTATGGTGGACAAGTTCACAAAATGGATAGAAGTAAAACCTATAAAGAAATGTGATGGGCCCACAACTGCGTCATTCTTGAAGGATATAATCCTGAGATATGGATATCCACACATCATCACAATAGATAATGGCACAAATTTGGCCGAGGGAGCTTTTGCTCGGTTTTGTATGGATAAAAGGATAAGACTCGACATAGCATCGGTCGCACATCCTGAATCAAATGGGAAAGTGGAAAGAGCAAATGGACTGGTACTATCTAGGATAAAACCTTAGCTCATGGAGCCACTACAGCGTTCAGCTGGATGCTGGATAGATGAACTCCTGGCAGTATTGTGGAATCTAAGAACAAGTCCAAATCGCTCAACTAGATATACGCCATTTTTTCTCGTATATGGGGCCGAAGCTATCTTACTAGTTGACATACAACATGACTCACTTAGAATCACTCAATATACTGAGGCCGAGGTAAAATAAGCCTAGGAAAATGATGTCGATTTGCTCGAAGAAGCACGATAGCTAGCATTGTCCAGATTTGCTATATATCAGCAAAATCTCCGACACTATCATAGCTGGAAGATAAATCCTCGTGTATTTCGAGAAGGATATTTAGTGCTTCGGCTAGTGCAACGCACTGCCGACATGCAAAAATTATCGCTTCCATAGGAAAGGTCGTTTACCGTGAGCAAAGCTCTACACAATGATGTGTACTATCTGATAAATACTTAGGCACATGAGAAGAACAAGGCAGACATGTCAGGTGAAGAAACCAAGAGGCCGTGGAATGTAGCTTTACTTCGCGCCTTTTACACTTAGGTAAAAAGTGTATGTATCTCAAACCCTCTCATATATCGGATATGTATGTCAATAATGAGCTATGAATGAAATACCGACACCTCGAGTAGAACCTCAGGGACTGCCTTCATTGTAATGTCAATTCAGTAGTTTTAATTTTTATGTCGGTTGGCTTAAGTTTTTTCCCTTATGCCGAATTAGTAATGTGTTAGCACCAAAGGCCCGCTCTTCGACTTGCTGTTATCCGCAACCCGGCTTCATGGCAAGCAAGATAAAAATCTAGCGGTTTCTATAGACATGAAAAACGGCTAAGGAAATAAAGATAAGCGAGCCAATATTTGTTTTTTTACTAACCCTTTTATTTTAGTTTATTTTCTTATG
Organism: Avena eriantha; assembly: GCA_910589775.1. Classification (NCBI taxonomy): domain Eukaryota; kingdom Viridiplantae; phylum Streptophyta; class Magnoliopsida; order Poales; family Poaceae; genus Avena; species Avena eriantha. The sequence continues at coordinate 297,721,571 of OU342742.1, forward strand.
TTGAATGACTCTTAGCTAGATCTTGTTGTTTTGAGTATTGTTAATTTAATTTTGTGATCTTGTGACTCATAAGCCGAAACACTAGAATGGTAGACAAGAGCAAAGGTCATGAGGTTGAGTAAACAAGAAAATAAACTCGGGGACTTAGCCCAAAGAAATCAGGCATAAGTCTGGTAGCAACAAAAGAATTTAATTGTATATATTACATCTGCACCCGGCATACCGGGGATTTAATGACTTCAGTTTTTCTTCAAAGCCTAAGCAGCTAAGCTGAGGTCAGAAGGATCAACAAGAGGAGCAGGGGCACTAGATTCCATATTGGTAGTCCTGGCTAAAGGAGCAGCATTGTCGACTTCAATCTCTTCATCAACTGTTTCTTCATTTCCTTCGTTGTTTTCCCCTTCCTCTCCATCATACGCTTCTGGATCCCCAACAAAGGTGTTGACAGTAGCATTGGGGATGAAAGAATAAGCTATTTCTCGGTGTCACTTGATAAGATCCTGGTATGTGGTCCATTTTGAAACTCGACGCTGAGTCTGAAGAACGTCGAGGTTGATGCCATCATACTAGAATAGCACAAAGCTCAATGCCTCATCAGCACCAACTCGGGTAGCTGACTCCCACCTTTATATGATCCTCTCCTCACTTTCCATCAGCCATTCGGCCAAATCAGCAGGAGATTTGGGAGCTGGAACCACGGTCCATCAAGCCTTGAAAGCACGGATGGCGGCATTGAGCATATCAACACCACACACCTTGAGGGGATTAACCATGGCTGACAAAGCAACCAGGTGATTGTCCATGCCCCACTCATCAGATAGCGGGGCAGTGTAAGTTCTCCTCCTACGGGCTTTGTTGACTGCAATAGAGGCAGCAGGAGTTGACTCAGGAAAATGAGCTGAAAGTTCATAGACAAAAGAAGCAAATTTAGAAATGTGTAGACATATAACGTATGTCGGTAAGGAAGAACAGGGGAAACTAACTTACTATTCATCTCACTATTGATCCGAGTTAGCTTGGACAACCAATCCCGGCTCTTGCCTTTTTGATCCTCCAACTCTTTCCAGGCCGAGTTAACCATGATCTCAGCCTCCCTAAGCAAATCTTCGCCTTTCTAGACTCGCCTAGTTAGACGATCTTTTTCTTCAGAAAATTCTAGGGAGACCCACTCAAGCTCGGCCTTATTGTCGTGGTGTTGTCACGGCAGATGCACTAGAGGTATCCAGGGAGGGATAGTGTGGTGATTCCAGGGACAATATGCACTAGAGGTATCCAGGGAGGGATAGTGTGGTGATTCCACACACAGTTGCTTTGTATTCAATGGGTTTCCAAGGTTACAAATGCTCCTTGAGCCATATTGGGGAGAGGAGGAACAAGGAACTCTCTTAGTCTCACCACTAACTAGCTCTCAAGAACCAAGAACCAACCAAGTAAAACTCAACCCACTAGAGATCAACCCTTTCTACAGAGGCCCTAGCCCTCCTTATATAGGGGTGGCTAGGTCTCCAATTAGGGCATACGTGGAGGCATATTCCAAAGAATATGCCTCTTCCAAAAATAGTAAACCGATCGGGTCACTTTTCCCCGTCATAAGCCATGCAGAGGCTACGTGAGCCTCTGTAGCGCCAGCGTCATCCGACACAGGCAATGTCACCTTTGTCGGCCACGCCTCGGTGGTCCTAGCCTCTGTCCGCTTCGCTCAGGCTCCCGCGTACAGTGACCTCCTTTTGACCAGCGAGATACCTTCCTTCTCTAGCAAGCCTAATATAACCCGGATCATGCCTGGTTAATCCGTCCACACCTGTACCTGCATACAAGTTAGATACATCCTGCCGGCATATGACATAGGTCGGCCGGGACTCAGTTAGGCGGACATCCTCTAGTCCGGGTTACTCCGTGATTCGGCCTTCCTTGAGGTAACTCGGCCAGTACTTGCTTTGACCTTGCCGTACCTCGGCTAACTTGGCATGACCCTACCCGGGGGTATCCCCCCAACATTAGTCCCCGAAGCTGGTGCGGTCTTAGCAGCTCCTTTTTCCGAGTTATTTCATAGTCCGGATTCCATAGGCTAACTTTCCCTTGGCACATTCTGACTTTTCACTCGCTGGCCGGGTCATCCTTTGGTTATCCGGGTTATTCTTCCTTCTCCCGTACGCTATCCCACGTGGAGGGTAATCATTAACTTGCCTCATTTTAAGGGCATGCGCCAGTGACTGCCGCAGTTAATGCCAGGTGTTACTGTTGCACATGTCACATCGTGTCTGTCTCCTTGTTAACTGTATCATAACGTCACGTCGTTGGATCCGCTGCGCCCTGTGGTCCTTCCTGTGGCTCGCCTCGGATTGGCTGACCCGGAAAATACACGGCCATAGCGTGTGGCCTTGCCGCACCATGCGATCCTACTACCCTAGCTGGGGCGTGGTTAAATAGGGGAGGGACGCGCCCCTTAGTCTTTTTCCCCATTCTCGCACCCCTCTGTCTCTTCTTCTTCTTCTTTCCAGCGACAGCACCGCCGCCGCCGCACCTTCTTAGCTGCACCGTCGTCGCCCCTTGCCTTGCCCCTTCCTTGTCGTCGTTCCCTCACGTCTCCACCGCCACGGGTCCGCGCCAATCCAAGGTACTGCCCCCCACCTCCGATAGAGCCGGTGAGGACAACGACCTAGATATGACAGAGGAAGAGCTCGCCGTCGCGGAGGCAGAGATGGAGGAGGGGGCAAAGAACGCCAAACGCAGCGCCTGGGATGGCTCCTGGGTGTACCAGGACGACCTCGACTGGCTCTACCGCACGCGCCGCATCCCAGAGGGCGTCGTTGCCCGGCTCGCCTCCGAGGAGCTCGCACCCTCACCCAATCCCGGTGAGTTCATGGTGTTCCTCTCCCACTTCCAGCGCAGGTTCGGCCTCCCCGTTAGCGATTTCTTCCATGATTGGCTCAACATCTACGAGCTTCAACCGCACCACCTTCCGGCAAACGCCATCACTTCCCTTTCTTGCTTTGCCTCCACCATAGAGGGGTATGTCGGATTGTGGCCCACAAAAGAGCTCTGGATCTGGTTTTTTGGTCTTCGCCAGAACGTGATTCCGAATAAGGAGCTTGATCCAAAGGACAAACAACTCACGCAGTTCGGTCCTGCTTCCATTTTTCCTTGGAAACAATCCGTTTTTCCACGGGTCACGGGGCTTGATTCTTGCAAGGGTTGGGCCCGGACCTTCTTTTATGTTAGGAATAGCACGAATGAAGATCTGATCCGGCTGCACCCCTACGCTCCGGGTCCTCCTAATCCAGATTTGTGGGACCGGGTCCCCAAGAAACCCACAGTCCTAGCGAACCAAGTCAACAAATGGTTTCAGGAGCTAAAAGATGCTAAGATGCGCAACGAGGATGCGATGATCACTTTCATCTGCAACCGGATCTCCCCTCTCCAGAAAGGCACAAACAAGTTGTGCCACATGAGCTGGCGCCTTGACCCCAACCCGACTTCCTTATTTGAACTGAGTAATACCGAGATATTTTGCCAGGTCAAGGCCCTCTTTACTACTGACAAAAACTTCTCCGCTGATTGGGAGTGGGGAATTGAACATTTCTGCCAGGACAGGACTCCTCCTGTGGTAATTTTCATGTTCCAATCTCTTTTCGAGTTATATTCTATGTCGGAGTACGTTTTTTATCTGATCTTTTTGTATTTCTCTTCCAGTTGTTTCTTCAGCAAACTCTCGAAGATGGCGTCGAGCCTTCGCTCAAATGGGTGAAGGATCGAGATGCCCTGGACGAGGAGGAGCCGGATCAGGAAATGTTCCTGCCACTCCCCGACGCGACCAAGCGACATACCGGTAAATTCTCTTCCATTAGAGATTGGCCCGATGATGAAGATGATTCCGACGTTGAGGTGATGGAAGCATTTGACGCTGTCCCCCTTTCTTACGCCTATCCGGCATCAGCTACCCCAGGTGGGCAGATTCATGAAGATCCTCCTCTCGCCACGGGCGAGCCTGTCCCGGTTGCGTCCAAGAAAAGGGGAGCTGCTTCTGCTTCTTCTTCCGGGCCTCCCAAGCCAACCAAGAGGCGAAAGAAGTTTGCACACAAAGCCGCCACCAAGCCTACGACTAAGGCCATAACTCAGAGGGCTCGGAAGCCCAAGGAGCCATTGACCTCGAATGAGTAAGTTACTTTTCTCTCTGTCCAACCCTTTGGTTCACGCTTTTCTTTTGTTGTAACTTATTATTCGTCATTTGATTTGGCAGGGCTGTGGTGGAAGTCCCTCAGAGCGGATCAAGCATCGCTTCGCCCCTCCGGCATAGCCCTTCTCCCCCTCGTGGCGACGATTCACGCCCGTTGAGCCCCATTCAGGAGGGTTCAACGGCTGCTCCGGGTTCTAGCCCACCTCGTCAAGAGGAGGGCAACCTCGGAGCAGGGGGAAGTGGTTCTGCCGAGGCTGCGGTTGCTCCCAGCTCCTCTTCGGCTCAGCCGCAACCAGCCACTACCGAGGTACCTACAGCACCCCCGCCAACACCAACATCAGCGCCAGCACCAGTGCCAGCAGCACAAGTGCCAGCAGCACAAGTGCCAGCAGCACCAACTCTTTCTGCCTCGTTCGAGTCTTCCAAGACTCGGCGAGAAGGCACAACTAGCACCAAGGCTAGCACCAAGGTTGTGCCCAAGGGAAAATCCGCAGGCCAAACCTCAACTTCTCAGCAACAGCCCAAAGGCAAGAAAGCTTCTGACGCCGCCAGGGCAGCATCTATCCAGGCTGGACAGCGCACGCTCGCATCCATGCTTCCGCAGAAGACCCCTCCGAAGAAGGATGTTGCCCCCGAGTCAGCTAGCACGCAACTTGCGTTGCACACCAGCCCCGCTGCTGCCCAAATTGAGAGGAGGGAGGCCCATGCCAAGTGTTTAATTGCGCCCCATATGCTTAGCGGAGAGCGTTATCCTCTGGCCTTGATCGAGTTTGTCAATAACTAGAACAAGGCAGAGTTCGTCCATAACGACGATCTCCCGGAGAAATTTGGGCCTGCCGAGTTTGCCGTGCAGATGAACACAGCCGCCAAATCTATCAACCTTGCCAGCCGGATGATGGAGGTAAACTACCTTATCCTTTATTTAACAAGTACCAAACATTAGTGATATAACCATTAGTCCCCGAGCCTCCCGGGGAGTAACTTGTTACTCGGCCGGATGCTCCTTAGAGAACTAGCGTAACTCCTTAGTAATTTCGGATATGCACACACCTAGAGCCGGGTTAAGTTCCACTTGGCCCGGATTTTGTACACTTCGAATATGCACACACCTAGAGCCGGGTTAAGTTCCACTTGGCCCGGATTTTGTACACTTCGAATATGCACACACCTAGAGCCGGGTTAAGTTCCACTTGGCCCGGATTTTTTACACTTCGAATATGCACACACCTAGAGTCGGGTTAAGTTCCACTTGGCCCGGATTTTGTACATTTTGAATATGCACACACCTAGAGTCGGGTTAAGTTCCACTTGGCCCGGATTTTGTACACTTGGAATATGCACACACCTAGAGTCGGGTTAAGTTCCACTTGGCCCGGATTCTGTACACTTCGAATATGCACACACATAGAGCTGGGTTAAGTTCCACTTGGCCCGGATTCTGAACACTTCGAATATGCATATGATCAAGTCAACTTTGCTTTTTGCAGGTTACCACCAATCGCCGGAGCGCTGAGTTTCAACGCCTCTTGGACACACATATGGCGCTGCGCTTGAAACATTCTACACTTCTCACTGAGTTCGAGAAAAGGGGTAAGTTTTCTCCATAGCTTTTTTCCCATCTTTCTTTGTTTTTTCCCCCGAACTAACTCATCATTTGGATTGCGCAGCTGGAGTGGAAGCTGAAAACACCCTCATGCGGAAGAACTTGGATCAGATAAAAGGTAAGTCCATTTCACTTATTCTTCTTCTGCGCCCTCTCTCCTTTTCCTCTTGGCTCGGCAGATATTCATACCTTGGCTTTGTCGGGTCAACGAACTATTTCAGCATCTCTTGAAGATAGTGTGCCCGTGCCTGATATGATGCTGCATTTTCTTGAACAAGCAGGGAAGCATCAGGCCAAACTCAAGAAGAAAGATGATGAGCTCGCCCTCCTCCAGACCAAGGATGATGAGATTGCCAAGCTCAAGGCTGAAATGAAGAAGCTCAGGCGCTCCACAAATCCGAGATGGATAAAGCTGGCCAAGACTTTAGTGAAGAGCGAGAACGTCTCAATCTCCAAATTGCCAAGGACCAAGAACTGCTGAAGGAGGCCGACATTAAGCTTGAGTCGGCAAATGCCGCGAACTTGCGCAACTCCAGAAGAGGCGTGACAACTGCACCACGGAGCTGACCCGGATCCACCGCCATATCTCTCGTAAGTTCTTTTTCTTCAGCCGACATGAATCTCTTCGGGTCAACCTCCTTTACTTATTTCACTTGTCTTGTTTTTCAGACAAATTTCCGGAGGGTGATGCCATTGCATCCAATGCCGTTACCAAGTTCCGCCAGCAGAGAGGTACTCCATCTGGCCTTGGCACCATTCCTCTTGATCTGGAGGATCTGATAGTCAGCTTGTCTTCCTGAGTTGAAATCATGAAGAACCACGGCAAGGATATCCTAGATGCAGCAGTCTGGGTCTTCAATGCCCTCTGGCCTGGTGAAGACACTCCGGAGGGTTCCGCTGCTCTAATCAACAATTTAATGGAGTGCGAGACCCAGCTTAACCTCTAGAGGGAATCCGTCGGACGTGCCAGAGCTGAAACCGTCCTCCACTACGTGCTCACATGGTATGAGAAAATAAATAGAAATCCTCTCGAGCACATGCGCACCGGATCAAGGTGGTCCAATGACCCGGATCGGATAGCTCGGCGCAAAGCTTGCGCCCATAACCTCATTCAGTATGCCCCCATCCATCAATGGAACGAAGCACCAAGCTTCCTTGACGCTGTTGACGACGAATACGTCGAAGATGGTTCGGGTGAAGATGATGAGGACGAAGCCTCGGACGTCGAAGAAGATGAAGATAATGCTGAAGCCGAGGCCGGAGTTCCGCCTGCTGGTGCCGAGTTACCTCCTCCTGCTGCTCCTTGATAACAAACACTTTGAAGATTATCAGATCCCTGGTATGTCGGGTGCAAATGTATTAAGCACATTGATCCTATTTTGCTACTGAGTTGCTCGTGCCGGATTAACTTGGGCGTAGTCCCCGAGTTTCATTTTCTTGTTTCTCCAATTTCTTGGCTCGGCTCGTGTCTACCTTGGTTCGGTTTTATGACTTACGAGTCCGAGTTTCAAAAATTGATTTAACAATACTTGGAAACTTTAGGACTAGCTCAAAATAATTCAACATAGCAAAAACAAGGTAAACACAAAGTTAGTCCAAATAACAAATGTCGTCTCGATTACATTTTTTTCCTTAGTCGTTTTTCGTGTGCTACGCAATTCCAAACTTGTTCTCTTGCTTGCCATGAAGCCAAATCTTGTTGGACAGCAGCAAGTCGAAGAGTTGAGTTTTTTGGTGCTTACACACTACTAATCCGGCTTAGGCAGAAGCAACTTAACCTAGCCCACATAAAAATTATAACGAGTACAGAAGACAACAAATATTATTAAGGCAGTCCCCGAGTTACTGCTCGAGGCGCCACCATTTCATTGATAATCTCATTGTCGGCATACATACCGACGTATGAGAGACTCAGATACACACACTTCTTTGCTAAGTGTAGAACGGACGAAGTAGAGCTACATTCCATGGACGCTTAGATTCCTCGCCGGACCTGTCCACCTTGTTCTTCTCCTGTGGTTTTGCATCGATGAGATAATAAGAGTCATTGTGCAATGCTTTGCTCACAATGAATGACCCTTCCCATGGGGGGTAATTTGTGCATGCCAGCAGTACGTTGTACCAATCGGAGTACCAGATCACCTTCTAGAAAATTCGGGGGTTTACTTTCTGGCTATGGTAGCGTCGGAGATTTTGCTGATATATGGCGGATCTGGACAATGCCAATTCTCTCGCTTCTTCCAGCAGATCAACATCATTTTGCCGGGCTTCTTGCACTTCGGCTTCTGTGTATTGGGTGACCCTAGGCGAATCATGCTCTATGTCGGCTGGTAATACAACTTCTGCCCCATATACCAGAAAGAATGGTGTATAGCATGTTGATCGATTCGGAGTTGTTCTTAAACTCCACAGTACCGCTGGTAGTTCTTCTATCCAGCACCCCGCTGATCTTTGCAGCGGCTCAATGAGCCGGGGTTTTATCTCGGATAATACTAATATGTTGGATCTCTCCACTTGTCCGTTCGATGTAGGGTGGGCTACCGAGGCAACGTCCAGCCGGATCTTCTTATCTCGGCAGAATCGCGCAAATGCTCCTTCAGCAAAATTGGTGCCATTATCTGTTATGATACTGTGAGGATAGCCGTATCTCAAGATGATATCTTTGAGGAACGTCACGGCGGTAGCTCCATCACATTTTCTTATTGGCTTCACCTCAATCCATTTTGTAAACTTGTCAACCATGACCAAGATGTGGGTCATGTTTCCTCTTGCTGGTTTAAATGGGCCAACCATATCCAAACACCATACGGCAAATGGCCAGGTAATTGGTATGGTCTTGAGCTCCGACATTGGCATATGTGTCTTGGTAGCATATCTTTGACAACCATTGCACTTTCTTACCAGATCATCTGCTTGTTCCAAGGCACTTGGCCAGTAAAACCCATGACGGAAAGCTTTGGCTACCAACGCTCTGGAGGAAGCGTGATGCCCACATTCCCCTTGATGTATATCCCGGAGGATGTCAAGCCCTTCTTCCGGGTCAACACATCGTTGGAGGACATTTGTAACACTTCTTTTGTATAGCTCGGAATTGATGATCGTGTACGCCTTTGCCCTTCTTTGAGTTTGCCTTGAGAGCACCTCCTCACTGGGCAAAGTTCCATCTTTCAGGAATTGAAATATGGGCAGTGCCCAAGCTGGTATAGCTCGCACTAGAAACACATCCTCATCAATTTCCATCTGATCCACCGGCATAACCTCACCCGGATCACGCTGCGCAGTCCCCAGGTCTTGTGAAGTAGTCCCCGGGTTTCGTGAACTACTTCCCACGTCAATGTCCATGGGCACAGCTTCCGATTCCGGATTTGCCGGGATATAAATTGATTCGGACTCTAGGGATGGCCTAATAGACGGTTTTCTGAGGTGCTCTAGCGCTACACCTGGCGGAATTGCTTGTCGGGTTGATCCGATCTTCGACAATACGTCGGCAGCCTCATTTTCCACCCGAGGTATATGATGAAATTCGCATCCCTCGAAGTATCCCGATATCTTCTTCACATAAAATCTGTACAATGCCATATTTGCATCGAAAGCATCCCATTGTCCGGAGACTTGTTGAACTATGAGATCCGCATCTCTGAAGCATTGGATCCGACGTATTCCAACTTCTTTTGCCACTTTGAGCCCATGCACAAGTGTTTCATATTCTGCAACATTGTTTGATGCTGCGAAGTGGATCTGTAGCACGTATCTTAGCTGGTCCTTCTTGGGCGAGGTAAGCACAACTCCGGTGCCTAACCCGGTTTTTGTTTTTGATCCATCAAAGTGCATTCTCCAGTAGTTCGGATCTGGCAATGGTGGCTCATATTGCACCTCGTCCCAATCCACAAAAACGTCGGCCACAGCCTGAGACTTGATTGCTTCTCTCATGTCATATTGTGGCGCATAAGGGGCTAGTTCAATTGCCCATTTTGCAATCCGGCCACTTGCATCCTTATTGCTCATTATCTCGGATATGGGGGCTTCACATATTACTTTGATGAGGTGCTCTTCAAAATAGTGCTTTAGCTTCTTAGCCGCCATATACACACCATATGCCATCTTCTGATAGTGGGGATAGTTTTGTTTCGAAGCTGATAATACCTCGCTCAAATAATATACTGGCCTTTGCACTGACTTACCATCTTCGTCGCGCTCTACCACAATTACTGGACATACAACTCGGTTGGTTGCGGCTATGTAGAGCAACATTGGCTCCTTTGATACTGGAGAGGCTAACACTAGTGCAGTGGCTAACATTTTCTTTAATTGGATAAAGGCTTCATTGGCCTGCGGCGTCCAAATGAACTTGTCCGACTTTTTCATGAGTTGATAGAGAGGCAATGCCTTTTCTCCTAACCGACATACAAACCGACTTAAGGATGCCAGGCAACCAGTGAACTTCTGGACATCATTAAGGCACTTCAGCAATTCCATTCGCTCTATGGCTCGGATTTTAGTTGGGTTAACTTCGATACCTCGGCTGGAGACAAGAAATCCAAGTAATTTTCCAGCCGGGACACTGAAGGTACATTTCTCTGGGTTAAGCTTCATTCGGAACCTCCTTAGGTTCACGAATGTTTGCCTGATATCATCAAGGAGCGTTTCGCTTTCCTTGGTTTTTATAACCACATCATCCACATATACTTGCACATTTCGGCCAATTTGGTCGTGCAAACATTTTTGCATACATCTTTGGTATGTTGCCCCTGCATTACGTAAACTAAAAGGCATGGTGCGATAACAATAAGCCCCATATGGAATGATAAATGCAGTCTTTATTTGATCTTTCGGATTCAGAGGTATGTGGTGGAAACCAGAATATGCATCTATGAATGACAACAGTTCACACCCACCAGTAGAATCTATGACTTGATCTATCCTTGGCAGTGGGAATGGATCTTTTGGGCACGCCTTATTCAGGTTCGTGTAATCGATGCACATACGCCAAACCACTGCCACATTCGGATCATCTTTTTTCTTTTCCACCAGCACCGGATTAGATAGCCAATCCGGGTAAAGCACTTCCATGATAAACCTAGCTGCTAGGAGCCGAGCTATCTCATCTCCGATAACCTTTCTCCTGTCTTCGGCGAAGCGGCGGAGAGGTTGCTTCACCGGCTTTGCTCCGGGTCTCACATTCAAAGAGTGCTCGGCCAACTCCCTCGGAACACCTTGCAAGTCCTGTGTGGATCAAGCAAAAATATCCCGATTCTCATGGAGGAAGTTGACGAGCTCGCTTTTCTATTTGTCAGTTAACCCGGCACCAATTGTTACGGTGCGCTCTGGGAATAGATCATCAACAGGCACTTTCCTGGTATCCTTTGTCGTTTGGAATGAGACACTTCCATGCGGGTTACTTAGCGCCGGCATATACTGCTGCGCGGATTGAGCCAATGCCGCCACCTCCTGGATCTTTCTCTTCCCTTGCGCAATCATAAGTGATTCGGCCAGGTTAGACTCGGCTGACGCGCACTCAATGGAACGTCGAAAATCGCCAGTTATGGTAATCACACCATTTGGCCCGGGCAGCTTCATCTTCAAGTAACTGATGTGAGTACTTGCCATGAATTTGTTCAGGGCTGGCCTGCCGAGCAACGCGTGATATGCTCTTTCCAGATTGACAACCTCGAACTTTAAATTCTCAGTTCGGCAGTTATCTCTCGTGTCGAACAACACGTCAACTCGGACCTTGCCAATGGGTTCACAGGAAATACCTGACACAATGCCATGGAAAGTTGTCCTTATAGCCTGGAGCATGTTTTCCGTGATACCCAACTTGCGCATCGTATCCACATACATGATATTGATGCTACTGCCATTGTCAATCAACACCTTTGAGAACCTTACATTGATGTTTGGCCCAATGAATGTTGGATCCAACACCAGCGCATACGAACCAGGGCTTGGCATAAGCTTGGGATGATCCTTGATGCTCGAGGTAATTTCCTGATCCGACCAAGGCATATACCTCGTCACCGCTGGCATTACTGCATTGACTTCCATGTGTCGGCGCTGCAAGCTCTTTCTATCTGTCTCTTCTGTGGTGAACACACAGTAACTCTGGTGATGCTCTCTGTACTCATTTCGCCCCTCATTTCTGGGGTACCTTTGATCTGGTTGATGCTGGGTTTCCACCTGATGCACTGCATCCCTTCTTTCATGGTTTTCATACCTCGGCGGAGGTGGTGGCAACATTAACTGTTGCGTGTTCGCTCCAGGGAGCAATTGCTGCCGGGGTAACTCCTGCCTAGGTTGATCATTCTGAGGTGCCTGAGCATTCCCCGGACCACTTTGTTCTATCTTCCTCATCCATTCACATTGCCGGGTTGTGTGACCCGCTGGGTTACTCGGATTTGGCGTGTGAAATTTACACGGCTGATCCAGCATTGTCTCATAAGTATACCACGGCCTGTCCTTCTCTTCCTGCCACTGTCTTTTTTGTTCGGGCATCCAAGTTTTCTTGCCATCACTCCTTGGGGTCCATTGTTGCCCTCTAGTTTTCTAACGTTGATTGCTTCCTGCTCCGGGTTGATCTTGATTCACAGCTACAACTTGTTGCGAACTGTATCGGTAATCCGGTCTACAATATCTTCTCTTACCCTGGTAATCATTCCGCCGTGATGACCCGGCTCCATCTCGTTGATAGTACTCCTCGTTTGACTCGTTTGACATGAGCCTAGGCTGATTCGGATCACCCAAGGCATATGAATCAGCAATCCGGATCGTCTCTACCAATGTAGTTGGCATATCCCTTTGCAACCTTTGCCATAGCATGCTTGCATATCTGCACCCTTGCGCAAACCAAGCTATGGCCTATGACTCAATTACACCCCCACATGAGTTTCGCACAGTGCACCATCGGGTTAAGAATTCTAGGTCTGTCTCATTCGGTCTCTACTTGCACATTGCCAGGGTCTGTGGTCTCTTGGACCTCTGATACATGCTTGAGAAGTTACTGACAAACATTTCCTCAAAATAGATCCAATAGTTAATAATTCCGGGTAGCAAATTGTTTAGCCATACCCGTTGGCCCCTCCAGCATCTGAGGTACATATCTCATAGCCCATCTCAAGTTTCATGTAGCAATTTTTACCGCTGTCGCGTAGTTAATCAACCAATCCTCTGGCTTTGTGCTGCCGTCATATGTCTTAGTGCCTCTAGGTAACTGGAAGTTAGGTACCGGAGGCTCCTTCATGATCCGGGGCCCAAAACACGCTGGACCTGGAGGACCTTGACACTCAATTTGCTCCGACCTATAAAGCCGATCTAGTTTTAACCTGTCATCGTCAGGCATCAAGTTCCTACTTCCCAATCTTGACTCTATCACGTGATAGTCCGTCCTAGGATACCCTGCGTTCACCATCTCCGAATCACCATCATTATATCTATCTTGCTCTTGTGGAGCTGCTCTCTATTGCATACCTTGGCCGGCACTGCGCTCTTGCCGTGGTATATTCCGCTGCTGCGGTTGCCCTGCACCCGTTGGGTTGCGTTGTCCAGCATTGCCGTTCACAGCGTTCCCTTGACCGGCATTGCCTTGGTCGCGGTTACCTCGGCCAGCTTCACCTCGGCTCACACTTCATCGATCCTCATTTCCCTGCACTGCTTTTCCTTTCCATGCCCTTGCCAGGTCATACGGGACTATCTGCTTGTTCCTCCTGGCCGAAGTTACCACTTCCTCTCTTCTTGGGCCACCATGAGGTGATGATGCAGCTCCAGTGGATTTTTCCGGATTACCCACTGCCGAATAAACGATATTGGAGGCCCCAGCTCTTTCCGGGTTAGCCCTGAGCAATTCCTCATTCTGTCTGTTTGCGATCCGAACTAACTCATTGACCCTTTCATGTTGTCTCTGCCGGGCTTTACCCGTCAAACCCTCTAACTCGGATGCAGCTGCATCTGCTGCTCGAAGGTTCTTTGTCGGGGTACTATACTTCGGCAACCCCACAGACAGACAGCTCTCTGATTCCTCAATTCTAGTATTACCCTCTTTGTTCATTTCACTCATGAGGTTCCTCCCCTTCACTTTTACAACATCAACCTTGTTTGCCTTTGCGTACTCACGCAGTGTCATGTTCAACGACTGCTGAGCCGCGGCTATCTTTTTTGCACCCTCTAGTATTTTCTGCCTAGTCTCCTCTAACTCGGCATGTGCCTGAGCCGGATCTACCACTGTTGCTACTGGGCTTGCCAAGCTATCTATTGCCTGTTGCACCACATTCTCTAGCCTCTCTAGCGGAGGACCTCTACTTTTCCTTGGTGCCTTGGGTGTTACCTCCGGATCTGGTGCCGGTTCCTTGCTCGCGCCAGCGCCAGGCGCAGTCATCATCACCTCGGCGCGGTCAGGGGAGCGAGTGATACGCGCCCCACGAGCCGCGCTAAGGGGTGGCTCGCCTCCCTCGACGACGTGCCGCGGGTGAACGCACGACACATCGACAGCGACATAGATCTTATGCGCGCCAAGCTTGGCGAAGAGGCCGTTGCGCGGGAGAGGTCGCTTGCCGAAGCAGCCAGCGTTGTCGCTGACGAAGTCCAGCGCTCCAAAGCGCCGAACAAGCCCGGAGACGATGCATTCGCCGGTGCCAATGAGGTTTCCTGTCCGGATCTTCACTCCTGCTAGTGCCGCTAGCCCCACGGTGGGCGCCAACTGTCGTGGTGGTGTCACGGCAGATGCCATGAATAGGCTAAAGGTGGGGACAATGTGCACTAGAGGTATTCAGGGAGGAATAGTGTGGTGATTCCACACACAGTTGCTTTGTATTCAATGGTTCCAAGGTTACAAATGCTCCTTGAGCCGTATTGGGGAGAGGAGGAAGAAGGAACTCTCTTACTCTCACCACTAACTAGCTCTCAAGAACCAAGAACCAACCAAGTAAAACCCAACCCACTAGAGATCAACCCTTTCTACAGAGGCCCTAGCCCTCCTTATATAGGGGTGGCTAGGTCTCCAATTAGGGCATACATGGAGGCATATTCCAAGGAATATGCATCTTCCCAAAATAGTAAACCGACCGGGTCACTTTTCCCCGTCGTAAGCCATGCAGAGGCTACGTGAGCCTCTACGGCGCCAGCATCATCCGACACAGGCAACGTCACCTTTGTCAGCCACACCTATGGTCCTAGCCTCTGTCCGCTTCGCTCACGCTCCTGCGTACAGTGACCTCCTTTTGACCAGTGAGATACCTTCCTTCTCTTGCAAGCCTGATATAACCCAGATCATGCGTGGTTAATCCGGCCACACCTGTACCTGCATAGAAGTTAGATACATCCTGCCGACATATGACATAGGTCGTCCGGGACTCAGTTAGGCGGACATCCTCTAGTCCGGGTTACTCCGTGATTCGGTGTGCCTTGAGGTAACTCGGCCAGAACTTTCTTTGACCTTGCCGTACCTCGGCTAACGCGGCCTTTATACCCGGCATGACCCTACCCGAGGGTATCCCCCCAACACTTATGCCCTTGATTTAGCTCCTCAATTTGAGTTTGAAGCCAGGATGCCTCCTCCCTTTGTTTCTTCAGCTGAAGCTGATGTTTTCCTGCTTGTTCTAGCATGTGATTTTTCAATTCTGACATCGTTATGCAATCCAGATGGTCTTTTGCAAGAGCTATTTTCTCTGCTGGGCCAAGATAAAAAAGAAAGTTGCGAATAAAAGGAAATATGTACAAATCAAAGTACAAAGAATGACATACCATCAAGGTCGGAGATCTGCTTTAGGAGCTCTTCGATCTACTTCTCTGTACCAGCTATAAATGTCAGTGGAAGGTTAAGTTGGAAAAAGGGAGAAGCAGAAAATCAAAGCAAAGATTGTCTGGGCTTACCTTTCTTCTTCAGTTCAACTAGCAGCTGCTTGTGATTGTCGGAGAGTTTCTTGGGCTCCAGCAGAAGTTTCCGGTATGTCTACGTCTGAGGGTTGGTGCAACTCTGGCAAAAAAGGAATGTTAAAAGATTTGAAGTTAAAGATTCAAGCCGAGTTATCCATAACTCAACCCAAATCTTGTGAAATAGAGAATCATTTTTAAGATTCAAGCTGGGTTATCCATAACTCAACCCGAACCTTGGGAAATAGGAAATCATTTTTAAGATCCAAGTTGAGTTATCCATAACCCAACCTGAATCTCACGAAATAGAGAATCATTTTTAAGATTCAAACCGAGTTATCCATAACTCAACCCAAATCTCGGGAAATAGGGAATCAATTTTAAGATTCAAGTTGAGTTATCCATAACTCAACCCGAATCTCGATAAATAGAGAATCATTTTTAAGATACAAGATGATTTATTCATAACTCAACTCGAACCTTGGGAAATAGGGAATTATTTTTAAGATTCAAGCTGAGTTATCCATAACTCAACCCAAATATTGGGAAATAGTGATTCAAATTTAAAAGATTCGTTCAAAGTTATGGTAACTCGACCCGAATCTCAGGAAATAGAGATTCAAATTTAATAAACTACATACTAAGCAAAATATGATCTAAGAGCTTCCGGCCGAGTAAAAGATTACTCCCTCGGAACCTCGGGGACTAGAATTATGTATGTATTACAGGAGTCGAGGAGATTACCTCAATGGCTTTGTCGGCCTTAACGATAGAAGCTTTCGCTTGGAACATCCTCTAGGCCATAGCGCTCGGCCCTACCAATTGATGTCTCAGGTGAGGATTCCTGGAAGTCACCTCACCTAAGTTGGCGTCGTTCTAGTCCATGCAGTATTGCTTAAGGGATCCCAAGCTATTTCCGCTCAGTGTTTGGCATAGAATAAAGTTGTTGCCAGTAGTATTGATATTGGCACTAACTCGGGCGGCATCCTTGCTCGTGTGTAACATCATTTGTTTGTATGTATCCACCTCAAGGGTAGCAGCAGGTTTCTTCAGCAGATCAGCAACCGAGGTTTGTTTGGTTTTGACCGGTGGCTTCTTCGGTTTCTGTTGCTTAGTTGAAGGATACATAAACAAGAACTGGGAAAAACCTGAGGCAAAGTTATAGGGTACAATGAAGTCGACATAGGAAACACGAGATAATAATTGAGCCGAGGTAAAATTTGGCTCCAGCTAGGCAAACTCGGAAATGGCTAAAGGATTGCCAATTGAGATGTCGTGATTTGTCGAGAATAAATTCCAGCCAACATAAAAGTAAGTTGGCTGAACAAATGTGTTCCATATCAGTTAAAGGAACCTGACGTGGCCTTTCAACTAGCACTGCAAGACCGTGACAGCTTCGAGGACTAATGTCAGGGGGATGACCCCGGTAGGGTCAACCTGTGGCATAAACTAAGGTTGACCAGGATAATGTTGATCGACATATGGTGGTTGGCATATCTCGACCAACATACATAAGTTATGTCGGCTAGGCATGTTTCCTCCCTATTGCAGGAACAAGCCAGGCCAAGTTAACTCAGCTAACACCAAGGAACCATCTTAGGGGCTCGCGTATGGCCCAAGGTTATATGCCGGCCTCAAGGACAATGCACCTATCTATCCCAGGAATCCCGGTGTTGTCAAATGAGTGTGCCCCTGTACTACAAAAGCGTAACCATGGCTTATGATGTGAAGTCAAGTCGAGGATATTCAGGAGGAGACCGTTGTCAAGAGCGGTAACATTCTGAAGGGATGGGCACATCAAGTCCCATCGAGGGAATCCAGCGACGGTCCCATGACAATAGGAGCATCTGGGCCGAGGGCAGCGACCTTGTGCAACATCCAGAGAGGATATTTGGTTCCACATCTGCCCTAATGTGTAACCTAGGAACCCCTTTATAAGGTACACCAAGGCCTTGATACGTTGCTAACGTATCTATAATTTTTGATGTTCCATGCTTGGTTTTTATCTACTTTCTTATGTTTCGTTCCAACTTTGGAGTATTTTTATACACTTTCTTGGACTAACCTATTAACAAGATGCCACAGTGTCAGCTGCTTGTTTTCTGCTGTTTTTGGTTCCAGGAAAGTCAGAAAATGAATATTCTCGGAATTGGATGGGACCAAAGCAAAGTCAATATTTCACCGAGGGGGACACGGAGCCAGAATACGAGACGGAGAGGGGCGAGAGGGCCGCCACACCACCTGGCCGCGCGGGCTAGGCCTGGCCGTGCCAGGGGGTGGTGTGGCCGCCTAGGGCACCCCCTCGACCTCCCCTTCCGACTATAATATGCCTTCGATACAGAAACCCTAAGTACCCGATCAAAATTCCACGAAAGAGTCTGTAGCCGTCGTCATCTCCATCCCTAGATCGGGAGGGATCTGAAGCTCTTCCCGGCACCCTGTCGGAGGGGGGAATTCACCCTGGAGGCCTTCTTCATCACCATGCAAGCCTCCGGTGTGATGCGTGAGTAGTTCATCCTTGGACTATGGGTCCATGTAGTAGCTAGATGGTTGGTTCTTCTACTTTGTGCTATCTTGTTTAGATCTTGTGAGCTCCGTTCATGACCAAGATCATCTATTTGTAATCCTACATGTTGTGTTTGCGGGGATCCGATGGATATTGAGATGCTATTTCAGATTGATTATTGATTCTATCATGTCTTTGTTATTTGTGATCTTGCATCCTTTTCGTTGTTAGTAGCTATCTTGGCCAAGTAGATGCTAGCAACTCCAAGAGTTAGTATTTATGCTCGATAGTGGGTTCATGCCTCTAGTAATCTGGGGAAGTGACAGAAATCTCTAAGGTACTAGATGTGTTGTTGCTACTAGGGAGAAAACAGTAATCCTTTGTTCGTAGAACAATCGTATTGTTTACTTTACACGCAATGTGTAATGCAATTATCTGTTGCTTGCAACTTAATACTAGGGGGTTCGGATGATAACCTGAAGGTGGATTATTAGGCATAGATGTAGTTGGATTACGGTCTATGTATAATGTTGTAATGCCCAATCAAATCTCAAAGGAGTCAAGATGATTAGCATATGCATGTATGTTTTCTCGATGTTTGTCAATTGCCCCGCTGTAATTTGTTCACCCAACATGTTATCTATCTTAAGGAGAACCACCTCTAGTGAACTATGGACCCCGGTCCTTTCTTTTACCATCAATCTAAAACTGTTTACTGTTATCTGTTTACTTTTTGGCAAGCTTTTTCTTTCTTCCACACAATACGTTTAATCGTTTGTTTTTAGCAAAACCGGTGAGATTGATAACATTACTGTAAGTTGGGGGCAAAGTTCTGTGATTGTGTTGTGCAGGATTACAGTTGGAAACAACACCTTGGAGGGATTTCCTTGCTCCTACTGGTTCGATAACCTTGGTTTCATAACTGAGGGAAAACTTACTGTTGTGCTCATCATACCTTCCTCTTGGGGTTCCCCAACAAGCTCGGTATATTTTGGGCCATCAAGTACTTTTTATGGCGCCGTTGCCGGGGAGACAAGGACATCTTCACAAGGGGAGTCCCTCATAACCAATCTCTTTACTTTGTTATTTTTGTTGTGCTTAGTTTATTTTTGCTTTGTTTGTTCTTTTTATCAAAAATATAAAAAAATTAGTTCCTACTATAGTTATTATTTTCGTTGGTCTATTATTGTCTTGCTTTATCATGCTTTCTGTCAATGGTTGATTTCTTTGAAACTGAATCTAATTGGCAAGGTGGGTTCACGGAAGAACAAAAATATTATTATAAGGAACACCGCTTGTCACAAAAAGGGAAACTCTTGTGGGAACAAATTGATAAATTGAATACCATTGCTAGAAACGTGTGCTCTACTTATAATGTTACTTATTGCGTTGATAAATCTTGTTGCTGTAGGAGATATAAACACCTCCCTTTTCAATGTGAGTATAATTATAATGATACCATATCTTCTTATGTTAAAGGAAATTATGACTCTTACGATGTGGAACAAATTGAAGAATTTATTGCTTGGAAGGGTGCATTTGAACTTGCTAGTTTGCTTGAAAATACTGATGATTCACCTTATAAATATGAGGTTTATGATATACTTAAATTTTGCTTTGATAATTATAAGGAATAAAATGGCTACATTCTTGAATATATTAATAGATGCTTTCCACAAACGGAAGAGACTAATGCCCTTCAGGAGCTTATGGAAGAAGAAATTGCTGAAACGGGAATATCATTAGATGAAAACGAGGAGGAGAGTGATGAACAAAAGCAGGAAGAATGGATTAGCTACCCATGCCTACCTTCTAATGAGAGTAACTCTTTATTCCTTACATTATTTAATTGTCCCCCATGCTTACCAAAGGAGGATGAATGTTATGCTCATGTTATCTGTGATAATCCTTTATTTGTGCCTAACTTTGAAATGCATTGTACTAAAGAGTTTTGCTTAGAAAATGTTTATGATAAAGCTATAGACGATGGTCCTATATTGAATGATCAGTCATCTTGTTATAGAATTGTTAAAAGTGGGTTTGAAGGTTTTAATCCCACTATTTTTGAGCTTGATAAAAATATGTGTTTGTAGATCATGAAAATCATACTTTATGTGATAGTTATATTGTTGAGTTTATTTATAAGGCTACTGAAAATTATTATGAGAGAGGAAAATATGGTTGTAAAGTTTTCATGGTACTGAAACACCTCTCTATGTGCTGAAAGTTTTGAAGTTACTCTCATTTTATGTTCATATGCTTATCACTTTGTTCTTTGGGAATTTATTCGCATATAAGATTTGTATGCATAGGAAGTGGGTTAGACTTAAATGTGTTTTGAATTTGCTTCTTGATGCACTCTTTTACTTCAATTCATATTTCTTATGTGAGCATCATCGAAATTCTTATGCCTAGCTCAAAGGCGTTAAAGAAAAGTACTTATTGGGAGATAACCCAAAAGTTTTAGATGAGTCTTGGAAGTTATCACCTCTGTAATAACCGCTCCTTATCCTTTTTATTTGCTTTTTGTGCCATGAGTAACCTCTAATGACAGAGAAGTAATTCTTGGGAAAGTTGTTGTCCCGAAATAGATTTTTGTGCTTCACTGTAAAAATTTGTGTAAAATCTCTGTATGTCGGTTTGAGGCATGAATTTTTGCGCTTCTGCCCCAGGTTGTTATATAACTTTCGTTAGTTCAACACTTTTCGATTTGAGCAACAGAAGATGTTCGAAAAAATTGGTTTTACCTACTGGTCTATTTTGACAGATTTCTGCCATTATTTGCATTTGCTTCTTGTTGATTCCTTTTTGAGTTCTTTTGGAGAATTGGGATTTTTGAGGAAAGTTCTACAGTAGCTTGTGTTTTAACGGAAGTTTTATTGGTGTTGAAACTGAACCCAAAGACTTATTATCTTAAGTGCACTAATATTGCTAATAAAGATTGTGTGAAGTTTTGTGTGAAGGAAAAATTTCAGGTGTATGGAAGGAATGATGTAATGAGATGAAGAATAGACTAAAGCTCAAGCTTGGGGATGCCACGTGTGTCACCCCAAGAAATATCCAAGAAGTACAAGTGTCAAAGCTTGGGGATTCCCAAGGCATCCCCTTCTTCATCAATAAAAATCCTAGGTTTCTTCCAAACACTTCATTTTTTATTGTTTCATGCACAGTTGTGTTGTTCTTGGAGCATCTTCTTTTTCGTTTTTGTTTTGGTTTTTGTTTTCTTGGTTTTCTTAGTTTGCTTGAATAAATTGCTTGGACCCCCTATTTCATACATTATTTTTCAAATAAGTTTGGTTTGGATTGGAAAAGAGTAGAAAGTTCATGCTTAAGTGGTAAAAGGAGCTTGTTTTTGACTGTGACCTATGCTTTGTCATGTCACGCTTGATATTGTTTTGGCTTTATGCTTAGTGATTATTTCTGTAGCATGACTTGTTATAAACAATTGAGATTGCTTAATGTGCCTTGGAAGAATCATGCTTTGTTTTAGCATAGTAAAGCATAGTATTGTGGTATTCTCCTTTGATGCTTTATTTGGGTTGGCTTGGCGCATGCTCACACCATGTTATGACTATCCAAAGTCACCATAGCCTTGATGATCCTTTAGTTTTTGACTTGTAATATCACTTTATGCTTTAATCAATGATGTTTTGTCGCTTTGCATGATTATGGCCATTATTCCTCTCTTATGGCCGCTCCCAGTCTTTTGCTAGCCTCCACAACCAAGTATGAGTTCCACTCATGCATCCAACTCCAAATAAAACCAAGTTATTCCAAAGAGTCCACCATACCTACCTATTAGAATTTTCTATTCCAAGTATATTCATGTTTTATCTACCTTCCGAATTAAACTTGTTATGAGAAAACTAGTGATTAAACCTCTCACGAACTTGATGGCACACTTTACTTTTTTTGCACTTAAGAAACTTGAACCATTGTGTCATATATATTGTATATGCTTGCACTTATATGTTGGGAATTAGCAGAACCATGATGTCATGGGGAATGCTTTCAACATTACACTTGTACATTGTACCTAGTTGATATCATGCTCTTTTGTCTATGGATGTCGTCGGTGTGAAATGAAAGGGGAGCTTGTAAGTCCATGGAGTTATGTATGTGTGTTAGAGAAACGCCTGGGCCACCGGTCTAATCCATGCCTAATCATGGTGGAAACCTGTAGCATAACCATAATGAGCTGTCTATGAAGCATTCTTCTTATAAAAAAAGAGATAGAGATTGAGAAAAAGAGAAAAAGAAAAAAAAAGATATGAGAAAAAGAGGAAAGAGAGAAAAAAGCACCATTTTCCCATGGTAAATAAGAAGATTGCTGAGATGCTCGTTGTCTGCTTGCCTTGTCATTTTGATATGGGGATTCTTCCGTATCATCTGGCAAGGGGTACCCCGTTGGCGGTTCTCTATGATACACATGACTTAGTACAAGAACTTACCGGTGACTAAAATTGAGTAGCATGAGGAGCGACCCTCGTATTCAATGGACATGAGATTTCTAACTTATACTTTGTCAAGCATATACTCCATGGTTTGTTCACTTTAACCTTAATCACTTTAAGATGCTTATGATAGGGGCAATGAGAGCTGAAAGCTAATAAGTACCATAATTTTTGGAAGCTCTTTATGAGACTTGAATCCCTGTTTCCTTCTATGAAGGCCTTTCTTTTACTTTTATGTTGAGTGTCCATATTCTATCTTTATGCACCTATTAAGAGAGCATAGTGGCCATTCTTAGTTTAATGTGCATTGTCCCAAGACTTGTTGATTGATGCATAACTTTGATATTGCTTGTTCTTAAACTATTTGTATCTAATCACCCTTATGAACTTTGAAGGTGTCCTATGCATTTATGTTTTGCTACTCTATGAGGGACAAGCTGAATGCCACTGTGCTATGTTTTCTTTATGTGAAACAAACAAACGTCTTGCAAAGCATTGTTATTCATGAATCTTTTGTTCGTACCTTTTCATGTTACAACATAATTGCTATGTCTTATTGCTAAAACTTTATCTTTCATGCTATGTTGAAGTACTATGATCCCAGCTATCAATGTTTTACAAATACTTTGATCAAGTCTATGATGGTGCATGTCACCTCAAAAATTATTCTTTCTTTTTATCACTTAACTACTCGAGGACGAGTAGGAGTTAAGCTTGGGGATGTTGATACGTTGTTAACGTATCTATAATTTTTTATGTTCCATGCTTGGTTTTTTTATACTTTCTTATGTTTTGTTCCAACTTTGGAATATTTTTATACACTTTCTTGGACTAACCTATTAACAAGATGCCACAGTGCCAGCTGCCTGTTTTCTACTATTTTTGGTTCCAAGAAAGTCAGAAAATGAATATTCTCGGAATTGGATGGGACAAAAGCCAAAGTCAATGTTGTAGGTGTTCCGCGTATGAAAACAATAAAATTTTACCCTACGCCCCTGAACCCCTAAAGTTGCCAGGACCTATCTATTAGTAATACAGTAACGGGAGGGGCTTTTCGCGAACTTACCCTTGAAGACCGAAAAGCATTGTCAACGCTCAGCCGACCTCAACATCGTGATGAAGTCCTTGCGCTCCTTGGCTCCAACGACTTGAGTGCCTCAAGTACGACACCTCGCAGGGAGTTACACACGTCCGGTGCCTGACGATGACTCTCGCTTCCTCGATCCAGCAGCAGTTGCGGAAGTAGAGCTCCCGGATCCAAATCTCGCAGCGCGACGGTGCTCCTTGGTGAAGATGTCTCTCGTTCGCGCAGTCCAGACTTGGGACCACGGTCACGAGAGAGAGAGAGAGCGAGAGAGAGAGAGAGAGAGAGAGAGAGAGAGAGAGGAGAGAGAGAGAGAGAGACATAGACAAAGAGAGAGAGAGTATATCAATTAGGGGTCCTCCCAAAAGTGAGGAGACCTTTATTGATTATTGGTGTATTTATTTTGGCCAAATACCCCAACTATATAGGGGAGGGGAGATACTACTTCCCTCAAAGTCCCGGGGTGGGACTAAAGGAGAGGAGAGGTGGGGAAGGCGCCGTCAGCCACCCCCTCATGGGCCCCATGTGGGGGGCTGGCCCAATAGGGCCGCCAGCCACCCCCTTGGCCCCTTCCTCCTCTTGTCTTTCCCTAATGGGCCCTTTCCCTCCGGAATTTGGCCCATTAAGCCTTTGACCATTTAAATTGATTTTCTATTTATTAAATAATTATGAATAAATAATTAAATCAACATTTAATATTCATTCACATATTATTCAACCTCCGTGGCTATGGAACACCTTCCACCTCCACTCCGGACATCCTACGGACTTACCGAAACCCTTCCGGTTTTCTCTCTACTATTATTAGGTGATTCCTCCAATCCTATAAACACTCTCTAAGCATCATCAAGCCCTTAAGCGTGATACCCGACGGTTCGGGAACACTCCAGACATGGTCGGGACACTTCCGCACCAATGATCAATAGAGGGACCTGGATGGCCATGTGACCCCTGTGTGTTCCACGAAGATCTTTCGTCATTTGAATCTGGACAGTCGTGTCTTATTCCCTTTGTCTCTCGATACTTGCATTTCCCGAGATCTGATCAATGACATCACCATGTCGTGTTCAATATCGTTACCGAACAACGCTACTTGACTCGTTCCGACAAGTGATATCCCTGTGCTCAAATCACACGCTGCGCAGGTATTGGATATTACTTCTCCGAGTGGCCCTCGAGTATCTTCCCGTCACATGGACGGACAAATCCCGCTCTTGACATATATTTCCTCTACGGTTTCCTCCGAGTACCTGAACACACCTTTATAACCACTGTATTACCAAGTGGCGCTTGATGCTATCTAAGCACTCTCGGGAGATAGTGATTGATATAGCCTCACGGTCTAAGGAATAGTCTACGAGGATCCATTTCTAATCATCGTAATTTGAACTTCGTGACATGATCGGGTCACGATGTTTAGGTCGGGTATTGGTTCATCATCTCATTCTCAGAATGAGTTGACTCCATTTCCAACTAGCATAAATGCCACATGATCAGGAAACATGATCATCTATTGACTAATGAACTAGTGACTAGAGTTTCACTAGGAACCCCTGGTTGTCTGTATATCACACGTGTACTAATGTTTCCACTCAATAAAGTTATAGCATGATATAAAACTTAATCATAAACTATATGAAATATAATAATAGTCCTTATAAATATTTGTCTCTAGGGCATATTTCCAACAGTCTCCCACTTGCACTAGAGTACAAATACACTAGCTGCATTTGTTCTTAATCATTGGCACCATAACCGGTACCCTGAACATGCTTTGCTCATGGAAGAGGTTGAGTCTTGGGTCTGTACTTTACAATCCCAAATCCTTTGCAACTTACTAATGTCACCTTGATTGACATTAATACCTTATCATCACATGATAACATCTGTGTGTATGCATCGTCGCTATGGCAACAGAACGAGGCCTGATTCTAGGACCCTACAGTGACTTTAGATCAACCTCGAGGGCTTTCTCATGGGCACTGTGCCCTGGGACACATCATTCTATGTTAAAAGCGAACTAGCCCCGCCATAACATTATACAACACTTTAGATGGTACCCTTATCTATTATTATAAATGTATTCATCGAAACACTAGTGCACTCTGTGCAACTTTCGATGTTTTAGTTCACCTCGCTTCCTACTTGACTCTAATCGGTGTTATAGGAGTTTCCAACATATTCCCTTATAACATAACTCTTTATGCTTTAAGATATGTCATCCTTTATGGATTTGGAAAACATGTCTACAGCTCTCTATTAGACACTGTGGACAAACTTAGCTCAACGTTCTGTGATTCGAACTTAACCACTTTTAAATGTTCCTTATTGGATCATATATTACGTTAAGTTATCATCACGGTTTTCTAAGATAGAACCTATGTCTTAACATAGCGGATGATGATCATCCTTTTCTTTCTTTCAACCATTGATATTAAACTTATTACTATCCTTAGCTTGAGTCATTAAGGACCAGTTCCTTAATTAACTTCTATTCTGAAACCCTTTTCAGAATCCTTAAGGAATACTACATAATATCATAATACACCTATTAACAACTTCTACAGCTTATAAATCATTATTTATAAGTACTTGCGCTTTTATTCTCAACACCCTTAAGAATCACTTTATAAGCTCCCACCCAAAAATATGTCACCAACATATTGTTTTAGGAAGACTTTCATAGCTCCCACTCAATTTCATGCAAATTCCACACCCACTCACTATTTTGAACAACTTCAAAATTCTTTGATCAAATATCAAACTTCGAGTTTTACTATGAGATACTAGTACTTTACCAGTTTTAAATCCACTAGACATTTAAGCACACATGAATCAAATTCATTTGAATTCGTCCAATACTTGACAAATTGTTCTTTTGTCATTCACCCCCTTTTCCACTATAGCTTTGCAGCCATTTGGGAAAATTCAAGTAACCCCTTTTACTTGTGAGATTCAGCAACAAATTGCTTTCTAATCTCAAGGGAGTTTTGCTTCTAGGATTTCTCATAATTCTAGTTTACCATTATTACCTTAGTAGTTCGTAGGTATGTCATATTCCAAGAATCATGACAAATGATTCACAAATGTCTCCATACAAGATATGGATTTCATTTTGAATCCTACTTCATGTAGTGAAAACACTAGTGGGGAAAACACAATGATCATTATCCTTGATTCTTTCCTTCTATGAAGAGAATCGTTCAGGAACGTTGTTCGTCGCTTCTCAACACTCTGATGCAGGGATTTGAATCTTCATAGTGTTTTTCACTATCTTCCAATTGCTCCATAATCGAGAAATATCACTAAAAGTGAGCTTTCTCAAGAATGCACCAAAATCCAAGCAATACAAGTTTTGCTTCTCTTTTGGTTTTAGCTATGGATTTCGTATTCAAGGTTTCCAATGAATACTCTACAAGGAATTATTCGCTATTGTTTTGGTTATATCGAATAACCCCAAAACTTTCACGAATCCAGATGGTTCACTATATTTTATAATTGAGCGCTAACTATTTCTAACTTATGGTCTCTACATCTACACTACAACGATTTATTTGGTGCCATCTATTCACTCAATTTGATATATGATATCACATTGTGATGCTTTGCATTTTGGCGTTTCAAAATGCTTTGCATTCCACAATTTCTTTTATGCCATTCTTATAAAGTCGAATTTCATTACTATTGATCAAATCATAATAATTAGATTCTCTTTTACATTTATACCCTTTGTTAATGAAACACTTTGATCATATCAAATAGTTTCAAATTCATGTTTCCTTTGGTAAACTACTTTACACATTTAAACAATCATTTAATGATAATTACCATTTTGTCAAAACACAATACATCGAATATGTATTTACTTTTAACAATTCATCAAACACTTTGTATTCAAGTAATAAACGGTGTTCAAGTTATTTTGCCGAACTTAGGCATGATTTATATGTGACAAGAAATCGAATGTATTTCACATATTATCGGTTTTCATTCCGTAATGAAATATCATTTAAGTTGGGTATTTTTCAAGGCATTTTAATATTTTACAAATGTTCATGCATTATCAATTAGTTTCCAAACAACCAGGACAATTCACAAGTAATCAAACAAGATATGAACACAAATATAAATCATTCATAAAAGTGAAACAACTGTTTGTTACAAACTCATATGAATAACTGTCTCACGAAGTGTGAGACACACTAAAGAAGTTCACAATCTTTTGATTACAATAATCATCCTAAAACATAAACTAAATGATAAATGTCGAGGGAGAGTGTCGTCGTCCATCATCATCATGCTCGCCATCAACACGCAACGTCACCTCCTCTCTAGCAAGCACCTCTCATGCGGAAGGACCTGTTTTCAGCAAAACAGAACAAGTATCAAATATACTTAACACTGCAAATGTGTTTGCAAGATTATAACATTTATAAAACTGTATATCAAATATATACGTTTGTCATTGATGACCTTTCCGGTGATTGGTTCAACCTTTACATTCCTGAAACGTAAAATGAACTCTTGGAAATCCATTGTTTCTGTATCACCACTCATGATGCTACTCCAGACATGTCCTTCATAGATGGGAGGCAACGGTCGAAGCAGCACGCCTATCATAAACGAATCATCCATCCAGTAATCCGCGAAGTGAACCAGTCTCATGTGTACATCAAGCATGCGCTCCAAGTGACCCTTCAAACATGTATGTTCCTCCATCTGTATGGAATGGAACTCTCCAAGCAGCACGTGCTTCCACATGTGCACATGGCCTATGAACTCTACTCTCAGCTGATCCACCATCGAATATGGATCAAGATCACCCATGAGTGGATGAAGTTCATGTAGGGGTTCCCCGCATAAAAACAATAAATTTTACTCTACGCCCCTGAACCCCTGAAGCTGCCAGGACCTATCTATTAGTAATACAGTAACGGGAGGGGCTTTTCGCGAACTTACCCTTGAAGACCGAAAAGCGTTGTCAATGCTCAGGAGAGCGTGGTTGATGTAGACGAGCCGAAGCCGACCTCAAGGTCGTGATGAAGTCCTTGCGCTCCTTCTGGCTCCAACGACTTGAGTGCCTCAAGTGCGACACCTCGCGGGGAGTTACACACGTCCGGTGCCTGACGATGACTCCCGCTTCCCCGATCTAGTAGCAGTTGCAGAAGTAGAGCTCCCTGATCCGAATCCCGCAGCGCGACGGCACTCCGCGGTGAAGATGTCTCTCGCTCGCGCAGTCTAGACTTGGGACCACGGTCACGAGATAGAGAGGGGGAGAGAGAAAATATCAATTGGAGGTCCTCCCAAAAGTGGGGAGACCTTTATTGATTATTGGTTGTATTTTTCTAGGCCAAATACCCCACTTTATATAGGGGAAGGGGAGGTACTACCTCCCCTCAAGTCCCGGGGTGGGACTAAAGGAGAGGAGGAGGGAGGAGGTGGCCGCCGGCCACCTAGTGGGCCCCGCGCGGGGGGGCTAGGCCCAGCCGGCCTCCCCTTTGGCCCCTCTTCCCTCTCTCCTTTCTCCTAATGGGCCCTCTCCCTCCGGAATTGTCCCATTAAGCCTTGTTTACCTTTAATTGATTTTCTCTTTATTAAATAATTATGAATAAATGATTAAATCAATATTTAACATCCATTCCATATTATTCAACCTCCGTGGCCATGGAACACCTTCCACCTCCACTCCGGACATCCTCCGGACTTACCGAAAACCTTCCGGTTTTCTCCCTTCTTTTCTTCAGTGATTCTACCGATCCTATAAATGCTCTCTAAGCATCATCAAACCCTTAAGCGTGATACCCCATGATTCGGGAACACTCCAGACATGGTCGAGACACTCTCGCACCAATGATCGGCAGAGGGACCTAGATGGCCATGTGACCCCTGTGTGTTCCACGAAGATCTTTCGTCGTTTGAACCGGGACAGTCGTGTCTTATTCCCTTTGTCACTCGATACTTGCATTGCCCGAGATCTGATCAATGACATCACCATGTCGTGTTCAATCTCGTTACTGAACAATGCTACTTGACTCGTTCCGACAAGTGATATCCCCGTGATCTAATCACACGCTGCGCAGCTATTGGATATAACTTCTCTGAGTGGGCCCTTGAGTATCTTCCCGTCACATGGACGGAAAAATCCCGCTCTTGACATATATTGCCTCTACAGTTTCCTGCGAATACCTGAACACACATTTATAACCACCGTTTTACCATATGGCGTTTGATGCTATCTAAGCACTCTCGGGAGACAGTGATTGATATAGTCTCACGGTCTAAGGAATAGTCTACGAGGATCCTTTTCTAATCATCGTAACTTGAACTTCGTGACATGATCGAATCACGATGTTTAGGTTGGGTATTGGTTCATCATATCATTCTCAGAATGAGATGACCTCATTTCCAACTGGCATAAATGCCACATGATCAGGAAACATGATCATCTGTTGACCAATGAACCAGTGACTAGAGTTTCACTGGGAACCCCTGGTTTGTTTGTATATCACACGTGTATTGATGTTTCCACTCAATACAGTTATAGCATGATATAAAACTTAATCATAAACTATATGAAATATGATAATGGTGCTTACTACTATTTGACTCTAGGGCATATTTCCAACAGTCTCCCACTTGCACTAGAGTACAAATACACTAGCTGCATTTGTCCTTAATTATTGGCACCATATGTCCGGTACCTTGAACATGCTTGCTCATGGAAGAGGTTGAGTCTTGGGTCTGTACTTTACAGTCCCAAATCCTTTGCAACTTACTAATGTCACTTTGATTGACATTAATATTCTATCATCACATGACATCATCTGTGTGTATGCATCGTTGCTATGGCAGCAGAATGAGGCCTGATTCCAGGAGCCTACAGTGACGTTAGATCAACCTCGAGGGCTTTCTCATGGGCACTGTGCCCTAGGACACATCATTCTACGTTAAAAGCGAACTAGCCCCGCCATAACCTTATACAACACTTTAGATGGTACCCTTATCTATTATTATAAATGTATTCATCGAAACACTAGTGCACTCTGTGCAACTTTCGATGTTTTGTTCACCTCGCTTCCTATTTGACTTTGATCGGTATCTACAGGAGTTTCCTACATATTCCCTTATAACATAACTCTTTATGCTTTAAGATATGTTATCCTTTATGGATTTGGAAAATATATCCACAGTTCTCTACTAGACATTGCAGACAAAATTTAGGTCAACGTTCTGTGATTCGAACTTAATCACTTTCAAATGTTCCTTATTTGGATCACATATTATGCTAAGTTATCATCATGGTTTACTAAGAGAGAACCTATGTCTTAACATAGTAGATGATGATCATCCTATTCTTTCTTTCATCCATTGATGTTAAACTTAATGTTATTCCTAATTCGAGTTATTAAGGACTAGTTCCTTAATTAACTTCTATCCTGAAACGCTTTTTAGAATCCCTTAAGGAATACTACATAATATCATAATACAGTTATTATTAACTTCTACATCTTATAAATCATTATTTATAAGTATTTGCGCTTTCATCCTTAACATACTTAAGAATTACTCCTATATGCTCCCACTCAAAATATGTTCCTACATAATTAAATTTGAGACTTATATTGCTCCCACTTAAAAATATGTCAATCACATATTGTTTCAGGAAGACTTACATAGCTCCCACTCAATTTTATGCAAATTGCATATCTCCTTACTGTTTTGAATAACTTCAAAATCTTTTGACCAAATATCAAACTTGGAGATTTATTATGAGATACTAGTGCTTTACTTGTTTTAAATCCACTAGACATTTCGCACACATGAATCAAATTCATTTGAATTTGTCCAATACTTGACAAATTGTGCTTTTGTCATTTACCCCCTTTTTCCTACTATGCTTTGTAGTCATTTGGGAAAATTCCAAGTAACTCCTTTTACTTGTGAGATTCAGCAACTAATTGCTTTCTAATCTCAAGGGAAGTTTGCTTTTAGGATTTCTCATTATTCTAGTTTACCATTATTTCCTTTGTAGTCTGTAGGTATGTCATATTCCAAAAATCATGACAAGCGATTCACAAATGTTTCCATACAAGATATGGATTTACATATTGAATCCTACTTCATGTAGTGAAAAACAATAGTGGAGGTAAAAACACAATAATCAAAATCGTTGATTCTTTCCTTCCGTGAAGAGAATCGCTCAGGAACGCTGTCCGTTGCGCTTCTCAACACTCTGATGCAGGGTTTTGAATCCTCATCGTGTTTTACACTATTTTCCATTTGCTCCATAATTTAGAAATATCACTAGAAGTGAGCTTTCTCAAGAATGTACCAAAATCCAAGCAATACGAATCTTGCTTTCCTTTTGGTTTCAGCTATGGATTCCGTATTCAAAGTTTCCAATGAATACTCTACAAGGACTTATTCGCTATTGTTTTGGTTATATCGAATAACCCCAAAACTTTCACGAATTCAAATGGTTCACTACATTCTAATTGAGTGCTAACTATTTCTAAACTAATGGTCTCTACATATACACTACAACGATTTATTTGGTGCCTTCTATTTAACCCCTTTTGATATCTAATATCATATTGTGATGCTTTGTATTTTGACGTTTCAAAACACTTTGCATTCCACAATTTCTTTTATGCCATTCTTATAAAGTCGAATTTCATTACTATTGATCAAATCGTAGTAATTAGATTCTATGTTATATTTATACCCTCTTATTGATGAAACACTTTGATCAAATCAAATAGTTTCATATTCATGTTTCTTTGGTAAACTATTTTACACATTCAAACAATCATATAATGATAATTACCATTTTTGTTAATACACAATACATCGAATATGTATTTACTTTTAACAATTCTTTAAACACTTTGTATTCAAGTAATACACGATGTTCAAGTTATTTTGCCGAACTTAGGCATGATTTATATGTGATAAGAAATCGAATGACTTTCACATACTATCATTATAACTTTGAATTCAAACAATGGTTTCATTCAATTAATGAAATATCATTAAGTTGGGTATTTTAAACAAGGCATTTTAATGTTTTACAAATGTTCATGCATTATTAATTAGTTTCAAACAATAAGGATAATTCACAAGTAATCAAACAAGATATGAACACGAATAGAAATCATTCATAAAAGCAGAACAACTGTTTGTTACAAACTCATATGAATAACCATCTCACGAAGTGTGAGACACACTAAAGAAGTTCAAATCTCTCGATTACAAAAATTATCCTAAAACACAAACTAAATGATAAATGTCGAGGGAGAGTGTCGTCGGCCATCATCATCATGCTCGCCATCAACACGCAATGTCACCTCCTCTCCAGCAAGCACCTCTCATGCAGAAGGACCT
This sequence comes from Avena eriantha, assembly GCA_910589775.1. Classification (NCBI taxonomy): domain Eukaryota; kingdom Viridiplantae; phylum Streptophyta; class Magnoliopsida; order Poales; family Poaceae; genus Avena; species Avena eriantha. The sequence continues at coordinate 297,754,640 of OU342742.1, forward strand.
TTTTTCATTAAAACAGAACAAGTATCAGATATACTTAACACTGCATTGTGTTTGCAAGATTATAACATTTATAAAACTGTATATCAAATATATACCTTGGTCATCGATGACCTCTCCGGTGATTGGTTCAACCTTTACGTTCTGGAAACGTAATATGAACTCGTGGAAATCCAATGCTTTCGTATCACCACTCATGATGCTACTCCGGACATGTCCTTCGTAGCTGGGAGGCAACGACCGAAGCAGTACGTCTATCGCAAATGGATCAGCCATCCAGTAATCCACGAAGTGAACCAGTCTTGTGTGTGCATCCAGCATGCGCTCCAAGTGACTCTTCAGACATGTAGGCTCCTCCATCTGTATGGAAAGGAACTCTCCAAGCAACTCGTTCTTCCACATGCGCACATGGCCTTTGAACTCTGCTCTCCGCTGATCCACCATCGAATATGGGTCAAGATCACCCATGAGCGGATGTAGTTCATCCACCATCCCGTAACGCATTGTTATCTAAATGTAGGTGGACATCTCTTGACGATAGTAGCGGTCTTCCAGCTCTTGTGGGGTCTCATAGTAGTCTGGCTCAGTCAAATCCATCATGTGGCGTATGTAGTCTACCACATGATTCCTAGTAAGGAGATCATCTAGGCTCACAAGCCAACTAGGGAAGTTGGATCCATCAAGTCTAAGTTTTTCACCCTTTACCCAATCCTCAATCTCAAAGTAACGGTGAGCCATCTACATTTATAATTGCAAAAGGAATTTAGACTAAGTTTATAATTAAATGAGTTAATAGTAACTCCACTCAAAAACACCTATCCCCAGTGAGGGTTCCTAGTGATAACACGACCCCTATCAGCCACATCTCCCCCGATCGTCACGGCCATCAATGTGGGTTCAAGGGTGGACGCTAAACGTCGGTCACATCATTCATGCGACTCGTGCTCGATCTTTCGACCATCCGTGTTCTGAGGCCACGCTTCTCAAGCGTGCTAGGCTCGCCAACTCAACCTTAGTGTATTCGATGTGCAACATGGCCTACACCCACTGTATGCGAATGTAGATATGTATGACACCCAGGCATGTGACCCTGGATCGCCTCATACCGAAGAACTTTCTTGGTGGTGCACACTAAGGGGGAACACAATCGTTGGTAATTTTAACAGGGATCATCTTATTAGGCTACTGTCGAGTATCTAATACTAGCACACAATAAGACATACAAACAATAACATTGAATGTAAATGCTATGTGATATGGTCCTTCACGTCGTGATCTCCATCCGCCGTCACCGGGTTCCGGCGCCACAGATCCGGCGCCGTAGACACCAGGGTAGTCTTTCCGCCATGGTAGTCTGTCATTACCATGACTATCTACTACTATGCAACAAAAGGTAATCACTTTACCTTTGCCACAACCATATCACAAAGCAATGCCCCCTGCAAAACAAAGTTAGACGCCTCTACTTTATCTTTGCATGTTTTACGTGGCCGAATGGGCTTTCGCACAAGAACCATTCTTACCTACGAACTTTCAGCACAACGCTGATCAAGTAGTTGTCTCTACTACACCCCTTTCGGGGCCCTCCGTTGCAAATGGCATACCAACTAATGCGACAGAGACAGACACCCCCCTAAGCCACTTTATACGGTACAAGCCGTATGTCAAGCATCGACCAGTCTCGCGAATGAACACGTAAAGTCGGTTGGGGGCCGCTTCATCAAGCATTACTGCGGTATACACAAGTACACGTGGGAGGGTAGCAACTAAAAGATCAACGCCCACACGCAACATCTCGTGTGTTCTACCCGTACTAGCATTACTATGCATAGATCTAGCTCTGATACCACCGTAGGGGTTCCGCGCATAAAAACAATAAATTTTACTCTACGCCCTTGAACCCCTGAAGATGCCAGGACCTATCTATTAGTAATACAGTAGCGAGAGGGGCTTTTCGTGAACTTACCCTTGAAGACCGAAAAGCGTTTTCAACGTTCAGGAGAGCGTGGTTGATGTAGACGAGCCGAAGTCGACCTCAAAGTCGTGATGAAGTCCTTGCGCTCCTTCTAGATCAAACGACTTGAGTGCCTCAAGTGCGACACCTCGCGGGGAGTTACACACATCTGGTGCCTGACGATGACTCTCGCTTCCCCGATCCAGCAGCAGTTGCGGAAGTAGAGCTCCCGGATCCGAATCCCGCAGCGCGACGGTGCTCCGCGGTGAAGATGTCTCTCGCTCGTGCAGTCCAGACTTGGGACCACGGTCACGAGATAGAGAGGGGGAGAGAGGAAATATCAATTGGAGGTCCTCCCAAAAGTGGGGAGACCTTTATTGATTATTGGTTGTATTTTTCTAGGCCAAATACCCCACTTTATAAAGGGGGGAGGGAGGTCCTACCTCCCCTCAAGTCCCAGGGTGGGACTAAAGGAGAGGAGGGGGGAGTAGGTGGCTGCCGGCCACCTAGTGGGCCCTGCGCGGGGGGGCTAGGTCCAGCCGGCCTCCCCTTTGGCCCCTCTTCCCTCTCTCCTTTCTCCTAATGGGCCCTCTCCCTACAGAATTGGCCCATTAAGCCTTTTTGACCTTTAATTGTTTTTCTCTTTATTAAATAATTATGAATAAATGATTAAATCGATATTTAACATTCATTCACATATTATTCAACCTCCGTGTCCATGGAACACCTTCCACCTCCACTCCGGACATCCTCCGGACTTACCGAAACCCTTCCGGTTTTCTCCCTTCTTTTCTTCGGTGATTCTACCGATCCTATAAATGCTCTCTAAGCATCATCAAGCCCTTAAGCGTGATACCCCATGGTTCGGGAACACTCCAGACATGGTCGGGACACTCCCGCACCAATGATCGACAGAGGGACCTGGATGGCCATGTGACCCCTGTGCGTTCCACGAAAACCTTTCGTCGTTTGAACCGGGACAGTCGTGTCTTATTCCCTTTGACACTCGATACTTGCATTGCCCGAGATCTGATCAATGACATCACCATGTCGTGTTCAATCTCGTTACTGAACAATGCTACTTGACTCGTTCCGACAAGTGATATCCCTGTGATCTAATCACACGCTGCGCAACTATTGGATATAACTTCTCCGAGTGGGCCCTTGAGTATCTTCCCGTCACATGGACGGACAAATCCTGCTCTTGACATATATTGCCTCTACGGTTTCCTCCGAATACCTGAACACACCTTTATAACCACCGTTTTACCAGATGGCGTTTGATGCTATCTAAGCACTCTCGGGAGACAGTGATTGATATAGTCTCACGGTCTAAGGAATAGTCTACGAGGATCCTTTTCTAATCATCATAACTTGAACTTCGTGACATGATCGAATCACGATGTTTAGGTTGGGTATTGGTTCATCATATCATTCTCAGAATGAGATGACCTCATTTCCAACTGGCATAAATGCCACATGATCAGGAAACATGATCATATGTTGACCAATGAACCAGTGACTAGAGTTTCACTGGGAACCCCTGGTTTGTTTGTATATCACACGTGTATTGATGTTTCACTCAATAAAGTTATAGTATGATATAAAACTTAATCATAAACTATATGAAACATGATAATAGTCCTTACTACTATTTGACTCTAGGGCATATTTCCAACAGTTCAACCACCATCTCGTAATGCATTATTATCTGAATGTAGGTGGACATTTCTTGACGATAGTAGCGGTCTGCCAGCTCTTGTGGGGTCTCATAGTGGTCTGGCTCAGTCAAATCCATCGTGCAGCGTATGTAGTCTACCACATGATTCCTAGTAAGGAGATCATTCAGGCGCACAAGCCAACTAGGGAAGTTGGATCCATCAAGTCTAAGTTTCTCATCCTTTACCCATTCCTCAATGACAAAGTAAGCTTCACGGTGAGCTATCTCTACATTTATAATTGCAAAAGGAATTTAGACTAAGTTTATAATTAAATGAGTTAATAATAACTCCACTCAAAAACACCTATCCCTAGAAGGGTTCCTAGAGATAACACGACCCCTATCAGCCACATCTCCCCCAATCGTCACGGCCATCAATGTGGGTTCAAGGGTGGACGCTAAATGTCGATCACATCATTCATGCGACTCGTGCTCGATCTTTCGACCATCCGTGTTCCGAGGCCATGTCTGCACATGCTAGGCTCGCCAACTCAACCTTAGTGTATTCGCTATGCAACATGGCTTACACCCACCGTATGCAAACATAGATATGTCTGACACCCAGGCCTGTACCCTGGATCAGCTCATACCGAAGAACTTTCTTGATGGTGCACACTAAGGGGAACACAATCATTGGTAATTTTAACAGGGATCATCTTATTAGGCTACCGTCGAGTATCTAATACTAGCACACAATTAGATATACAAACAATAACATTGAATGTAAATGCGATGTGATACGGTCCTTCACGTCGTGATCTCCATCCGCTGTCACCAGGTTCCGGCGCCAGGGTACCGACGCCGTAGACACCAGGGTACCGGTGTCTTTCCGGCATAGTAGTTCGTCACCTCCGTGACTATCTACTACTATGTAACACAAGGTAATCACTTTACCTTTGCCACAACCATATCACAAAGCAACGCCCCCTGCAAAACAAAGTTAGACGCCTCTACTTTATCTTTCTATATTTTACGTGGCCGAATGTGCTTTCGCACAAGAACCATTCTTACCTACGAACTTTCAGCACAACGCTGATCAAGTAGTTGTCTCTACTACACCCCTTTCGGGGCCCTCCGTTGCAAATGGCATACCAACTAATGCGAGAGAGACCGACACCCCCCTAAGCCACTTTATACGGTACAAGCTGTATGTCAAGCATAGACCAGTCTCGCGAATGAACGCGTAAAGTCGGTTGGGGGCCGTTTCATCAAGCATTACTGCGGTATAAGCAAGTACACGTGGGAGGGTAACAACTAAAAGATCAATGCCCACACACTACATCTCGTGTGTTCTACCCGTACTAGCATTACTATGCATAGATCTAGCTCTGATACCACTGTAGGGGTTCCGCGTATGAAAATAATAAAATTTTACCCTACGCCCCTCAACCCCTGAAGTTGCCAGGACCTATCTATTAGTAATACAGTAATGGGAGGGGCTTTTCGTGAAATTACCCTTGAAGACCGAAAAGCGTTGTCAACGCTCAAGAGAGCGTGGTTGATGTAGACAAGCCGAAGCCGACCTCAAGGTCATGATGAAGTCCTTGCGCTCCTTGGCTCCAACGACTTGAGTGCCTCAAGTGCGACACCTCGCGGGGAGTTACACATGTCCGGTGCCTGACGATGACTCCCGCTTCCCCGATCCAGCAGAAGATGTGAAAGTAGAGCTCCCGGATCCAAATCCTGCAGCGCGACGGTGCTCCGCGGTGAAGATGTCTCTCGTTCGCGCAGTCCAGACTTGGAACCACGGTCACGGGAGAGATAGAGAGAGAGGGAGAGAGAGAGAATATCAATTAGTGGTCCTCCCAAAAGTTAGGAGACCTTTATTGATTATTGGTGTGTTTATTTTGGCCAAATACCCCCACTATATATAGGGGGAGGGGAGGTACTACCTCCCTCAAAGTCTCGGGGTGGGACTAAAGGAGAGGAGGGGTGGGGAAGGCGCCGTCGGCCACCCCCTCATGGGCCCCATGTGGGGGGCTGGCCCAATAGGGCTGCCGGCCACCCCCTTGGCCCCTTCCTCCTCTTGCCTTTCCCTAATGGGTCGTTTCCCTCCGGAATTTGGCCCATTAAGCCTTTGACCATTTAAATTGATTTTATATTTATTAAATAATTATGAATAAATGATTAAATCAACATTTAATATTCATTCACATATTATTCAACCTCCGTGGCTATGGAACACCTTCCACCTCCACTCCGGACATCCTCCGGACTTACCGAAACCCTTCCGGTTTTCTCTCTACTATTCTTCGGTGATTCCTCTAATCCTATAAACACTCTCTAAGCATCATCAAGCCCTTAAGCGTGATACCCCACGGTTAGGGAACACTCCAGACATGGTCGGGACACTTCCGCACCAATGATCAATAGAGGGACCTGGATGGCCATGTGACCCCTGTGTGTTCCACGAAGATCTTTCGTCGTTTGAATCGGGACAGTCGTGTCTTATTCCCTTTGTCTCTCGATACTTGCATTTCCCGAGATCTGATCAATGACATCACCATGTCATGTTCAATCTCGTTACCAAACAATGCTACTTGACTCGTTCCGACAAGTGATATCCCTGTGATCAAATCACACGATGCGCAGGTATTGGATATTACTTCTCCCAGTGGCCCTCGAGTATCTTCCCATCACATGGACGGACAAACCCCGCTCTTGACATATATTTCCTCTACGGTTTCCTCCGAGTACCTGAACACACCTTTATAACCACTGTATTACCAAGTGGCGCTTGATGCTATCTAAGCACTCTCGGGAGACAGTGATTGATATAGCCTCACGGTCTAAGGAATAGTCTACGAGGATCCATTTCTAATCATCGTAACTTGAACTTCGTGACATGATCGGGTCACGATGTTTAGGTTGGGTATTGGTTCATCATCTCATTCTCACATGAGTTGACTCCATTTCCAACTGGCATAAATGCCACATGATCAGGAAACATGATCATCTGTTGACCAATGAACCAGTGACTGTAGTTGCATTGGGAACCCCTGGTTGTTTGTATATCACACATGTATTGATGTTTCCACTCAATACAGTTATAGCATGATATAAAACTTAATCATAAACTATATGAAATATGATAATAGTCCTTATAACTATTTGTCTCTAGGGCATATTTCCAACAAATATTTCACCGAGGGGGACACGAAGCCAGAATACGAGACGGAGAGGGGCCAGAGGGCCGCCACACCACCTGGCCGCGTGGGTCAGGCCTGGCCGCGCCAGGGGGTGGTGTGGCCACCTAAGGCACCTCCTCGGCCTCCCCTTCCGACTATAAGATGCCTACGATATAGAAACCCTAAGTACCCGATCAAAATTCCACAAAAGAGTCTGTAGCCACCGTCATCTCCATCCCTAGACCGGGAGGGATATGAAGATCTTCCCGGTACCCTGCCGGAGGGGAGAATTCACCCTAGAGGCCTTCTTCGTCACCATGCAAGCCTCCGGTGTGATGCCTGAGTAGTTCATCCTTGGACTATGGGTCCATGTAGTAGCTAGATGGTTGGTTCTTCTCCTTTGTGCTATCATGTTTAGATCTTGTGAGCTCCGTTCATGATCATGATCATCTATTTGTAATCCTACATGTTGTGTTTGCGGGGATCCGATGGATATTGAGATCTTATTTCAGATTGATTATTGAGTCTATCACGTCTTTGTTATTTGTGATCTTGCATGTTTTCCGTTGTTAGTAGCTATCTTGGCCAAGTAGATGCTAGCAACTCCAAGAGTTAGTATTTATGCTCGATAGTGGGTTCATGCCTCTAGTAATTTGGGGAAGTGACGGAAATCTCTAAGGTACTAGATGTGCTGTTGCTACTAGGGAGAAAACAACAATCCTTTGTTCATAGAACAATCGTATTGTTTACTTTACACGCAATGCGTAATGCAATTATCTGTTGCTTGCAACTTAATACTAGAGGGGATTCGGATGATAACCTAAAGGTGGATTATTATTCATAGATGCAGTTGGATTACGGTCTATGTATAATGTTGTAATTCCCAATCAAATCTCAAAGGAGTCAAGATGATTAGTATATGTATGTATGCTTTCTCGATGTTTGTCAATTGCCCGTTGTAATTTGTTCACCCAACATGTTATCTATCTTAAGGAGAACCACCACTAGTGAACTATGGACCCTGGTCCTTTCTTTTACCATCAATCTACAATTGTTTACTGTTTTCTGTTTACTTTCTGCAAGCTTTTACTTTCTTCCACACAATACGTTTAATCCTTTGTTTTCAGCAAAACCGGTGAGATCGACAACCTCACTGTAAGTTGGGGCAAAGTTCTGTGATTGTGTTGTGCAGGATTCCAAGTTGGAAACAACACCTTAGAGGTGTTTCCTTGCTCCTACTGGTTTGATAACCTTGGTTTCATAACTGAGGGAAAACTTACTGCTGTGCTCATCATACCTTCCTCTTGGGGTTCCTCAACGAGCTCGATATATTTTGGGCCATCAGGCCTCCTAGATGAGGGTCGATTCATCTGTTCTCCATCTTCCTCCCTTAGCAGGAAGCAATATCACATAGTAGAGAGCTTCTGCCTCCTTTGGGGCATACAACTCGAGGAGCAATCTTGTAGCACTTGACATATATTATGATAATGAGGGGTAGATGCATGAGCAGGGGTTTTATCTCATGAAGAGAGCCTTGAACCTAGGTATATCGTGTGTTTTGTGGGCGGCCTCAACCACACCAACCCTCCCCAGATCCTCTAGCGTCTATACGGCCCCATATTTAGCCATCCTATGGCATCTTCCGTGATACCACGACGACAAATTTGACGCCAAATTTGGGCGCCCTTCTATTGTTCTATCTTAATCATCAAGATCTTTAATCCGGTGGTCCCATATGTGGAGGAGGAGTTGTCACCATTCTTGCACGCGCGCTTCAAGTCAACATAGGGAATATACAATCATTGGCAGGAGACCACTGACGAGGGGTAACCTCGATAATGCCCATGGTTATAGACTTAGGGTTTTGAGGGAAAGAGAACGTTGGGGATTTCATCGGCTAATCAGACAAATAAGGAAGTCAAAATAGTCAGATTGATGTAGAAACTATGATTACAGATTACTCAAAAAGCTTTTGTGCCTCTCCATTGGCTCCTCCCAGCCTTTATATAATAGGATGGGTCCCAAAGCCATATATGGATATGTTTTAAGTTACAATTACAACACTAGTATAATGTCGTTTTCTACTTATTTCTTGACCACCAAGATAGCTTCTGTCCATCGGATGCTCTTTGGACTTTCCTTTTACTCTTTTTAGGCTTTGTGGGCCATAGGCCTTTCTACACTTAGGGTAGTTAATCACAGGGACCTGATTGGTCATGCCCATGTTAGTAGCCCCGAGACTCCATCTGAATCGAAGATTCGGGTTAAAGACATTTTGGCTACAAATCAAAGATTCTCATCAGTAAATATTTTACATTCCTTATATTAATTATCGTTGGGATTTGGTATAACAAGTCTGATGCATCCGATGGATCGAGAATCAGTTAATTGCTCCTAGGAAAAACACTGTGAATATACATCAAATTCAAGTCCCTAGGCTTGAACTCGGTATTTGTTGGCATAATTTAGTTCGGGCTACTGAGGTCCTATCGAATACGGAATTCTAGTGCTTTTATTTCAAGTACCCAACGTGTTTGTCGGGATTTTTCATCGTATCATGGATACGGATAATTTACTGGTAGAGCGCATTCGTGTGCGGTTACCAGGCCGCACAAGATGGATCCTGGGGTCTTACCTTCATGCCGTGGACACGCCATTCAGACATATTTTCATGACTGGTGCGGTCCGAGGAATTTTGAGATTTTATCGACTGCCTTGTTTGGTTGCTGGAATTACTGAAGTTGCTAGCTTTATTTTATCGAGAGAGATATAGGCGCTTCCGATGGGAGTAACTGATTGAGGATACAACAATGTAATGCTCATAGGTTTTTATTTATCAGGTGCGCTTTCAACGCACGACGATAATATTCATCCGAAGAGTTTCTCTACTTTGGATCCTGTCTTGTTTTGTCAGCTCTGTCAGACTATTTTTTTTCTATCGGGTGCGCGGCTAGCGCTTCCGATGGAAGCAGCCCCCGAGTCTATGTTCGGATGCTTGCATCGGGACATAGGCTTAAAGTAATGTCTTCAGCTCAGTATACCCAACTTAACCCTTGTTTATTCCAATCCTATTTCAAAAAAAATCATCGGGTGCATGGTCAGCGCTCCCTGAAAGCATTAGTCCATAAAGATTATTATTAAGTACCAAAATCACACATAGGGGCAATGTACCCTTACAACCTCGATGATGGTCTTTCTTCTCAACGGCGTGTGGCAGGCCATGTCCGCCGGGTGCCTAATGTGTTTGTGTTTCATGATGTTATTGATGCATTTGTAGCGCCTTTTGGTGAGAGCGGGTTCTCCGCTAATGAACATGTTAGTTCTCTTCTATTCTCGAAATGAAGGAGGCAAATCAATCGTTTCTATACCTAATAATAAAGGGAATAGTGGTTCTTTTCATCAACCTCTTTTGGATTGTTTTCTCCTCCTACCAAATCACATATAACACACTAATGCCATGTCAGAGTATCATTGGCTTCTCTCTTCTTTTCCTATTCTCGCCGAATGAATCCCCGAGAAGAACTACTCCGCACGAGACACAAGGTAGCAGCATGAGATCTCGAATGGAGTAAGTGAAGAGGGTTAGCGGGTGCAAGAGGAGAGATGCCTCTACGGTGCCAACAAGGAGTTGGACAGAGCAGGCCGCCATCGCCATGCCTCTGATCTATCGCGGCTCTTCTGCAGGTGGCGATGGGGAATAGAATACAACGAGATCACTCCCATCCCCCCATGGCGGCTCAGTTCCCCCGGGTTGTCCTCATACTCCCGCTCCACAGACGATAGGAGGAGGGCGGACAAAGGAGAATACATAGGCAGCGAAATCTACATAGTTGGGCCGCAAGAGTCATGCTCTTGCATGTAATCTACATAGTTCTCCAACTCCGAATATGCTGCATACAACAAGCAACAACACAAATCATGAGGAAAAAGGCGGCACAAATCAGGCACAAATCAGTAGTAGCTACGGGTGCTTCCGTCGCCTACAAATCAAACTTTCGGTGTCAGCTATGCTTGTATATTATTTTAAGATTTATTTGCTATGTGGACCTCATCGGTAAGAGGTCCACCACCGCCTGCGTCGTGATGGCGTGGTCTACTCTGCGTACACACTGCCCACTGGTTTCGAATTCAGAGTAGGTTAAATAGGACTCCAAAATTCTTGCAAATTCTAGTTGAGATGCTAGAATAACCCAAGTTTTAAGTGTTCATAAATGTTCGATTAGAGGAACCCTCATAGATAATGTATGTTTTATAACTCTGCCAAGGTTTCGAATTGATGGTTTAGCAATCAAATAAAAACATATTGTTAAAACATGAAATATTCCCGAATCAGAGAGACTAGAATAGTAATATTGGATTGTGTGGTTTCGTAAAATTGTCCATGGATTAGCAACGCATGGACGTTTCTCTATTCTTAATACTCTCTCCATCCTAAAATAACTAACTTCACGTTGTTTAGATATGCATGTATTAATTGTATTTTAGTACTTAGATATATCTGTATCTAGATAAAGTGAAGTCAGTTTAATTTAGGAGGGAGGGAGTAAAAAACATGTTAGTTGTCAGTAATTGCACACAAGAAAAACACTCCGTGACAGCTGGCAGAAATAAACAAACACGCAGAGGGCGTGGCCAATTTTTTGTTGAAGAAAACAAACATGACGAGGGCATTTTTTTTAGAGTAAGGCACTTTATTGATTAAATCATATCAATACAAAGAGTCTCCTGAATGCAAACCGGAGCACAGTTGGAAATAAAACCTAAAGAAGCTAGATTACAAGCTCTAGCCAAAATATGAGCCGCTTCGTTCAGAGAGCGTTTTGACGTGCCAAAAAGATGTAGAAGAGAAACCTGCAGCCAACAATTTAATATCCTTTACCACCACCTCCACCTGGGATCGATCATGCACGGGAGAGTTCAGCCGCTGGATCAAGGACAAGCAATCAGTGACAAAGATCGCCTTTGAAAAACCTCTATCCCGAGTGACCGACACAGCTTCTCGGAGAGCTAGAGCTTCAGCCATCTCCGGAGATGTAAATCCCTGTAGAGGAAGACTCGCCGAGGCTAGACATTCTCCAGAATTATCGCGGATCACCATCCCCATGGCCATGTTGCGCCGATCATCAAACAGGGCTGCATCGGAGTTGACAAGTACCTCACCCGGTGGCGGCGGAGACCATCTGAGATGTGTACTGGGCTCACACATGTTACCTGGTTGTTGTTTAAAGCAATGCTGGATAATCATGTCAACATATGCAAGTGTCTTCGCACAAACACGACTGGGATCAGGTTGGCATCTATTGTTCCTCACATCATTACTGGCCTCCCAGCGCCAGAAGCCCATTGCAAGAATAGTAGCCTCCACTTCGGTAGCGTTGGCAAGAAAATCAAAAAGGCAGTGTTTCGGCGACGTAAATTCATGCCGCTTCAGCTGCCAATTATGAGTCTTTTTGATATCTCACCGCACATCCCTAGCAAACTGACAAAGAAGCAAAGAATGCTCAATATTCTCCTCTCTTCCACATAAGATACACGCACCACTCGCTCGAATTTGACGATGTTGCAATTGAACACCACTTGGCAAACAATTCTCTGCAAATCTCCGCAAGTGTATCTTCAATTCTCCCGGAACATTAATTTTCCATATAGTCTTCCAATGTTTCTCCTCACCACTCAAGCCGGAGGTCGAGCCTCTGCCTTGGCGGCTATGATCAACAAAGAATCTGTCTGATCGAGCCAAATTGTAAGCTGATTTGACTGTATAATTTTCATGTCTAGTTTTTTTTCCGAAATGGAGAGCATAGCCCTGGCCTCTGCATCAAGTGATGCACACAGCCGTTTATTTATTGCGAAGTTTAGTAATAGTATTTATTACATCACGGATCAGCTAGGGTTGAGACATGAATCAACCAACGAAAAATAAAAAGCAACAAAAAGTTATCCATTTGAAGTTAATATGGCTCCATCCAGTATCCTGGAAATAGAAGTCCTAAGCAACCGTCAACAACCGGTTGCATCCAGTAACCATAGGCCCCCGCTGATCCACCGGAAGCAAGTGACACCATAGCTGTATCCAGTGCACAGCAGGTCGAATAACCTACAAAAAATTAGTACCCAATTGTTTGTTAAAGATAATACTGTTCCGACATGTCCAAATAGACCAACAAAAGCTGAAACCCCGACATGGATTCTAGCCTTATTCCTTTTTTCAATTCCATTCAACCAGTTACCAAATATATTAGTAATGCTAGTTGGAGGAGTCATATTATAGGTAAAGTTTACTATTCGCCATATAATTTTTGCAAATGGACACGAGATAAAGAGATGTTCTATAGACTCCATTGAGTCACAAAAACAACACTTCTGACACCCATTCCAATTGTGTTTCGCAAGATTATCTTTAGTTAAAAGGACTTTCTCATTAAGGAACCACATAAATATTTTTATTTTCAACGGAATTTTTAGCTTCCATAAGTATGTTCGTGAAAATCTAGTGTGACCATTCATAAGGTCAAGATACATTGATTTGACCGAAAATACCCCTGTTGTAGTAAGTCGCCAAACAAAGGAATCCGGCGTTTGAGTTAACTGAACCATCATAAGCTTCTGACATAAGTGCAACCAGTTGTTCCACTTATTGCTAGTTAAACCCCTTCTAAAAGAAATATTCAGCGGGACTTGATTTAGCACACTTGCCACTAGAACATTTTTTCTTTTGGCAATGTTATATAATGTGGGGTATTGATGGGCTAATGGCGTGCTACCCAACCAAATATCCTCCCAAAACCTAACCATGTTCCCATTCCCAACTTTAAAAAATCCTCTGCTGAAGAACTCATCCTTAACACGCATGAGGCCTTTCCAGAACGATGAATCCGTAGGTTTACTGGCCACCTGGGCTAATGTTTTATTACAAAGGTATTTGTTTTGTAAAATTGTAAGTAGTTTATAAAGCCATTGCTCAACAAACATTTATTTTTTAAGTCAAGAACCTCAATTCCTAACCCACCTTGGTCCTTTGGGCGACATAATATATTCCATCTCGGTAATCTATACTTCTTCTTTGTATCATCACTTTGCCAAAAGAATCTTGATCGATAAAAATCCAAACGTTTTAATACACCTTTGGTTATTTCTAGGAACGATAACATAAACATTGGTAAGCTTGTCAACATAGAGTTGATAAGAACCAGACGATCTCCATAAGAGAGCAACTTGCTTTGCCAGCATCCTAGTTTAGACATAAGTCTACTCTCCACTGGATTCCATTCAGAATTTTTCAATTTTCTATGATGGATAGGTACTCCAAGATATCAGAATGGCAAGGAACCATACTCACATCCAAAAATCTGCTTGTACTGATGTTCCATGTCTTTCGCTTTTCCAAAACAGAAAATTTCACTTTTATGAAAGTTGATTTTTGAGCCAGATAACTGCTCAAACATATAAAGAATGAGTTTCATGTTAACAGCCTTGTGAAGGTCATGTTCCATGAAAAGAATAGTATCATCGTCATATTGTAGAATGGATACCCCTCCGTCAACCAGATGAGATATCAAACTACCAAGCTGGCCATCATCTTTTGCTCTCGCAATAATTATCGCCAGCATATCCGTAACAATATTAAAAAGGATTAGAGACAAAGGATCCCCTTGTCTCAATCCTTTTCTTGTTTGGAAAAAGTGGCCAATATCATCATTGACTCTAATTCCTACACTACCACCTTGTATAAAGTTTTTAATCCATTCACACCATATCGGATCAAAACCTTTCATACGCAGTGCTTGTTGCAGAAATGGTCATTTAACTTTGTCATATGCCTTTTCAAAATCAATTTTAAAAATGACACCATCGAGTTTTTTCTGATGTAACTCATGTATGGTTTCGTATAAAACAACCACACCTTCTAAAATATGGCGACCTGGCATGAATGTCGTTTGAGATGGCCTAACCACCTTTTGGGAAATACCAGTTAAGCGATTCATAGCAACTTTCGTGAATATCTTAAAGCTTACATTAAGTACACAAATCGGCCTATATTGTTGAATTTGCACCGCATTTTCCTTCTTAGGTAAGAGAGTAATAACTCCAAAATTTAGTTTATACAATGGTAACTCTCCTAACTGAAGTTGTCTAAATAGAGACATCAAGTCAACTTTGATTGTCTCCCAAATTTTTTGATAAAACTCAGCCGGGAACCCATCTGGTCCGGGAGCTTTGTTATGTTCCATCTGAGAAATCGTCTCAAAGACATCTTCCTCAGTAAAATCAGCTGTTAAGAGAGCATTCTCTTCAATAGACAACTGCGGGATATCCTCATTTTGACTCTCCATCATGGAGAAGCCATTATGATCAGGTTTCCCAAACAATTTTTTATAGTATTTCGTAATGTAAACTTTAAGATTATCTTCGCCTATGATAGTTCCTTCGTCCTGTTCTAGTGGAAATATCTTTTTCTTCCTATGTTTTCCATTCGCTATTAGGTGGAAATATTTCGTGTTATTTCCGCCTTCCTGCACATGTTTTACTTTTGCTCTTTGGGCCCATTTAGTTTCCTCGTCTCTTCTAAGTTTAGAGATCTTCTCATTTGCTTCTCTCAAAAATTGTTTTTCTCCGTAGTCAAAGGTACGGATTCCGCCTTGATGTCTAATGTATCAATAATTTTCGAAAGTATTTCCTTTTATTTTCTATATTTTTCACTCAGGTTTTTAGCCCACCCTCTTAAAAAACGTCTAAGGTGTCTCATTTTATTTTGCCATCTCTGAATTGGTGAATCACCATTGGATACTGACTTCCATTCATTAGCCACCATCTCATAAAAACCATCATGACTGAACCATGACAATTCAAATGAAAATTTAGCCTTATTTCCTATGTGGGCCTGAGACCCCGAGTCAATTAAAAGGGGTGTATGATCAGACCCAGCCCTCGTTAGAGCCCTAACCGTCACCAAGGGGAATTTCTGCTCCTATTCCACACTAGCAAGAACACGGTCTAGCTTTTCATAAGTCGGAATATCTCTCCGATTAGCCCATGTATATTGTCTACCTGGGAGAGCAATTTCTCTAAGGTCCAGACTCTCTATGATCGCATTAAACACGAAAGGCCAATGTGGATTAAACCTATCGTTATTTTTATCTTCTCGTCTACGCCTACTATTGAAATCGCCTCCTACCGACATAGGAAGTGGTTCAGCTTCACACATTCTAACTAGTTCTGATAAGAATTCTGATTTGTGTGTGTCCTGTGCGGCTCCATATACCGGTACAAAGACCCATTCAAAACCATCTTTTTTATTTCTCATATGCATCTTAACGCAATAGTCCCCTATCTCTATTTTGTTCACTTTCAATGTCTCGCTATTAATCCCTACTAAAATGCCCCCGGCCGCCCATGCGGCAGTAGACAAAACCAGGCAAAATCCCTATTAGGCGCAAGTTGTTTTAGAAATGGAATGGTAAAGTTGGACCTCCCTGTCTCCAACAACGCTATAAAGTCAAGTCGAAACTCTCTTATTGACTCCTGGACAAAATTGTGTTTTTCAGGGTCTCAAAACCCCTCACTATTTCATGACATACCCCTCAAACCATCCATTTTAATATATTTTATTTTTAATTCTTACTCTAGTGCTCCTTCGTACATTGTATCATACAGCTTGCGTCTTCTTGTCTGTCCCATCTTTACTATTGGCTCAACTTTTTCAAAACATTCATCCGACGACTCAACCTCGTCCTCTACTAAGTCCTCACACAAATTTGATACTCGTGACACCAACAAATGGTGCACACCAAGATTAGCATTAGTATTATTACCAACCGATTCGTTTTTCTGTAAAATGGTTAAGGCTCGGTTAACATAGTTGTCCTTAATTAATTTGGCTGCAGCCACCCTACTATTATTTGTGTCTCCCAAGCCAATCCCCAAGATACTCGCTTTATGAATAATTTCCGCATCAGAAAATGATAGTAAAGAAAATTCTTTATTTAAATTTTTACCTGAGCTAGGTATCTCATCACGCCTTTGGGAAATTTTCTGCGCCCTCTCCATCTGAATCGCATCGGCATTTGGCTGCGCACGCAACCATCCACTCGACCTTATCCCAGCCTCCAAGTTCTCCTTAATACCACCAAATGCAATTACATCCGCCTTAGACGGTTTCACCATTTTTCCTGTCAATACACCAATCGGTAAAACATCAGACCCAATTGGTCTATTTAATTCAGTTTTAGTACAAGGTGTAAATGACAGCAAACATGTATCATTAGGCTGAATTAAACTAGGAGAAATCGTGTGTTGATGTCCCAATCGAGCTCACACCATGCACATTTGGTGTAGCATGCGATCTGGTACCCACCGTGGTTGACATCAAATGTGGCTGGCCAATCTGAACTGAAGATGTAACACCCACATCCTCCAATTGCTCCTGGTTAAATTCAACTCTTTGTGCCACCATAGAACCCTGAACGTAGCTCAGTTTTGTTGCACACCATCCTCTTGCCGCAACACAGAATCCTCATCTACACGGCCAACACTCATGGCATCCTGAAATGTTGGCACATCATTGCACTCATCATAGGCAGTAGCATGCGTGCGCGCAGAAATTCCCTGCCTCAATGACGCGACAACTTGCCGCACGCCCATGGCATCGGGAACTACCGCAGAAGACTTCGCGACAGCCATCAGTTCAGTACCCAACACTCGAGACTCAAGTTTTGGTGGTGCAGACTTGGACAACTCCTCATCCTCATCCACCATATCAGCCTAGGTCATTTTCTTCTCCACCTTTGGAGAAAGTTCAAATGAACCCACTTTTAACGGTGACAACTTTAAATTATTTCCATCCAAGGTCATATGCTCATTTCCATTTGTACTATCTTTCTGCTGCTCAGATGTCACATTTTTAGATCTTTTTGGATCTCTATTATCAGAACCATGGCCTTCATCTTGACCACGGTCAGAACCATCTCCATCTAGATTAGGTGCATCATCCATCCGTATATCATTAGATGGTGGTACAATACCTTCTACCTCCAACCTTAGCTTATAGAATTCATATTTTATCCTAATATCCATCCTAGCAGAGATGAGAGTAGGGTCAAGACAATCAATATTGATCCTCAGCACCTCAGTCCTCCTTGTAAACTCCATATCTATATCCATGGTTTTTCCAAACAAGTTTCCAACAGCCCATAAGCCAAGAAAATCATCTAAAGCCTCTGAAGAAAGATCATAGATCCTGACCCAAATATTATCACTTTTCCAGGCAGGTTGTATTGGCTTCTTCCATGCTTCAAATTTCATAGTGGTTTTGCTATTCGGTATATTGTATGAAATACTGGGCCCTTGACAAATCAACTTTGCTTGGAAAAGTGACCCTGTACACATTTCCCTCCACATGCCTAACTTCCCATTGATATTGATCATCGGGAACCATCCATTTGAGATGTGCAATTATCTCATCAATTGTCATAGAGCCATCAGAGATAGTAACTCGACTCAACCTTGTGTTATCCATCCGAGGCCTGACCAAATTAGATGAACGAAACTCCCAGAACATTAATTCCTCATGCGCCATTCCATACAAAATCATACTTGGCTTTGGTGCTGTTAACATAGGACATGATTTATAAGAATGATCTGGGCTTTGGCAGCAAAGACACAGTACAGTTGTGCAGTCATTCAAACAATGTCCTGGTTTGCCACATTTAAAACAATCGGGAAGCTTTTTCTTACTGATCTTTGGTACCAGCCCTAGAGAACCATTATTTGATCGCTGAGACATACCTGCAATAGCCATCATCACATCCTCAGGTCGTCGTTGCTACTGAACAGGACGAACAAAAATGTTCTTTACCGGCTGTACCATAGCAGCAGCAGTAGAAGCCGGCTGTGCCTCCAAGACCGTAGCTTCGGAAACAACAGCCGCCAAAGTATTGGCTGCCTCCGCAGACGCACCCGTCGGCAAGTTAGGGAGTTCATCAAGCTGCCTTGCCAATGCAGCGGCAGTCTCCTTGAGAAGTTGGATCTGAACCATGTTCAGTTCCTCCACAGTAGATGAAACATTGCGGTTACGATTAACAAAATTACCTCACTGATTCCCTCCCTGCCCAGTCTGATGATTCCTATTATTATTCCAAGTGCCTTGGTTATTATAACGATAGCCATTGTCACGGTTATAATTTATTGGGTTATTGAATCTTCCTCTGCCATTGTTGTATCCTCCTAGTCTTCCATCATGATTACCAGGACCTACTCTGAACACACCATCATTGAACACGTTGATGTTGTTCTGCCCATTGCTAGAACCATCCCCATCTCCAGCAGTTCCACTCGAGCTCCCTTTATAAAAATTTCTACTTGAAGCTCCATTGTAGCCATCATCCCGATGACCATTGTTCCAGCTGCCTCTTGCTCCTAGACCTCTTCCGTGACCTCCATTGAAGCCACCCTCTCCTGATCCAGGTCCTCTGCCACCATTGTTAAAGCGGCCGCCACCCCGATTCGCCATCGCAGCGGCAACAACTCCACCGGATGTCAGATCGCCAGGCACTACAAGTTGTGCCGGTGCAAAAGAAATGTTTTGGTTATACCCTAGCGATGCACAACGCATCCTAGAAGTATACCTAGGAGATCGATGCTCACGATCGACTCCCACAACCGATCCCAGGCTCATATGGCGTTTATTTTGGGTAGGTAATCGAGTAATTCTTTGCGGAATATGGCCTAGTTGGCCCGCTCCGTTCGGTCTGGCATTCGAATGAAGACAACTGTACTTTGACGAATACGAAAAGCTCACCAATGGCGCCGGCGGACCTCCTCTCCGGCGACTAGTCATGCGCCCCCCCCATCTTGATCTTGTTTCTCCGCTGCACCGTGATCCATTCCGCCGCGTCAAACTCATCTAGCCAAAAGATCGTCGGCAACAGAACTGGTCTATCCTTCTCCCTTCTCCTCCGACCTGCAAAACGAGAAGAAGAAACCTGAACGCTTACCCGATCGCTTACCGCAGTTGCGTCGAGGATCCCAGCCATGTTCCGTTGTCGCTGCTTCTTCCTCTCTTTTCTAGCGATTGCCGATGTTGATTCCAAATCCAGATCGTAGACGACCGGTTCCGGGGTCTTGCAGAGATAGGAGAGAGATCGTGACCCCTCCGGCGAGGCATCATGAATCACCGGCAACGAAACCTCCTCCTCATCCTCATCGTCGGAAGGAGCGATCGCCCAAAATCGCCCCCCCCCCAACGTCTCTCCACAAAAGGCGCTCATCAAAGGCTATGAGGCCATCGTACAAAATCAAGGCCATCTCGGCTAATCTGAATCTGCAGAATCTGTTCAGCAGTCTCTGGATCAAAGAACGCATTAACTGTCTCAGGGATCCAGCAGTTCGTTGTCTCATCAATCAGATAGCTTACCGTAGCAATCGCAGGTATAGGTTTCAGAGGTTTAAGCATATACGACGATCGCTCTGGAATCCAATAATCTGAGGTTATCTTCAATGATCATACCACCTAGTGACTTTGGAGAAGAAAGCCACTCCCATGATTGCCAATGTAGTTTCCTCTTCCCATCTTCTATACCCACCATTGATTGGCGATAGCAGATTTTATCTTATCAAAACTAGCAATAGGAATTTGGAAACAACTCATAACAAATATAGGAATGGCCTGGATTACTGCTTTCAAGAAGGTTTCCTTCCCTGCCCTTGACATGGGTCTATCCACTACTCCATTAATGCGCTTCCAGATCATATCATATAAAAAGTTGAAGGTAGCTGTCGGTGATCTTCCCACGAAAGTGGGCATCCCCAAAAAAAATCATTTAGGATCTCACTCTGAACTTCCAAACTTCCCTTAACTCTATCTTTGACGATGTGCGTTCGGGCATCAATGGACTGCCCGTTGGCGGCGACCGCGTCATTCGCCGGTCACGGCTCGTTGGTGGACAGCGCGGGGTTGGCGGCCCGTGGCTGATTCGCCAGGGGCTGCGGTTGAGGGCAGGTCAATGCGTTGGCGACGGTGGGGTGACCGCTTGATGCCGCTCTGCTTGCTGAGGAACGGGAGTACATCTGCCCCCACGGGTTGACTCCCACAGCTTGTTGCTCGATGGCACTGGCGAGTAGGGCCTTGGCATACTGGATCTACAACACGTCGTCGCCTTGGACATCGAGGTTGGCGACTGTGGCGTCGGTCGCGACGACATTGTCCATCGGGGTGGAGTAGAGCGGTAGCCCGTTGGCGTCGCGGGCTCGAGGTGAGATGATGATCCACGGTTGGTCCGGCGGGGGCACGCAGCCAATGGGTGGTGGAGGGGCTCCGGTCGTCAGTGCGCCGGGTGGTGGTCTCGTGGGGTTGCTTCCGCCTGGCAGCGCGTTTTCGCAGTATTCGCGCTCGGCCGCGCATGCGGGGTCGCTTTCGTCGTTGAAGTTCAGGACGCGGCCCTAGACGTTGGAGTTCAGGCGGGTCCTGATGCGGCGCTGGTGATAGAGCGATAGCTCCCGCACTGTTTCCCGCTCGAGGTGGTATTTCTCGCGCTCGGCGAGTTCGTTGCGTTGCGCCTCCGCGATTCGCAGGCGGGCTTCCTCCACCTCTGTGGCCGTAGCGGTCGGCGGGATCGGCGTGGAGAACAGATTTGGCAGGGCGACCGTGCTGCCCACCATGTAGATCGCGTTAAAGCGATTGGATCTAGCGCGGAAGTCTTCAGGCGACTCCGAGCCGGAATCAGAGTCGAGATCCCGAGGATGGAAGGGTCCTCGAAATCCTCCGGGTTGGAGACTCGCGTGATGGAGTCCTCTCGTGATGCGGTGGTGATAGATCTGTCTACCGAGGCAGGGGTCGCGGAGTCGGCATCGTCGTTCGTGGCGGCGTTAGTCTCGGCCACGTCGCTAGCGGCCGAGTCGTACTCGGTGACGAGGCTCCTGATGGAGCGGACCTGCTCCTCCGAGAGCAGATCGTGGTGCGGCGGCGATCCGCCGATGATCACGGTTGCAGCTGGGTCGACCGCACCAATGAAGCCGACGAAGAGGTTGATGGAGCCGACCGGCATCACCGCGCCGTGAGTGACCGGGCGTGACGCCGGGATGTAGCTGCTAGGCAGGATCTGTAAGATCCCACCGATGGCGATCATGCGGCCGGTAGCGAGCGGCCGGTCGATCAGCGAATAGGGTCTCATTGCAGAACTCAGGCCAGTCCTGCTATGCCCCACGGTGGGCGCCATTGTCGTGGAAATGGCCACGGCAGTCGCTGCTACTGGCAGTGACTGATTGTAACGTGAGGAAGACCTGGCGGCCATCTGCGGTGCAAGATGGGGCGGATGCACATGGTTTACCCAGGTTCGGCCCCCCGGAGGGTAAAGACCTACTCCTGCTAGATTGGATTAATGGAGAGCGAGTTACAGGGGTGGCGAGCTCGGCGTCTAAGCAGCGAGTCGCTTGAGGGGGTGTATGATGGAACGTAAGTCCTAAGGATACCTTAGGGAGGTTTATATAGGAGTCACCTCGCTAGGGTTTACAAGTTACCACCGAGCAAGATATGGATTCAGAGGCTTTTGACCTAATTCGACTAGGCTTCAAGTACGCTTCTAGGCCTTCAGTCTCCAGTCGCCGGGCCTTTTCCTCAGTCGCACTCCAGTCACCGTCTTTCAGGCCCACTCGCAGACTCTTCGGCCCAATCGGAACGTCTTGCTGGGCATACCCTCTTCGGCATATCCCCATCAAATATCACAACGACTACCAAAGAAGACCAAGGATTTGTCCAAATTAATCTTCTGGCCAGAACCCTCACAATACGTCCTCAATGTATTTTTTAGAGCATCCACACTCCTACTATCACTCCGGGCAAAAAAGATGCTATCATCTGCAAACAGTAAATGGGATATAGGAGGACCGAGTCTACCATTTTTATGCAATGGAGCTCACCTCGGTTCTTGCTTTGCTATAGTAAACTAGACAGACCTTCCGTGCATAGGAGGAACAAGTAGGGGCTGATAGGATCCCCTTGGCGGATGCCCCTAGATGGCACCACCGGTTCGGTCAATTCGCCATTGACACGAACATCATATCTCACACATGTGACACATCTCATAACAGACTAAATCCATGATGGAGAAAACCCTAGCTTGCTAAGACAACCATGTAGATAGTCCCACTCTACCATGTCGTAAGCTTTCATCATATCAATCTTGAGGGAAAAATAAGGGCGCTTGTTGTCTTGGTTCCTGATAGTATGCAAGCATTCGAAGGCAATAATAGCATTGTCAGTGATTAACAGACTAAATGCACTCTGATGTTCCGAGATAATGTATGGCAGAATCACTTTCAATCTATTTGCCAAGACCTTGGGCGATCTTATAGATCACATTGCAAAGATTGATGGGTCGGAAGTTCTTCCAATGCTTCACCTTTGTAACTTTAGGGATAAGAACGATAACCGAGTCACAAAAACCTTCTGGCACCTCACCACCAAAAATAAACTACCTCACCACATTGCAAATCTCCTTGAAAAAGTCCCAATGGGTTTGATAGAAAAGTGCAGGGAAACCATCAGGCCTCGGCGCCTTCGTTGGACCCATTTGGAAAAGAGCAGCCCCAATTTCCTCATCAGTGTAATACTTGCATAGATCATCATTCATTTCAGCCGTCGCCTTAGAGGGTATAGCATTGAGCACCGCATCCGAAGAAGCACACATTTCTGAGGTAAAAAGGTTCTCATAAAAAATATGTATCATGCCTTTTATTTCCCGTTGTGTCTCACATCTCGAGCCATCCTCACGAAGCAACATGTCAATCTTGTTTGTTCTACGACGTGCTGATGCTCTTGCATGAAAGAAAGCGGTGTTGCGGTCACCTTCCCATAGCCACTCCACCCATGAGCGTTGACGAGCCATAATCTCCTCCCTCTCAAAGAGTTCGCACACCTCTTGTTCAACCTCACGTTCCACCTTCAAACTCTGGTCCAAAAATGGTTGGCCATGTATGTACCGGAGGCGGCCCTCCAACTTCTAGATGTTCTTCTTTACCGAGCCGAACGTGGCACGACTCTAGTCCCTCAGCGATCCAGTGACACGGCCAATATTCGACCACGTGTCCTGTAGAGATCACACACCACAACTACCATATGACTAGGCCTTTTCCAGAACTTCTTTATAATTTGGGGCTCGAAGCCACATTTCCTCAAATTTAAAACCATGTTGGACTGGCAGCTCTTGAGAAAACCAAGAACAACTTTCCAAAGAAACTAGGATGGCATAGTGATCAGAAGAAGTAGTAATTATATTCTCCACCATACAGTTCTCAAACAGCCGAGAGAAGTCACCATTTGCAACAGCGCAATCAAGCGAACTTTAACATGAGTATCAACATCATGTCTACTGCTCCACGTGAATTTTGGACCCTCAAAACCTAGGTCCTTCAACTCACAGTCCTGCATGCAATCACGGAAGGCGTTGATTTGTGTCTCAGTTCTATCTCTCGGTCCCACTTGTTCATCTTGACTCAACACTTTATTGAGATCACCACAAACAAGCCAAGGACCATTCCATTGAGCATGCATAAATCGAAGAAACTCCCAGAACTCATGACGTAGTTCACGACGTGGTTCCCCATAGACAAAGGTTTCCCGCCACGTAGCTCCTACTTCCGGTGTAATATGGATATCAATGCACCAAGAATTACAAGGCTTGAGAGTCACCGTGATAGAAGACAACCAAAAGAGAAGGGTGGGATATCAAGCCACCGCTCAGACCCTCACTACTCACACCATAGCAACCATAATAACCCGAAGACCACATAAAGTTGCGTACTCTGGTGTCCTTCATCTTCGTTTCGGAGAGGAAGAGAAGGGTGGGACGATGAGCTTTCACTAGCCAGCGAAGCTCGCCAACTGTCGCGTCCATCCCTAGACCACGATAGTTCTAGCAAAAGAGCCTCATTGCGTCTAGCGAGGCTGCTCAATGGCGCCCTCCTGATCCACCGATCCTGGAACCTCGGTTCTCATCTTCTTGTACGAGTCACAACTCTGATCATCAATAGGCTCACTGACCGCTGCGCCCTGCTTAGCAACGGTACTCAGCGCTAGAACTAGTGGGTTCGCTGGCCCCACCACCTATGCGGGAGGAATAAGAGGTTGATATACTTTATGTTGTTTACGTTTCTACCCAGCCAGTGATCTTCCAACTTTCTTAGCAGGGACAATTTCCTTC
The DNA here is from genome assembly GCA_910589775.1 of Avena eriantha. NCBI lineage: Eukaryota > Viridiplantae > Streptophyta > Magnoliopsida > Poales > Poaceae > Avena > Avena eriantha. The sequence continues at coordinate 297,779,633 of OU342742.1, forward strand.
CCTACATTCTGCCCAACATTGGTATGGTTGGCTCGGCCTCGAGGTTTCTTCGGATTCACAGGTGAGGAGGCCTCAACGTCCTCCCCTACTTGTTGCTTCTACCTCGGATTGCCACCATTCACACCAGTCTGACCCGCATGTTCCTGTGGATGAACATGACGATTCTAGGTAGCTGATGCAGAGTCACTAGCCGATCGTACTCCCGCTGATTTCTTCCTTTTGTCATTTGGCGCACATAGCCTATCATTGGAATACAGGAGCTTGCCATCCGCTCCTCTTTCACCTGGGTTTTTGCACTCCAAGTGCGAATGACCTAGGATACCGCAAGAGGCAATAATGCGGCAACTGTTCATACAGAACATCATACCATTCTGTCAGATTCTGGCGTTGGGAGAACACCGTGACTCCCCATAGAAGCGGTTTGTCAGTGTCAACCTCAACCCGGGTGAAAGGACATGTATGCCCCCATGTGTGGTTTTGGTAATTAATGACAATCCCTATGGACTAATGTGCAAATTGAGTTTCACTTGTAGGTTTGTCCATTGGCATCGCTTGGACCATGTGTTGGTTTCAAGGATGAAAAAGAAGAAGCATCGTCCAAGGGCTTTGTGCCTATTGGAATCAAGTAGAAGAAGAAGAAGAAGAAGATCAAGTTTGTCTTGAAGAAGAAGAAGAAGATGGAGTTCCTCATGGATATCTTCAAGACATCATCAAGAATTGAAGTGCAAGCTCAAGATGCGTCATCTCTAGAAGATATCATGCTTGAAGCTTGCCATCCTTGGCAATCATGGAATGATGAAGATAAGTTCGAAGAAGAGGCTTCCCCATGGAGTATGGGGGAGCATGTCTCAAGACTTCATCAAGCAAGTGCAAGCAAGTGCAATCAAGAAAGGTGTTCCATCTTGTAGGTGACAAGATCGTCTACATCAAGGTCAAGTGGGATGCTCAAGGCAAAGGTATGATCTTGATAGGGTTTCTATTTTACCGGTCTCTTGTAGTGTTCTTATAGTGTTGGGAGACCGGGTTTAGGATAGATAGCCGTACTATCAATAGGGGATCTCGGGTGGGTGACTCGTTCGTATCTTTCGGAGAGAGCTCAAACCTTTGCATACATAGCATCATATTTCTTGGTTGTTTTTTGGTTCTTGTCCATGTGAGGATCTAGAGCTTGTGGTTATCTTCATAACAAGCTCTAGTTCATCAAAAATGGATTTCCCATGCATATCTTATTGCGTTTTTGATCTTGCGGGTTTTCTGGCTCCACACCTTGCGGGTTTTTGATCTTGCGGGTTTTTTGGATTCTACACGTCGTTATCTTTCCAACAAAATTGGTTTCATCTCGTTTGGAGTTCGGATACAAAAGTTGTGGCATTTCTGGTTTTGAAGTTTCTCTGACCGGAAGTACCGGCCAGACGCCGGAAGTACCGCTCGGGCAGTTTGCTGCCGGTAGTACCGGTGTTAATTCCGGCCCAACTTCCGGTAAACCCGATTTCGGTTATGTACTCTTGCTGCCTGGTTTGTGCTATTTGACGGTACTTTAGTCGGTATTTCAGGCGGTAGTACCGCTAGGACATTCTTGCCGCTGGTAGTTCCGGCGAAGTGGCGGTAGTACCGGCCAGGCTCGCGTTTTTGTTCTTTCTCTCACAGTTTTCTGACCATTGGCTGGGTGCCACCGGTAGTACCGGCCACCCACCGGTACTACCAGCCGTGCGCGATTCTGAGGGTAACGGGCAGATCGGGGAGCCCTTTAAAAGGAGCTCCCATTTCCCCTTCGGCCCCAACACTTGTTCTTCTCGGTTTTTGGCTTTCTCTCTCCTCCATTGTTGACCTTGAAGAGCTTGCCCTCTCCCCTTTCCCCTCCTCTGATTCTTGCATCTTTTTGAGGGATTTGAGAGAGTAGATCTAGATCTACAAGCCCCACCAAACCAAATCCCTTCTTTGTGAAGGAATCCTTGGGATCTAGATCTTGGAGAGTTTTGTGTTCTCCTCTTGTGTTCTTCCTCCCTTATTCCCCCAATAGCTTTTGTAGCTTTGGTGGAATTTGAGAGAGAAGGACTTTCCTCTTGCATTTGGTGCATAGGTTTGAGTTCTCCTCGGAGATTCGGTGAGTTCAATCCCTTGGGATTGTTTCTCTTGGGTTCTTGGAACCCTAGACGGTTGTGGTTGGATAGTTGACCTTTTGTGGTCTTGTAGCCTTTTGTGGCCTTGTTGCCTTTTGTGGCTTTGTAGCCTTTGTGGCATTGTTCTTGGGGCTCCAATTGAGTTGTGGAGGTTCCCCAAGCTTGTAGGCCTTTTGTGGCATTGTGGAGCCTTTGTGGCGTTTCTTGGGATCCCTCCAATTGAGTTGTGGAGATTGCCCCAAGCCTTGTACGGGTTCGGTGACCGCCCTCAAGTGTCCCATAGTGGAACGTGAGTAGGCCTTTGTGGTGAGCTCACGGGAGAATAGGGTGAGCCTTTTGTGGCGTCGGTGAGTTGCGTGGCTTCGCATCCTTGGTGAGGCCTTGTGTGGCGTTGGGTGAGCATCGAGCCACCACACCTCGAGGTGAGCCATTTGTGGCGTTCGAAGTACATTGCGCCCCCGCACCTCTCCAACGGAGACGTAGCTTCTTTGGAAGTGAACTTCGGGAAACAAGTCATTATCTCCGCGTCCATCGGTTATCTCTCAACCGAGCCCTTTACCTATGCAATTTACATTGTGATAGCCTTCGTGCTTGAAGTATTATATCTTGCTATCACCTTGTTGTTTATCTTGCTTAGCATAGGTTGTTGGTGCACTTAGTGAACCTAGTGAATATAGGTTTTGGCTTGATAAATTAAACGTTAAGTTTTATTCTGCATTTATTAGAGCCTAAACCGTAATAATTTTAAATAGCCTATTCACCACCCCCCTCTAGGCGACGTCCATTTCCATTTCACCGGGCTCTCAAATAATTTCCCCAACATCGACCAGTTGCGTCACAAGCAACGACAGCCACACTCCCTTCCGCGCAAAGAGGTCCAGCAATGGTCGAACCCCACTTCTTGTTCATGTAGCCAAACGGGAGATTGATGATCCAGGCCCACACCTTAAGCCGATTAAAAATCCTGTCTTGGGGCCTCTGATCAATGTTGAAATCCTGCAAAAGAACAGTGTGCTTTTCAACGACCCAAGGAGGGCCATCCACAACGCTGTGGCATCCCGCTAAAACCACTACTAGAAAATCGCTGTGTTTTTGTGCATTGCATCATCATGACTGCATGCTCATGTCATCATGCCACATTGCATTTGAGCATCGTCATCATCATGCATATGTTTTGTCTAAAACTATTTTCGAAAAGTCTGGTTTTGTTTTCTAAATGGACCGTCTTTATTTCAAATTAAAACCCGGCCTCTTCCGGATATTTTGTTTTGTCTACAAAATAATTACAAGAGTCTGTTCGGACAAAATAAAAATGATTAAAGCTATTTTTATTTAGGGGGAGGCAGCCGGCCGGGCCAAAAGGCCCAGCTAGCCGCCCTACTACCCCATATACTAAGTCCTAGTCTAAACCCATCTAACCAAACCCTAATTCCACCCACCACCAAACCAACCCACACCCAGCCGACCCACTCCCCACCCTTTCCCTCATGTATGCCGCCCCACCCTCTCCCCTCCTCTCATTTCCCGCCCAACGCCACCTGGGCGCGCAGCCCCAGGCCACCACCTGCCTCCACCCTCCACCTCACCCCAACCACTCCCGGGCCGCCACCTCATTCAGCCGACCCCACACAGTCACACTCCCTCCACCTCTCTTCCTCACCCCGCGCGCCAGCCTGCCACGCTACACGCTCCATCCCCGCTCCCCCCTGGGTCCACGCGCGAGCGAACGCACGCCTCCCTGCACCGATCTACCGCACGCCTCCCTTTCGTACCACCTGGCTGCCCCGGTCCCACCTCTCGTCCATCCCACGTCGCCCTCTCCATCTCTCTCCCCTCCCGTTCGACCCCCACCAACCACCTCTCGCAGAGCCCCAACCCCGTTCCTCTCACGGATCCCCACCGCCGCCAGTGCATCGGCTCGCCCGCGGCCGCCTCTCCTCCCTCCGCCAGCCGCCGCCATGGCCGCTTCGAGCAGCGGCCTTCCTTCCTCGCCGGCACCCCTGCTCCGCCTTGTGAGCCGCCCCGGCCTCGTCGAGCTTCTCCGGCCCGCAAGGTCGCCGCCGCGCTCGGCCGTCCTTCCACCGTGTCGCCGCCCTGCGACCCCACCACTCGCCACCGCCGGTCTCGACCTCGACCGCTGCCTCGCTGATCCCCGCTGCCTAGGCCCTCCGCTTACCTCTGCCCTGGCCGAGCTCGCCCGCCTCCGGCCTCCCTCCAGCCCCGAGCTACCGCCGCACTCCCTTCTCCTCGCGCGAGTCCGAGTCGACGCTGCCACCTTCTAGCCTGGCTGGGGTCCTCAAGCTTCGCCGTCGCCGCGCCCTCTGCTCAGGAGGCCAGCTTCTACACGGGCCTCCCCAACCCCCATGTCGCCCCTTAGGCCCCTGCCGCCGCCATCTCACTCTCCCCTCACAGGCCTTGGGCACCATGGTCGGCCTCGCCTCCCCATGGCCGTCTCCTCTCGACGTCACCCTGAGCTCCCTGGCGCCTCAACCCCGGGTGGCCGGTCTCTCCCCGCATCCTAGCAGAGCTCTGTCACCCCGCGTCACTCGACCCTCGTGGTCAACTCCTGCCTGAGACCTTGCACATGTACCAACCTGGCATCAAACCGGCTTGGCCGTTTTGATCTCTACTGTGCGAGACGTGCCACTATTATCTGGCCACCGGTTGTTTTTGGTGTGTGCTTGTTCACCTGCACAATCCAGAAGCCTAGCAACCGTGCATCTGGACTCTGTCTGTGGCGGTCCACCAAGCATTCGACAAGATCTTCGCCGCCACGGATAACGTGACGTCACCCGTTGAACCATGTTGTTGTCAAGATCGTCTACCATCAAGACCGATCCCGAACCAAGTTATCCACGGATGTGACAAGATTCCCCTTCCTGGACCCGAAGACGATCACGGATCCGGTGGCGAAGGCCCCCGTACCTCGAAGACCACGGATCCGATGCCCGAGGACGCCAAACGCCAAGGTCTTCTTCTCGGGCCTGAGGACCGCAAAGATCGCCACACGGAACGACACGCGCTTCATCTCGGAGCACCAAGACCTTCTACCCGGATCCGAACATCGAACCCTCGGACGCCAAGTTCTTCATCCCGAACGCCAAGACCGACCCGATACGCGGACCCGACAAGATCTTCGCGACGACAAGATCGACACCGACCAGGGCAAATCTGATGCGCCACCGACGCCAAACCAAGTCCTTCTTCCCGGAACGCCAAGCTCTCCTTACGTAGTCCAAGGCCGATCCCCGTCGAGCCCTATCGAACCCTGAACCCCCGGAACCCAAGATCTTCCGAACCCAGATGTGTGACCCTAAGCCCCTATTTTTATAATATGACATTATCAACTGTCGCATATTAATTGTTCATCTCGCATGCATATCATGTGGGTTGGGAGCATTATACCGATTCACCTCATAATTAAATATGGAGTGTTTATGCGGGATATCCTAGTCTTATTCCGGACTCCATTTAAATTTGTGTAGCAAACCGATGCCATGTTTTGCCTTGTTAATACAACATTTAATTTGCGGGGTTGCTAAATAACTTGAACCTATTAATTAATTGTCGGGACCCTGGTTCTGCTTAATACTGCCTAATTGCACCGCATCTGCATCATATCATAATCATGCCGGATCTTCTGTCGTAGTATTAAGTATTGCATCCGGTGTTTCTTCTAGTATTTGCTTCTTCGCGGATTAGGACGATGATTTGATGCGAGTGCCGACAAGTTCTTCGGATATGTACCTTCGACAGTGTTTCCCAGGCGAGCATCTCTCCTCCTTCCACCTATTTTGCATTTATAGTCTTTATTTCCTCCTGTTGATCTATTGCTATCCGTGTCGCGATGCTTTAGTTTCCGTACACCAGTTATATCCCGTGAAACCTCTATATTGCCTTGGACACCTCCTATTACCTATGTTTGGTAGATAGCTGGCCTTGTGAGTTGTAGTTGCTTGCTCAGGTGCGATCTCATGTTGTCAAGTACTACAGTTGTTGGAATGCTGGCAGATGTTTGTGGTGGAGATGATCATGACTTTAAATACAACTATTAAATTGCTGGGATAACTAATGAAAGAGGCACCGGTGGGCAATATATGCTATTTGGTTTTTATGTCCACTTGTGTCCCGTAGGCCCCGAGTACTTGATACTTGTTCCTTGACTATTCGCACTATCCACATCCGGGAGAGTCTATGAATACCCCTTAGCCAGAGCTTGATTAATTTCTTATTTCTTGGGGCCACAAGTAGTTTGGGGCTTTATTACTATCCTGTACCTATGCCATGCTTACTCCTTTATTTACGATTGTGCGTGGAGCACCTGTACTGTTTTGGAACGTGGAATGTTTTCGCTGTATCGACAAGCCTAGTCACACTTTCGGATTCCCAGTCGTTTACAACCATTGTCACAAACCCTGGATCCGTCTCGGAGCCGGCTAACTTCGTTGCGGGTAGCTTAGTGGGGTGGCCCCCTAAAATGATTTATGAATCATGTGATTGCTTTGTCGTGAAAGCCTCGTTGGGTATTGAGTTGGTTTTTCCGAGGTTGATCGTGTCTGTGTTGCTATTTGTGCACCCCTGCAGGGTAAATCTTTCTAAAAGCCGTGTCCGCGGTTATGGACGACTTTTAGCACAGTATCTCGATCGTAGACAAGCATAACTAAAGTAGTGCTATAAATTTGACTTAATATGTGACTAGTAATTCAACTTCACTACAATGGAAGGGATAATAAAAATACCAACAACTGGTGGATCTGCGGTGATCTGTGTCATACAACCTGCCTAGTAAGTATTGCAACTCCAATGGAATGTGATAAAAGTGCCAACAACTGCTGGGTTTTGGGATTCCTCAGGACAATTATATCTGACTAGTAAATGTTCCAACTACAACGGAATGTTAACTAAAACTGCCCACTACTTATGCTTCAGAACGACTCATGCTAACTATATCTGTTTAGTAAGCGCTGTAACTATAACAGAATGAGTAAAACTGCCAACTGTGTGAGTTCCTTGGTTTTGACTTCTTCGTTTGGTATCGAGGGGGGAAATGCCAGGATGGGTATGTTTGATGTTAGTATCAGGTTGGATCCGAATAGGTCTTTCTTATCCCTCTCTAATAGCCGCCAGTTTTACTGAGTCTCTATAGGTTGTTTAGTGCTGCTGCGCTGCCGCTTCAGTCCACCATACCTATGTAGGCGAGAGCTGCCGAATTCTAGCCTCGCCGTGTACTGGCCTCAGTACTGACGCTCCTCTTTTTCCCTTCGCCCTTTGTCGGCACCCCTTTTGTTTAGCAGGTACGAGTTCGACGTCGTTAGCAGGGTTACCCTTCCGGCTTGGCCTGGGCAGGGTTATGGACGCCATTGGTTATTGTTCAGGGCTCTGAGCCCCATTTGCCTCTTGTCCGTCGAACGTTCTATCATTTTGAAGGTGATTTGAATCTTTGTATAGTATATCTGTATTCTTGACTCATGGAGTCGTTGTTGTATATATATGTTTGGTGGGTTTCATCGTGGACTAATGTGTAATGGTATTACTTCGTTTTCAACCCGCACGAAAGTGCCTGGTGGGCGTCCTTGAATCGTTTCTATGCGGGTTCGGCGGGAAGCGCTGAAACTTGCATAGGGCCGATTCGAGGGTGTTACAGAGTGGTATCAGAGCCCAGCAGTTAAGATACCCCACAAGTCCAGCCTGTAGGATAACCTAGCTAACGGCCGAAGTAGAGTGTCAAAACTATTTTTGCAAAATCGGTTGGATAGATCTGATTAGGTCTGCTTTTACTCCTTACCCCTCTGCTGTTCTCCTCTTACCTCGGCGTGTTTTGAATCTGCTCTCTTATCTTGTCTTCGAGTCTAGGAATTCTCGTGGTTGGGTTTCCGTCGTACCTTTAGGGTTTCGCTTCCTCCTTTGGCAACGGTGTTTCTACCTTCGGACTTCATGCTATCTGAGTGATCCTTTATCTGTGGTACCATTCTTTGTTCCTTGGTTGTGCCTTCCGGTGGTTTCCGACGCGACGACATCATCTACGCCAGATCCGATGCAGAGTCTGCATCACTCTTTTGCTTCCGAGCCTCGCTTGTCGAGATCTTCAGTCTGATTTCGAGAGTTGGTTGCATAAATCTGCTATTCATGTACGGAGTAATGATATGAGTGCGGGATGGAGTCGCGACCATACCACTACTCTTATCATTCGCTTTGTACATTGAATGGGGCATCAATACGATTTACTCCTTCTACGGAAGTTAAAGGTGACCTTATCTTTTGATACCTTTATCTTTGTCCTTTGTTATCCGGAGTGTTCTCTCGAAGGATGTGAGCAACGACCTCTTGTTAGTGGTGTCGCGAGGATCTACCCATAGCGAGAAGATTCAGATCGCCGACCTTCTCCCCGGTACCATGAGGCGGATCTCGAGGGCAAGATCCATTGTTAGTGGTGTCGAATTGTGGCATCCCGCTAAAACCACTACTAGAAAATCACTGTGTTTTTGTGCATTGCATCATCATGACCGCATGCTCATGTCATCACCACATTGCATTTGAGCATCGTCATCATCATGCATATGTTTTGTCTAAAACTATTTTCGAAAAGTCTGGTTTTGTTTTCTAAACACCCCGTCTTTATTTCACATTAAATCCCGGCCTTTTCCGGATATTTTGTTTTGTCTACAAAATAATTACAAGAGTATGTTCGGACAAAATAAAAATGATTAAAGCTATATTTATTTAGGGGGAGGCAGCCGGCCGGGCCAAAAGGCCCAGCTAGCTGGCCTACTACCCATATACTAAGTCCTAGTCTAAACCCATCTAACCAAACCCTAATTCCACCCACCACCAAACCAACCCACACCCAGCCGACCCACTCCCCACCCTTTCCCTCATGTCCGCCGCCGCACCCTCTCCCCTCCTCTCATTTCCCGCCAAACGCCACCTGGGCACGCAGCCCTAGGCCGCCACCTGCCTCCACCCTCCACCTCACCCCAACCACTCCCGGGCCGCCACCTCATTCAGCCGACCCCACATAGTCACACTCCCTCCACCTCTCTTCCTCACCCCGCGCGCCAGCCTGCCACGCTACACGCTCCATCCCCGCTCCCGCCTGGGTCCACGCGTGAGCGAACGCACGCCTCCCTTTCGTACCACCTGGCCGCCCCGGTCCCACGTCTCGTCCATCCCACGTCGCCCTCTCCATCTCTCTCCCCTCCCGTTCGACCCCTACCAACCACCTCGCGTAGAGCCCCGACCCCGCTCCTCTCACGGATCCTCGCCGCCGCCAGTGCATCGGCTCGCCCGCGGCCGCCTCTCCTCCCTCCGCCAGCCGCCGCCATGGCCGCTTCGAGCAGCGGCCTTCCTTCCTCGCCGGTACCCCTGCTCCGCCTTGTGAGCCGCCCCGGCCTCATCGAGCTTCTCCGGCCCGCAAGGTCGCCGCCGCGCTCGGCCGTCCTTCCACCGTGTCGCCGCCCTGCGACCCCACCACTCGCCACCGCCGGTCTCGACCTCGACCGCTGCCTCGCGGATTCCCGCTGCATGGGCCCTCCGCTTACCTCTGCCCTGGCCGAGCTCGCCCGCCTCCGGCCTCCCTCTAGCCCCGAGCTGCCGCCGCACTCCCTTCTCCTCGCACGAGTCCGAGTCGACGCCGCCACCTTCTAGCCTGGCTGGGGTCCTCAAGCTTCGCCGTCGCCGCGCCCTCTGCTCAGGAGGCCAGCTTCTACACGGGCCTCCCCAACCCCCTCGTCGCCCCTTAGGCCCCTGCCGCCGCCATCTCACTCTCCCCTCACAGGCCTTGGGCACCATGGTCGGCCTCGCCTCCCCATGGCCTTCTCCTCTCGACGTCGCCCTGAGCTTCCCGGCGCCTCAACCCCGGGTGGCCGGTCTCTCCCCGCGTCCCAGCAGAGCTCTGCCACCCCGCGTCACTTGACCCTCGTGGTCAACTCCTGCCTGAGACCTTGCACATGTACCAACCTGGCAGCAAACCGGCTTGGCCGTTTTGATCTCTACTGTGCGAGACGTGCCACTGTTAGCTGGCCATCGGTTGTTTTTGGTGTGTGCTTGTTCACCTGCACAATCCAGAAGCCCAGCAACCGTGCATCTGGACTCTGTCTGTGGCGGTCCACCAAGCATTCGACAAGATCTTCGCCGCCACGGATAACGTGACGTCACCCGTTGAACCATGTTGTTGTCAAGATCATCTACCATCAAGACCGATGCCGAACCAAGTTCTCCACGGATGTGACAAGATTCCCCTTCCTGGACCCGAAGACGATCACGGATCCGGAGGCGAAGGCCCCCGTATCTCGAAGACCACGGATCCGATGCCCGAGGACGCCAAACGCCAAGGTCTTCTTCTCGGGCCTGAGGACCGCAAAGATCGCCACACGGAACGACAAGCGCTTCATATCGGAGCACCAAGACCTTCTACCCGGATCCGAACATCGAACCCTCGGACGCCAAGTTCTTCATCCCGAATGCCAAGACCGACCCGATACGCGGACCCAACAAGATCTTCGCGACGACAAGATCGACACCGACCAGGGCAAATCCGATGCGCCCCCGACGCCAAACCTAGTCCTTCTTCCCGGAATGCCAAGCTCTCCTTACGTTTTCTGAGGCCGATCCCCGTTGAACCCTGTCGAACCCCGAACCCCCGGAACCCAAGATCTTCCGAACCCAGATGTGTGACCCTAAGCCCCTATTTTTATAATATGACATTATCAACTGTCGCATATTAATTGTTCATCTCGCATGCATATCATGTGGGTTGGGGGCATTATGCCGATTCACCTCATAATTAAATATGGAGTGTCTATGCGGGATATCCTAGTCTTATTCCGGACTCCATTTAAATTTGTGTAGCGAACCGATGCCATGTTTTTCCTTGTTAATATAACATTTAATTTGCGGGGTTGCTAAATAACTTGAACCTATTAATTAATTGTTGGGACCCCGGTTCTGCTTAATACTGCCTAATTGCACCGCATCTGCATCATATCATAATCATGCCGGATCTTCTGCCGTAGTATTAAGTATTGCATCCGGTGTTTCTTCTAGTGTTTGCTTCTTCGCGGATTAGGCCGATGAGTTGATGCGAGTGCCGACAAGTTCTCTGGATATGTACCTTCGACAGTGTTTCCTAGGCGAGCATCTCTCCCCCTTCCACCTATTTTGCATTTATAGTCTTTATTTCCTCCTGTTGATCTATTACTATCCGTGTCGTGATGCTTTAGTTCCCGTACACCAGTTATATCCCGTGCAGCCTCTATATTGCCTTGGACACCTCTTATTACATGTGTTTGGTAGATAGCTGGTCTTGCGAGTTGTAGTTGCTTGCTCAGGTGCGATCTCGTGTTGTCAAGTGCCACAGTTCTTGGAATGCTGGCAGATGTTTATGGTGGATATGATCATGACTTTAAATACAACTATTAAATTGCTGGGATAACTAATGAAAGAGGCACCGGTGGGCAATATATGCTATTTGGTTTTATGTCTACTTGTGTCCCGTATGCCCCGAGTACTTGATACCTGTTCCGTGACTATTCGCACTATCCACATCCGGGAGAGTCTATGAACCCCCCTTAGCCAGAGCTTGATTCATTTCTTATTTCTTGGGGCCACAAGTAGTTTGGGGCTTTATTACTATCCTGTACCTATCCCATGCTTACTGCTTTATTTACGATTGTGCGTGGAGCACCTGTACTATTTTGGAACGTGGAATGTTTCCGCGGTATCGACAAGCCCAGTCACACTTTCGGATTCCCAGTCGTTTACAGCCATTGTCACAAACCCTGGGTCCGTCTCAGAGCCGGCCAACTTCGTTGCGGGTAGCTTAGTGGGGTGGCCCCCTGAAATGATTTATGAATCATGTGATTGCTTTGTCGTGAAAGCCTCGTTGGGTATTGAGTTGGTTTTTCCGAGGTTGATCGTTTGTGTGTTGCTATTTGTGCACCCCTGCAGGGTAAATCTTTCTGAAAGCCGTGTACGCGGTTATGGACGACTTGGAGCACAGTATCTCGATCATAGACAAGCATAACTAAAGTAGTCTATAAATTTGACTTAATATGTGACTAGTAATTCAGCTTCACTACAATAGAATGGATAATAAAAATACCAAGAACTGGTGGATCTGTGGTGATCTGTGTCATACTATACCTGCCTAGTAAGTATTGCAACTCCAATGGAATGTGATAAAAGTGCCAACAACTGCTGGGTTTTGGGATTCCTCAGGACAATTATATCTGACTAGTAAATATTCCAACTACAACGGAATGTTAACTAAAACCGCCCACTACTTATGCTTCAGAACGACTCATGCTAACTATATCTGTTTAGTAAGCGCTGCAACTATAACGGAATGAGTAAAACTGCCAACTGTGTGAGTTCCTTGGTTTTGACTTCCTCGTTTGGTATCGAGGGGGGAAATGCCAGGATGGGTATATTTGGTGTTAGTATCAGGTTGGATCCGAATAGGTCTTTCTTATCCCTCTCTAATAGCCGCTAGTTTTACTGAGTCTCTATAGGTTGTTTAGTGCTGCTGCGCTGCCGCTTCAGTCCACCATACCTATGTAGGCGAGAGCCGCCGAATTCTAGCCTCGCCGTGTACTGGCCTCAGTACTGACGCTCCTCTTTTTCCCTTCGCCCTTTGTCGGCACCCCTTTTGTTTAGCAGGTATGAGTTCGATGTCGTTAGCAGGGTTACCCTTCCGGCTTGGACTAGGCAGGGTTATGGACGCCATTGGTTATTCTTCAGGGCTCTTAGCCCCATTTGCCTCTTGTCCGTAGTCAGACGTTCTATCATTTTCAGGGTGATTTGAATCTTTGTATAGTATATCTGTATTCTTGACTCATGGAGTCGTTGTTGTATATATATGTTCTGTGGGTTCCATCGTGGACTAATGTGTAATGGTATTACTTTGTTTTCCACCCGCACGAAAGTGCCTGGTGGGCGTCCTTGAATCGTTTCTATGCGGGTTCGGCGGGAAGCGCTGAAACTTGCATAGGGCCGATTCGAGGGTGTTACAACCACGGTCCTTGTCATTCTTTGAGGCGAACTCCGCCACAAAGGTGTTGTCGTCGGCTGGATTGAAAATCATGCCCTGTGTGTTTCCCCAAGCCGGCCGCAGCGCCACCGAGATAGTGCTGATATGTAATTTCGTTGGGGATAGTACCTTGCCAACGATCGCCCATTCCGAGTGGATCGGGAGATCATCGCACCCATCATCAAGCACCACCGCCGCCGATTCCGTCGCCGTGAGACGGAGGTGCCCTATCATCTCCGAGACGTTATCCTCGGATCCAGGTGCCGCCGCCGAGGAAGAGGGAGCCGATCGATCGGCTCCAGTAGTACCACCAGCCTCCAACTCAGAAGCCATCGCAGTCATCTTGCCCTGACCACCTGTTCCCGTCGATCCCACCATTGCCGATCTCACCCAGTTTCTCTCCCTGCCAAGGGCGGGTAGCAATCAAAAGAGAGCCCCTTGATCGCCCTGAACAGGTTTCAAAACGGGAGGAGAGGTCGGCTAGGGATCATTGGGAGGGAAGGAAAGGGCTGAAGGGAGAGCACGCGCGCGAGCGCACCCCAGATCGAGTTTCAAACCCTAGGAGAAGTCAATCGCCATTGCGATCGCCAGACCTAGGAGAGAGAAAAAAGCTGAGAGATACTTCTACAAGGTTTGATGGCGAGGGCATTTTGGTTACACCACAAATCCACAATCTCCGGTCGTTCTTTTCCATCTACTAGGGGCAAAGCAGTCTTTTCGCGGCGGCCAGCAAACGGACACCCCAGAAAGTTCAAAATGCAAACCTCCCAACGGGCCGTTTTCAAAGTGGATGCGGGTGTCCGTCCGATGGGAGCGATCTGACGGCCAATGGTAGCCGTCTGTTGTCGTTGGAGGGAACGCGTATCGGCCCTCGGATGCGACGCCCTAGCCCCCGTGGTCGCTATAAAGGCCCCTTCCTTTCTAGGGTAATTTCTCGCGTTTCGTTTGCATTCTGCTCTCCCTCACTCATAGTGACGGCCTGCTCTCTCCTGTGACTGTGAGGTAACAAGGCGAGATCCCCACCACAAAAACATTTTGATTGTGTATGGTCCGTTTTTCTCTTTGACTGGTGTTGCCGCGGAGGATTTTTGGTGGGCGGTAGGAATTTGTGATTTTTCTTCGGTTCTTCTGTTGTTGAATTTTGCTTGGGGATAGCTTGCTTTTTGGGTGGTTCTGGAACAATTCGATGATGGTGCGGCTAGATCGGTTATAAACCCGTGAGGATCTCCGTATTACGGTTTACCGTCAGGTTTTTGCTTCATTTGGTCTCCATTTAGGGGATAGTGAAGGTTTATATGGTGTTATTTTGGGATCCGAACGAGGCGATTTTAATTTGTTGTTTTCGCGTGCCACGAAATCATAGAGTTTGGTGTCGGTCATATGCTTAATTTTTCCCCTGAATTTTCGGTATATCTCCTAAATCATAGATTTCTGCTGGCGCTAGTGATTTTTTCTTCGCAGATCTGGTCATCCACTTAGCAGTCCGAAGTTATCAGTCCATCGTTTTCCTGCACATAACAGCGCAATTGTTTGCTCCCTTTCCACCTAACAGGCACCGTCCGCGAAGATCAAGCAGCCATGAGGGAGATCCTGCACATCCAGGGCGGGCAGTGCGGAAACCAGATCGGCTCCAAGTTCTGGGAGGTGGTCTGCGATGAGCACGGCATCGACCCCACCGGCCGCTACGTCGGCACCGCCGACCTCCAGCTCGAGCGCGTCAACGTCTACTACAATGAAGCCTCCTGCGGCCGCTTTGTGCCCCGCGCCGTGCTCATGGACCTCGAGCCCGGCACCATGGACAGCGTCCGCACCGGGCCCTATGGCCAGATCTTCCGCCCTGACAATTTCGTGTTCGGCCAGTCCGGTGCCGGCAACAACTGGGCCAAGGGGCACTACACCGAGGGAGCTGAGCTCATCGACTCGGTAATGGATGTCGTGAGGAAGGAGGCGGAGAACTGCGACTGCCTCCAAGGTCAATTTCGTTCTCCTATCTTTACTGTTCAATGTTAATTGTGCTTGTGCGACTCCTACGATACGTGTTAGATCTGCTCTGCTGTTTCTAGGATATTTGTAAGATTGAATCATGTGATGATTTAGCTTTACGTATGCTGTCTTCCTATTTTTTTCTAGCTGTACCTTTTTGTTAGCTAGTATGGTGGTTGCATCGGTCTGGTCGCGGCAAGCTTCCATATGGTAGTCTTGATTCCCAAATGGTCATCTTGAGCTCATTAAACTAATCTGTATTACTCATTATGTTACTCACCTTTGACCGTTGCAAAAAGAACGTTTTCACTGTCTTTTGCTGTTCTGCGTCTAGTAAACATGGAAGTGTGTACTTGGACACTGCTAATACTCTTAAAAACTGTCCAGACTCACGGAGTATAAGTCTTGGGTCTGTGGAATTATGACATCATAAAATTATGACATCATGTAAATTTGAATGGTGTAATGGGGTTGGTCTTCAAATATAAAGATCTGTCAGAACTCTGGGTTTGTAAATGAGATCAGACATATGAATTAATCAGTTTCTTTTCCTTTTACATAATCCAAAGCATGCAAATGAGCTCGGTTGTTTCTAGTTGTATTGCAGATGATTGCCATTCTGTTATATACCTTTTGGTACAATCTTGAAGCTGCTTAGTGAAATTAGTATAGTGTGTTTGTGACACCTTATGAGTTTTATTACTATTTCTGTGATCAGGTTTTCAAGTTTGTCATTCCCTCGGAGGAGGCACTGGGTCTGGAATGGGCACACTCTTGATCTCCAAGATCAGGGAGGAGTACCCTGACAGGATGATGCTCACATTTTCTGTCTTCCCTTCACCAAAGGTCTCAGACACAGTTGTTGAACCCTACAATGCTACACTCTCTGTTCATCAGTTGGTTGAGAACGCGGATGAGTGTATGGTTCTTGACAATGAGGCGCTTTACGACATCTGCTTCCGTACCCTGAAGCTGACTACTCCTAGCTGTAAGTTTTTTCAGATTCTGATGTTTACTCAATCATGCAGTACAGTTAGCTCATTGTAGCTTGAGTTTTGCCTGAATGTTCAGAGTCGCATCTGGTAGCTCAGTTTCACGCTCGCATTGGTAGATCTATGAATGCAACTCTTTTAAGCAGCTCAGTTGTATGGTCCCCAAGAACAAACGTACTTTATGTTTCTCCATGCCACATGTAAACAATGAGTATTGTTTGAACTTTTACTATGCATCTAGGAGCACATGCTAACTTGTTTTCATCTGGTTGTCCTTGCTGTCTATTGCACCTATCTGTACACATCAAACAAGTATTATTTCCCGTTTCACACATACTGTCCTTGTAGTTCTCTTGACGGCATCACGCATTAGAAATACAAAATTAGTTTGTCTCACAACTATTGATTGCAGAATTGTGAATTTGTGTCAAATTTTCCATTTTTACTGACTTGGTCTATCTGTGAACCCCAACAGTTGGAGACCTGAACCACTTGATCAGTGCGACAATGAGCGGTGTCACATGCTGCCTCCGCTTCCCAGGCCAGCTGAACTCTGATCTCCGGAAGCTTGCAGTTAACTTGATCCCGTTCCCAAGGCTTCACTTTTTCATGGTTGGCTTTGCGCCACTCACCTCCCGTGGCTCCCAGATGTACCGTGCCCTCACCGTTCCTGAGCTCACTCAGCAAATGTGGGACTCAAAGAACATGATGTGTGCTGCTGACCCGCGCCACGGTCGCTACCTGACAGCCTCTGCCATGTTCCGTGGGAAGATGAGCACCAAGGAGGTTGACGAGCAGATGATCAATGTGCAGAACAAGAACTCGTCATACTTTGTGGAGTGGATCCCGCACAACGTCAAGTCCAGCGTCTGCGACATCCCTCCGCGTGGCCTCTCCATGTCCTCCACCTTTGTTGGCAACTCGACCTCCATCCAGGAGATGTTCCGCCGTGTGAGCGAGCAGTTCACGGCTATGTTCAGGAGGAAGGCTTTCTTGCATTGGTACACAGGTGAGGGTATGGACGAGATGGAGTTCACCGAAGCTGAGAGCAACATGAACGACCTGGTGTCCGAGTACCAGCAGTACCAGGATGCGACGGCTGACGAGGAGGGTGAGTATGAGGATGAGGAGGAGGCGATCCAGGACGAGTGAAGTGGTTGAAGCAAGCCAGGTTGCCTGTTGTATAATTACCCTCTGAACCTGCCGCTCTTTAGGCTGCAGTACGTTTGCTTATGCTATGACTATATTTTAAGTCTGTAGTACCCGCCGTGGTAGCTTACTACCGCTGCCAGTCGGGACATGTCTTCTGCCTTCTCTATTGCTGTCGCATATATGGAAAGATTGCATATTCTTGCAGTTTTTCTTTGAAAATATGCTACTCCCTTCTTTCTAAAAAATAAGATGTTTTATGGAGTTTTTCTTTTTTTAAATGAATGTGTCTAGACATTGTTTAATGTATAGGTAGTCTAGGTACACTCGTTTCATAGAAATCAAAACATTTTATATTATAGAACCGAGGGAGTACTACAGAGAGTTGCCAGGTCTGGAGTAGCACAAGCAAAACGGCTCTACCGAGAGTCCGAGAGAGCACACAAAACAGCCGAACCACAGATCAACCCTCTCACGCCTAGGACGCTGCACCACCGCTTATCGGGTGTCGGAAAAATCAAGTACGGAGTAACTGTACAACTATGGTTAATTTGGGGCATCACCGTTATAGCCCACAGACGACAAGTCGAGATCCATTTCGATCCTACACCTCCAAATGGCACAATTCTGGATGCAGTAATAACAGCCAGCGAGCTTTGTGATGGATTTGTACTCGTCCGGTCTATATTAATTTCTTTGATTTATCTAGATTCGATGTATCTAAAGTTTAGTGTTAGATAGATCAGAATCTAGATAAATTTAAGAATATTAATTTAGATCAGAGGAATATTGTTTCTGATCATAAGCATCTTGAGGTATATTTATCGATGCGTAATCAACCTTTAATTATTAAATAAAGTTACGCCGTCCACAATGGGAGGGAGCACTCCCTTCCCTTCGATCCATAATGACACTTGTTGTGGATCGGAAGGAGCACTAAAAATGTTGGAGAATCATCCCTCTGAACATCACAAATGGTTTAACCCTAGAAATATGTGGTCAGATAGCTTCTTGTAGAAAATGGGACAAAGAGTAAATTACGTTTTAGTACCACAATTCGGCCTAGGATAATAGCGTAATGCCACTTTTGCATTTTTTTTGCTGGTACATACAACTTTTGGAACGAGCTATTATAGGTTATTTTTTTTGACTAATCGTGTTTTAAAAACAAAACTAATAGAATGAGCCCACAATTAAGCGATGACATGGACCTAGGGCCTCTCCGTCTCTCTCTTATCCTTCTTCCTCTGGCAACCGCTCTCCCTACCCCTCCCGACCATCCCGAACTACGTCCTTAAGCCTACAAGCCCCGCCTTGTTTCTTGCATCCCATCTGCATATGGAATTGAAGCTAAGCTTCCCTAATCGACGCCACCGTCCATGCCCTCTCCGCCGCGTGGTAGCCGTCGTCAACGTCGCCTCCGACCTTTCCTGAGCTCGCTAACCTTCCCCTTGCATTCCTAGCGAGATCCTGCTCCTCCTGGTACTCCCCGTTTGGACGTTTGAGCACCATAGTAACTTGTCATCGATCATCATTGTTTGTCGCCCGGTCGCGTCGTCGACAAGGTTCAGGTGACCTTTTACTAGTGGTGTTGCACGCTTTTGGTTACCCTTGAACTCCAAATCAAATGTGCCTGCCAGCGTAGCCCTACCCCTCTCGCCCGTGCGACAGAAGATGATGATCGACAACAAGTGACTATGGTGCTCCAGCGAGGAAACGGGGAGTACAAGGAGGAGCAGGATCTCACCAGGAATGCAAGGGGAAGGTCAGCGAGCAGTGTAGCCCTGCACTCTCCCTTCCACGGTATCGTTGGAAGTGGTCGGGCCCTCGTGACCGCGGTAATCACATGGCGCCGTGTGGGAGATAGCAGGAGGGAAAAGCGGGAGGTAGCAAGAGGGGTGGCGGTAGGAGGTAGTAGGAGGGGGTGCTAGAAGCGGAAGGTAGGAGGAGGGGTTGTCGGTGGCGCTGATTGTTCAACGAGAGAGAGAGGAGGTACATGAAGAAGGAGAAGATATATGAGGAGATGACATGTGGGGCCAGGTCCACCTCATCATTTGCATATGACCCATGCCCATTTCATCGCTTAATTGTGGGTCCATTCTGTTGATTTTGCTATTAAAACGCGATTAGCCAAAAATGTACCCTATTTGTAACAACTCACTGATACATTGCAAATGTATCTATAATTTTTGATGTTCCATGCTTGGTTTTATCCACTTTCTTATGTTTTGTTCCAACTTTGGAGTACTTTTCATATGATTTCTTGGACTAACCTATTAACAAGAGCCACAGTGCCAGCTGCCTGTTTTCTGCTGTTTTTGGTTCCAGGAAAGTCAGAAAATGAATATTCTCGGAATTGGACGGGACAAAAGCCAAAGTGCTTATTTTTCCGGAAGGGATCAAGTGCCAGGCTGGGCCCGCGCTAGGGGGTGGTGTGGTGGCTCACGGCACCCCCTCGGCCTCTCCTTCCATCTATAAGTTGCCCTCAGGACGAAAACCCTAAGTACCCGATTAAAAATCCACGAAAGATTCTGTAGCCGCCGTCATCTCCATCCATAGATCGGGAGGGATCTGAAGCTCTTCCTGGCACCCAGCCAGAGAGGGGAATTCACCCTGGAGGCTTTCTTCATCACCATGCAAGCCTCCGGTGTGATGCGTGAGTAGTTCATCCTTGGACTACGGATCCATGTAGTAGCTAGATGGCTGGTTTCTCCTCCTTTGTGCTTTCATGTTTAGATCTTGTGAGCTCCGTTCATGATCAAGATCACCTATTTGTAATCCATACATGTTGTGTTTGCGGGGATCCGATGGATATTGAGATGCTATTTCAGATTGATTATTGATTCTATCATGTCTTTGTTATTTGAGATCTTGCATGCTTTCCGTTGTTAGTAGCTATCTTGGCCAAGTAGATGCTAGCAACTCCAAGAGTTAGTATTTATGCTCGATAGTGGGTTCATGCCTCTGGTAATCTGGGGAAGTGACAGAAATCTCTAAGGTACTAGATGTGTTGTTGCTACTAGGGAGAAAACAACAATCCTTTGTTCATAGAACAATCGTATTGTTTACTTTACTTGCAGTTCATAAAGCAATAATCTGTTGCTTGCAACTTAATACTGGAGGGGGTTCGGATGATAACCTGAAGGTGGATTATTAGTCATAGATGCAGTTGGATGGCGGTCTATGTATTATGTTGTAATGCCCAATCAAGTCTTAGAGGAGTCAAGATGATTAGTATATGCATGTATTGCTTTCTCGGTGTTTGTCAATTGCCCCGCTGTAATTTGTTCACCCAGCATGTTATTTATCTAAGGAGAGCCACCTCTAGTGAACTATGGATCCCGGTCCTTTTTCTTTACATACAATCTACAATCTTCTACTGCTTTGTGTTTACTTTCTGCAAACTTTTACTTCTTTCCATTCGATACGTTTAATCCTTTGTTTTCCGCAAAACACGGTGAGATTGACAACCTCATCGCAAGTTGGGGACAAAGTTTTGTGGTTGTGTTGTGCAGGTCTCCACGTTGCTACTAGCACCGGTAGTGCGCCCTGCCAAAGCTCAGTTAGTAACACCTTTGGGGTGTTTCCTTGCTCCTACTGGTTCGATTAAACCTTGGTTTCATAACTGAGGGAAAACTTACTGCTGTGCTCATCGTAACTTCCTCTTGGGGTTCCCAACGAGCTCTACGTCGAAAGTCGAGCGCATCAAGATTTTCTAGCGCCGTTGCTGGGGAGTCAAGGACATCTGCACAAGGGGAGTCCCTCATAACCAATCTCTTTACTTTGTTGTTTTTGTTTTGCTTAGTTTCTTTTTTCTTTGTTTGCTTGTTTTGTTCTTCAAAAAACACAAAAAAATTTAGTTTTACTTGTTTGCTTTCTTATTTGAAAACCCAAAAAATTACTACTCTTGAAAACACTAAGTTGTGTGACTTCACTAGAACCAACAACAATGATTTTATGATCACACCTATTGCTCCACCTGTGGCTGAAAATACTTTCTTTGAGATAAAACCTGCTTTACTCAATCTTGTTATGAGAGAGAAATTTTCTGGTATTGGTAATGAAGATGCTGCTTCCCATCTAAATAACTTTGTTGAACTTTGTGAGATGCAAAAGCATAGGGATATAGATGGTAATATTATTAAGCTGAAATTGTTTCCTTTCTCTTTGAGAGGAAACGCTAAAGAATGGTTGAATTCCTTAACTAGGAATAGTATTGATTCTTGGACTAAGTGCAAAGATGCTTTTATTGGAAAATACTATCCTCCTGCTAAGATTATATCCATGAGAAGTGAAATAATGAAGTTTAAACAACTTGATAATGAGCATGTTGCTCAAGCTTGGGAAAGAATGAAATCTTTGGTAAAGAATTGTCCCACTCATGGACTGACTGCTTGGATGATCATCTAAACTTTTTATGCAGGATTGAACTATTCTTCAAGGAACCTATTGGATTCTGCTGCTGGAGGTACCTTTATGACCATCACTTTGGGTGCTGCAACAAAACTTTTGGACAATATGATGGTTAATTATTCTTAATGGCATACTGAGAGAGCTCCACAAGGTAAGAAGGTAAATTCTGTTGAGGAAACCTCCTCCTTGAGTGATAAGATTGTTATTATTATGTCTATGCTTGCTAATGGGAAAGCCCATATTGATCCAAATAATGTTCCTTTAGCCTCTTTGGTTGCTCAAGAAGAGCAAGTTGATGTGAACTTCATAAGAAATAACAACTTTGGCAATAATGCTTATAGGAACAATTTTGGTAACAACAATTATAAGCCATATCCTCCCAACAATGGTAATGCTTATGGAAATTCTTACAACAATAATAAGAGTGCTCCCTCTGAACTTGAAGTTATGCTTAACGAGTTTACTAGTAAACAAACTGCTTTCAATAAAACTATTGAAGAAAAACTCTCTAATGCTGAAAGAAATATAGCATCTTTGGCTGAAGCTCAATCTACTTTGAATAAAATGGCCGCTAAACCTGAAACTAATGAGAATCCCTTTGCAGCTACTAATGCCATACAAGTAAGAATTGATGAAAATGTTAGACTATTAGCTGAATTACATGCTAAGTGGGAAAGAGAAGATGAAATTGCTAGAAACATTAGTGTTTCTACTATCACCACCACTAGTGTTGAGGCTAGTAATAGTTCTACTACTTTAGATGATAAAGTTGATTTTGATCTTGATGGTTGCAATATCTCTGAAGTTATTAAGTTCCTACAAAAGCTTGCTAAAAGTCCTAATGCTAGTGCTATGAACATGGCTTTTACAAAACACATTACTGATGCTCTCATAAAGATTAAGGAAGAAAAGATGAAACATAAAGCTTCTATTCCTATAAAACAAGAAGATGGTTGGGAACCCATCATTAATATGAAAGTGAATGACTTTGACTTCAAAGCTTTGTGTGATCTTGATAGTAATGTTTCTATTATGCCTAGAAGGATTTATGATATGCTTGATTTGCCTCCTCTTGAAGATTGCTATTTGAATGTCCCACTTGATGATAATGTTAAAAAGAAACTCATGGGGAGTCTTAATGATGTCCTTATTATGGTTAATGATTCCTATGTCCCCGTTGATTTCTATGTTTTGGATGTTGAATACAATGCTTCTTGTCCTATTACTTTGGGAAGACCTTTTCTTAGAACTATTGGTGCCATCATTGATATGAAAGAAGGCACCATTAAATATCAACTCCCACTCAAGAAAGGTATAGAACACTTCCCTAAAAAGAGAGAAAAGATTCCTTTTGCTTCTCCTATGAAAATAAAATTTGGCCTTAATGCTTCTTCATTTGAGAACACTTGATTCTTTCTTTGCTTCTTATGCCTAACTTAAAGGCGTTAAAGAAAAGTACTTGTTGGGAGATAACCCAAGAGTTTTAGATGAGTCTTGGATGTTATTACCTCTGTAATAACCTCTCCTTATCCTTTTTATTTGCTTTTTGTGCCAAGAGTAACCTCTAATGAGAGAGAAGTAATGATTGGGAAAGTTGTTGTCCCGAAACAGATTTTTGTGCTTCACCGTAAAAATTCCTGAGAGAGCTCTGTATGTCAGATTGAGATGTAATTTTTGTGCTTCTGCCTCAGGTTGTTATCTAACTTTCGTTAGTTCAACACTTTTTAATTTGAGCAACAGAAGGTCTTCGAAAAAATTCGTCTTTACTTGCTGGTCTGTTTTGACAGATTTCTGCCATTTTCTGCATTTGCTTCTTGATAGTTCCTTCTTGAGTTCTTTTGGGGAATTGAGATTTTTGAGGGAAGTCCTACAGTAGCTAGTGTTCTAATGGAAGTTTATTTGGTGTTACAACTGAACCTTGAGACTTATTTATCTTAAGTGCAGTAACGTTGCTAATGAGATTGTGTGAAGTTTTGTATGAAGGAAAAATTTTAGGTGTAAGGAAGGAATGAGTAATGAGATGAAGGATGGACTAAAGCTCAAGCTTGGGGATGCCATGCGTGTCACCCCAAGAAATATCCAAGAAGTACAAGCGTCAAAGCTTGGGGATGCCCAAGGCATCCCCTTCTTCATCAATAAAAACCCCAGGTTTCTTCCAAACGCTTCATTTTTATTGTTTCATGCACAGTTGTGTTGTTCTTGGAGCGTCTTCTTTTTCATTTTCGTTTTGGTTTTTAATTTGCTTGGTTTTCTTAGTTTTCTGAATAAATTGGTTGGCTCCCCTCTTTCATACGTTGGTTTGCAAATAGTTTGGTTTGGTTTGGAAAAGAGTATGAAAGTTCATACTTATGTGGTAAAAAGAGCTTGTTTTTTACTATGGCCTATGCTTTGTCATGCCATGTTTGATATTGTTTTGGCTTTATGCTTAGTATTCTTTGTTGTAGCATGACTTGTTATAAACAATTGAAGATTGCTTAATGTGCCTTGGATGAATCATGCGTTGTTTTAGCATATTAAAGCATAGTATAGTGGTATTCTCCTTTGATGCTTTATTTGGGTTGACTTGGCACATGCTCACACCATGTTATGACTATCTCAAGTCACCATAGCCTTTATGATCCTTTAGTTTTCAACTTGTAGTATCACTTTATGCTTTGATCAATGATGTTTTGTCGCTCTGCATGATTATGGCCATTATTGCTCTCTTAGTTTGTCGCTCCCAGTCTTTTGCTAGCCTCCACAACAAAGTATGAGTTCCATTCATGCATCCAACTCCCTAAACCAAGTTATTCCAAAGAGTCCACCATACCTACCTACTAGCTTATGCTATTCCAAGTATATTCATCCTTTTGTTTACCTTCCACTTGTTATGAGAAAACTAGTGATTAAACCTCTCACGAACTTGATGGCACACTTTACTTGTTGGGGATATACTTTCTGGGTATCCTCACAGTTCCTCACTGACCAGGGTGGCCCACTTCGGGTTAGAGCTTTGCTTCATGGGCGGCCCAGTCAGGAGAGAAGACGGAGTCCAATCCGGCTACGGGAAGGCCCAGAAGACTTACCGACTTAGGCCCATAATGTTACTTGTAGTTCAAGATGTACTTTGTAACCAACTCTTAGTCGTAGCCGGATTGATCTCTCCTGTAAACCCTAGGCCGGATATCTATATAAGCCAGCCTAGGGAGAGCCTTTAGGGCAACACAATAGTCTACAATCTCAACTCGCACAGGCGAAACCCTTGTAACCCATATTCTGGCTCTGTCGTATTACTGGATTGCTAGCAGGAGTAGGATTCGTCCAAAGCCGGTGGATTCGAACCTGGGTAAACTTGTGTGCTCACCGTCCCGGAATACCGTACGTCTCACACCCCTCTCTTCCGCACGCCTCGAGGACCACCTCATGGCGTACTTGTCCTCAATCCGATGACAGTTGGCGCCCACCATGGGGCAAGTGAGCTTCGGATCTGCGTTTCGAGCTGAATCTACAAAAATCAGAATCGGCGAGACCATCGTCGTCGATCGCATCCTCTACGCCAGTGACGTCCCTCTCATCGTTCTCGACGAGACTTCGATTCCGGCTAGGGAGGCCGTGACTGCCTATACAATCATGTCTTTTGGCGAGATCGATGTTTACATCGGTTTCGCTGAAACTGCCCAACCCACCCCAGCGGTGATGATAGAGGCAGAAGAATCTTCTGGGTCCCCTTTGTCCACGGAGGCGGCAGAGTTCCAGATCTCAGAAAACTGTAATCCCACCCAGCCCGCACCAGTTGCGGAGATAGTGGAGAAATCTGAGCCTGAAGAAGACCTCACGGTCCAAGTCGAATTTGGAGTGGATCTCCCTGGAGAAGCCGGATCCCAGATCGACCCACCCGTGGAGGTCGAAATCCAGGAGGAGCATATCAACGATACTGATTCTGGCTCTGACGATGCCGGGACAGACATGCCTTTCCTCAGGTACACACTAAGACGTATGATACTGCAAGGCACAAGCGCAGATGCAATCCTCGAGACCATTAAAAGTTTTGACATGGCTGATCGCGAAAGCCACAGGTACCTTAGGAAGCACGCGTCGCACTTTGTCGGATATGTTGGATCCGGATCCGGCTCTGCCGATGCTGGAGAAAACACCGATTCGGTGCTGGAGGCAATTGGAACAAACGCCGATGTTCCCGCATCCTCAGATGAATCTATGACGTTGGCAGATTTCCGAAAGTTCTCCGCGGAATATGAAGATGAGTACAACTCCAAAGCTGCAGAAGAAGGAGAAGCCATGGATGAAGGATCCGGGGAACACTCTCCCAAAGCGCAGGATGACATGGACGTCGGAGATAATCCTGAAGTCCAGATGTCCGAAAGTACCGATCAGAGCTTGACTCCGGGAAACGGACCCAAAGCCGTCTTTTCTACTGGCGCTGCCAAGAAGGCAAAGAAGAAGAACAAGAAAAACAAGACCTCGGCAAAAGACCCTCTGACAGAGGAGGTGATTACCGAGGAATACGAGGAAGACTCGGATGGAGCACTTATCCCAGACGAGCCGAAAAAAGAAGCATCGGTGGATGGACACGTGATCACAGAAGGTGCGCGTAAACTCATCAATGCCGCATTACCACACCTATCCCTACAGCTGCAGAACTTACTGCAGATGAGCTAGACGAAAGGCCCCAAGCCCTAGAAGCGCGTCGTCAACAACTCCTCGATGAAGCCAAAAACATCGAGGTGGAGAAGAAACGCATGTCAATCAAGGAATACATGTCTCGGTTTCATCAAAAGACACGGAAGCGTCACACCAATGATGACCAATTCCCACGTGTCCGTGTCGTTCTTTTTGGGGACGAGATGGGGAAGCCACGGAAAGACAGCAACGGAGATTGGGTATACCTAACCCCAGTACAGAATACTATGGCAGCCCGAGAAATTCTATCGGCTAATCCAGGACCAGAGGAGATCCGTTTGGGTATCAAGTTACTCAACAAGGGACTGGAGCAGCAGAAGGCTGCCCTGTCCGGAAGTCAAAAGCTGGTCTCGGATTCTGACCAATGTCGCACAGATCCGGCATGGGCTGACGTAAGATCCCATTACATTCGGGCGCAGTATCATCACCCTGAACGTAGGGAAGACAATTATCTAAGAACCGGATCGTCGGGACAGCATCGCAGAGCTACACATAACTAGAGCAATGTCGCCCCAGCGGCCGAGAAAGACGCGATCGCTGCACTAAATCCGAGGAATCCTCCCCGACGAGAGTTCAACGATCGAAAGGGAGAAGATAAGGAGAAACGTCAGGAGGAGGATCGTCAGAGAATGCCACCTCCTAGACATGAGAGCCGTTCGGCTGAGCCTCACCATGGTGGGAACGACGGACGAAGGAACGACAGAAACCATGCTAGAACAAGCCGACAGGGGGCTCGTCGTAGTCAAGGACCTCCCCGGAACCGGAATAATGACGCTCCGGACGGAGACCGGCGATTAGCCGGAAACAATTCAGCCGCCCCACCCCCTCCACCTGGCAGTTATCACAACGGCCCCCAAGGAGGGCAAGGAGGACGACATGGTGGAGGAGGTGGTGGCAGAAGCCGAAGTCCGGCTCGAAGGCACCGCAGCCACAGCCAACATTCAGGACGATCTCTATCCCCGAACGACGCAAGGCACAGGATCAACTCCAACATAGAGGCTCGGCGCTATGAAAACGATGACGTGTACGTAGGCCCAAAGGGCTTCGGACCACGCATCAGAGCTACAAAATTCCCGGAAGGATTTGCTATCTTAAGACATATCCAATCCTACGACAGCATTGCTCGGCCAGACACCTGGTTACAGGATTTCTTCCAAGCTTGCTGCATCGCCAAAGGCGGAAACAGCCTGGTCGCAACCCGATATCTCCCGCTTATGTTGCGGAAGACCGCACAATCATGGCTCAATGAACTTCCGGCAAACACCATCCATAACTGGTATGACTTTCAAAGTGCGTTCTTTCGGAATTTCGAAGACACATATCGGAGGCCCTGTATGGTTGGAGACCTACAGCGTTGCACCCAGAAAGCCGGAGAAACTTGCTGGGATTACCTCGGATGATGGATCGACACCAAGAACTCCTGTGAAGGAGTAAACGATCAAACCGCGATTGAAGCTTTCATTGCAGGGCTCCCAATTGGTCTACTATGACACCGCTTGAAGTGTGACAAGGTCACTGATCTAGGAGAGATGATAGAAACATCGAGCAAGTATGCAGATGCCGGCGACAATGCAGAGGGATTACTCAATGTCCTGGCTGTGCCTCAGTCGGCAAAACAACCAAAGCAACAAGCTCAGAAACGCAAAAATACCTCAGAAGAAAAACCCAACGCGGAAACAGCAGTGGTTACTACCGTTTCTGGGCTGGAGGACGAGGAGGACGTGGCGGAGGCCGCGGGCGTGGCCGTGGAACATCAAGGGTCCAAGGTAGAGGAGAGCAACAACCAGGCAAAACCTACACTTGGGCCGACATTGCCAATAACCCATGTCTGCATCACTTGGATGCCAATGGGGGCTCGTCCCACACCAACGCTGAATGTCGTATTAATGACGACATCAAGAGAGATGATACTGCAGGCTACAAAGCTAAGCGGAAGAAGGGAAAGAAAAATCCCGACAAAGACAAAGAGACCAAGGAAGATTCCGACATGGAGGAAGCCGATGCTTCAAATCCCAATTCGGAAGGGAAGAAAACTTTTCCCACCAAGAAAGACACTTACGTCACCTTCCTCGGATCTCAACCAGCAAAGGTCAATGCAACATTTCCGGCTGTCCCTCCATATCTGGACTGATCATTCGCCTAAGTTACACAGGCGAGGAAAATACGCCTTAATCATCAATCCACTTATTGATGGTTATGGTTTCTCCAAGACCCTCATGGACGGTGGTAGCAGCATTATATTCTCTATGTCGAAATGCTACGCCGGATGAAGATCTCGGAAACACAGCTCAACCATAGCTCTGTGATCTTTCACGGAGTTGTCCCATGAAGACAAGCTAATTCCCTGGGAGAGATTACTTTGGATGTTACCTTTGGAACACCAAAGAATTATCGGACAGAGGCACTTTCCTTCGAAGTGGTCCTGTTCAAGAGCGCATACCATGCTATATTCGGACGTCCGGCTTATTGGGCCTTTCTGGCTCGTCCGTGTTACATTTACAATATGATGAAAATTCCAGGTCCCAACAGCGTGATCACCATCAGGGGAGACCCGAAGAAAGCGCGAGAGTGCGAAGATGGAAATGCCGCCTTTGCCGAAGCCGTGCTGAACGCCCAGGAGTACCAGGAGATCAAGAAGAGCATAGATCCGTCCGAGATGCCCGCAACGAAGAAGGAGGTGACAAAGCCAAATCCGGAGTTCAAGGCATCAGAAGAGACGAAGACGACACCGTTGAAGGATGATGACCCCTCCAAGGTGACCCAGATAGGCGTAGGCCTAAGTAGCGCGTAGGAAAGCGCGCTCGTCAAGTTCCTCCAAGCAAATCAAGATATCTTCACATGGCAGCCTTCTGACATGACCGGATTACCTAGGGAACTTGCCGAGCACTCTCTAAATGTAAACCCGAACGCTAAACCCGTCAAACAGTTCTTACGACGGCTTGGCGATGAAAAGGGTAAGGCAATAGCTAAGGAACTAGCACGACTCGAGTTTGCCGGATTCATAGAAGAGGTCATCCACACTGAGTGGTCGGCCAATCCTGTAATGGTCCCTAAAAAGGACACCACTGATTTAAGGATGTGTGTTGATTATACTGCCTTGAACAAGTCTTGTCCAAAAGATCCGTTCGCTCTGCCTAGAATTGAGCAAGTCATCGATTCTACGGCAGGCTCGGTACTCCTCTATTTTCTCGACGCATATTCCGGTTATCACCAAATCCAGATGAAGGAATCTGACAAAGTCAAAACTTCATTCATAACCCCCTTCAGAACCTTCTGTTTTGTTACGATGCCCTTTGGGCTGAAGAACGCAGGAGCTATGTACTAGCGCACGATGCAGCATTGCCTCCATGACCAACTCGGACGCAATGTACATGCATACGTGGATGATATCGCGGTCATGTCCAAAAAGAAGGAAACGTTGATTTCCGACTTGGAGGAGACGTTCGCCAATCTATGAAAATACAACATCATGCTTAACCCGAAGAAATGCTTCTTTGGAATACCGGCCGGAAAATTGTTAGGTTTTATTGTGTCTCAAAGAGGTATAGAAGTAAACCGAGACAAAATCAAGGCTATACTCAATATTTCTAGGCCAACTCGCCTGAAGGACGTACAAAGACTAACTGGTTGCATTGCTGCATTTAGTCGATTTGTAAGCCGGCTTGGTGAAATAGCCGCACCATTGTATAAACTCCTGAAAAA
Organism: Avena eriantha; assembly: GCA_910589775.1. Taxonomy (NCBI): domain Eukaryota; kingdom Viridiplantae; phylum Streptophyta; class Magnoliopsida; order Poales; family Poaceae; genus Avena; species Avena eriantha. The sequence continues at coordinate 297,809,695 of OU342742.1, forward strand.
GACCAAGAATTTTGTCTGGACTGACGAAGCCGAAGCCGCACTATAAGATCTGAAGAAAGTACTCTCATCTGCTCCTATCCTTGCAGCACCGGAACCGTAGGAAACAATGTTGCTTTACATTGCTGCGACTAATAAGGTTGTCAGTATCGTCATGGTGGTGGAGAGACCAGAGGAAAATCAAGAACACCTAGTGCAGCGTCCGACGTACTTTGTTAGCGAGGTTCTGACAGAATCAAAGCAGCGGTATCTGTACTATCAAAAATTGGCTTACGGTGTTTTTCTAGCATCTCATAAGTTACGACACTATTTTCAGGAGCATCCAATTACCGTGGTGAGCAAAGTTCCCATGAGAGACATAATCAACAATAGTGACGCCACAGGACGCGTCGCCAAGTGGGGAATAGAGCTCTCAGCTTTTGACATTGAGTAGAAACCTCGGACAGCAATCAAATCCCAGATCCTTGCTGACTTTGTTGCTGATTGGACATAGATGAAGGAGAACATGATCCTCCCTGAGTCGGAATATTGGACCCTCTTTTTCGATGGGTCTAAGGCTCGAGGGGGCTCGGGGGCTGGCGTGGTGGTCAAATCACCCCAAGGAGATAAACTTTTATACGTGTTGCAGATCCACTTCACAGCGACAAACAACATTGCCGAGTATGAAGCACTGCTGCATGGAATCCGGATTACTAAGGATATTGGCATCCGACGTTTGATGTGTTACAGAGATTCGGATCTTGTTGCTCAACAAGTCTCGGATATTTGTAATGCAAATAAACACATGGCAGCATATAAAGCTGTCGTGGATGATCTATCTAAATCGTTCGAAGGGTTTGAAGTTCAACACATCCCTCGAGTAGAAAACGAGGAAGCAGATGCACTATCTCGAATAGGCTCTGCGCGGAAAGAGGTCCCGGATGGCGCTTTTTTAGAGCACCTCAAAGTTCCCTCGATAAAGGGAGTAGATGAGGAATATCCGACCAAATCCAACTCACCTTTGATAGCAGTTCTGGCTGTAATTCCAAGCTGTACTCAACCTTACCTCGATTATTTGGTAGATGGCAAATTACCCAAAGACGAGGTGCTGAGCCGGCAGATCATCCGACGAGCAAAATCCTATACTATTGTTAAAGGTGAGCTCCATAAACGGAGTGTTCCTGGGGTATTTCAGCGCTGTATATCTCCGGAAGAAGGAGTGGAAATCTTAAGGGAAATCCACGAAGGCGAGTGTGGTCACCACGCTGCAGCCAAATCTTTAGTGGCAAAAGCTTTTAGGCACGGATTTTTCTGGCTTACAGCTCAGGCAGATGCCGAACGATTAGTCAAGATGTGCAAAGGCTGCCAAAAGTACGCCAAGCAAGCTCATGTTCCGGCTGATCAGCTACGAACAATACCTATAACATGGCCCTTTGCGGTCTGGGGGCTTGATATGGTAGGACCATTTAAACGAGCTCCAAGTGGATTTACTCACCTCTTAGTGATGGTGGATAAATTCACCAAATGGATCGAGGCTAAACCTGTCACTAGTTGTGATGGAGCAATAACTAAAAGATTTGTCGAGGATGTTATAATCCGGTATGGTTATCCGCATAGCATTATCACGGACAACAGGAGTAATTTCTCTATGGGAGAATTGGCTGAATTCTGCAACGAGCAAAATATCCGGCTTGACATTGTGTCAGTCGCACATCCACAGGCTAACGGACAAGTCGAAAGAGCTAATGGTTTAATCTTACAAGGCCTGAAACCGAGACTCGAAGCACCACTACGACGTGCTGCGGGGGCTTGGGCAAACGAATTACCCTCTGTAATTTGGAGTTTACGAACAACTCCGAACAGGTCAACAGGGTACACACCTTTCTTCTTGGTCTATGGCGCAGAAGCAGTTCTTCTTAGTGATTTAATTCATACTTATCCTAGAGTGGCCGCGTATATCGAAGAGGATGCCGAGATTTCTCGACAAAATGATCTCGACTTAGTCGAAGAAGTTCGCGTCGTTGCTGAAATGAGATCTACAGCCTATCAGCAGAAGTTACACAAGTATCATAGCCAGAGAGTCCGAAACAGATCTTTCAATAAAGGTGATTTGGTTCTCCGGCTTGTGCAACAAAGAAAGCACAAACTTTCCCCAGTATGGGAAGGGCCCTTTTTAGTTAGTCGAGTATTGCACAATGGATCGTACTACCTAACTGACATGAGGCCAGTCAAAGAAAGACCTGCTACTAAGAAGAGAAAGAGAGATGGAGGCAGTACAAATCCGGATGAGTTCGACAGACCGTGGAATATTGCTCAGCTACGTCCCTTTAATTCTTAGTTTATCCTTCTTTGTAATCATATATATGTACATGTTCTTTGGTTGCCTCAAGTTTTTCTGAGAAGTTTTTACCATCTTATTTCTAAATGATCATGTTATAGTTGAAAATCCCAGAATGCTTGAAAGTACTTTATGCTCATGTTCGTTCTGGTTCAGATTTCCGATTCTAAAACTACTACCTTCGGGTATAACTCTAAAATTTCTAGTCTTTGCTTTAGTTATTTGTCTGATTGCTGGATGTAGGTATTTTCTGAGTAGTGAATTGTTGGTACTGGAAGCCGGCTTTGTTTCCGAGTTTAAACTGGTTTAGCAAGTGAGCTCCATTGCTCGGCAAAGTTTCCGGCTGAAGGTTTAGCCGGCTCACGAAAGGGACGAGGCGGAAAGCTAGATAAACGATAAGTAGAGACGAAAAATTCAAGTGCTTATGAAAATATTTCAAGCACACAAAAAAAGCCAAAAGTGATGAATAGATCACAAACTTGGCACTAGCAAAATCAATAGTACTTAATATTTACAAACGCATCATGTTCTTTCCGGAATAATACATAATTTTCTGGTCTATGATGCAGGAGGAGATGAAGGAGCTGCCGGCTCGCTGGTTACTCCGCCTTGATATCATTCCGAGATGTCCGGATCTGAGGTAGTTCGTTCATCGTCGGAAACTTCTTCGGCTTCTTCTGAAGGAGGTGGCAGAGTAGCTACACGGGTGAAGAAGGGGATCTCGTAGCTAGTCAGATCAACTACGTGACACCCGTATCCGACGCAGGAGTGCATGATGGCTTGAAGGTCTTGCTCCTGGTCGCCTTCGTCTACCTTGCAGTACCCTCTGGTCACTTGCCATATCTCCATGTTTCCATGGTGGCTCATGACCATGGTGAGAGCGTTCTGTGCAGCAGTCCACGCGCAGGACATGTTCCAGTCCCGAACAAGTTGCGGCATCTCCTTGGCCTTGTCCCGCACCTGAAAATCCGACATGCTTGGCATGTCCGGAATCCTGAGAGACTCGCCAATGTCCTCAAGGGACTGGCGGAAGTCATGAAGAAGATCACCGAATTGGGTAAGCCGGTGGGTGCGAGACTCGGAGGAGGAAGAGTCCGTCAAGTTCAGAGGACCTATACACAAAACAAGTCAAGAAAAATCCGACATTGATAAAATTCGAAGAAAAGATAAGTCAGACAGATGGAACGTACCGAGAATGAAGTCGTCAATCTTGGTCTTCTCCTCCCGGAGACTCTGGAGTTCAGCCCGGAGCGCCTGGGAGATGTCCTTCTCTCTGCCAAGCTCATTCTTGAGGTCCGAGATAATTTTATCTTGAGCAGCAATCTTGCGATCACGCTCTTCAGTGGCCATGGAGGAGGATTCTAGGACTTGAGCTATGCTCCTTTCAGGATCCGCCTTGAGCTTATCCAGCTCTTGGCGAAGTCCCTTGTTCTCCACCACCAGGGTCTTGAGGTTCTCGGCCTCTTCAATCATAGCGATGGATTGTTTCACCAGCGCTGTAAGTTAAAAAAGAACAACAGTTCAGGAAAAATTCGACATTGAAAAAGCAAAAGACAAGGTTTGAATCTCGGAATGTTTACCTTCGGCTTCTTCCTTAGCTACTTTGAGTTCAGCATTTTTAAGCCAGAGAGCCTTGATCTCTCTCCACTTATTGCAGACATTGGTCAATAATTCCTGGTTATAGGAACATACTTTTTGTAAGTCAGAATACCCAAAGTCAAAAAGCTACTTAAGACTCGGGCTAATATTTTTTGCTAAATATCAGCACGAGCCTTGGGGGCTACACTAGTTCGTCCTTTGGCATCCTAATGAAAGCATGAACCCGGATTATATATCCTACTTCATGCTTGGGGGCTAGAGGATATGATATAACATAATGTAAAAACAAGAGTTGGAATTCCGACTTACATATTGCTTGCGGGTGAGTTTATCTAAACCCGCGTTCACTTCAACTGCCACCTTCTCGGCAAGAGTAAGAGGGATCACTGGGGCTATTGGAAGCTCGCCAGCCCTAATCCTCTCGTCGCGAAGGCGGACTTGAGCAAGAAGGTCGGAAAACTTGACGTCCTCTGCTTCTTGCGCTTCCTCTTTGGGGGATAAATGGCTTTTGTCCAGGACTTGCCTGGCTAGCCGCTGGATTTCCTCTGCAGATTTCTGGGACAGGCCAAACTTGGCAAGTCTCGGATTGCTGATGAGGTTGTCAGCGAAGACTTCAGCCGAGGGATCATTACCCGAAGAGGGTTCACTCTTATCTTGATCTGACGCACCCGCAGTGATGTCAGTTTGCGACCCAAGGATCACAGGCTCTGTTGGAGGAGCTGGATCTTCTGCAACCACCGGAGAAGGAATGATCGCCGGAGTTGCAGAAGGTTGAGGGGCAGGAGTTGGAGGAGCCACGGCAGGGGAAGCTATGGTGAGCTTCGTCTGTCGCAGGGGCTTCGAAGGAATCCCTTTCCCTTACCCTTGATGAGAGGCTTTGCTCTGAGAATGTAGTAAAGTCGGAAACATTACATCTCAGAAAGAAATTCGAGAAAGGTACAAAGGCGGAAATTATGAATGAAATTTACCTCTTCACAACAGGCACTTCCTTTGTGCCAACAACCACTGTCGGAGCTTTGCGCTTCTTGAGCGCAAGGTCCGGCAATGGGACCACTTCTGTTTCCTGAGAAAACTCAGGAGGATATCCTTCGAGCGGAGCAAGCTCCAACTCGGGGAGGTCAGCAAGCTGAAAACAAGAAAGCTTATCACTATTGCAGTATAACTTGAAGATTGAAACACATAAAAGGTGTATTGATGGAGGCTTACCGGCACCACGGGGTTTTCCACCGTGTACATATCTAGAGAAATCTCTGGAATTCTCCTCTCGATCCGCTCCTTGATCAGCCACTTGATCTGGCTAATGTAGCCTTGAGTGGTGTAGGATTTGGGGCTGATGCGGAGGGAGTCTTTTTTGGATGACGTGATGGAGTGCATCAGTCTATCCCCGTGGTACTGAAGTGGCTGGATCCGACGTGAGACCCAGCACTGGACCAAGTCGGATCCCTTCAGACCCTTATGCTTGATCAAATATTCGATCCGCCTCTTAGCGAGGATCAGATCATCGGTGAGAGCCAGAGCAGCCTCGTCCCAGGAAGGCTGGGCCGTGGCGGCTCTGTCGACAAAAGCCGGCAAAGCAGTAGCTTTGCCAGGAGCCGGAATATCCCTATGGTAGAAAAAGGTGGCTGGCCATTGTTTGACCGAGTCACTGGCAGAAATTTTGGGATATACCCGGTCACGTCTAAGTGAGAAGCTAATAGTGCCGGTGATGTAAGGAACACCGGTAGTGATGGAATTTCTCCGGACATGAAAGTAGTACCGGAAGAGAAGCAAACTCGACCTAATGCCGAGAAAGCCCTCGCAAAGCGATGCATATGCACTCATCTCTAAGAGAGAGTTGGGAGGAAGATTGTGGAGTTGAACTCCGTAATGATCTATCACCTCGGAGAAGAACTCCGAGGGAGGAAAAGACAGACCTCGGTCGAGATGGGTGCCGAAGTGGACCCGCTCGCCGTCGCGCGGGTTGGGGACGGTTTCGCCGGAGCCACTCCGCCAGTCGCCGGCGGCGAGAAGCCCCTCCTTCTCCACGTTCTTGAGGCCATCCTCGTTGAGGGTGCAGGGGATCCAGATTCCCCGGAAGCTTTCTTTCTCCGTTGCTGTTTCCGCCGTCGCCGCCAACGCTGCTGCCGCCAAACTAGAGGAAGAATATGATGAAGCCATTTCTCCGGTGAGAAGATGACCTGAAAGGGGCGGCGCTGGGAGTTTTGTGGAGGAAGGACGAGGAGGCTCTGTGCGCGCAGGAGGATTGGGAGAAAAGGAAATGGCAAGGGACTGGTGGAAAGGAGAAGGAGAAATCCAAACCCCTTATATCCACCTAACTACGCCAAGGTTCGTGCAAATGCTACAGTGTAACCGCCACACATCATGGAAAGAGCTGGGAAGGACCCACGCGATGATTGCGTCTCCTCGATCTCCACACATGCATTGAAATGGCGCCTCGGTTGGGCCCGCCAATGGTCGTGCTGACGGCACGCCAGTCAGATGACGTGACTTGACCATGCTTGTGTCAGGTGGCGTTAGAAACCAAGTTCCGTCTTAGTTTAAAATCGAGCTGGAAAATCCGAGTAACTTGTTGATAGGTCCGACTTACTTTTAAGACCCGGATCGTATTTTTTGTTGTGAAGTTTCAGGAACCCTTCAAGATTCTGCAAGCCGAAGATCAAGCTAGACGATGATAAAATCCGACTTTGGATCTTGGAGGCCTCCGGGGGCTTCTGTTGGGGATATACTTTTCAGGTATCCTCACAGTTCCTCACTGACCAGGGTGGCCCACTTCGGGTTAGAGCTTTGCTTCACGGGCGGCCCAGTCAGGAGAGCAGACGGAGTCCAATCCGGTTACGGGAAGGCCTAGAAGACTTACCGACTTAGGCCCATAATGTTACTTGTAGTTCAAGATGTACTTTGTAACCAACTCTTAGTCGTAGCCGGATTGATCTCTCCTATAAACCCTAGGCCGGATATCTATATAAGCCAGCCTAGGGAGAGCCTTTAGGGTAACACAATAGTCTACAATCTCAACTCGCACAGGCAAAACCCTTGTAACCCATATTCTGGCTCTGCCGTATTACTGGATTGCTAGCAGGAGTAGGATTCGTCCAAAGCCGGTGGATTCGAACCTGGGTAAACTTGTGTGCTCACCCTCTCGGAATACCGTAAGTCTCACACCCCTCTCTTCCGCACGCCTCGAGGACCCCCTCATGGCATACTTGTTCTCAATCCGACGACATTACTTTTTTGCCTCTAATAAACTTGAACCATTGGGTCCTTCTTTGTTGCGTATATGCTTGCGCTTTATAAGTTGAAATTAGCAGAACCATGTACCATGGGGAACGCTTTCAACATTGCACTTGTACTTTGTACCCCGTTGATATTATGTTCTTTTGCTTACGGATCCCGACGGTGTGAAATAAAAGTGGAACTTGTAAGATCATGGAGTTTGTATGTGTGTTAGAGAAACGCCTGGGCCGCTAGCCTAAGCCATGCCTAATCATGGTGGAAACTTGCAGCATCACCATAATGAGCACTCTATGAAGCATCCTCAATAAAAACCTATGCAAATAGCAAATAAAAAGATCGCTGAGATGCTCATTGTCTGCTTGCCTTGTCATTTTGATTATGGGAAAGCTCCCGTATCATGTGCAAGGGGTATCCCGTTGGCGGTTCTTAATGATACACATATACTTACAATGACAAGAGCTTACTCGTGACTACAGTTGAGTAGCATGAGGATCGGTCTTCGTAAGTAAGGGGCATGAGATTTCGGTTTATAACTTGTCAAGCATATCCTCTTAGTTGTGTCACTTTAACCTTAATCACCTTCAAGATGCTTATGATAGGGGCAATGAGAGTTGAAAACTACAAGTACCATAATTTTTGGAAGCTATTTATGAGACTTGAATCCCTACTTCCTTTTACAAAAGGCCTTTCTTCCACCATTATATTGAGTCTCCACCTTCTATCTTTATGCACCTACGTTGAGAGCATAGTGGCCATTCTTAGTTCTATGTGCATTGTCTCAAGACTAGTTGATTGATGCATAACTTGTTATTGCTTGTTTGAAACTATTGTATCTAGTCACTCTTATGAACTTTGAAGGTGTCCTATGCATTTATATTTGCTACTCTATTGAGGGACAAGCTGAATACTTTTATGCTATGTTTTCATTATGTGAAGCAAAAACAAACGTCTTGCAAAGCATTGTTATTCATGAATCTTTTGTTTGTGCCTTTTCATGTTGCATCATAGTTTCTTTGCCTATTGCTAGAACTTTGTCTTTCATGTTATGATTGAAGTACTATGATCCCAGCTTTGAATGTTTTGCAAATACTTTGATGAAGTCTTTGATGGTGCATGTCACCTCAAAAATTATTTCTTTTTATCACTTACCTACTCGAGGATGAGCAGGAGTTAAGCTTGGGGATGCTGATACATTGCAAATGTATCTATAATTTTTGATGTTCCATGCTTGGTTTTATCCACTTTCTTGTGTTTTGTTCCAACTTTGGAGTACTTTTCATATGATTTCTTGGACTAACCTATTAACAAGAGCCACAGTGCCAGCTGCCCGTTTTCTGCTGTTTTTGGTTCCAGGAAAGTCAGAAAATGAATATTCTCGGAATTGGACGGGACAAAAGCCAAAGTGCCTATTTTTCCGGAAGGGATCAAGTGCCAGAATACGAGACGGAGAAGGGCCAGGGGCCGGCCACACCACCTGGCCGCGCGGCCAGGCTGGGCCCGCGCCAGGGGGTGGTGTGGTGGCTCCCGGCACCCCCTCGGCCTCTCCTTCCGCCTATAAGTTGCCCTCGGGACGAAAACCCTAAGTACCCGATCAAAAATCCACGAAAGAGTCTGTAGCTGCCGTCATCTCCATCCCTAGACCGGGAGGGATCTGAAGCTCTTCCCGGCACCCTGCCGGAGAGGGGAATTCACCATGGAGGCTTTCTTCATCACCACGCAAGCCTCTAGTGTGATGCGTGAGTAGTTCATCCTTGGACTACGGATCCATGTAGTAGCTAGATGGCTGGTTTCTCCTCCTTTGTGCTTTCATGTTTAGATCTTGTGAGCTCCGTTCATGATCAAGATCATCTATTTGTAATCCATACATGTTGTGTTTGCGGGGATCCGATGGATATTGAGATGCTATTTCAGATTGATTATTGATTCTATCATGTCTTTGTTATTTGAGATCTTGCATGCTTTCCGTTGTTAGTAGCTATGTTGGCCAAGTAGATGCTAGCAACTCCAAGAGTTAGTATTTATGCTCGATAGTGGGTTCATGCCTCTGGTAATCTGGGAAAGTGACAGAAATCTCTAAGGTACTAGATGTGCTGTTGCTACTAGGGAGAAAACAACAATCCTTTGTTCATAGAACAATCGTATTGTTTACTTTACACGCAGTTCATAAAGCAATAATCTGTTGCTTGCAACTTAATACTGGAGGGGGTTCAGATGATAACCTGAAGGTGGATTATTAGTCATAGATGTAGTTGGATGGCGGTCTATGTATTATGTTGTAATGCCCAATCAAGTCTCAGAGGATTCAAGATGATTAGTATATGCATGTATTACTTTCTCGGTGTTTGTCAATTGCCCCGCTGTAATTTGTTCACCCAACATGTTATTTATCTAAGGAGAGCCACCTCTAGTGAACTATTGATCCCGATCCTTTTTCTTTACATACAATCTACAATCTTTTACTGCTTTGTGTTTACTTTCTGCAAACTTTTACTTCTTTCCATTTGATACGTTTAATCCTTTGTTTTCTGCAAAACACGGTGAGATTGACAACCTCATCGCATGTTGGGGACAAAGTTCTGTGGTTGTGTTGTGCAGGTCTCCACGTTGCTACTAGGACTGGTAGTGCGCCCTGCCAAAGCTCAGTTAGTAACACCTTTGGGGTGTTTCCTTGCTCCTACTGGTTCGATTAAACCTTGGTTTCATAACTGAGGGAAAACTTACTGTTGTGCTCATCGTACCTTCCTATTAGGGTTCCCAACGAGCTCTACGTCGAAAGCCGAGCGCATCACTCACCAAAATTGGTACATATCAGGGAAAAATTGCAATAGTAGCAATAAGTTTTCACCCTAGCCCCAATTATGATACTGAAATGTAATTTACTCTGGGATAAAGGTTGTTAAGAAAACAAGAACTCACTCATTCATCGATGAAAGCAGTAGGTACTCTTGTTGCTACAGTGAACATTTCTCTTAAAATATGAAGTATTGTTTTGCATTTGGTATGTGGTTACCAAAATTGAAACTTAAACACAAAAATGTAACTTGTGTAAAAATAACAAAGTGACCAAGGGATAGTGCAAAGACTCATATTTTCACCGTGCGAGTTCCATTTTCTTTTTTGTGCAGTCCATGGTATTTTCTCTTGAAATTTACACAAGTAACATTATATGTCCATGATTTATCTTAATTTTTTCTAGAACATCTAAATACGATTTTGAGGCCGTTCCTTCATGGGTTCACGAGTACCCAAGACCAGCTGATTATTTTGCGACCAAAGCCACATCAGCTAAACAATACTCCACGAGAGTTACATGAGAGTGGATTTTCTGATCCTCATGTTTGAATAGGACAAGGGGAAGGGTGGAAATAGAATATGTGCATTTGCATTACATGCATCTAAAATTGATGGTTTTTTTCTCTTATAAACCTAAAGGACTAAATTGTTGAAGTCTAGTTAGTGTTGAGTTAGAACTAGGTTAACATTGAGCATTGACCTAAATTTGAACATGAAGTAAGGAGTTAATAAGGGAGTCCTAAGAATCAAACACAAAATTCATCAACACACATCACAATATAGTTCAAAAAGGAACTAGAATACAACACATAAATTTGAATTACAAACTGAAGTTTGAATTAATCAAACTTGAGTTCAAATGCATGTATACATCACAAAAGGAATTGAACACATAAAAATAAGCATAAGATGACAATTATAAAAATTGAATCTTTATTCATTATAAAATGGATATAACATTTGTACAGGGAAGGAATTACATGAATTGGAACTTATTACAAACTACCAAAGTGAAAATCCTATCTAAACATATCTACTAGTATTATTATCTTCATCTTGTCAACACTTGTCCTTGCTTCAAACCTGGAAAACCAACAAAGACAAGCATAAACTTTGTTTCTGATTAAAATGTTGGATTCACGAAAGGTGAATTAGAATCCAATTCAAAAGTCCAGGAACTAGTACTGATCCTTTGAAGCCTAAGGTTTTTAGGAAAATGAGAATAACATCATGAACAACAAGATGATCAATGCATCAGTATGGAAAATAGGACAAAAATGTGCATTAAATCATGGTCAAAATAGCACAAGTAGACTACCAGAAGTGCAGTAACAGTAGGAAACTAGGCAATAGAACTGAAAGCATGGACTTTAGTTATAGAAAAAATTGACCTAACTATTGAAAACCAACATAGCTTTAGAGTTAAATATTTGGAAATAGAATGGTAGAACAGGGGATAGTTTATGATCTAGAGGATCATCACAAGTGCAAAGTACCAGTAGAACATGCATGATCAACATGTTCCTATTGCTGGGAAGCAAGCACAACACATGTTCATGCTCAATCAACTGTGCATACTCACTTAAGAGGCACCCCACAACATGATCAAGAATGAATAATACCTATTCACAACCCATTAACACTAGTAACAAATTAAACCATGCTTTTCCTCCAACCACAATCACCACTAAGGAGAAACTCTGTTGAGTTTAATCCCAGTAGACATTGCAGCTAGAGGATGTAACATCCCAGGATTGGCACCTAGAAATAGTGAGGCCACATGTGTGTGCATTGCATTCATGCATAAGAAAATCTAGGGAATTTTCGCGCAAAACTAAAAGACCTATAGAGGGATCGAGATCTCTCTTGTTCTGATGGAAACGTCAACACAATTGCTATGGATTTCGACATGACCTATATTGTATTTTTGTGTCTTAGGAAACAATTCAATTCGTATTTGAAATTGAGAGTTGAAATTCAAATTTGAATATTTTGAAATTTAGAATATTCCAATATTAACTAAGAATATATATAAACAATAAAGTAAATTGAATAACAATAATATTTAATCATACAATAAATGAAAATTTAAAATGAAATACCATAGAGAGTAAAGAATACTAATGTTTTTACATACAAACAAGCATTGGATTCTTATTAATAAATATTATACAATAGTTACAAATTCTAGAATACAAAATAAGAAATTACACTTTATTTTATTATAGACAAAATATTCATTACAATTACAAGTACAAATAAATTAAAAATAGAACTTGAAATTAATACAAAGGACACTCAACTTTATTAAGTTAGATTTAAACCTTCACAAGTTTCAATTAATAAATAGAAAAACAAACTTTATTACATTATTAAAAGAATACAATATTCTTTACAGTGTTTAAGAATACAAGAAAGTTACAAAAGGGTAAAAAGAAAATCTAAACTACTCCTTGTATACTTTCTTGATTCTTCTTTTCTTTGATTCCTGCAGACATAAAACAAAACAATATAGAAAAAGAAAATAGGAAGAAGGGTTATGGTGAGTGTTTTACTCCTAGGTTGGCAAGGAAATGTCTTACTGAATCATCACTGAGTATATTAAATAAAGGGGTCAAGTGTAATCTGTTTTTATCAGGATTTCTTTTCCTCAGTCCAACATCATGGGCTTAAAAGGGCAAGTTTCACCAACTCAGTAAAAATAGAAAGATAACCAGTCAGTAATTCCAGCCAAGCTAAACCATAGAAAAAGATCTCAGTTATTAAAACATGAGCTAGTAGAGCACACGGGTAAGCAGCATAGTCATTGCATGTTGCCGTGAGTTGTCAACACAGTAGCAACCCCAGGAAGTAGATAATAAGGAATCAATTCATGTACACAAGGGGAGTAAACCAGCCGTAGCAGCAAAGCTACCATTCCATCTCCACACTCCAGAGCATATAGTTTAGCACCAAAATATCCACAGTGCACCACACCCACATCTCTAGCACTCTGGATGCTTAGGGAAACCATCCATGGGCATTAGGAGAAGGCTTACAAGGAGAAGGTCTCAGCTCAAGGAGAAGTTCAAGTAGCTAGTCAAGGGAAAGCCAAGGATACTAGGAGGAGGAGGTTCATGTGCTAGAAGAAGCAGCTAGGGATGGAATAAAATAGTAGGAGCAGACTAAAGGATTAAGGAGTAGCCACAAGATACACCACATTCTCATCTATATCAACATCAAGCCCACTTGTTTACTCTGCTGAATTAGGTATCAAATAAAGAATGATTCTCTAGTATTTATTCATAAAGCATGAGCACCAACAATATAGAGTATGTTAAGCAAAGATCTACCCTGTGCACACTAATATGAGGCACCACAGGTATTAATCCAGCCTAGCAGAAATATATGGGCACCGATGCCATTAAAAGAATAAGTAATCATCAGGTAATTATCTCACTCCACAAAACCAACCATAGCATCTATTCTTCACAAGATATCTAGGAGGTGGTTTGGGAAAGATAAACTCTCAGATCCACATAGAATGCTATATGAGTTTTATCCTAGAGTTATTTGTTTGTTGAGCCTCAGGTCATGCATCATTGGCAGCCACACATGAGTTTTCTTTTTTGCTAATCAAGCAGTCAAAGCTAACAATATATTGTTCACCACTGTGCACACTCATAATGGAGGCACCATAGTGAAGAACACAACAGTAAAAGATTTTAATTACAGAAGCAACATCAGTGTAGAATTCCCATACTACAATATCATTTGTAAGCCACCATAATCAGGCCAAAATCATTTTCCTAGCTAAATCAAACTAGGAATCATTTTAAGAAATACAAGTATAACCATTATGGGACTATGATCATTACTGAACCATAGGTTCAGACTCACCATGTATCTCACACATGAAACCAAATCCATCATCTGCAAATCATCATGGTGTATTAAATCATCTTCCTAGAGAAATCACCTAGGAATCATATTTTTTAGTGTCAAACTGTTTAATCGGGTTTCTATGAACATAATAGCCAGAGCTATTATCTCAAAATAAAGCATCAACTACAAGTTCATTTACTGTTATTTGTCCTGTAGTACAGGAAGCACATTCATAAGCTAGACACTTTCAAATCCAGTAGAAAGCATCACTTTTAGTAAGTCACCAAAATTGAACAAGACACCATACCTGCCTTGGATGAACAAGTCACCCAAATTGAAGCATTATTTCATAGGTAAAGCATAGATCAAATTAACTGCAGTAATTATCTAGCAACAATATACCAATCTAACGACAGTCACCACATAGTAGATGATCACCATCTTAATAAAAATTAACCAAGCTATAATTCAAGTCATGAGTAAATCTACACAAGATTTTATAAGAGATACATAGGACATTAACTAGAACCTATCTAGTAAGCTCAAATATAACATTTCCACGATATCAATTTCAGCAGAACAACTATTGACAATATGAGAATAATGTGATATTAATCCCAGCTAAACCAACAACCAAGAGTGACAGGGGGTTTTCCGAGAAGATAGTCAATCTAGGATAGTATCTAGGTCCCACTAAAATTAATCACCGCAATAATCATGATCAAAGTCTAGTACAACACTTGAATTGAAGCATGAATTACTCTCTAGAACACCATCAAGTGGTGTTGTGAGAATAGATAATTGCAATAGGTGAAGTAGGAGCAAAATAAGAGAGAGGTGATCACTTAACCGTGGTAATCACTCTAGAAGTGGTGAAGAGGAGGCAGAGGGGTCGACAATGGCAACTACGACACGGTGGCACAGGGAGCGCGATGGCACTCGACCTGCGCCAAGGCGCAACCTGCAGCTCACCGGTGTCAAGGAGGGAGCTCTTGAGCTCCAAGTAGCCACGAGCATGTCAGCTGTAGCACCACCACACCAACCCAGCCCATGTCCTTGCCACCGGAGGAATTCACCAGACCACCAACAAGCGGCACGATCGATATGACCGGAACCCTTGCACCAGTGAGATCTAGATACAGCCAGATGCAAGAACTATTTCCAAATCGAGTTCGAGGGCTAGGTCGGTCAAGCGGAGGAGGAGCTCCGGCGACCGACGGCGGCGACCACAATGGTCTGTCTTGCCAGAATCGTGCTTGAGGTGGTGGCGCCTGGCAGCGTCGCGAGAGAGGAATAAGGGGTCTGAGTCGTGCGTGCGTGTGTGCGTGTGTGCGTGAGAGAGGAGAGAGTGAGAGAGGGTGGGCCGAGGTCAGAGTTGACCCCGATCCTATTGGGCCGTATGGTTGGGCCCTATGGGCCGAATTTACTGGTGGACTGGGTTGGCGCATAGGCCAGGCCTACTTCCAAAAACTAAATTAATAGAAATAAATTCAATAACCATATTACCCTAGGATTATTTTAGCCCTATACAAATATAGAAAAATCCTAAAAATACATATAACATATCAAAATGATCAAAAAAATAATCTCTACTAAGGAAAAATATAACATTACTTATTTAAGTTAAATAAAATACAACTAAATATTAAAGACACTAAAACCCTAAGTGTAACATAACAAAATTAGGAAAAGTCCTAAAAATCAATAAAAATCATTTTTGTATATAAAAATAGATCTACTATTTTATAAAAAATACTAGTTATAAAATTCCAAGTAATTTTAATATTTATAACAAATAAATGTTATAATTAGCTTTAAAATTCTTTTCCTTTTATTCAAAAATAAGAGAGAGATATTTTCCCTGGTCATTTATAAATAAAATAAATCCATATTAACTTAACTTGAATACTTAGGATTTATTGAAACTTAGAATGTAATTCTTTAAGGTTAAAACATATAGGATTGTATAAATCTATTTCTTAAAACTAAAGAATTAACTCTTAAGTTTGAATAAATATTTCAAACCCTAACAAAATGAAATCATCCAATTATACTTCCACTAATGAGTTATATAATATTTTTAAGAATACAATAACAAATCAAATGTCAAACTCATCATTCACTTAAACATAAAGAGAATGATCCCACATTCATAATTATACCTATCATAACCCTAAAACTTGGTAATAATTAAAACATATTACACCTTAAGTTCATTTATGTTTTAAAGTTAACTCCAATCTCAAAGCTTATAAGCATCATGTTTAATGACTATTTATATTTTATATAGTCGACTTTGGCCTGTTTCAGTTAAGACATGAGGCATCTCAAGTCCAAACTATTCGAGAAAACGCAAACGACATTGATCATATTCTATTAACCATAAAGATTTTTTAAACCTTATTAAAGAAACCTTTTCTTCAAAAGTTATTCATTTTTCCACTTCAAATAAAAACTCTACAATAAGTCCTTCATCTTTTAACAACCTAACACATTAACTTCCATCATAATTAACATATGACAATTCACCTCAATCTTAGAGTGTTATTATACTTCACTTGTATACTTATATTAAGAGCATCACCTAAGTTTAACTCATCCACATTGTTGGGGAATTATCTCGGAATTTTACAAAACGTATTACATTACTTATGCATCTCAGCATATTGCTTGTTTGAACATTAGTCCTTACCGGACCAATGATGATGTTTTTAGATG
The DNA here is from genome assembly GCA_910589775.1 of Avena eriantha. NCBI lineage: Eukaryota > Viridiplantae > Streptophyta > Magnoliopsida > Poales > Poaceae > Avena > Avena eriantha. Next base: position 297,826,217 of record OU342742.1, read on the forward strand.
TTGGATCTTCTATTATCTCGAAACCCATGAGTGCATAATCTTGCAATCATAAAAGGAAAGTTCACACTTGCTCATGTCCTTTGATTATTTTTTATCAAGTATTTGCAAATCAAATGTTGTCATCACCCGCATTTCAAAAAGGTCAGAAAATACTATTTTCGATAATGATGTCAACTATTGATTACTGATCCAAGGTGATCATCTAATCTATTAAGCCTGGCAATTGGAATATCATTGCACAGGAATATATCATCTAGGACTTAAGAACCAATGTCGCTAGTTATCCTTGCGCGTTAACCATGAGATCTATATGGGCTCTAGGAAAGTCAACTAGATCTTCTTCCTTTCATATGTAAGTGGATGACCATATCGTGATGCTGGAATTCCTTGCGGGGACTCAGTACATGGGTGGGACCCCTCAGTGCCTCGCGATCTTGGTATCTAGATTATTTGTGAGGGACTATCGAAGGTAGGACTGCCACTTTGTTGGGGGCTACGAGAGACATGATCTGCTCACTAGAGTCCTCAAGGGGTTACTAGGGTTATATCTACCTATATGGGGGTTAACATAGGTATTTATGCTTGGGGAGTCGTGCTAGCATATGGGGTCACGGAGAAGGGTAGTGATCGGCTGGGATTCTTATACTGGGCCCCACAACTAAGGAAGTGTGGACAAGGCTCGTGACTTGGTTGTGCAACATGGATAAGGATCTCTTATGGGTAAAGCAACATACCTCTCTAGAGTGTATAAAAGTGTGACATGTTACTCTCTGTTCCTGGAAGAAGCTGCGAACACTGCAGGAAAGAAACTTCACGAAGTTCTAATCAACCTGTGGAGGCTGACGGACATAGCTTTTCAGAATAAAAGCAACCTTTGAAGAAATGTTTACGAAAACCTGCATAGCCTATGACATGTGGTCTGTGGTGGTAGATAGTGCATCATACACTCCTTTTTAGGGAACTTGCTGAGTACGCTCGTACTCAACCGTACCTTCTTAACCCTTGCTAGATTCTAAAGCCGATAAAGACGACGTCAACATCAACTGATGCTCAAAGAAATCATCATCAAAAGCTCAAGATCTTCAATGAAGTCAATGGAGACAACATATATATCAACGGAAGTGAAGACGAAGTTGTTGATTAGATAAGAATATAATATCTAGCCATAGAACCTACTTTTGTAAAACAATACAATAGCGGCAATTGCAAACTAGATAGTTTAGATACTAGTCTTTTAGTATGTTAGTTCTGAGTTGTTATTTCTGGTTCTTCTTTGTAAGGAGTTTTCTTTCTCTCTCTATAACCTAGAGTGTTCTATGGATCTTTTGTAAAAAGTTGAGTTGTAACCTATAGTCATGTCTTGGACCTGCTATATTTCTGTTGTACCACTCTGAGGGATGTAATACTAGTGGAACGGTGTTTCATTGGTGTTATGTCAACGACTATAGTGTACTACATCATGCAGTGGTATGTTGGGTCACCGTAGTGGAAAAGTTAAACAATAAGATATTGCATCAATAATATATCAACTAAAATTTTAATACAATGATAACACAATCTGGTCTCTTGGTCCTCCAAACGCCAGCAAACTGTCTTACGGACGAGTGCGGAGGCAGAATATCGCGGAGTAGCAAATGCCCGTTGCTAAGGCATGTTGGTTACGCCAACTCCTAGCTGAGCTCCATCATCCTCTACAACGAGGTACTGTGGTATACTACGAAAACATCTTTGCCGTCTACCTCTCGACAAACCCAGTTCAACATTAACATACCAAGAATGTAGAGATTGACCTCTATTTTGTTCGTGAGCGTGTTGCTTTTGGAGATGTTCGCATTCTCCATGTACTGATGTCTTCCCAGTATGTTGACATCTTCACCAAATGGTTGTTGTCGACTGTATTTATAAAGTTTTGCTCCAGCCTGAACACCCGCCCTGCTCCCGCTCCGACTAGGGGGAGGGGGTGGGGGTGTTATACGTATACGAGAAAGGTACACCCAACAATTAAGGAGGATCCGTAATAGACTAGTTTTGATATTTCTTAACTTGTAATCTATTTAGCTTGGCATCCAAGCCTCCTTGTATTATATAATCTCACTGTGGGATCCTATCAATCTAAGTGCAACAATTGTATTTGCCTTCATAAACAAAGCATGTGCCTCTCAGGCTAGATGTCCCTAGGGTTGGAAGAATTTTGGCTCACATATAATGTGTTGCTACGGTTTGACTACAACATCTGACTGAAACCCTCACTTTTTCTTTAATATTACAAAAGAATTGTATGCAAAGGTATTTGGAAAACCCCATTTATTTGACCCAACGAGATCTTTTGGTGTAATGAATTCATGTTATGTTTTTATTTTTATGCTCGTAGTAGAAAATAGTTCGAAAGCACATGAGAAAAGCTACGATGAGGCGAAAGAAGGACCGGCGATGACCTGGAGGCTTTGGTTCTACGACCGCATCACCACCATCCTCGAGATCTCATCAAAAGGCAAAGTCATTGGAGGCCTACACAAAATGGGCAGCGATAGCATCAAGGTTGATCATCCGCGCCCTCCTCCTCAAAGGTGATAGTTTGAGTAAAGATTTAGTTCTTCTTGAAGTTGAATGCCATATTTTTAGTGCTAGTTACAAATTTAATTAATTATTTTCACTAAACTATTATTTTTTTGAATCATGAATTCCTCTTTTGTCCCTTTGTAGTTTCAGAAACCAGCTGGATCAAGGAAAAACCGGTACTCTACTAGTACTTGAAAAAGAGAAACTGTTCCGTTGTCGACTAATACGTTAAACGCTTTGTCCGCATGTTCACTCAGCGCCCATATGGGCCTCTGCGTGCGCCCAAGGTAGTCAGGCCCAACTAATCCCAGAAAGCATCTTGGCATCTCCGTTTATCACGTGAGTTTCAATCGAGGATCAATCAACGCTCAGTTTTCCAAGTTAAAAAAACCATGCTCAGTTATCGCTCCTGCCAAAATCAATCACCCCTGTACGGTAAGCTAGTGCCATCATCAGCCACCATTACCCTCACCAATAATTACTCTCACCATTGCCCATCATATCGCCATTGCCCGCCTGCCCTACTGCATATCCTCCCACCAAGCTCGAGTTGACCCAGTCTTCAAGCTACCTACATGGCGACTCGATATATTCTTGGTCACCCCCACTCAAAGAGGGTGATGGCACCATCACCAGTCCCGGCTCTCGCCGTCTTGCGGGATGATCCTCCAATCACCAAGTAATGGTGATATCTCACCTGCATCACATTAGCCAGACCATGGATAATCATTGTTCTCATGATTCTCTTTCTTAAAGCAGTGAGGTTAGATTCCACAATGTTGAGAACTTGCACATGTACAACAGATCATGGGAGACAACGACAAAAGTTATTTTTGGACGAATCAGATTTACTAGAAATTGAGATGTTATCAACAAGGCATCCTCGCTGGTCTGTCTGTGATGAAATTCGTTCCTAGGTACCTGACGTGGGCATATCCTATAGGTACTCGTGATCAGCATATACGGTCCAGCTCAGAAGAAGCCCACGACGTTACTAAGGCCCAGTCGAGATTCGGGTGACCTGGGAAACTTCGACTCCTTGCAGAACACGGCAAAATACAATATAGAAGTTTAATGGAGAAACCATAATATGTAACTGACTCGGTCTGCTATCCCGAGACCTAGCCTTCTTATATAAAGGCTAGGAGGAGGCAGCGAGGAGGATATCCGCAACCCTAGTTACCACACCATCGTCAGATTGCATCTGCGCACCCCTGTAACTTTCGACTCCTCGATATTTCCAAGAACAGGCAAGCAGGAGTAGGGTCCTCTTCAAGGCCTGAACATGGGTAAACCTCGTGTCACATGTGCGCTTGTTTGCTAGCCGATCGATATCTCCAGTGCTCCCCACTTCCTTGAACCTAAGTCCATCTTTAATGGGCATTGATGAGTTAACCCCTCGTCACTACCCCTTACCACATTATCACCAGTACCAGTTGTTAAATAGTCAATCTACTGTCAAAATCTATGCAATTCAGTACATGATGGGATGAAATTTATCACAATGTAGTACATAACAGTGCAATATTCTTTCTCACCTTAAATTACTATGTATTTTTTATCTACTGCCCAGATCTATGCAATTCAGTACATGATGGGATGAAATTTATCACAATGTAGTACATGACATTGCAGTATTCTTTCACACGTATAAATTACTATACATTTTTCATCTACTACCCAGATCTATGCAACTCAATACATGATGGGAATCTGGTGCAATGGGGCACACCTTTAATGCACAATCAACCGTGCCCATTAACAATTCTTCGTAGTTATATTTTATTTGACACTCAACTAGATAAATAATCTTGGCTATTTTGACAGGGCAACAAGACAGAAACGGTGGCTTACGGGCGGCAAGCTTACCGTTTTAACAATGAACTACGAATCGAAAGGGTATACTTAATCAGGGCTTTGGGGTACCAAACTGTCGAAATGCCACCGCAATTTGGATTGGCCATACCAACCGAATATTTCCTCTGTCATGCACTCTCGGACCCAGATACATATTGCTCCGTCTGATATTTCCATCCCTAGGCTGCAGCCCTGATTCATGGATTTCAGTTATATATACGACAAGAGTGAGAAACAAAATGCTCACAGGTGCCTACAATGTTTCTATTTAACTGGTTCACACTTCCTTCTATTTCATATTGTGTTGTTTCAAACTTTGGTCCTGGTCTAGATGTCATTGGATAGTCCTGGATGTTGGCTCCGTCAGATTTCACAAGTCATTTAACCGCAGCATGCCATGCCAAGATGTAACGCTGATGAACATTAGGTAAGATCAAATAACCAATTATTTTGGGCTACTTATGATTGTCCATTTGCTAAATGAGGTAAGACTTCCCCATCAGCAACAAATCTACAATAATGCTTGCAGACATGAGCTATGTACCGTTATGCATCAGCTTTCCTTCAGATAAAATGTTCACCGAAAAATCCTCCTTCTACTGTAACTGATGGAGGAAGTGCATGGTCAATACAAGTTAAGGCACAGTAAGAACAATTCTCACCATCGGCTTAGTCTCCCATTCGACAGGTTGTATCCAAAACCAAACTTCTAGCATCAGATGTGCTGCTGTGCCGGCACCCTGAAAGAAGCATGCAAAAACGGAGTGAATCACATTTGCAAGAGGGTGACTAGAACATTATCCAAAAAAGGAGAGTCATGCCTCTATGTTGGTTGTCTAAGAAAATCACTTAATGCGCATCCAGGGAATTGTGATGTACTATAGTATGTACAGACTCGTTGAAATTGGCTGAAATCCTATTAAACTGTCTACAATTTTTGCCTCCCTGAAACTGATTCTTTTTAATATTGCTGAAATATAGCACAAAGTGATGTGACATTTTTTATTTTACGAAGCTTTGAAAGAATAATAGGTTATTATTAATTATCTCAATCTTTCTTTGACTATAACGATATTAAAGCAAAAAATAGCCGTGTACCTTGAAGGAAAATAATGGCAGATCTGGTCTACTTAATTTCACATAGTAGCACACCTTCAAGCTTGCATCTCCAAAACAATATACTAGCACAACTGCAGGGATATACCAAGTGCCTGTAATTTCAATAACAGTAATTTGAGCTGAGTCGATCACTTATTTCTTTTTTGTCATACCTCCTCTGATGTCTGATTGACTGGTGCATTGGCATGTATTTGAGAATGCGGTAGATCATGTTCAAATTTATAGTTGTCGTGTTAACTCGGTGTTCACTTCATATAGAGCTTCAGTTGTCATACTTGATGTTTGGTTATCATTCAGCAAGTGGTTATCGTTAAGCGAGACGTATCTGACTATAAAATTTTAGAACTAAAAACTTCATGCCGTGCAAGTTCTCTATCCGTCAGCTTGGTAATATGATGATGGCCCATGTACAGACTGGTAATACCAGCTATGTTGCTTTCCAGTAAATCAATGTTCTAGGATTGAAGGCGCGTATCTAATTGTATCAACTGGACACCATATAATCGTGACAAGTCAGTAAAACAAAGCTTTTGAGGTACGTGAATAACTGAATATCCACCTATATCCAAAGACAACTAGAAAGAAACCTTTATGCCTTGTTCGGTTACGTGGGGTTTCAACGGGATTGGCGTGGATTGAAAAGGATTAAATCCCATCTAAGCCAAAATCCACCCCAATCCACTCCAATCTACTAGGGAGGTGGATTAAACGAACAAGACCTTAATATGTAGTTTAGCATCTCCCTTTCTCAATGATCTTGGGTGGCACTGCACAGCAGTTCCTTCGCTACGAACAACTTCAACTTCTATAGTTAGACAATCATACACAGTGAAAACTGAGCTCCCCAACTCTCTTTAGCCTAGACTTGGCATAAAACAAATAAATATAAGAAATACAGGAAACTCTGAAATTCTTCATAAAAGTAGGCCTCACAAATAGGTGATAGAACAAGAAAGAGATGTTTGCAATGCTTAAATGGGTTTTTCTCAAGCCAATAAAATCGAACTTGAGGTTATCTGAAGAAACATAACAGAGTCATACCACAACATTTTACCACTCCAGGCCAAACATTCTAATCTTCACATATGCATGCAGTGAGGCAGCAGCCTACGGGGTCTTACATTCCAAATCTTTGAAAAGTTGGCACGTGATTAGTATGAAATGTATGTTGAAGGTAATTATAGGTTGATTCTAAGAACATTCTTGGCATTAGGTAAACCACACAGTACCACACATGCTTGTCAACAATGTAGCGAGTGAACAGGTACATCACTATCCATAAGTGATCGGTAAATATGACATTCTAAGAGCATCTCCACTAGCATTCCCAGCAGGCCGTTCCCATGACGTTTTTTCGTCCGGATTTGCAAAAAACGCCCCGGTAGCGTTCCCAGGAGGCATTCCCGTTTTTGTCCGGTGTTCCCAGGCCGATCCCGGGGCGCTGGGAACGCCCTGGAAACGCCGGATGTAACGATTCGCCAATCGTGTCGCCCCACGTGTCCCTGCCCACGCCGTCTCTCTCCCCACGACTCCTCTCTCCCTCCCCACGCCCCATCTCTCTCTCCCCCGCCGCCATCCTCTCTGCTCGCGCACCACTGGCCCCGCTCGATCTGGAGAGTCCCGCCGACGTCCCTGCTCAACCTGGAGAGCCCCGCCGCCGTCCCCGCTCGATCTGGAGAGCCCCGCCGCCGTCCCCGCTCGATCTGGAGAGCCCCGCCGCCAGCACCCTCTCCTTCCCCTAGAGCTCCTCCTTCTCTGCGTGTCCTGCCGCCATGGCTCTGACTCCCAGAGCTCCGCCAGCCACCCTCGTCTCTTGCGCTCTCCGTCGCGGGTGCTCGCCGGGACCCACTCGAGCTCTCCCTCCTGCGCGCGCCTCCGACCTTCCCCGTCTGCCTCCACTCCGGCCAGCATCGTCTCCGCCGCCGCTGGTTCGTGCGGGGCAGCGACGAGTAGGTGCATGACGGCGGCGCAGTGGGACGGCCTGGGAACCCGGCTGGGAAATGGTGATTCCCAGGCCAAAAAATTAGTTCCATCCGGAGCTATTTAGCTTCATCCGAAGCTAAATTTTTGTCTGGGAATCAAAAACGAGTGGAGATGCTCTAAACATCCTACAGGAAGTTGCTTAAGGTTTTGTTGTGCCACTCTTTAGGATTTATGTAAGATTGTGAGCAAAACCGAGACAGAAGGATAATACTACGTCTGCTAATAATTAATACTATGAGAGATCACCTCCAAGCCAATCAACATGGCGAGCAAATCGCGAGCTATGCAAGCATCTACGGCGGTGAAAATTGGTGGAGCCCATCGACGTATTGATTTGGTCTCGGGTAAGCTCGATTAATCATCCATGATTACCATTAATTAGGCTTCCGACAGTGCACAGTCAAGTTGGGAGAGAAGACACATACTGACCTGGCAGTAGCACTTGAGGGTGACGACGCCTCTTCGTTCGTGCAGCTCGGGAAGGGGAAGAGAAGAGGTATCCGATGAAGCCGTCATGTGGAGGGGAATCGGGAAGGAGAATCGGTGGAGGGGAAAGGTGCGGTGATGATGCCGTGGTGGGGAGAGCAGGTGGCTAGGAAATCAAGGCGGGGAGAACCGATGTGGGAGAATTGGATGGGGCGGCTGTGTGGTGCCGGCCGCAGGGGCTTCGCATCAAACTCCATGGAGCGAGTGGCAAGGAAGAGGAGGAGAGGGGGTCCGTTGTAGAATGCGGAGGGGGTGTGTCGCTCTAGACCGAGTGTCGCCTCCGGGGCTGACTATGGAGAGGAGGGGGACTCGTTGCTTAGGGGATTTGGGCTGAGGGGACATGAGAGATGAAGAAGACAGACAGAGAGAGAGAGACGGTAAGAATGGGGCTAAAGATGAGTGTTGGGATCAATATCGATCCTAGGCGAATTGTTGTTGCGCATTTCGATACGGGAGGTGCTACGAGTCCCTCGGGGATCAAAACATCAGATCCCCGGGTCCTCTGTTGACATCGTGTCCTTCTCATCTCTTTTTTCTACGTGATGACTGGTTTTGCTACACGGTAGTAGCAAAAATGGTTCACACAAAAACAGAATAGAAAAGACAATCCTCGCCGAGATCTTACCGGAGAAACTCGCCGGAGACTTTGTAACAAAAAAGTTACTAATGTAGAAAAACCAACTTCATCACAGAAATATCATCGAAGCCTCGCTGGAAAAAACTTCGCAGGAGACCTTGTAGCAAAAAATTTGCACTAATGTAGCAAAACAATAAAACTGTTGTAGCAAGTAAAATATCCTAATGTAGCAAATCCGACCTTGCCGGAGATCTCGAGCAAAACCTATATCCTATTATAGCAAAACAACAAAACATTTATAGCAAAACAACAAAACGTTTGTAGCGTGTAGCAACGGCGGCATGCGCGTGTAGCAGATGAGCCCGTCGTGTGTAGCAGAGGCGCCGGCCGCGTGTAGCAGCAACGGCGGAGGCTGACACATGTAGCAGCGGTGGCCCGGAGCGCGTAGCTGCGGAGGCTCACGTGTAGCAGAAGAACCCGGCGTGTGTAGCAGCGGCGGCCATCATGTGTAGCAGAGGTGGCGGTGGCACAGACGGGGTGGAGCAGGGCGTTAGCCATGGTGGGTGGCCTCGAAGGACCTCTCCTCGCAGGAGGTGGGAGAGAGGGGAGCAATGATTCTATCTAATTATTGCCAGACAATTCGTAAGAATTTCTTAAATTAAAAAGCATGATGAGTTTTAACATCCAATCATATGACAATGCAAGGGATCGGCTCTTATACATGTTCATCCTACTGAAGTTTTTAAACAAACTTAACTAAAAATATGACACTAAAATCACAAGCAGCTATGGAGAGTTTGGTGTTTCTAGACACCGAGCACTTTGTTTATTAGCGCCATAACAATGAGTTCTTGTATCCCAAATTAGTTTAGCCAGTGATGATGGAAAAAAGGAACCAGTCCCATATGACTTCTTCCGCAATTCTCTGGTGAATGCCTCGACGTCGGCTCCGCATTCGAGTCCACACCCAACGATTTATTTGTCTTCCTCTGGGTCTTGCACTCCTGGACCCGAGGGAGGTGAAGGCAGGCCTGCGGAGTAGGGTGAGGTGGTGCATGGCTAGGGTTGAAGCAGCGAGCATAGTAGGTTGTGTCGGTGCCTGACATGGAGTGCATCATCGCTTGTTTTTGACACATCACAATTGTATCAAGAAACCAGTTTGTCTGCCTCCACACACGTAGACTTCTCTCCCGTTACAACACACGGGTATATTTTCTAGTCTATGTTGAAAGAAAATAATCACCGAGAGACCGTTTAGGTGGGTGTAATATTTTTCTAGAGAGTTGTCCATTATGTCTTCTATAGATGTGTGAGAGCGTATTTTTGACACGTTGTTCGCAATGATGTCAATACTATAACTTTTTCCAACGGAGCTAGCCCCCTTTTCTATTAATTTCTCAACGGAAATAAACATAGTTCATTACAACAACTATTAAAGGGAGATGAGAAAGGAAGGGATAGCGAGTTGGGACAGTAGGAGGAAACCAGTGTATCAATCTAGTAATTTAAGTCTACCTTCTATAAAAGTATGGTAGACAAAAAAAGCAACTTGCAAAAGAAGAGCACACTTCCACCACTAGCGGACCTGATGCATAGTTTTCAAAACTGGACCGAACCGGCGGTTGAACCAGAAAAAAACCAGAACCGAAGCTCCAGGAGGTTCTTTAAGCGCATTGGACAGCTCACACCATTGAACCGGATTAAACCGTGGAAACCGAGGTTAAACCGTTATGCACTAAAACCGGTCCATCTGGTATGACCGGTCCAATTGTTTTACAGCTATTTTTTTTAATTAGGCTTGAGTTGAACTCGAACTCTGCGCACCTGATACACATGCAGCGCTGGAGTGGAGACTCATACCAGCTGACCTACAATCATCAGAAAATCACATTTTTACTATTATCTACATGGTTGAACTCAAAAGTCAACCTGCAACTATAAGATATATATATACCGAGGTATTTGCTCGGAAATATGGAAATATGCTTGGTTGCTGACTACTGTGTTGAGTCTTTACATGTACTAGCACAAATACCCGTGCGTTGCTACGGCGGAATAAATTTATACATAGATACTTCCATAAAATCAACAAGTTTGAAAGTTGAACGGTAACAGCTTTTTGTTGGCTCCTTATTTTTCTAATTCTCTAATACAACTTTTCTCAACAAAAAAATCTAAAACAACTGCACACAGCTAGCGTATTAATAAATTTAACAATCCGAACTAAAAGCACTTCGAATTTGCTTATATAAAAAAATTCTACACATTGTTCCTCAGAAAACCTGTGAATGGCATAGTCAGTTAGAGGCTTTCGTGTAGCTGACCTTGTAAAATTCTTCGCGTGAAGATGATAGTAGAAATGTCGCACATTGTAAACAAGAAAATGAAACTAACATGTGACCAGTGGTGGACCACAAATTGAGATTAGCCATTCTAAAAAAATTAAGATTAGTCAGGATAAATATTTCAAATATTTTTTAAGACAAAAATACTTGTCTTCTCCAGCAAACCATCTACTGCAACAAAAACCGGTCATATTTAGGGAAAATGATGGGATCATCCGGACGATGATCGTCCGGATCCACCACGCACGCATAAGCTCCAGACGCCTCCGCCGCCGCACGCCTCCGCACTGCCACCGCATCGCCGCCGCGCGGCTGCCCTCCTCCGCCGCCGCACGCCGCCGCGAGGCCGCCCTCCTCCGCCGCGAGCCCCTCCTCCGACGGGCGGGTGTCGCTGAAGCACTTCATCGACCTGCTCGCCTCCTTCTGCAACAAGGGCCTCGAGCTCCCCGACCTCGTCCCTCGAAACTCTAGAATCATTTTTGTGCTTCCATGCTTCTTTGCTACCTGCGGTGGTCAAATTTGCTACATACATCTATCGGTGTTGCTACATGTGACAGACTATTTTGCTACATAGCATGTTTTTCGACTATATCTTTGGCGAATTCGGTTTTGCTATATTAGAAGAAGTTTGTTGCTACAACCGTCTTGTGGTTTTGCTACAACAGTGTCAACTATTTGCTACAAGGTCTCCGGCGAGTTTTTTCCGACGATGTCTCCGGCGAAATCGTTTGCTTCATTAGTATAATTTTTTTGCTGCATAGTTTCTGTCAAGGTCTCATGCGGGACATTCTATTTCTGAAATGAACCGTTTTTTGCTTTGGAAGCAAAAACGGGGACATTTGCAGCAAAACGGAGACAGCAAAAGCGGAATTTGGAGCGATTTTTAGGACACGTGTTGCGCGCAGAAGGGACGATGGGAGCTCCCATCGACCGAGGGACGCCTAGCACTTGCCCATATTTAGGGACGGGTCCCAACAATAAAATGCGATAATGATTTTCTTGTGTACTTTGGTAGACGAAATACTGACCCGTGCATGTTCATCCACTTACATTGCTGAACGTGCGACTTTCAAAAAAATTGCTGGCACGTACATGCACTAAGAACAAATCTGCCGGTTCGATTTTTTTTTAAGCAACGGCAAAACCTGAAGCCACCTTCAGGTCAGAAAAAAACTGAAGCAGAGCACGACACCGCATCTGCTTTCAGCCGCCATGGATCTTGGCCAGCGGGCCGCGAGATCTCCATGGATGCGATGCCTCCCCCCTCCATCTCTCAGGCCTCCATCTCCAACCAGCACCGCCCCTCCCCTGCCCTCCACATAGGCTCACCGCCCCTCCCCAGCTCGTCCATGGACGCCCCACCCCAGCCCGTCCATGGCCATGTGACTGTTGTCCCTCCGAACGACGACCACCCAACGACGGCCGCCGCGAGGTGGCCCTCCTCTCCCGGCCACGATGCCTCTTCCCTTGCCCTATATCCTTCTTCCACTCCCTACCTGTGGAGCACAATTTCTAGTGAAATCGAAAAAAATGGCGGTTGAAGAAAAGAAGGCGGTCGGATGTGATGCGTCCTTCCCTTGCCCTATCTCCTTGCACCGGAGGTCCCAGCGTGCCATTTCGCCCGACTCGTCGCTAGCCTGACGAGGGCGGCCTGTTCCTGAGGCCGGTGTACGGCGGCGGCGGGGGAACACGGATGCCGGCCATTGTACGGCGGCAGGGGAGGAAAAGATGGGCGCTCGCTAAGGGATGGGATGGGTTGTATAGGAGGTGGAGAAGATGGGTCCCAGCGGGCGGCGGAGGGCTTGCCGACGGCGGGGAGCTGCGGACGGGCGGGCCGCGACCGCGACTTCCCACGACTTAAGCGGTGGCAGTACATGTAATTACACCGAACTGACGAGGGCAAAACCGTCTAAAGAAAAGACCCGTTGACAGAAGCGTTCCGTTTATAGGTATAGACTAGGAAACATGCCCGTACGATGCAACGGGAAAAAAATCTGCATATAACACAACCGATGAGTGGCGACGGCCGCTTGTAGTGCGAAGCTCAGGTGTTTGATCGCGGCGACCATGATGGCGAGCTCGTACTCCGTGTAGCTAGTGCCACCAACAGCTGCCTACATCTCCCGACGCTTGATGAAGCAAATGTAGCCCTTGCTGCGTTTGTGTGTCGTGTAGCATCAGCTTTGACCATTAGCCCTCGTCGTGTCGTGTTGAACACGTCGTGCTTCCTGGATCTCGATCGACACCCTCGCTGCGGCATATTGCGGGTAGCGTTGGACGAATGACAACAAAGTCTGCTTGAATCCTTATCAAGGCCACCGGTAGTGCTCCGTAAAGTCCAGAACATTGTTTTGGATATAGCAAAAGGACATAATGGGTTACCAGCTGAATATGAATAAACATGAGGAGTTATCTAATGAATCTATATGACAAACACGAATATGTACATGATGAACAGATAAAGTGTAGAAAATTTAGCAAATTAAATGAAACCTAGTGCCAAACTCCATTTATCACACATCGCACCCAAAAAATACAAGTAAACCTACATCTACTGCACGCTGCTTGGTAGCTAATTAAGAAAAAAAATACAGTAGCTAATTCAGGTCATTAATTATTGAATGCAAGGAGATAAAACCAGCACAACGATTCCATAGTTTGTAACCGTTGCCTGCTACTTGTGCAGGCTAGTTAAAAAAAAATCATGCCTGCTTGTGCGTTCTAATCTATCAACAGGCAACGGCTTGGCATGTTCTGCAGCAGGAGCACACCCGTCCCCTACTACCATCAGCGGCTTCTCCTCCACAGTCTTTTGCAAGTTGCCAGAAGGAGCATCGAGTTGGCCAAAACAGGACGCTAGGAGAGCGCACGTGTTGTTTGTTTGTTTCAGAGGTTGAAGATCATCTTCCTGAATTTATCCATGCGTTCAGCCCTGCAGCTAGAGTGCTCTGGGGAGCATGCGTGTGAGTCCCTCGTACGCGATGCCGCCAGGTTCCACGAACACGGGTAGGCCCCAAGTCAAAGTTGGCGTTTGGATCAGCACGAGTACCCGGCTAGCGAGCCTGAGGTTAGAACACCGAAACGTGTGTGTGTAGCTCCAGTTAGTCCAGCGCCGATAGGTCCGGCCGCAGCTCCTGTTAGTCCAGCGCGCGGGGTGGAATTGGAAAAGCAGTTCGGATGTCCACCACATACCACAGCTCCCCCGGCCACCGCCGCCGTTTGGGGCATTGTTCTTGTCGTTGTGTTGGCACCTGAGGCCATAGTTGTCCTTGATGTTTCCACCGCCAGAGTTGACGCCGAGGACGAACTCGCTGCCGGCACCGGAGTAGAGGGAGGAGGTAGCGCTATTGCTGTCGCTAGAGTAATGGAGAGACACAGCAGATCTCGACAAAGTTTAGATTCAAAGACCAAGGACGTCGGACGCCGGGACGATCATGACGGAAACCTCGTCCGATGTGGACGGCAGGGCACCCGTCACAGAAAATAATGTCAAACATGTGTTCGATGAAGAGATCTCGAAAGTTTATGGCGACCTCGTGGTTACCAGGTATGACCAATGCTACCACAGACCTAGAGTATGTGTCCTCTAAAGGTTTTACCAGGTTCCTGCACCACGTCAATAAAGGCAGTGGAGGACTCCCAGCGACAAGCTGAGATGAGCATCGCTTCCCCAAGGTCTTCCATCGTTGCGGTGAGTCATCGAGATCGGCATCGTCAACTTCTTCGCTTGTTCTATCGTCCGATGGTCACGGGTTAGAGAGGGCATCAATAGTTTTCGTCCTGGTCGATCCATCCCGTCTCCTCGATCTCGATCTCACGTGGATATATAAGAACCAGGGTGGGAGGTATAGGAAACGCTCCTCCTACGGTAATCGACTTGGAGTTCTTTTCTTCCACGATAACTAAACCGACATATATAAGGAAACGTAGGGAATGGACGAAGACGCATAAGAAAACGGACGAAAATGTATTTTTTTACGGACGAAGAGACCTTAGCCCCTTTATTATTAGGTATAGAGTATAGATAGGACAAATGCCCGTGTGTTGCACCGGGATCTTAAATATTTAGTCTGAGAGTGACCATTCTTTACCCCCTCATATCTAATATTTATTTTTATATTGTTATTTGATGTCTTTCATACTTCGTTATTGTGTGCAATTTTCAGCTATTCTCTTTGTCCTGTAATTGTATATACTCCCTCCATCCTAAATATCAATGCTAGTACTTTATCCTGAAAAATAAAAGTTCAAGTCCATTACTTGCCACTTTCGGCTTGACTATTAGGACATGTACAATGCTAGACTCTTATGAGGGCGTTTAAGTTGCCAAAAAAATAATTATGACAAGTTGTTAACGTAAACGCCTAGGACTCCAACGGCAGACGCTAGTTTCAAGCGCTTAAATCATTTTTCCTGCGTGTGGATAGTTAGTTGGTGAGCGAATTGTACCATGCGGAGAAAAAAAAGTCAGAACGCTCGACTCTTGGTTTTACGCCGCGCTAAGACAAATCCCTGGATCGGGCTGAATTTTGATAAAGCGTCTGGGAAATCTTTCCTAGCGCCTGTGGTTAGCGTTCCCCGATAAACATGCCCTTAGGAGTGGTTCTAGTGCAAGGAGTAGGTCTGATTAATCTAGCTACAAAGATTAATGGTAATCTACTGTACTAATCTTTATGAACATCCTATGGTCTGGCTGACAAGCAGCAGGTCGACGCCTTGAGGGCCGTCGCACACGCCTCGTAGTTGCACATAATTTTCTTTCCCGTTCCTATAAACTTCAACCCGACGTCAACTTTGCTAGCATGTTAGGGCACCCACAGTGTTGTGCCAAAAGTAGTTCTATATAGCCATTTTGTCTTTTGGAACTAGTTCCCACCATTGCGGGGCTAGTTCTAAATTGGACAAAGCGGGCAACCGGAGCATCTCCGTGCACCGATTCCAAATTGCATCTCCAAATAAAATAATATATCCTTTCCAACCGCCAACTGTTGGGCTTTCAGATTCCAACCGTTGCACAGTTCAAATTACAACTACCACCAACATCACTAAATTTATAACCGTTGGAGACAAACAAACAAAGAAAAAAAATCTGAAACTAGAAAAAATATTTTGACCGTTGCTCACAAGGCCTATATATCCAGCTTCGTACAAGCACTACAACACTACAAGCACTACACCACCAGCTAGAAACACACCTCAGCACACCTCTACAAACATGGATAATTCATCCTCCTCCATGAGTTATACACACATGTTGAACTCCTCAATCTCATCCCATGATCCACACAATCCAAGTAGCCAGCCACCCAACATGGATCCTTCACAGGTTCATATGATTCATCCATCCTTCCAGTTTGCTCCCAACCTGCAACAGTACAATCCATACCATGTCAATCCATTTTTGGCTCAACCAAGAAGCCACCAGTTCATACCACCACCATCAAGCTATCAAGGTATTCATTATCAAGGCAGTGTCGGTCAGTACTCACATGGAGCTTATGGAGGGTATGCAAGCAACAACCCCGCATCTCCGGTTGCATCCATGGCATATTTGGGCCAAGCTGGTGGCAGCGGTTCGCGAGGTGGCGAGAATAGCCCATTCGCGGCTGGTTCAGGTACACCATTATCCACTGCACAAGGAGTAGAAGCCGCTCATCGCAATGAAGAAGAAAGTGACAGCAGTCCGGATGAACATGCAAGGAAAGAAAAATGCAAGAATTGGAGTAAGAAAGAGGATGAATGGCTAGTGAGTGCTTGGCTGAATAATTCCAATGATCCAATTGATGGGAACTCAAAGAAGTCAGATCGCTTTTGGAATCAAATAGTACAAGCATACAACAAGAATGCACCTCCACACCTGAAAAAACAATTATCCAATGCAAAAACCATTAGAACAAGACTGCACCAAAGGTTAAAAAGTTCAATGCTGTGTACAATGAATTGAAAAGCATATATGCTAGTGGACAATCTGAAGAACAATTGATGAAGAAAGTTCGCTTGAAGTACATGGCAGATACCAACACAAAAAGGCCATTTCCATTCGAGCACCGGTGGGAAATGGTGAGAAAACAACAAGTAGGGAGAAGTGATCTTTATTTTGGAGAAATGAGTAAGAGAAATAAACTCAGTGCATCAGGAGCGTATAGCTCCTCAAATAAAGAGAGCGAAGGAGAAGAAGAATATGCAAGACCCTCCCAAGGCCAGAAGGCTGCCAAAGCACAACAGAAGGGCAAAGATAAAGCCAAGGCAAAGTGTGGTGCTGGAATCTTAACAAATGAAAATGTGCAACAATTTAACGAGCTTCAACTAAGGAAATCAATTGCGGCTGAAAAAATGGCAGCAGCTGCACTACTACAAGCTGAAAACGAGAAGGAGAAGACGAAGGCCGAAAAGCTTGACAAATATCTCAATCTCATTGCAAAAGATACATCAGGTTACAACGAAAATCAGAAGCTGAGGCATGAACAAGTGGTGGAGTACTTAGCAAAGGAGCTTCAGCTAAACTAATTAGGAGTACTTTGTAGATGCAAGCGTATGTACTGGTTGAGATGTACTTTCCAACTCATTATGTATTTTTTCCTTCATAGTTGTCTAAGAAGAAGTATCTTTCACATGTACCCCTTTTATATATTAGGTGCAATGTATCTTCCAACTCAATATGTATTTGTTGAATTCAAAATGTACCCCTTTTATATATTAAAGTTCAGAACTAAAAACTAGCCGTTGGTAAATTGTACAATGTTAAAGTTCAGAACTACATAGAAATCAAAACTAAAAACTAGCCGTTGGGAACTTCTCTATAAATAGAGGCTGAAGGTCCATTCCACCATGTTGTACTCAGGCAAACCATCCAGAGCAAAAACATGTCTACAGACTCAAACCCTCAACCAAACCAGCCAGATCACACAAATGATTCGATTAGTTTTTCTACCATCAATGATTTCTTTTGGGAGTTTGTCAATGATCCGGTCGCAGTCCAGATAGAGGAACAAATTCAAGCTCAGATTGAAGCGTAGCAACAACCTGTGCCTAACCAGCATAGGAAGAAGCCTCATAGGCATGTCGATAGAGACCGTGAAGCTGCTGAAAAGAAGTTGATGGCTGACTACTTCTCGGAGAATCCTCTGTATAGTGGTAAGAAATTTCGTCGAAGATTCCGCATGCGGCGCGATCTATTTCATCGCATTGTGCAAACCCTTAGTGATTGGTCTCCATATTTCCGCCAAAGGAGCTATGCATTCGGCAAGGTTGGATTTCTCCTTTGCACAAATGCACTGCTGCTATGCGTATGTTGGCATATGGCACACCGGCTGACGCACTTGATGAAAATCTAAGAATGGGTGAAAGCACAATCCTTGAGTGCTTGACCTATTTCTGCAAAGGAGTGATGACAAATTTTGGTTCAGAGTACCTACGAAGGCCCAAAGCCGAAGACATAAATCGACTACTTCAAATAGGGGAGGCACGTGGATTTCCTGGAATGTTAGGAAGCCTTGATTGCATGCATTGGTAGTGGAAAATTGTCCTATTGAGTGGCAGGGGGCATACACCCGTGGTGATCAAGGGGCAGCCACAATCATGCTTGAAGCTGTTGCGTCTCAAGACCTATGGATATGGCATGCATTTTTTGGTATAGCTGGATCAAATAATGATCTCAATGTATTGTACCAATCAAGTTTGTTTACAGAAGTAGTACAAGGGAGGGCTCCAGAGGTTCAGTTTATGGTCAATGGTAATGAGTACAAGCTGGGATATTACTTAGCAGATGGTATTTATCCGGAGTGGGCAGCATTTGTGAAAACAATCCCCCTGCCTCAAAGTCCAGAGCACAAGTTATTTGCACAACATCAAGAAGGAGTGAGGAAAGATGTAGAGCGTGCTTTTGGTGTTTTGCAAGCTCGTTTTGCCATTATACGAGAGCCAGGACGTATGTGGCAAAAGAAGACGCTTGGTGAGATCATGTATACTTGCATCATATTGCACAACATGATCGTAGAAGACGAGAGGGACTCCTACGAGGTTCGTTATGATTTGGACTATGAACCAGGAAGTTATTCTGTAGCATTGGAAGGATTTGAGGAAGGGCCAATTCATGGATTTGATATGGTACTTGGGGCAAATGCTGCTATTCGTGATCGACCTACTCACCGCCGGCTCAAGGCTGACTTAGTAGAGCATATATGGCGGAAATTTGGAGGCAATGAAGCTTAGTACTTTGTTTGTTCGTCATTCGGTTTTAATTTCTCTTTTGTATGATTTCAATCCCTATTGTTGTACTAAATTGTTCTCTTAATCTTATTGTATGATTCAATCTTAATAAATTTGTACCGTCTCACTTTGTTAATCCTGATATGTAACATGGATTAAACGAGTAAATTATAGTCAGGTGTGCTTCAACAAAATTCACACAGAGAACTATGTATTCATCTCTCACAAATTCACACTGAGAACTATGTATTCATCTCTCACAAAATTCACGGACGGACATGGTCCAGGAACAGGTTAACAAACGTGGACTTGGTAGGGAATAGAATAGCAAACTTGGTAGGAATAGATTAGCAAACCTGACATCGAATTGGACATGGAGTAGCACTCACGCGACGTTGTACGTTCAAACCAAGGCTTGGCTGCAGGTTTTCCGGGAGGCTGGCCGCCTCGACCTACAGGGGGCGAGTGCGTGAGCCGTGTACTCCACGCCTGCGCATGGCCGCTCCGTCAGCAGCAGCGCATCACCGGCTGCCGCAGGAAGACGAACTCGGCCGTGCGGCCGCTCCTCTCGCTCGGCGCTGGTAGACACGCTCGTCACCGCAGAGCCGCCGCTCGAGTCGTCCGCGACCTCCACTGGGTTACTACTCGCTGGATCTGAGCGCCAGAGAACAAGAGAGAAAAGTAGAGCAAGATCCATGGAGGAAAAGTGGAAGGGGAATGGGGAATTTCCCACGGCGGTGAACTCGCGCGAAGACGTGGGGTGAGAAGATACAATGACTTTCTTTTAGATTTTTTTATGTGGCGTTGGGACACATAGTACAGAGATTTAGCTATTGCCAATGCTGTGGAGTACTTGCCAAATTTTGCCTCGTTGCCAAATTGTCTGTTCTGTCAGATTTGGCCAAACCAACGTTGTGGGTGCCCCACCGGCGCGTCCTTGGCTCCTTGCTGCCCTTGGCGTCAACTGAACCGCGGTGGCATCACTTTAAAAGAACTATGAAGATCAATTCTGCATCGGGACACGCTCGGATGAGTTTGTTCCAGTCCAATATTGAACTGAAAAAATTGAGCGTTGTCTGCCATTATTTACTCTTCGAATTTCTATAGCTGCTGAAATTTATATAGTATTTGTGAATTAAATTCTCAGTTTCGGGAGTGTAGAACTCATGTCAGAATTTCGGTGGATGAACAACTAAACAGTAGTGCCACACATCCCTGGTCTTGCACGAGCATCTTATGGTGTCGTCCAGCCAGGCGCGGAACCTCGGCAAGCGCTCGGACCAGCAACATCAAACGAGTTAGATCATATTGCGCACCTGGGTCATCGCGCGGAACTTCACCGTTGTTATTTTTCACTGGGTCGCTAGTCTTGCAGTCCACTTTCCATCCCAGACACAGCAGCCCTGCGTAGGCCCTGTCATGGCTGAACCAGCGAGATCAATGGCGACAGCCTCGTGGCTCACCGGATTGAAAGACCCCCCACCCTCGAGCATGACGCGGTGTGGCGTCCTCCTCCGCTCTTTGTTCAGCCTAGACTTGACGAACGTAGAAGAATGACAACGCGCCGTGCCGATCGGTGGCCGGCTGGACTCGGGTTGCTCCACCGCTTCTCATGGTTGGATGAGGGGAGCTGCCCGGAGGACGCCGACCTAGCCGGGGCCAAGGGCCGTGCCGCGCGCAAGGCACCATCTCCATATGTAGCAGGGGAATCGGGGCCAGGGCCGCCGCACGAGCTGGACGGATTTTAGGACCAAGCTTTGTCCCGAAAATGATGAGAGAGGGAAAAAAGGGGACAACGCCGGCACCCGCTCTGGTGCACCCATCGGCCTAGCAGCTCTACGCACCCTCGCCATGGGAGCTGACTCCTATCCCCCACGATCCCTCATCAATCCGCGGTGGTCGCCGCCATGTTTCTCAGCCGGTACGATGGCGTTTGTACGTTACATGTAGGTTCGTGGGAGGATAACTAACTGAGCTAAGAAAGCGCACACGCGTTGGTTGAAGGCGTAAACTGTACGAACGAAGAGAGAAGCGTAGCCCCTTTATTATTAGGTATAGATTCTTTGCTAAATTCTAAGACTAAAATATTTTCTATATCTATTAATATTTATTTATTCTAGCATTTACAAGTAAAATTATAATACTCTATATCTTAAAAAACCAAACAGAGAATATGTGGTTCGATCGATAAAAACCGGAACCAACAACCTCACCGGTACAGTTTTTTAAACTATGATCTAAGGGTCTGACAATAAGTAGTGGAGTGTTTTTTTCTTAGAGAGCATTACTCGAGTGTTTTTTAATACTGAGCAGAGCATAAGAGTAATGTGTACTTCCACGACAGAAAATAAATATAACTATATTTAAACGCGTAGGATTCGCAGCCCCTCAGCGTCCCACGTACAGTTCATGTGAACAGTAATGCGTGCTTGAATAACGTCGCGTAGTGTACCAACTGTTATATTTCGATCCAGCTGCAACGCCAACCGCAGTAATTTTTGCCACCCGACAGTAAGTCTTCTACTCACTTCTCCGCCGCTATTTTTCCACGGTAGTTAGCCTACGCCTACTTTTTTTAACTTCAGGTCATTTTCAATTTTTTATTTCTATATTTCCGACGTAATTACAACGCACTTTTTAACCGTAATTTACGGTAATTCTTCCGCATACTTCCCCGCGGTCATTTTTCGGCAGCAGTTAGCCTACGCCTATGACAATATTTATTTAGCTCTCTTTTAACTTCGGGTCATTTTTAGTTTTTTATTTCTCCGTTTTTCGACATGTACATACCGTTAGATTTCTATCGCACTTTCCTGTCTCATTTTTTGACGGTTACAAAAATATTTATTTAGCTCTCTTTTAACTTCTGGTCGATTAGTTTTTTATTTATCCCTTTTCTGACGTAATTACAACGTGCCTTGTTAACCGTAATTTATGGTAATTCTTCTTCGGCGCACTTCCTTGCCGTCATTTTTCGATGGTAGTTAGCCTACGTGTATAACAATATTTATTTAGCTCTCTTTTAACTTCGGGTCATTTTTATTTTTCATTTCTCCGTTTTCCGACGTAATTACAACGCGCCTTCTCAACCGCTTCGATGGTGGTTCCGACACAACTTTCCAACAGTATCTTTTTGATAAAAGTTATCCGAGAGTAATTCTTCGACGCACTTCTTTGCCGTTGTTTTTCGGCAATGGTTAGCCTACGTCTATGATAATATTTTGCCAACTTATTTTTTAATTATCTGACGGTAATTTTCAGACAAACTTTTCAGGACGTAATTTCTTGGCAATAGTAGCCTACTTCTTGGGTAAATTTTGTTTAACGCATGCTTCTTAATTTTCGGCCATACTTTCCTAGCTGTGTTTTCCATGGTATAATCGACGTGCAGACTTCCTTGCCGGTAATTTCTCGATGGTAAGTCTTTCCTGCACTTCCCCTCTGCTATTTTTTGACGGTAGTTACCTACGTCTACGACAGTTTAATTAAACTATTTTTTAACTTTGGGTCATTTTCAATTTTTTATTTCTCTGTTTTTGACGTAATTACAACGCGTGTTCTTAACCTTAATTTACGGTAATTCTTAGGCACACTTTCCCGCAGTCATTTGTCTACGTTTATGACAATATTTATTTAGCTCTCTTTTAACTTTGGAGCAAATTTAGTTTTTTATTTCTCCATTTTCCGATGTGTACATACAGTTAGATTCGATCCAGCTACGCACTTTCCTGCCCCCATTTTTTGATGGTTATCACAATATTTATTTAGCTCTCTGTTAACTTGAGTTAATTATATATTTTATTTATACATTTTCTGATGTAATTACAACGCGCCTTCTTAACCATAATTTATGGTAATTTTCCGGCGCATTTCCCTGTCGTTATTTTTCAGTGGTTGTTAATCTACATCTATGTCAATATTTATTTAGTTATCTTTTAACTTTAACTTTGGGTCATTTTCAATTTTTTTATTTCTCCGATTTCCTATGTAATTACAACGCGTCTTCTCAACCGCAATTTCCCATGATGGTTCCAACTTCTAACACAACTTTTCGCCCGTATTTTTTTGGGTGGAAGTTAACCTAGAGTAATTCTTAGACGCACTTCCCTGCCGTTGTTTTTAGGCTTGGTTAGCCTATGTCTATGGTAATACTCCCTCCGTTTTTTAATGTAAGGTGTATAGTTTTTTGTAAAAAAATCCATAATATAAGGTGTATAGAGAATTATGAGATTTGTTCCTCTTATTTAGGAGGAAATTAATCCGGTCAGGAGAGAGAGGATACTCAGATTTCGTATGTGTCTATATCACGTTAATCACGTGCGATATTCACGTCCTAAAGCAATGAAATTTTCTTTCCCAGCATGTGCGCTAATATTCGTGCAAGAAAACTATACACCTTATATTAAGGAATGGAGTGAGTTTTTTTTCACTACCCGACGGTAACTTTTAGACAAACCTTTTCGAACGTAATTTCTTGACAATAGTAACATACTTCTAGTCTAGGGTAGTATTTGTTTACCTCATGCTTCTTAATTTTCCACCATATTTTTCTAGTTGTGTTTCTCAAGGTATATTCGACGTGCAGACTTTCTCGCCGGTAATTTCTTGACGGTAAGTTTTCCGCGCACTTCTCCACCACTATTTTTCGACGGTATTTAGCCTACGCCCACAATGATTTATTTAAACTCTTTTTTCACTTCGGGTTTTTTTATTTTTTTTATTTTTATTTTTCTGATGTAATTACGACGCGCCTTCTTAACCGTAATTTATGGTAATTCTTCGGCACACTTCCCAGCAGTCATTTTTCGGCGGTAGGTTACCCTACGTTTGTGACAATATTTATTTAGCTCTCTTTTATCTTCGGATGATTTTCAGTCTTTTAATTCTCTGTTTTCCGACACGTACATACCGTTAGAGTTCGATCCAGCTGTGCACTTCCCTGCCCCCATTTTTTGATGGTTACGATAATATTTATTTAGCTCATTTTTAACTTTGAGGCCATTTCAATTTTTATTTATCCATTTTCCAATGTAATTACAACGTGCCTTTTTAACCGTAATTTATGGTAATTCTTCGACCCATTTCTGTGTCGTCATTTTTCGATGGTAGTTAGCCTACATATGTGGCAATATTTATTTAGCTCTCTTTTAACTTTGTGTCATTTTTATTTTTCTATTTCTCCATTTTCTGATATAATTATAACGTGTAGCACCCCAATTGTCTAACAATTGTAATGCTACTTGGTCTCGTAATATAATGGCTACTTCCTATATATAATTGTTGCATCATAATTATATCTTGCTCATGTCATCATGCCACCTTGCATTTGAGCATCATATAAAACCCTCTTTCTTTGGTTCTTCACTCATATGCATTATTATTTTATTTGCCTCTTGATATTGTATTTGGTTATTGATATACTGCTTGATGCCCAAGTTGAGTTGGAGGCATATCTTTTTATTCCACTCTACCACCTTTCTTTGTCACCACTTTATATTCCACCATACCATTTACCATGGGCCTTTATTTTCTTATGGTATTTAATCTAGCTCATGGGAGATAGGATGGAGCCAATTCTAATTTCTTTTGCTTGGCCTTTATTTCCACTTTTTGGGAATGCATAAGAATAATGCCATGTTAATATTATTGTTTTCACAAGAATAAACCTTGGCATTTATTGTTTTTGCATGGGCCATGCAACCATCATCAACACCTTTAGCTCCTTTGTTTTTCTTTTGGTTAGTGTATTTTTCTTTGTGGGATCTTTTCCACCTCTCTCCACCATGTCCTTGTCCCAACAAAACCATTTCTCCATCAAGCATGTTCATATGGGATCCTCTTTTTATGTAATTTTAGACCCCACCTCTCTCTCTCTTTTGTGCTTTCCCCACCAACAATTTAAGCTCATCCACCAAGCTCTCTCCTCACTCCATAGCTATCTCTGTTCTATTAATCAAAATTTGCAAAAACTTCCAAAAAGGGGTATTTCTTGGGTTTGTTTCAATCTGCACCAAAACAAAAAAATCAAAACAGTTATTAAAAATAAAAAGAGATAAAGAGAGGAGCAGCTTACCTATCAGCCGCAGCCCAGCAGCCCTTACCTGTTCGCAGCCCCTCTCGGCCCACTTACCCCAGCCGCGGCCCAGCCAGCCTCCCCAGCCCGTACCGCTTCGCTGTCACGCCGACGCGGCCATGTTTCTCTTCCTCCTTGTCTGACGCCGTTTCGGCCGCTCTCTCTCTCGGCAGCAGACGGAAAGCAGCTGCACGGCAGGTGGTCGTCCTCCGCCGTCAGCTCGCGCCACCGCACGCCAGTCCCTTCTTCTTATCCTCGCGCCGAGCCGCCTTTTTCCCTAACCCTAGCTACCTGCTCCGTTCCCCTCTTCCTCTTCTCCGCGTGCCGCTGCCAGTCTGAGGGCCACGACGCCGTTGCCGCCCTCGCCGGTGACCGGGAACTCGCCGGGGAGCGTCGCGCAGACCGTGGAGTCGATTCCGCCCGCTGGGAGACGCCAAGCTCGCCCGGAGCCTCCCCCTCGTCAGAGCACCGTGCGCCACCGCAGCAGCCTCGCCGTCCCCCTCCGCTCCGACCACCCCGTCCTCCGAATCCCTGTGGAATCGAACGAGGTGAGCGCCACCCTCTTCTCCCTTCCCCTTCTTCTGCCTCCGCGTGCAGGCGCCGCCCGATTGTGACCCCGCCGGTGATCTGCCCCGCCGGCGAGAAGCCCAGGCCTGCGTTCCCCCCTCTGTTCCCCGAGACGCCCCGACCAGTGCAGCCCGCCGCCACCGATCCTTCTTGAACAAGATCCGTAGCTGGAGCTGCCCTCTTTCTTTTTCGTTTTTACGGCAAGATCTATCTCGCCGTGGTTGCGACGCCACCCTGGCCGGAAAACCTCGCCGTCGTCAGTCGTCGTCGCGATTCAGAGAGCAGCGTCGGGTTCAGAAAGAGCACGGGCGGCGTTTTCCGAAAAGACCCACCCCGCGCTTTGTCGATCACGCCCAGGCCCCTAGCAGCCCCAGTGACCCCACTAGCCAGCCACAGGGCAATCTTTCAAGAAAACCCCCACTTTTCCCGGCCTCAACCCGCACTCCCCTTGCTGCGCCACGTGGTCCACCCTTGCCCCTCGCTGTCACGTGGGACCTATGTCTCCGTCGGGCCCGCATGTCAGCCGCCTGGGCTAGCTAAGGCCGCGGTGATGAAAGCCTTTTGCGCGCGGATCTCGCCCAGTCAGCAGCGGCCCACCTGTCTGTGACTGTGGCTAGGTTTGCCTGAGTGTAAAACGTTTTTCTGTTTTCTGTTTTTAAATAAACTTTTCAGAAATTGTTTAAATACAAATTCAAATCAGATTTAAATAACTTTTCAAATATAAATCCAAACAATACAAATAATATATGTTTTTGAATCAGAAAAATGTGAGGAATTCAAATATGCCCTTCAAAATATTATTTGAACATTTTAAAATTTCGAGATGATTAAAATTACAATAAAATGCCCTTTTTTCTTAATAAATTAATAACTTTAATTCTACAACTCCAAATTTGACAAATAATATGTCTAAATCGATCAGCGCGACGAGCCCGTTCTATCTATGCAGTCCTTGTTCTGAATTGAAGCATGCATCATGTCATCATTAAAAATCTGAACTGTTTATGACAATAAAACTTGGTTAAATAAATAATAAAATGCTTTATTTCTTATATCCACACCTCACCTTTGCCATGCTACTTTAATGCCAGGTAAATTGTGCACCATTCATCACGGCATGCTTGTTTGCTTGACACATTTTATTTCATATGTTTGTGCACTTTATTTATATTGGCCCTTGTTTGTTTGGTTCTTCTTCGAATAGACGCCCAGCAGGAGAATTACCAGGAACCACAGGAGTACTACCCAGATCCATCTCTCGCTTCAACTGAGCTGCCAGGCAAGCACTAGCACATGCTTGCATACATACAGTACATGTTGCCTCTATCTTATTCTTGTATCACTGAGTCGCGATTGCATTAAATTGAATCCCAAGTACTGCATAGCCTTTATATTTTAAACCCTACCGAAGTTTGTTCCTCCATCCCATGAGCCATTACTACAGGAGTTGTTTGAGCCATGCGAGTCGTAGAAAAACATGTGTAGGGTATGTGAGTGTCTGATGAATAACGAGGTACCTAAACAACATAACCTTGAGTAGTAATGGAATAACTAATGAAAGAGGCACCGGTGAGCAATATCCGCTATTTGGTTTTTCATGCTCACTTGTGTCCCGTAGGACCCCGAGTACTTGATTCCTGTTCCTTGAATATTCGCACTATCCACATCCGGGAGGCCTTATGGACCCCCCTGAGCCAGAGGTTGATTCATTCTTATTTCTCGGGGCCACAATTAGTTTGGGGCTTTATTATTATCCTGTACTTATGCCATGTTACTGCTTTATTTAAGATTGTGCGAGGAGCACCTGTTTTGGATTGTGACACGTTTTCGCTGTATCGACAAGCCCAGTCACATTTTTGGGTTCCCAGTCGTTTACCGCCGTCCACACAAACCTTGGGTCCGTCTCGGTGCCGGCCAACTTTGTTGCGGGTAGCTTAATAGGGTGGCCCCCTGAAATATTTCTGAATCCTGTGATCGCTTTGTCGTGAATGCCTCGTTGGGTTTTGAGTTGGTTTTTCCGAGGTTGATCGAGTGTGTGTTGCTATTCGTGCACCCCTGCAGGGTAAATCTTTCTGAAAGCCGTGTCCGCGGTTATGGACGACTTGAAGCACAGTTTCTCGATCATAGACAATTATAACTAAACTACCGCTTTTAATTTGACTAAGTACTTGATTAGTAAATAGTGCAATACTCATGGAATGGTTAATAAAACTGCCAATGGATGATGGGGGTTGTTCGTCCGCTTCCTCGTTGGTAAGCGAGGAGGAGGATGGATCTGTTAATTATACCGTTATAACTGTTGTTCTTAATTCACGGACATCCGTCTATCATTGGTTAGGCGGATGGTTAGCGAGTATCTATAGAATTGTTAGCTATTATCTTTTGCTGCAATTGCGTCACCCCAGGTTGTGTCCCCTTTATTGGCATAAAGACTTGTTGAGTACCCCTAGGGTCTCACACGATAAATTGTTTGATTCAGACGAACAGGTATATTCGCAAGATGGATACTGGGTGGAGGAGTCAGATGATGTTGGCAACGATCATTCGGTGTAGAGATTTCGGGAACGGGGATCCGTGAGATCTGTGGGCGGGATGTGTTTATTTATGTGGCATCTTATGCCGATTTGCTTCTTATCCGTACTCGGATCTTGTTTCCGCTTCCGCCTGATACTCTGATGTTTGTTGTATGAGGAGCTATCCTAAAACATTATCTCTATCTAGGATATTTGAATCTTGCCGTATGGCGTTGCAATATTTCTATTTCTTTTAGATGGAATGGCTCTGAGGACTGTTGTATGTGGCTTGCATACATACTCATTTGTGTATGTAGATGATCCCTTCGCCTGCCGATTACGCCGCTCATTCTTGTCCCGATGATCTGAAAGTGGTTAGGACGGCCGAATGGTCTACCGTGAGTGGCCCTGGGCCCCACCGTACTATTTTAATCACTTTCGTTCATCCAAGCATGTAACTAAGAGCGTAATTCACCGAGGTAGTTACAATTGGTATCAGAGCCATCCCGCCCTTCAGGGTCTCAGCCAAAATGGTCGTTGTCAGTCTAGTAAATATTTTGGTAGCTATGTATACTAGGGAAAAACAAAACGTGAGAGTAGGACTGCTTCCATTTTTCTTCTTACCTACCCACCCACCCTTTTCTGGTAAGGAAGTGTAATGGTTTCAATCCTCTTCTAAAATTCAAACTAGGATTCATGTGTTCTGGGTTCCGTAGTACCATAGGTTGTGTGTGTGTGTGTGTGAATTCCTTGTCTATCTGTTGCATCCAAATGTTATCACTATCTTCCTTTTGGTTATCAACTGTTGGTACACTCCATACCGACATGCCTTTGTAAATCGACGCGATCTATTCTGATTCGTTGTATACCGATGCGATCTATCTTACTCTTTGTTATTCGACGTTATCCTGTTGGGGTGTTCTTTTTTTCGTAGTTACCAATCTTTAGGTTCATCTTAAGAAGAAGGTGTAGGGATATGTGTTTTACTTATTCATGTGCAGAGTAATGATTTGAGTGCGGGATGGAGTCGCGACCATACTACTACTTTTATCATTTGCTCTTGTATATTGAACTAGTAGATTTACTAATCTTGATTCGTTAAGTGGTTTTGCGCATATAGTGGTATTTTAATGCCGAAATTTGCGGAAAATTTTTCTTTGTTAGTTTGTGTACCACACTCCTTGTTCAGTCGTGTGCGTTATGCTTAATATCTTCTAGTTGCCTGGAAATTTGTTGATATTTTAATATCATCTCAGTGAATTGCATCCTTTAATCTTGGTTAATTCCATTTTGGTACTATTTTGGATTATTACCATTCTCCATTATAGTACTGACTTGTGTTTTATATCAATCTCAGGATGGCACCACCACGCCGTTCTGAGGAGGACATACCACTTGAACTTGGGGCTGCTTTGGCAAGTATTGCAAATGTTTGGGGCACTATGCAGCAGAACCAGCAGCGCTTCGAGGAAAGCGTGAGGAGGAATGAGTTTGTTCCGCTACCTCCACCTCCCAAGCGAGGAGACATCAAGAGTTTTCTCAAGTTCAACCCACGCCAATTTGAGGTGTCTGATCAGCCACTTGATGCGGATGATTGGCTTCGTGAAGTGTCAAGGTTGCTGATGACTGCGGATGTTCCCGAGCAAGAATGGGTCAAATGTGCCACTCACCTTCTGAAGTGAGATGCAGCTCTCTGGTGGGAAAATTACCTCAAGGCAGATCTCTCTGGTTTTCAGCCTACTTGGGAGCAATTCACTACTGCTTTCAAAGAGCAATATCTGTCAGAAATTGTCATGGAAAGGATGAAGGAAGTGTTTCTCAATCTCAAGCAGGGCACTGACAATGTCAACACCTACATCAGAAACTTCATGAACCTTTCTCGTTATGGTGGCGATGAGATCTCTGATGACAAGAAGAAGCAAAAGAGGTTTAGGCAAGGACTCAATGCTTCCATCAAATATGCAATGACTCATGCAAGGTCGGCGTCTTTTCTAGAACTCCAACACACAGCTCTGCAGGAAGAAGCAAGTATGCAAGTGTTTGAGGAGTCAAAGAAACACAGCCGTGATACAACAAGCTCTTCTGCTATGACAGCTCCTTCTAAGCGTCGTGTCTGGGTTCCTAACACCCCACCGTCGCTCCCTGCTCCACCAAGACCGTCAAGCTACACAGCAAGGCCACCAAACTCCTTCACTGCGGCTCCCAGGGGCTACAACCACAACTACCCTGGAGCGCCTGGCGGAGTCCCTGGCTACGTTGCTCCACGTCCACCTGGTGCTTGCTATACTTGTGGAAACACTGGGCATCAACACTGGAATTGTCCAATGAACAACAAAGATCTTCCACCACCACCTCCAAGACCTGCGGCAAGTGCTCCAATGATTCGTGCACCTCCACCTCGGGCTCTCAACATCAACACCAATCCTGGGTCTACAGTTGCTCGTGCCAACTGTGTCAACGCCGCTCAAGCTGAGCATGTTGCTGGAGTTGTGATGGGTATGCTTCCTGTTAACTCAGTCCCTGCACGAGTTTTGTTTGATTCTGGTGCTTCGCATTCTTTTGTTTCTCACAAGTTTGCGCATGAGCAAGATCTGGCTATGGTTCCTTTATTACATCGTCTTGTGGTACAATCTCCTGGGTCAAACATGAGGGTTGCTCATATCAGCCATGGCAATCAAATTGAGATTGGTGGCTCTTCGTTTATGGCTTCCTTAATTATTCTGGGCAATTCTGACATTGATGTTATCTTGGGCATGGATTGGTTAACAGCAAATGCAGCTGTGATTGATTGTGCTGAACGTTCGGTTTCTCTGAAAATTCCTGAAGGCCATATAGTCTATTCTCCAAGTCTGACTCCTGCAATTCAGCTTTATTCTTTGGCAGCTCTGAATGATGATGCTATGGAAGGTATTCAGAGTGTTCCTGTAGTATGTGAGTTCCTAGATGTCTTTCCTGAAGAGTTGCCAGGTATGCCTCCGGATCATGAGGTTGAGTTTGTCATTGAACTTGAACCTGGTACCGCTCCTATTTCCAAGCGGCCTTATAAAATGGGTCCTGCTGAGTTGGCTGAACTCAAACGTCAGTTGGATGAACAAGAGAAGTTGGGTTTCATTCAGCACAATACTTCTTCTTGGGGTAGCCCAACCATCTTTGTCAAGAAGCGAGACAAGACTGATAGACTTTGTGTTGACTATCGGGCACTCAATGCTAAAACCATCAAGAATAAATATCCCCTTCCGCGGATTAATGATCTCTTCGATCAGCTAGCTGGAGCTGTGGTATTCTCTAAGCTTGATTTGAGAAGTGGTTATCATCAAATCAAGATTCGCAAGGAAGATGTTCCTAAAACAGCTTTCACCACCCGTTATGGCCTGTATGAGTACACGGTCATGTCTTTCGGTCTCACCAATGCACCTGCCACATTCTCGAGGCTTATGAACTCAGTTTTCATGGAGTATCTTGATAAGTTCGTTGTGGTCTATCTGGATGACATTCTAGTCTATTCTAAGTCGAAAGAAGAACATGAAGAACACCTTCGGTGTGTCCTAAACAAGCTTCGTGAGAACCGCCTGTATGCAAAGTTCTCCAAGTGTGAGTTTTGGCTGCCTCAAGTCACCTACCTTGGTCACATCATCTCTGCCAAGGGCATTGCCGTCAACCCAGAAACTATTAAGACAATTATGGACTGGCTTCCACCCATAAATGTCAAAGAAGTCCGGAGTTTCCTTGGTTTGGCTAGTTACTGCCGTCGCTTTGTTCAAAACTTTTCGAAGATTGCGAAGCCTCTTACTGATCTCCTCAAGAAAGGCAAGAAATACCTTTGGACTCCTGCATGTCAAGCAAGCTTCGAAACACTCAAAGAGAAGCTCACTTCCACACCAGTCTTGGTTCCTCCAGATACATCAAAGCCTTTCCAAATATTCTGTGATGCCTCATTGCAAGGATTGGGTGCGGTCCTTATGCAAGAAAAACAAGTTGTTGCTTATGCATCTCGTCAGTTAAAGACGCATGAGATCAACTATCCTACACATGACCTCGAACTCGCAGCGGTTGTCTTTGCTTTGAAAGTATGGAGGCATTACTTGCTTGGCAACCGTTGTGAGATCTTTTCTGATCACAAGAGTCTGCAGTATATCTTCACACAACCTGATCTCAACCTTCGTCAGAGGAGGTGGATTGAAACAATCAATGATTTCGATTTGACCATCAACTACACTCCGGGCAAAGCCAATGTCATGGTCGATGCTCTCAGCCTAAAAGCTTATGTTAACAATCTCATGGTGGAAGAACAACAGCCTCTCTTGTGCGAGGAATTCCGCAAGCTCAACCTTGAAATTGTGGATCAAGGGTATCTTCTGAACCTTCTAGCAACACCTCTCTTGGAAGAAAAAGTTCGCTCTATTCAACTTGGTGATCCTTACACTAAAAAGATCATCTCCAACATTCAGCTTCCGAAGTATGAGTCTTTCCACGTAGATGATCAAGGCACTCTTTTCTTTGAACACCGGATGTTTGTTCCGAACTACCCGGGTTTAAGAGAGAAAGTTCTCAAGGAGGCGCATGATTCTGTTCTTTCTATCCACCCTGGCAGCACTAAGATGTACATGGACTTGAAAACACAATATTGGTGGCCTAGTTTGAAACGATATTGTGCCAAGTATGTCTCGGAGTGTGATGTCTGTCGCAGAGTTAAAGCTGTCCATCAGAAACCTTCCGGTCTTTTACAGCCATTGAAGCCTCCGGAATGGAAATGGGAGAAAGTAGAGATGGACTTCATCACTGGTTTTCCAAGGTCGCAGAAGGGTAACAATGCAATCTTTGTTGTCATTGACAGGCTTTCCAAAGTAGCTCACTTCTTTCTAGTCAAGGAAACAATTTCTGCAATTCAGTTGGCTGAGCTCTATATCAACAGAATTGTCTCTCTGTATGGAGTTCCTCTTGAGATCAGTTCAGACCGTGGAAGCATCTTCACTTCCAAGTTCTGGGGAAGTTTCCAAAATGCTTTGGGAACAAAATTAAACTTCAGCACAGCCTACCACCCTCAGTCGCAAGGACAAGTTAAAAGGATCAATCAGATTCTAGAAGATATGCTATGTGCTTGCGTTATCTCTTTCGGCATGAAGTGGGAAGAATGTCTTCCTTATGCTGAATTCTCTTACAACAACAGTTTTCAGAAAAGTCTAAAGATGGCACCATTTGAGGCTCTCTATGGTCGCAAATGCAGAACCCCGATTGGTTGGTCGGGCGCAGGTGAAAGAATATTGTTTGGCCCCGACATTATAACTCAAGCGGAGGAGAAAGTTCACATGATTCTTGAAAATCTGAAGATTGCTCAAAGTCGCCAGAAGAGAAATTATGACAGAAAGCACACGGACATGGAGTATGTCCCGGGTGATCTCGTTTACCTTCGTGTCACTCCCATTAGAGGCACGCACCGCTTTGGTATCAAAGGAAAGCTGGCTCCTAGATACATCGGTCCGTTCAAAATTCGTGGAAGAAGAGGAGAAGTTGCTTATGCTCTTGAGCTCCCTGAACAACTCAAAGTC
The DNA here is from genome assembly GCA_910589775.1 of Avena eriantha. Lineage (NCBI taxonomy): Eukaryota > Viridiplantae > Streptophyta > Magnoliopsida > Poales > Poaceae > Avena > Avena eriantha. The sequence goes on from OU342742.1 coordinate 297,860,050, forward strand.
CATGATGTTTTCCACATCTCTCAACTCAAGAAGTGCTTCAAGGATCCCGGCGGGACCGTGGACCATGAACTCATCAATCTCCAAGAAGATCTGTCTTATCAAGAACGCCCCATAAAAATCCTCGAAGTCGCAGAAAGAAAGACTCGCAACAAGTCCATCAAGTTCTGCAAGGTGCAGTGGTCGCCCCATTCCGTTGATGAAGCCACTTGGGAACGTGAAGATGAGCTCCGTGCCAAGTATCCTACCCTCTTTGAGTCTTCTTCTTCTTCCTAGAATCTCGAGGCGAGATTCCTGTTTAGTGGGGGAGAATTGTAGCATCCCAATTGTCTAACAATTGTAATGCTACTTGGTCTAGTAATATAATGGCTACTTCTTATATATAATTGTTGCATCATAATTATATCTTGCTCATGTCATCATGCCACCTTGCATTTGAGCATCATATAAAACCCTCTTTCTTTGGTTCTTCACTCATATGCATTATTATTTTATTTGCCTCTTGATACTGTATTTGGTTATTGATATACTGCTTGATGCCCAAGTTGAGTTGGAGGCATATCTTTTTATTCCACTCTACCACCTTTCTTTGTCACCACTTTATATTCCACCATTCCATTTACCATGGGCCTTTATTTTCTTATGGTATTTAATCTAGCTCATGGGAGATAGGATGGAGCCAATTTTAATTTCTTTTGCTTGGCCTTTATTTCCACTTTTTGGGAATGCATAAGAATAATGCCATGCTAATATTATTGTTTTCACAAGAATAAACCTTGGCATTTATTGTTTTTGCATGGGCCATGCAACCATCATCAACACCTTTAGCTCCTTTGTTTTTCTTTTGATTAGTGTATTTTTCTTTGTGGGATCTTTTCCACCTCTCACCATGTCCTTGTCCCAACAAAACCATTTCTCCATCAAGCATGTTCATATGGGATCCTCTTTTTATGTAATTTTAGACCCCACCTCTCTCTCTCTTTTGTGCTTTCCCCACCAACAATTTAAGCTCATCCACCAAGCTCTCTCCTCACTCCATAGCTATCTCTGTTCTATTAATCAAAATTTGCAAAAACTTCCAAAAAGGGGTATTTCTTGGGTTTGTTTCAATCTGCAACAAACAAAAAAATCAAAACAGTTATTAAAAATAAAAAGAGATAAAGAGAGGAGCAGCTTACCTATCAGCCGCAGCCCAGCAGCCCTTACCTGTTCGCAGCCCCTCCCGGCCCACTTACCCCAGCCGCGGGCCAGCCTGCCTCCCCAGCCCGTACCGCTTCGCTGTCACGCCGACGCGGCCATGTTTCTCTTCCTCCTTGTCTGACGCCGTTTTGGCCGCTCTCTCTCTCGGCAGCAGACGGAAAGCAGCTGCATGGCAGGTGGTCGTCCTCCGCCGTCAGCTCGCGCCACCGCACGCCAGTCCCATCTTCTTATCCTCGCGCCGAGCCGCCTTTTTCCCTAACCCTAGCTACCTGCTCCGTTCCCCTCTTCCTCTTCTCCGCGTGCCGCTGCCAGTCTGAGGGCCACGACGCTGTTGCCGCCCTCGCCGGTGACCGGGAACTCGCCGGGGAGCGTCGCGCAGACCGTGGAGTCGATTCCGCCCGCTGGGAGACGCCAAGCTCGCCCGGAGCCTCCCCCTCGTCAGAGCACCGTGTGCCACCGCAGCAGCCTCGCCGTCCCCCTCCGCTCCGACCACCCCGTCCTCCGAATCCCTGTGGAATCGAACGAGGTGAGCGCCACCCTCTTCTCCCTTCCCCTTCTTCTGCCTCCGCGTGCGGGCGCCGCCCGATTGTGACCCCGCCGGTGATCTGCCCCGCCGGCGAGAAGCCCAGGCCTGCGTTCCCCCCTCTGTTCCCCGAGACGCCCCGACCAGTGCAGCCCGCCGCCACCGATCCTTCCTGAACAAGATCCGTAGCTGGAGCTGCCCTCTTTCTTTTTCGTTTTTACGGCAAGATCTATCTCGCCGTGGTTGCGACGCCACCCTCGCCGGAAAACCTCGCCGTCGTCAGTCGTCGTCGCGATTCAGAGAGCAGCGTCGGGTTTACACAGAGCACGGGCGGCGTTTTCCGAAAAGACCCACCCCGTGCTTTGTCGATCACGCCCAGGCCCCTAGCAGCCCCAGTGACCCCACTAGCCAGCCACAGGGCAATCTTTCAAGAAAACCCCCCAGTTTTCCCGGCCTCAACCCGCACTCCCCTTGCTGCGCCACGTGGTCCACCCTTGCCCCTCGCTGTCACGTGGGACCTACGTCTCCGTCGGGCCCGCATGTCAGCCGCCTGGGCTAGCTAAGGCCGCGGTGATGAAAGCCTTTTGCGCGCGGATCTCGCCCAGTCAGCAGCGGCCCACCTGTCTGTGACTGTGGCTAGGTTTGCCTGAGTGTAAAACGTTTTTCTGTTTTCTGTTTTTAAATAAACTTTTCAGAAATTGTTTAAATACAAATTCAAATCAGATTTAAATAACTTTTCAAATATAAATCCAAACAGTACAAATAATATATGTTTTTGAATCAGAAAAATGTGAGGAATTCAAATATGCCCTTCAAAATATTATTTGAACATTTTAAAATTTCGAGATGATTAAAATTACAATAAAATGCCCTTTTCTTAATAAATTAATAACTTTAATTCTACAACTCCAAATTTGACAAATAATATGTCTAAATCGATCAACGCGACGAGCCCGTTCTATCTATGCAGTCCTTGTTCTGAATTGAAGCATGCATCATGTCATCATTAAAAATCTGAACTGTTTATGACAATAAAACTTGGTTAAATAAATAATAAAATGCTTTATTTCTTGTATCCACACCTCACCTTTGCCATGCTACTTTAATGCCATATAAATTATGCACCATTCATCACGGCATGCTTGTTTGATTGACGCATTTTATTTCATATGTTTGTGCACTTTATTTATGTTGGCCCTTGTTTGTTTGGTTCTTCTTCGAATAGACGCCCAACAGGAGAATTACCAGGAACCACAGGAATACTACCCAGATCCATCTCTTGCTTCAACTGAGCTGCCAGGCAAGCACTACCACATGCTTGCATACATATAGTACCTATTGCCTCTATCTTAATCTTGCATCATTGAGTCGCGATTGCATTAAATTGAATCCCAAGTACTGCATAGCCTTTATTTTTTAAACCCTACCGACGCTTGTTCCTCCATCCCATGAGCCATTACTACAGGAGTTGTTTGAGCCATGCGAGTCGTAGAAAAACATGTGTAGGGTATGTGAGTGTCTGATGAATAACGAGGTACCTAAACAACATAACCTGAGTAGTAATGAGATAACTAATGAAAGAGGCACCGGTGAGCAATATCCGCTATTTGGTTTTTCATGCTCACTTGTGTCCCGTAGGACCCCGAGCACTTGATTCCTGTTCCTTGACTATTCGCACTATCCACATCCGTGAGGCCTTATGGACCCCCCTGAGCCAGAGCTTGATTCATTCTTATTTCTTGGGGCCACAATTAGTTTGGGGCTTTATTACTATCCTGTACTTATGCCATGTTACTGCTTTATTTAAGATTGTGCGAAGAGCACCTGTACTGTTTTGGATCGTGACACGTTTTCACTGTATCGACAAGCCCAGTCACGTTTTCGGGTTCCCAGTCGTTTATCGCCGTCCACACAAACCTTGGGTCCGTCTCGGAGCCGGCCAACTTCGTTGCGGGTAGCTAAATGGGGTGGCCCCCTGAAATATTTCTGAATCCTGTGATCGCTTTGTCGTGAATGCCTCGTTGGGTTTTGAGTTGGTTTTTCCGAGGTTGATCGAGTGTGTGTTGCTATTCGTGTACCCCTGCAGGGTAAATCTTTCTGAAAGCCGTGTCCGCGGTTATGGACGACTTGGAGCACAGTTTCTCGATCATAGACAATTATAACAAAAGTACCGTTTTTAATTTGAATAAGTACTTGATTAGTAAATAGTGCAATACTCATTGAATGGTTAATAAAACTGCCAACGGATGATGGGAATTGTTCGTACGCTTCCTCGTTGGTAAGCGAGGAGGAGGATGGATCTGTTAATTATACCGTTATAGTTGTTGTTCTTAATTCACGGACATCCGTCTATCATTGGTTAGGCGGATGGTTAGCGAGTATCTATAGAATTGTTAGCTATTATTTTTTGCTGCAATTGCGTCACCCCAGGTTGTGTCCCCTTTATTGGCATAAAGACTTGCTGAGTACCCCTAAGGTCTCACACGATAAATTGTTTGATTCAGACGAACAAGTATATTCGCAAGATGGATACTGGATGGAGGAGACAGATGATGTTGGCAACGATCATTCGGTATAGAGATTCCGGAAACGGGGATCCGTGAGATCTGTGGGCGGGATGTGTTTATTTATGTGGCATCTTATGCCGATTCGCTTCTTATTCGTACTCGGTTCTTGTTTCCGCTTCCGCCTGATACTCTGATGTTTGTTGTATGAGGAGCTATCCTAAAACATTATCTCTATCTAGGATATTTGAATCTTGCCGTATGGCGTTGCAATATTTCTATTTTTTTTAGATGGAATGGCTCTGAGGACTGTTGTATGTGGCTTGCATACATACTCATTTGTGTATGTAGTTGATCCCTTCGCCTGCCGATTATGCCGCTCGTTCTTGTCCCGATGATCTGAAAGTGGTTAGGACGGCCGAAAGGTCTACCGTGAGTGGCCCTGGGCCCCACCGTACTATTTTAACCACTTTCGTTCATCCAGGCATGTAACTAAGAGCGTAATTCACCGAGGTAGTTACATAACGCGCCTTCTCAACCGCAATTTTTCGATGGTGGTTCCGACACACTTTTCGACCATATATTTTCAGTAAAAGTTATCTTAAAGTAATTTTTTGACGCACTTCCTTGCCGTTGTTTTTGGGCAGTGGTTAGTCTCCGTCAATGGTAATATTTTTCCAACTCATTTTTTAACTACCCTACGGTAATTTGCAGACAAAGTTTTTCAAACGTAATTTCATGGCAATAGTAGCCTACTTCTAGGGTAGTATTTGTTTAGCTCATGCTTCCTAATTTCCTGCCATATTTTCCTAGGTATGTTTCCCATGGTATACTCGACGTGCAGACTCCCTCGACGGTAAGTCTTCCGTGCACTTCCACGATGCTATTTTTCGATGGTAGTTAGCCTACGCCAACGACAAAAAATTTAAACTCTTTTTTAACTGCGGGTCAATTTTAATTTTTTAGTTCTCTGTTTCCGACGTAATTACAACGCGCCTTTTAGACCGTAATTTACAGTAATTCTTGGACACACTTCCCTGCAGTCCTTTTTCAGCGGTAATTAGCCTACGTCTATGACAATATTTATTTAGCTCTCTTTTAACTTCGGGTCATTTTCAGTTTTTTATTTCTCTGTTTTCCGACTGTACTTACCGTTAGATTTCGATCCAGCTGCGCACTTCCTTGTCCCCATTTTTCGATGGTTACGACAATATTTATTTAGCTCTCTCTTAACTTCCGGTCAATTTCATTTTTTATTTATCCGATTTCCCATGTAATTACAACACGACTTCTTAACCGTAATTTATAGTAATTCTTCGGCGCACTTCCCTGCCGTCATCTGTGAACTGTCGTGTTCTTAGATATTGTCGAACACCCTATGAAGATACAAACAAATGTATTTATGTAACATCCCAAAACTTAATCCAAAGTTAATCAAGATCAAATCTACCCAATTTAGGGTTAACAAAAACTTTCCATTTAAAATAATTAAGCATTCATATGTGTGTGCATTTAAATTAGGAGTTGTTTTGAATTGCCATGTTTGAGTGATCCGTTGGTTGTAAAATGATTCCAAGGTGAATTAAACATCATCTAGATCATCTCCAAGCAAATCCCAAAGAAAAACAAATCAAAAAGAATAAAATAAGCAAATGGTCACTTTTGCCATTTTAATCATCTAGCTTACTTTGGCTATTCCTAGAACTCAAATCTTAACAGAAACAATTGTGGTTCTTTGCACCCCTTCTTGTACAAGTAGTGATGTACCAAGGCCCACTTTGTTTCATCCCAAAAACTTTCAAACACTAAATTTAAATGACATTTGAAAATTGAATGTAGTTCATATGTATAGATCACATTTTCTCAAAAACCACTCAAATGACTTCCATTTAGAAAATCCTAGCAACCACAGCCTACCAAGCATCAGATCAAAGCACCCACCAAAAATCAGCTCAAAATTCTAAACTTTCTCTCATGCGGCCATTGTGTCGAACATGTGGCAGGCAGAGATCATCTGCCTAACTATCACTTTTGCTAAGTTAAGCCCTTGTCCCCCATTGGACCCTCTCTACTCTCCTTTGTCCCCCCTGAGTCCAACCAAGCCATCACCCAGCTTCCCCTTCCCTGCAGCACCAGTGCAGCGCCGCCCAAATGAGGTCATCGCCGGCCAGACACGGGCAGCACGCCAGGGACCAAGTCGCGCCAAACCAGCGTGCCTATTAGCTCCGCCCAACCCTACCGCCGCCCACGGTCCACCCCTCAATCAACCCCAGCCCCTGGACAACTTCCCAGGAGCGCTGCCCTTTTTCTCTACGAGCAAGCCAGAGCGCGCCAGAGCGCGATTGCCGCCAGCACGCAGCAGACCGCGCCTTGACCCCATACCGCGCACGCCGCTCCGCCTCGACCCCAGCAACCCACCAGACACGGTCGTGCACCGCCGTACGACCCACAGTCGCCGTGATCGCCATCGAGCATCGCCTCTGTCTCCCAGAGCGTGCGACACTCCCGACCAAATTCCACCGCCCCTAGCCTCGCCATAAAGCCATAGAGGACCACCAGGAGGCATGCCACCGTCCGCCTACACCGCCCATGCCGATAGCCCACTGTATCGTCGTCACCGACGAGCTCGCCGTCGCCCCCTCGGTCCCCTCCTCGAGCCTATATAAGGAGGCCTTCCCCAGCCTCAATCACCACACCATTCGACTCCCCTCTCACCCCCAGTCCTACCCCACCTCACGCCGGAGCACCAGGCCGTCGGAATTTCACCGGAGGCAGCCGCAGCAGAGGAGGAGACGTTGCCCTCGATTCCGTCCACCTCAGCCCCTGCCGCGACCTCGCTTGAGCCTGCCGTCGCTGTCTAGTTCGATCACCCGCCTCGCCGCACTAGCTGGAGCCCTGGTACGTCCCTAGTAGACCCCCACCGTCCGTTTAGGGTTCGGTCTCGCCGGCGACGAGTTCGTCATCGACGACGACTATGAGTCGTTGATCTAGGTTGTAATCGTAGCGCCCAGATTGTCCCATACCGTTGCGGGTTTTATGTGTCGCTGACAAGCAGGACCAACCTGTCAGCCGCCCTCTGCGCCACTCAGCGTCACTGGGCCGGCCCATTTCATTTCCCGAGCTAACCCAGTAATTCAAATTAGGATTTTTCTATTTAGATTTAGAACCAATTCTGTCCTCTAGTTTAAAAATCAATTCAGAGAGTTTTACAAATCCAAATTGAGTGATTCCAATTTTTTTGTAATGCTACTGAAAATATCTATCCAAGCCCGTTAGATTTAAATCATTTAGAGTTAGAGATCTCTCCTAGTAAAAATAACAAGACAGAAGCATTTGCACATTCAAACATTTTTCTAAAATCAACCATAATAGCTTTTGAGTTGATTCCAACTCTCAAAAATCACATTTAACCATACCTATCTGAATATGTAATAATATTAAGGTTTTCATGCAGTGACTTTGTACCTAGTACCAAAATAATGCTATATAGGCATTTCTAGTCACTTTAAATCATTAAATATTAAACTTAAACTTATTAAAATGTGATCCAACCTTTAAATCACATTCCCATATGTTAGAATATGTGGTGATGACATGTGTCCACATGATCCCATATTTTAATTGGAAAATATTAAATCTTAGTTATTTTCAATCAGTAGAAATTACTTTTCTTAAATAAAAAGAATGAAACTAGTTAATAAAACCTTGTGATGCTTGTGATGATAGTAGATCATCAAATGTGTGTCTTAGTGTGCTAAGTATACTAGTTAAGTATTGTTTGGTGATTGTGTATCCCGTATGTATTTATAGACGATAGTACCGACCAAGCTTTCGAGGAGGAGGAGTTCTACCAAGAGGAGGAGGAAGAAAACTTCAACCACTGCACCAACCAAGGCAAGCTATTGTTAGCAAGCTAGAATTAAACTAGATAACCTAAGTAAGGTGCATTAGGCATGCTTTGGTTATACCACTTTGACTATTACCTACCCCAAGTTTTTTTCCAAGCTTTTACTTCTTTACTTTATTAAAGTCCTTTACTTCTTTGAAGGTAGCATAAAAAGTATAAAACTTGACCTATCTAGATAAACTTAGATGTCATTCTATGGCATGAGATTGATCTTAGCATCCCACCTTAGTGAACATTCTTAACCTAGTAGTTTAGAGCTAAACTAGAACTTGAGTCACTTTAGATGGGAGTACTTGGTGAAAATGAATTGTGAAAACCTTGGAATGATGAGTCATTCTATTGAGATGTTTTGATAGGTGTGGAGAAACACAAATGGTTTATGATGATGAAAATGTTGAGGCATGAGCCTTAACCCTTTATAAAAACTGATGGTTGGGTTTGGATGCGATATCATTCCAATTTTACCGTACAACCACAATACCTGAATTGGGTAAGGCTTAGCCAGAAGTTTATATGCATTAGTATTAGTTCCCTCGCGGGAGAGGTTTGAGCTGAGGCTACCTCTCAATGTTGTCCACCTATGCAGTGCCCAAGATGACAGATGGTCATGGTTGGGAGGCCATGCTCATAGGAGAGGTGCTTATACTAGGGTGTGTAAAGGAAAGGTTATGTTTGATTATCTGCATACTAAGTATGATGGTTTAGGGTTATCCCTGACAGATGTATCGAATCTTGTGGTGAAAGTGTACCATCTCTACAGAGTGTCAAACTATTCGAATAGCCGCGTCCGCGGTTATGGACAGTTGGGGTGGCCATACTGTTCCGTTGTCAGATGTTTTCAAAATGACTTATGAAATAAATGATGAATCTTGACTTCACCACAACAGAGTTGTGAATATGACACTAGCTTCCCAACTTAAGTGATTCTAGAACTTTATTTTATCTTCCTTTGTTTCTGAACTCAGCTTAGAATTCAAACTTAACTTTACAAATAAAGATAGAGTTAGCTTTTCCCACTAGCACTACCTTACTTGTTAGTGATAGTTTGCGAGTACTTAAAGAGTACTCATGGCTTTTGTCCCTGGCTATTCCTATGGCCAGACTATGAAGGAGATTACCAAGATGAAGGAAAGCAGGACGGTTATGATAACTAGGACTATCTTCCATCGTCAGCATCTCATGTGCCACTGAAGATGGACCCCACCGCTACGCTTATTATTTATTCCGCTGCTTGTTATATTAAGACTGGATCATGAGATCCTTTATTCGTGTAAGACCTTATTATGGTTTTTAATGGATGAGGTACTATGATATCCAATCTTTTATGTCTCGCAAAAATGGTAATCCTGGGATTGCGATGTATGACATAACATGCATCTGGGATTAAAAATCCGGATGTTGACAAGTTGGTATCAGAGCCATCTTGACCATAGGAGACCCTAGTTAGAATGGACGTCCGAACCAAAAACTTAATTTCAAAACCAAAGTGAGTATTTATGGAAAACTATTTCCTCTCTTACCCTTGGGAATTCATTCTTTCTCAAAAATTCATGTTCCTCCAATTCTTACATTACTACATAAAATTTGACACACTTGATCACTTCACTAACTTCCTCATCCTAAATTCTTGTAGATGGAGACTCAGTTCAGCAAGTTCTACCAATTAGGCAACGGAGTCCAACTGATCTTCAAGAGGGATCTAGATTCACTGTCTGAGCTCTTGGGACACCCACATCCGGAGTTTCTTGGAGCTCAACTTCCTGGAACCCTAGGAGGAGATTTACAATGGCTAGTCTCCGCTGATGTTCGAGGAAGTATAGAAGCACCAACGTTCGGGCGAATCCAGTTCTCCGTAAGAGAGAAAAACTGGCTAGATGGATTAGCCAGGGCAATACATGAAGCTCTCGCACGTCTGTGTGCCCTGAGTGTCAACCAAATCCAAGGAACCTGCTTTGTTCACTATGCAAGGCGTGACTTTATGGGAATGCCAATGGAGATGCCAAGTCACCCGGAGTTGAAGCGTCAAGTGGAGAACCTTGACTTCCTGCTATAAGACCGCTAGAAGGAATTGGACAATGCTAGGGAGTTTGCCAACCACAACCTTGCCATTGCCGCCCAGAAGCCCAGACTTTCTCACTACTTGTCAAGGACCGTCAGTCTCTTTGCCTCCAGCGCGAAAATAAGGATCGCACCATCGAACGTCTTCGCAAGAAGGTGGCTGACCTCGAGAATACCATCAAGGAGAAAGAAGCTCAACTTGCAGCAAAGGAGGAAGAAGAGGAAGGTGAAGACATCCAGGGAGATATGGATTCTTACCTCAGCAATGATGATGACTTTCTGGAGGAGGATGTCGTGGACTTCCACACCGAGGATGACTACTCCGACTTCATCGACGATGAGTAGATCCACTAGAGCACTATCGTAGAGTGAAGAGTATCGGTCCCAATGTATCATAGCTTACAGAATGGTTCTTAAAACCATATGTTTTCCCTTGTTATTGTGGTGTGTGTGTGTTTGTATCGTGTGCTTTGCTTGAATGAATGAAAAGAAGTTAGTTGCAAAAACCAGAGTCAAACTCAAAGTTTTTGCTTTGAAACCAAAACCATGAACCTTAGAACTTTCCCTCTTACCCCTCTATCTACCTCAATCTTCAGATGACTCGTGGAAACCCCGGAGGGAGCAGCTCATCGCAGGACCCAATGCTGCAGATTATGCAAATGCTGGTTACAGACCGAGCAGTGCAGAGCGCCAAGCCAACTTAGCAACACTGTAGCAGATCGCCCAGATGGCCCAAAACAACCAAGGGCATGGAAATCAGGATCATCAAGGATCCAAGCTAAAAAACTTCCAGAATACCAATCCCCCAATCTTTAGCACTTCGGAGAACCCACTAGATGCTGATGACTGGTTGCAGACAATGGAGAACAATTTGGAAGTAGCCGGAGTTGATGACAACGAGAAAGTTCTCTTTGCCACTGAATACTTGGCAGGAGATGCAAGAGCCTAGTGGAACAGCATCCGCATGATGAACCATGGTCAAGTGATGACATGGGAAGCCTTCAAAATCAAGTTCAGCCGCACCCACGTGCCACAAGGCCTAGTCACCAGAATGAGGGATGAATTTAGAGAGCTGAAGCAAGGCAGAATGACTATAGTAGAGTACCGTGACAGATTCTTGTCACTTGCCAAGTACGCACCTGATAGGATCAACACGGAGGCCAAGAAGAAGGAGAGATTCCTGAACAGACTGCATGATGAGATGCATACTGTCCTCGTCAACATCCACTTGGAGGATCTCGAAGAGCTAGTCGACTCTGCCATTCAGATGGAAGGGAAGATTAACCAGGCAAACGACAACCACAAACGTCATATGATGCACCAAGCTGGATCCAACAGTCACCAGAAGTACCGTCCCAACCCATCTGCAGGGTATGCACCAAGAAACAACCGACCCCCAATGTCTCGCCCAAGCTACCCCAACCGTAGCGGAGGCAATGTGAAGTCCAGAGGAAACAACAACAACCCCGACAACACCAGCAATTTCAACCGTGCACCTCCCAAGAGCAAGAACAACAACAACAACACTGCACCCAAAACTGGAAGCAATGATGTGCCCATCGCAGCTAAAGACAAGTCTCAGATCACTTGTTTCGAGTGTGGAGTGACGGGTCACTAATCCAATGAGTTCCCAAAGAAGATTGCCGCCACTACCAATGTGAATGCCCCAGCTCAACAGCAGCGTCGTGTTCAACTAGGAAGAAGATTTTCCCCAAGGAACCCTCACAACCGCAACGACCGTCTCTTCCACATGAACGCCGAATAAGCCCAAGAAGCGCCAGATGTAGTGCTAGGTATGTTTTCTGTCAACTCAGTTTTAGCAAGAGTATTGTTTGATTCTGGAGCAATCGCACTCATTTGTCACCGAAGAATTTGCATGCATTAGTAAGATCCACCCAACCAACTTGAAGCATGTCATGATAGTTCAAATTCCTGGTTCAACTACAAAAGCTAGAAAAATTTGCAAAGTTGTGCCTATCAAAATACATGGGATAGATTTTTATGCTAATCTAATAATACTTGCAACCAAAGGATTGGAAGTAGTACTAGGAATGGATTGGATGTCAAAGCATAAAGGACTAATAGACTGTGCTAAGAAAGCCATCACCATGACCAGTAGTTCTAGAGTAATAGTAGAGCATGTATCTGAAACCTTACCTCGTCAATTCAAGTGCAACAAGAGTCTAGCCCTACCCACCATAGACCAAGTCAGAGTAGTCTGTGAATACCCCGACGTATTCCTAGATGAATTGCCCGGTATGCCCCTGGATAGGGATATTGAGTTCATTATTGAATTAATCCCCGGAACCGGACCCATAGCCCAGAGACCCTATAGCATGAACCCCTCAGAGTTAGTAGAATTGAAGAAGCAGTTGGATGCTATGTTAGCAACAGGCTTGATTCAACCAAGCGCATCGCCATGGAGAACACTAGTGTTATTCGTCAACAAGAAATATGGAGGCAACCATTTGTGCACCGATTACGGAAAGCTGAATGACGTCACCATCAAAAACAAGTACCCTTTGCCAAAGATAGAGGATCTATTTGATCGGTTGACTGGTGCCCAGGTATTCTCGAAGATTGATCTTAGGACTGGTTATCACCAACTTAAGATTCGTGCAACGGATATTCCGAAGACCGCCTTTACTACTCGTTATGGATTATACGAGTATACGGTCATGTCTTTTGGATTAACCAATGCCCCTGCTTATTTCATGAATCTCATGAATAAGATCTTTATGAATTTCCTAGATAAGTTTGTCGTTGTGTTTATCGACGATATCCTTATCTACTCCAAGTCAGAAGAGGAGCATGAGCAACATTTGAGAATCACCCTGGAAACCCTGAGAGAGCATCGGTTATATGCCAAGTTCAGCAAACGTGAGTTTTGGATGAAAGAAGTAGGATTCCTAGGACATATTGTGTCTGCCAGAGGAGTCTCTATTGATCCCACCAAGATCAGAGATGTCGATGCATGGGAAGCCCCAACCACTCAAACCCAAGTCCGTGCATTTCTCGGATTGGCGGGATATTACCGCAAGTTCGTCGAAGGATTTTCGAGCATCGCCAGACCCATGACCCAATTGTTGAAGAAGGACAAGAAGTTTGAATGGACCAAGAAATGTGAAGCCAGTTTCCAAGAACTGAAGAAGAGATTGATTTCAGCCCCAAATTGATCATGCCAGATATCAAGAAGACGTTTGATGTGTATTGTGATGCATCCAAGATTGGTCTCGGATGTGTATTGATGCAAGAAGGCAAAGTCATCACGTATCTGTCTCGGCAACTAAAGCAGCATGAGCAGAACTATTCGACCCATGATCTTGAGTTAGCAGCCGTAATTTTGGCATTGAAGACATGGCGTCATTATCTTATGGGAAATCGCTGTGAGAATTACTTAGATCACAAGAGCTTGAAGTATATTTTCACTCAGAAGGAGCTGAATATGAGGCAAAGGAGATGGATAGAGTTAATCAAGGATTATGACCTTGACATTCACTATCACCCCGACAAAGCCAATGTGGTAGCGGATGCTCTTAGCAGATTGCCATGTAAGCTAAACACCATGATCAAGGAGAAGCAACCAAGTTTGCATGAGGAGTTGGAGCAGTTTAGAACTGAGCTAGTTAGCAAAGGATTTCTAGCGAGCATTGAACTTCAACCCACTTTGATTAGCCAAATCAAGGAAGCCCAGAAGGGAAATGAAAGTATCGACAGAATCAAACGTCGTATTGGTACAGGAAAGGTACCTGGATTCACCGAAGACGAAGAAGGAGTTCTGTGGTACAAAGGTCGTATCTGTGTGCCAGCAGATTCGGAGCTGAAGCAAGTTATCATGCAGGAAGCTCATGATACTCTTTATTCTATCCACCCCGGAGGAACGAAGATGTATCAAGATTTGAAAGAGCAATTTTGGTGGCACCAGATGAAGAGAGAAATCGGAAGCTACATTGCAGATTCCAGAATGGAAATGGAATTCTGTCGAAATGGACTTTATCACCGGTTTGCCTACTTCTAGTAGGGGAAATGACTCAATCTGGGTCATCGTTGATAGACTGTCCAAGGTAGCTCATTTTATACCTGTCAAGACTATCTATCAGAGTTCAAAGCTAGCAGAGTTGTACATTGCTAGAATTGTTAGTCTGCATGGAACCCCCAAGACCATAGTATCAGATCGAGGAACCCAATTTACCTCAAGATTTTGGCAGAAAGTCCAAGAAGGATTAGGAACCAAGTTGAATTTCAGCACCGCTTATCACCCACAAACTGATGGATAAACTGAAAGAGTCAACCAAATCTTAGAAGATATGTTGAGAGCTTGTGTGTTAGAGTATGGATCAAAATGGGAAGATTGCCTGCCTTTCGCAGAATTCTCATATAACAATAGCTATTAAGCCAGTTTGCAAATGGCACCATTTGATTTCCTATACGGAAGAAAGTGTTGTACCCCTTTGAATTGGTCACAAGTAGGAGAGAGTCAGATTTTTGGACCCGGCATTCTCCGAGAAGCTGAAGAGAAGGTTCACAAAGTCCGTGAACACCTCAAGACCACCCAATCCAGACAAAAGAGTTATGCTGACAAGAGAAGGAGAGACCTGACTTTCAATGTCGGAGATTTTGTGTATCTCAAGGTTTCGCCATTGAAGGGAACGCAACGCTTTAGTCTGAAAGGAAAGTTAGCCCCCAGATATATCGGACCCTTCAAGATTCTGAATCACCGAGGAGAAGTATCGTATCAACTGGAACTGCCAGAAGAAATGTCAACCATCCACAGTGTGTTCTATATCTCATTACTGCGCAAATGCCTAGAAGTGCCGGAGAAGACCGAAGTTTTCAAGAACATCGATCACTGAGCCGTTGATATCAACAAGGATCTGACATATCATAAAGTGCCCATCCGTATCTTGGAATAAGCTTACAGAACCACCAGAACCCGGAGTATCAAATGTCTCAAGATTCAATGGAGCAACCATACCGAAGAAGAAGCCACTTGGAAGCGGGAAGATTACATTAGGACAGAGTTTCCAGATCTCTTTAGTTCCTAGTTTTCTTTCGTAAATCTCGGGACGAGATTTTGTTTAAGGGGGGAAGGTTTGTAACATCCCAAAACTTAATCCAAAGTTAAGCAAGATCAAATCTGCCCAATTTAGGGTTAACAAAAACTTTTCCATTTAAAATAATTAAGCATTCATATGTGTGTGCATTTAAATTAGGAGTTGTTTTGAATTGCCATGTTTGAGTGATCCATTGGTTGTAAAATAATTCTAAGGTGAATTAAACATCATATAGATCATCCCCAAGCAAATCCCAAAGAAAAACAAATCAAAAATAATAAAATAAGCAAATGGTCAATTTTGCCATTTTAATCATCTAGCCTACTTTGGCTATTCCTAGAACTCAAATCTTAACAGAAACAATTGTGGTTCTTTGCACCCCTTCTTGTACAAGTAGTGATGTACCAAGGCCCACTTTGTTTCATCCCAAAAACTTTCAAACACTAAATTTAAATGACATTTGAAAATTGAATGTAGTTCATATGTATAGATCACATTTTCTCAAAAACCACTCAAATGACTTCCATTTAGAAAATCCTAGCAACCACAGCCTACCAAGCATCGGATCAAAGCACCCACCAAAAATCAGCTCAAAATTCCAAACTTTCTCTCATGCGGCCATTGTGTCGAACAGGTAGCGGGCAGAGATCATCTGCCTAACTATCACTGTTGCTAAGTTAAGCCCTTGTCCCCCATTGGACCCTCTCTACTCTCCTCTGTCCCCCCTGAATCCAACCAAGCCATCACCCAGCTTCCCCCTTCCCTGCAGCACCAGTGCAGGGTCGCCCAAATGAGGTCATCGCCGGCCAAACACGGGCAGCACGCCAGGGACCAAGCCGCGCCAAACCAGCGTGCCCACTAGCTCCACCCAACCCTACCACCGCCCACGGTCCACCCCTCGATCAACCCCAGCCCCTGGACCACTCCCCAGCAGCGCCGCCCTTTTTCTCTACGAGCAAGCCAGAGCACGCCAGAGCGCGATTACCGCCAGCACGCAGCAGACCGCACCTTGACCCCATACCGCGCACACCGCTCCGCCTCGACCCCAGCAACCCACCAGACACGGCCGTGCACCGCCGCGTGACCCACAGTCGTCGTGATCGCCGTCAACCACCGCCTCTATCTCCTAGAGCGCGCGACGCTCCCGACCAAATGCCACTGCCCCTAGCCTCGCCATAAAGCCGTAGAGGACAGCCAGGAGGAAAGCCACCGTCCACCTATGCCGCCCATGCCGATAGCCCTCTGTATCATCGTCACCGATGAGCTCGTCGTTGCCCCCTCGGTCCCCTCCTTGAGCCTATATAAGGAGGCCTTCCCCAGCCTCAATCACCACACCATTCGACTCCCCTCTCACCCCAGTCCTTCCCCACCTCTCGCCGGAGCAGCAGGCCGCCGGAATTTCACCGGAGGCAGCCGCAGTAGAGGAGGAGACACTGCAGTCGATTCCGTCCACCTTAGCCCCTACCGCGACCTCGCCTGAGCCCGCCGTCGCCGTCCAGTTTGATCGCCCGCCTTGCCACACTAGTTGGAGCCCTGGTATGTCCCCAGTAGACCCCCACCGTCCGTTTAGGGTTTGGTCTCGCCGGCGACGAGTTCGTCATCGACGACGACTGTGAACCGTTGATATAGGTTCTAATCGTAGCGCCCAGATCGTCCCGTACCGTTTCGGGTTTTATGTGTCGCTGGCAAGCGGGACCAACCTATCAGCCGCCCTCTGCGCCACTCAGCGTCACTGGGCCGGCCATTTCATTTCCCGCGCTAACCCAGTAATTCAAATTAGGATTTTTCTATTTAGATTTAGAACCAATTTTTTCCTCTAGTTTAAAAATCAATTCAGAGAGTTTTACAAATCCAAATTGAGTGATTCCATTTTTTTGGAATGCTACTGAAAATATCTATCCAATCCCATTAGATTTAAATTATTTAGAGTTAGAGATCTCTCCTAGTAAAAATAACAAGACATAAGCATTTGCACATTCAAACATTTTTCTAAAATCAACCATAATAGCTTTTGAGTTGATTCCAACTCCCAAAAATCACATTTAACCATACCTATCTGAATATGTAATAATATTAAGGTTTGCATGCAGTGACTTTGGACTAGTACCAAAATAATGCTATATAAGCATTTCTAGTCACTTTAAATCATTAAATATTAAACTTAAACTTATTAAAATGTGATCAACCCTTTAAATCACATTCCCATATGTTAGAATATGTGGTGATGACATGTGTCCACATGATCCCATATTTTAATTGGAGAATATTAAATCTTAGTTATTTTCAATCAGTAGAAATTACTTTTCTTAAATAAAAAGAATGAAACTAGTTAATAAAACCTTGTGATGCTTGTGATGATAGTAGATCATCAAATGTGTGTCTTAGTGTGCTAAGTATACTAGTTAAGTATTGTTTGGTGATTGTGTATCCCGTATGTATTTATAGACGATAGTACCGACCAAGCTTTCGAGGAGGAGGAGTTCTACCAAGAGGAGGAGGAAGAAAACTTCAACCACTGCACCAACCAAGGCAAGCTATTGTTAGCAAGCTAGAATTAAACTAGATAACCTAAGTAAGGTGCATTAGGCATGCTTTGGTTATACCACTTTGACTATTACCTACCCCAAGTTTTTTCCAAGCTTTTACTTCTTTACTTTATTAAAGTCCTTTACTTCTTTGAAGGTAGCATAAAAAGTATAAAACTTGACCTATCTAGATAAACTTAGATGTCATTCTATGGCATGAGATTGATCTTAGCATCCCACCTTAGTGAACATTCTTAACCTAGTAGTTTAGAGCTAAACTAGAACTTGAGTCACAAGTTTATATGCATTAGTATTAGTTCCCTCGCGGGAGAGGTTTGAGATGAGGCTACCTCTTAATGTTGTCCACCTATGCAGTGCCCAAGATGACAGATGGTCATGGTTCGGAGGCTATGCTCATAGGAGAGGTGCTTATACTAGGGTGTGTAAAGGAAAGGTTATGTTTGATTATCTGCATACTAAGTATGATGATTCAGGGTTATCCCTGACAGATGTATCGAATCTTGTGGTGAAAGTGTATCGAATCTTGTGATGATTCAAGGGAACATATATGCCTATGAAACATCCAAGTACCTATTTCGTGTTATGTATATTTTGCAATCCTCAATAGCTCACATTGTGAAGATAACTCCTCAATTGGTCTTTTGTGATGATTTTTGACCGGGCAACGACAACGCTTGTGCATTGTTCCCTTCATGGAGGTTTTTCTTTTGGAGAGCCTCGTTTGTAGTACGGGTGTTGTATTCGGTGGTGGTTAGAGTGATTCTGTTGCGAGTGGTTGTACACCTCGAAAGGGTCTTTGTTTTATTTTCTCTTTTTTATTTTGTTCTTGGCTGGGTGCATCCTGGTGTCTTTAAACATCTTGTTGGTGCATAGGTTAGGTGTAATTCGTATCTTCTTATATTAGTATATTCCTTTTGTCAAAAAATACTCGTCAATAGGTTCTGGAACAATCAGAAGACTATGTTCTACTACAACACATAATAATAAATACAAATGAACAACTAAAATAATCATGTCGACTCATCAAAATAGAAAGTGGCATGTAAGCATAAGATATCTTGCATAGTTAAACAAGTAGAAGTCCACCAATTACATTTTTACGTATATAGACAGTGTTTACATCCAGTATCAAAATAGAAAAAAATATTGGATAATGTCATCTTTGGTTGGAATCATGTTCCATTATTCTACACAAGGGAGCTAAGAGTGAATTGTTATTTGTGCAAAGGAATAAGCAAACATCTTAACATGCTATAATTAATATGATCAAATTTGCAGTAGCATTAGCATTACAAGTTGATCCAATTACTTCTTCCTTTATCCCATTAGTGCTCTCTGCCATTATCATACAGATTGCTTTGGGGGAATTACAATAATTTGATCACATCATGATTATCAATCAAGAAAAAAACATTATCTTCAATTCTTTGGCCAATTGCATTCCAAGTATTAAAAAGTATTTAAGGACAAGTATAGCCACTCGTTAGAATGCAAAATAATTAGATCCTGATTTAAACTATATTTCTTTAAGTTTCAGGCTGGTACCTATTTTAGTTTCAGAAAATATTTCAGTCAAGTGGTAAAGTATCTCAAGTTCTATTGTGTATTCAATAAAATAGATGTTTTTGTATAACCCTTTGGCGTGGCGACACGCCTCGCCCATGGGGCTTTCTTAATCTGGTAATAAACAGATACATTATTTAATTAGGTAATTTTTCATCTACTTCTTATCTAATAATTATTTAGAAAGGGCACTAAGTACTTAGATTTGACTATGTGTTCTAAATGTTGGAAATATTTTACAAATAGATTCATTAATAATTAATATTATGATTATGTAGATTATGGTTTACCCCTTCATTTGAGTTACAATTTTAATTTTTATATTTGATTAAGTAAAGAGAAAGCAATCTCACATACGCTTAATGTACACGTAACACACATTCCCGACTGCTCATTCTTGATCCTTTTTCTGACACGTACAACCACGAAGCACGCATGCACATACCGAAGGAGTCACATGCATCGTTAGTCTAGTCCCCTTTAGCTTTCAATCATCCGTCCGATCCCCTCTTGCATTCTTTTCCTTCACTACATCCACCACCTCTCCACAGTTCCCGTTGTCGGAGTATCAATCGATACATGCGAGCAAACCACAATGCTTCCCATGGCCTGCACCTCCGATTTGTCACCACCATGTCATTTCCCTTCTCGCATGGTATGCATACACAACCTAGCCCGTGATCCCTGTTCGCCCTGTAGGCGTTGCATGGGAAAAGCGGGCACACATATGTTATATGTTGATCTAAATTCTACAAAGTAAAGGTCAACTTTTGACGGAGCGGAGCGAGCCCCGTCGTCGGAGGCTTGGGCCTTGATGACCTAGGTTACCACCGCTATATGTACTTCTTGTAAGCCGCCGGTTGGGAGAAGTTGCATCTGTGAAATCCCAGGCGTTGTGTAAACACTCTCCGTTATAGTGAAGTTTCGCTGGTTGGCGCCCGTGGTTTTTCCCCTCTTTTTGTTGGAGAGGGTTTTCCACGTTAAATCTGTGTCCCCCTTACTGCGATTTTATTTTCATTTTTCGTTATTTACTTGTCGCAAAGCTAACAACATCGATGGAGCCACGAAGCGCTGGATGCAGAGGGTACATCGCCAAGGCCGCTTGGGCGAGGAGGGGCATACCTGCCGACGGCAGTGAAGATCCGAATGGAGCTGGATGCGCCACTATGCTATTCTTGAGGACAGTAGCCATGACCGTGTCTTCCGTGTAGCTAGGTACAATGACCACATGTCCACCTGTTGAGTGCTACCTCACCTTTTCTGATAAAACCGAAAGGTTTTTTCCTTCATCTTTAGTTAACTCACTCTCTAATTTTGCATATTTACAGGAATTTGAGTATGAGTTTCTTCTCTCTTCGCCATGTGATTTGTTCAATCTTCTTGTCGAGAGATCACTGAGCTGCTGAGAATTGAGAAAATATATCTCCAACATGATCAAACAAGCAGTAGCGCAGAGAAATCAATTTAAAGAATCACATGTACATACTATAGTTTTTCTTTGATTGTTAGTAATTTTACTTAACTCGTTAATAAGTTGAACATGCCATTCATATACAACATTAATTAAATGACGCTGTATACCATCATGATTTGGCAAAATTCTACTATATTAAGCAGATTCTGCATGAGAAAGCTTAAATTATGATAGGAAGTTCGTTTAAAGAAATTATTCAAAGACATTGTTTCCTGATTAGGCATCTAAATTATGGAGGAAGAGGAAATTGTACTTGGGTATCTTTGATTCTGCAAAACTGTTTCTACAAAATATCTTCAGCCCTTTTTTCAAAAAATTATGTGTCTTTTGGCAAAGACAATATAGAATGTTAGCTAACTTACTGACCTGTGTTCTAAGCAGCTGATCTGTTGGGCGAATTACCGGAGCACTGGTGAGGCAGCGTCAGCAGGGAACACCCAATCAGAAGCGGAAAAAGAGAAGGCCTTCCGGTAGGTACCGCTAAAGAAGAAAAACAATCGACGGCACCAGGAGACATGAGATAAGACTCACCTGGTAGTGGTAAGTCATGACAAAATTGAAGTGTATACTTCTCCATTCATTTACCTGGGACGTGATGAAAACTTTTGGTCCATTATCACCACTCAAATAGCAGATTTCTTAGCATGTCCTTTTGTACACTTGGATCGTCCAAACCAATAGAACTGCATGTACAAATTATATTAAAAAGGGTAAAATATCCCATCATTCGACTTGTGTCAACCAGATTACAACATGAGGCGAAACATACCAGATCTTCCAGCCGATGTTCTAGACTTCTTGTGTAAGTATGCCAATCAACCCCAGATTTGTTTGTAAACATCTCTTGCCAGGATACTTGTATTTTTTTTTTTAAGATGGTACTACTAGTTACTCATCTAGTGCGCAACATAACTGTATCTGACCCTTCTGCTTGAAAGTTCACATATAATTTCAACTTCATTTAGAAGACAGTTTCTGTAAATATGTAGTAGTAATTATTTTAAGCATGAGACAAACATGAATAGTAGCACAAAAGTTATCCTAGAGTAATTCTTTGACGCACTTTCTCGCCGTTGTTTTCGGCGGTGGTTCAATGTCTATGGAATCATTTTCTAACTAGATAATTTTCAGAAAAACTTTTCCAGACGTCATTATTTGGCAATAGTAGCCTACTTCTAGCCTAGGGTACTATCTGTTTAGCTCATGCTTCTTAATTTTCCGTCATATTTTTCTAGCTGTGTTCCTCATGGTATATTCGACGTGCAGACTCCCTCGCCGGTAATTTCTCGACGGTAAGTTTTCCGCGCACTTCCCCACCGCTATTTTTCGACGGTATGTAGCCTACGTCTACGGCAATTATTTTAAACTCTTTTTTTAATTTAGGGTCATTTTCAATTTTTTATTTCTCTATTTCCGACGTAATTACAACACGCCTTCTTAATCGTAATTTACGGTAATTCTTCGACACACTTCCCCGCAGTCATTTTTCAGCGGTAGTTAGCCTACGTCTATAACAATATTTATTTAGTTATCTTTTAACTTCGAGTCATTTCCACTTTTTTATTTCTCCGTTTTCCAACGTGTACATACCGTTAGATTTCGATCCAGCTGCCCACTTCCTTGCCCCTATTTTTTCGATGGTTACGACAATATTTATTTAGCTCTCTTTTAACTTCAAGTCAATTTCATTTTTCATTTATCCGATGTAATTACAAGACGCTTTCTTAACTGTAATTTATGGTAATTCTTCGACACACTTTCCTGCCATCATTTTTTGATGGTAGTTAGTCTACGTCTATGGCAATATTTATTTAGCGTTCTTTTAACTTTGGGTCATTTTTATTTTGTTATTTCTCCGTTTTTCGACAAAATTACAACGCGCCTTCTCAACCGCAATTTTCCGATGGTGGTTCCGACACAACTTTTTACTGTATATTTTCGGTAAAAGTTATCCGAGAGTAATTTTCCGACGCACTTATTTGCCGTTATTTTCCACAGTGGTTAGCCTACGTCTATGGTAATATTTTTCCAACTCATTTTTAACTACCCGACGGTAATTTTCAGACAATATTTTGGATAGTATTTGTTTAGCTCATGCTTCTTAATTGTCATATTTTCCTAGCTGCGTTTCCCATGGTATATTCAACATGCAGACTCCCTCGCTGGTCATTTCTCGCCGGTAAGTATTCCGCGCACTTCCGGCCGCTATTTTTCTATGGTAGTTAGCCTACTCGTCTTTTTTAACTTAGGGTCATTTTCATTTTTTATTTCTCTATTTCTGACATAATTACAATGCACCTTCTTAACCGTAATTTACGGTAATTCTTCGGCACACTTCCCCGCAGTCATTTTTCAGCGGTAGTTAGCATACATCTATGACAATATTTATTTAGCTCTCTTTTAACTTCAGATCATTTCTAGTTTTTAATTTCTCCGTTTTCCGACGTGTACATACCGTTAGATTTTGATCCAGCTGCGCACTTTCGTGCCCCATTTTTCGATGGTTACGGCAATATTTATTTAACTCTTTTTCAACATCGGGTCAATTTCATTATTTATTTATCAGTTTTCCGATCATAATTACAACGCGCCTTCTTAACCGTAATTTATGGTAATTCTTTGACGCACTTCCCTGTCGTCATTTTTTGATGGTAGTTAGCCTATGTTTATGACAATAGTTATTTAGCTCTCTTTTAACTTTGGTCATTTTCATTTTTTATTTATCCGTTTTCTGACGTAATTACAATGCGCCTTCTCAACCGCAATTTTTCAATGATGGTTCCGACACAACTTTCCGACTGTATCTTTTCGGTAAAAGTTATCCTAGAGTAATTCTTCGACGCACTTTCTTGCTGTTGTTTTTGGGCAGTGGTTAGCCTACGTCTATGGTAATATTTTTCTAACACATTTTTTAACTACCCGGCGGTAATTTTCAGAAAAACTTTTCCGGCCATAATTTATTGGCAATAGTAGCCTACTTTTTAGGGTAGTATTTGTTTAGCTCATGCTTCTTAATTTCCTGCTATAATTTCCTAGTTGTGTTTCCCATGGTATATTTGATGTGCAGACTCCCTCGCCGGTATTTTCTAGCCACGGATTTTCAACTTGACAATGGTAATTCGAGAGTGATCCTTCATTGGCACGCTCTGATGGTAATTGCTCGGTGTGTCTCTTCGGTCTCAACCAGAATTTTGTAATTTTTCGATGGTAATTGTTTCAGAAAAAATATTCCGCAAGTTTCACGTTGATATATTTCATCCATATTTTTCAAAGGTACACAAAAAGTGATCGTTAACGACACGGCGTGGCGTGTCGCCGTTGCCGAGTTGACTAGTACTGATTACTTAGAGTTGTTTTGTCTTATAAAATAGAAACGTGATTGCTGGAGTGCACAAGCAAACTAGCCACGCACAAAGATGAACATAGGGTTGTAAAAGGGCATTCAACTCGCTCCTGTTCGTAGTCAAAATTGTTTATTCTAGTTCTAATTTTCTTTAAACAAAATTAGTTTAGTTTGAACTAATTTTTTTTTTTTTGGGATTATGCAGGTTGCCGTTTGCATCCCTAGATGAACATGATTGAAAGAGTATGAGTTTGGCGGAATATGATGGATATATTATTGAGCCTCATGAGCGAGTATATACAGGCGTACAGAGGATTATCTTGGAGTACGAGTCAAGTTAGAACAGATCCTAACTCTATCTAACCTACCATAACAACCGTATATACCTAATACTCTAACACTCCCCCGCAGTCGTAGCGGTAGCTTCGTGAACAACTGGAACGTCGCGGACAGTCAGACTGGAGATAAACCGAAGTAGCATCCAGTAGGCTGACATCCTCCCGCAGTCAGAGCGGGAACGTCGTGGACGGTGTCGCGTCACGGTAGCTTGGACTGTAGAGGAAGCTGGTGAGAGTCTCAGGCGAGGTGATAGCCCTTGTGCCGATGTCGAGGGAGCCGAGAGCGTGAGGCGGTGCCAACGTCGAGGTAGCCGTGCGATGGGTCGCCGTGGTCGATGTCATGGTCGGGGATGCCGTTGTCGAGGTAGCCACACTTGAAGCCGCATGCGCATAGCGCGCGAGGAGAATGACGGAGACGCGTCGAGGCAGACGTTGAGGGTGTCGATGCCGAAGTCGATGCAGTCCGAGCCGCTGAGGACGAGGTACGGCCATAGTTTTGCCAGAACTAGGCGCACGTCGGGGACGAACGCACACTCCGGTTTTGCCAGAACCGAGTATGCAAAGAAGAACTCGTCGGTGACGCGGTCGAGGCAGTCGTAAAGGGGTCGATGCCGAAGAAGATGTTGTCGAAGCCGATGAAGACGAGGCGCTGATCCAAGCTTGCCAGACTCGAGAACACGTCGGGGACGAAGGCACTCCCGGTGTTGCCAGTACCAGGTGTGCGGGGGCAGGGACCATCATGAACTTGCCGCCATGTCAGAAAAACTAGCAGAGGAAGCCTCTAGAGCAGTTGCGACGCGCATAGCGGCTAAGGGAGAGATGTCGGCGCTGTCAGCGGTTGTCGGAGTAGAGTAGCAGGTGGTGTAGTCGAGGACGAGGCGATGATGCTGGCGGCGAAGTTGTAGTGGACGAAGACGTAGAAGGCGGCGAAACCAGCGGCAACCTGGGTTAGTCATGCTGGATGCCTAGAGTGGCGATGGGTAGTCGGCGGTACCTGCGACAGCGAGAGGGCGCCCTGCAAGTTACCTTGTGAAGCGCGGCGGCGGTGCAATAAGTAGGCGAGGAAGACCCGACGACGTGACGAAGACCATGTGCAGACGGCGGCGATCCGCGCCGTAGGAGATGGTGCGGTGAAAGCCGAGGCCGTCGATGCATGAGGACGGCGAAGTAGACTGCGTGCAGCCACGCTATGACCCGAGGGGGCGGCATAGCTGCAGGGCGCAAGTCGGTGCAGCGGCTGAGAGACCACCATCGAGGTACACGCCAAGGAAGGCGCGTTGGAAGCCGGTAGCGTGGACCAAAGGCGGCGGCATTGTGGCCCGACGGGGTGACACAGCGGCAGCCCGTAGCTCGATCAACGGTAGACGCGTGCTCGGGGACGTGCTTAGCGTAGACAGGCGCGAGATCGGTTGATCAGATCGACGGTGCACCGTATGCGCCATGGCGTGGATCACGCGTAGATCGGATACGATGGTGACGTTGTCGATAAAGTCCCGGACGATGACAGCGAAGAGGATTCGAGGGGGGTGGCCGCGGTAGCCTTCTGAGGAAGGCGTAGCAGCCATCCGCGATGCGCGGTAGCCTGCCGTGAGGCCGCGACAGCCTGTCGAGGCAGGCGCAGCAGCGGAGGAGGCAGGCGCACGGACGCGATGTAGATCCTCGATGCCGATGGTCGGAGTAGAGGCGTGACGATGGCGACAGCGGTGGGCGACTCAATCCGATCTAAGATCGGTAAACCAAAAAAGAAAACCGATCAAGAGATCGGAAAAATAGACTTACAGGGTAGCCGATCACGGATCGGCGGACGAACCCTACGTACGGATCGCGCGGCCCCCGGCGGAGATCATTGAGATCGATCCCCCGGGGACGGCGCGACGGAAGCGTACGGCTAGGGTTTGGACCGATTAGGCTGATACCATGAAAGAGTATGAGTTTGACGGAATATGATAGATATATTATTGAGTCTCATGGACGAGTATATATAGGCGTACAGATTATCTTGAAGTACGAGTCAAGTTAGAACTATACGTAAACAGATCCAAACTCTATCTAACCTACCATAAAAACCGTATATACCTAATACTCTAACGATGATGTACACAAGGAGCTAGAGAACATGTCGAGGTACATATATATGAAGTAAGAACCAAAGTTACTCATCTAGAACTACTTCGACGAAGGGAATTCGTTGATGTCATATAGGCTCGGTGGCAAGGTAGCAGGCGGCGCCTCCACGCCTTGTTCTCTGCCACGCCAGGTTGCTACCTCCTTGACGTTCCGTTGTTGGTGGATATTCCACCCGACATGTTGGGTTACTGCTGCCGAGACAATCCTTTGTTGATCCTTTGTTGTTACTAGATGACCCCGTGCGTCGCTGGCGCCGAGGGTAAACGTGAGACAGTATTCAGCCATAGATTTTATCATCTAAAACTTAACCGCGTTGAGTAACTTGTGTGTAACTTGCACATACGACTACAGTTGAAGTAATAGTTGTTTTGATTAGAGATATGGAAAACCTATTATCAAACGATGCATATCATTCTAATTGATCATGTATTCTTGTGCAGAAACTGGGACAACACTGGAGCAATTGACGGGCGGATAGAGAGCAGGTCTTGTTGTAACTGACCCTTTGTAGTGGAAACAGTTTCTATAATAAGTACGGAATTGAACAGAACCGAACAGAACCGTCTACATGTTTGGCTGTCCAACCACTGCGCTAATTATTTAGATGATTAGGATGGGATAAGACACACAGCTTTGCAAGAACATTTAGAAAATAAGGAAAGGACGGCATTGCAAGAACATTTAGAAAATAAGGAAAGGATGAATAGACCAAGAAAATGTTGAGATGATTTAACTACACGTAAGATACATAACATTTCGTTCACTGTAGCCGGATGGGTTTGCTTTCTTTCTATTCATCGAATTATATCCATTCAACCCTACATCATTGTGGCACACAAATAATTTGTATAAGTAATACCTGAACCACACATACAAGAATCCTCAACGTTGTACTCTGACCAATAACGAACTGAGACATACATGTGGCATTGCCAAAAAAAGCCTGAGCTCACATTTCCTTCATCTGGTTGTGCATGGCACCATCGCTTACCAAACTCGTCCCCGTCCCCATGGACCCTACTCGATCTGTATCCTTGTCAGTGCCTGAATATGGGTGGGGATCAAGAACAAGATGAGTGGAAGGAGACGACACAACCCAACCAAGGTGAGACACCAAGCAGAACCAAATAACCCAAGTAGCCTATACAAAAGAAAGTAAGTTGTTCTCCTCAATCTTTCCTCATGACTCCTAAGGTTTCCACTGTCACCCAATTTGTCAGATTTCATCCATATCAATAACTGTAAATTTTAATGCCAAGAAAAACTATCGATTTCCTTCTCATGTAGAGAAGCAATATAGAGGCTTGGTCCTCACTCATGAAAGCGTTGTATATCTTATGCATTGGCTTTATTAATTAATGCTGTGTATGTATTTCAGTAGTAGCGATGATATTTCTGCTACTTTCGTTTAAAAAAGGATTACCAAACTTCCTGTACATTTGGCAAAGCGTCAGTACACACATGATATCTCTTTACAAGAGAAAGTAAACTGTACGCAATCTGGTTGTGCTCAGCCTGACAAAACTTTGTTCCCTAAGCCAACAACTTGAACAAAACATATTCTTTATATCCAACAATCTTAGTTGTTCTAATTAAGAAGTTTTCTAGTATATTTTGAGGAGCCTGACAATATTACGTAGATCACAGATTAATAGGTCAATGCTCTAAATAACAAATTAGTGATAAGTCTGTAAAAGTAGAAGAGAAAACGGAAACAAACAAAACCTTTCTCCTTTTGGTGTTTTCAGTGAGGCAGCTATGGCAGAATAGCAGGCACATAGAAGCATCTGCAAAGCTGAGTAATGCAGCAAGAACAAAACCATGGCCCTGAGAGCAGGCCACAAATGATTAGGAGAGGGACTTGGCAAACCAAAAGAAAGCATGTGAATTGTAATGACACATGATACTACTATCATAGTTGCTGTCTGCTGAAATTTTCTGCAGCACACCATGCAACAGTAGGAAGAACCATTTTTTAACAGCAGCAACGATAATGCAACACAACGCAATAGAAGCATCACACAAAGCTTGTGAATAAACTGGCGCAAATACCAGAATTAGCCATAGCACATGTGAGACACAGATAACACAAACACATGCAGAACATTAAAAGTGTCATTCAGGGACCATATGTGGCATACATGTTAGCCAAAGATGCAGCAGCCGTAACAAGGAAGAGGAGATAAAACTTAAGGAAGCTAAAGGAGCCCAGGAACAGAAGGCAGGACACTATCAGAAAAGAAAAGACCCGACCAAATCTCCTTGTAGTAGCTGGCCAACATAGCTGAAGAGTGCCCATGTGTAGGCTCGTTTTCATAGTAGACTTGTGGTGGCACCGCTAAGGTATTCTGAAGGAAGTCCTATACAAATGGACAGAAGATAGGAACACCAAAAGATGGACAAATAAAAAATTGAACATCTAAAAACAAAATCATAAGCACATCTAATATTTCCTAGGTAGTCCATGAAATATAATGATGGTAAATTACACCAGTGTATGCAAAGTAGGTAAAAAC
This sequence comes from Avena eriantha, assembly GCA_910589775.1. Taxonomy (NCBI): domain Eukaryota; kingdom Viridiplantae; phylum Streptophyta; class Magnoliopsida; order Poales; family Poaceae; genus Avena; species Avena eriantha. The sequence goes on from OU342742.1 coordinate 297,889,200, forward strand.
GATCAAGGAAATAAGAACTTACCTCCTGTAATGAACCATCTGAGCAACCAAAGTGAATACATGCATTTCCGTGACAAGGAACCATCTGAATAATATTTGATGACAGTGTTCACCAGCTTATCTTTTATATATGCTCCGGAGCACAAAGAAGAATTCATCGGAAACCACGTACTTCTGGAGATGGAAACAGAGAAGATGAGGGTCTTGAACCCTTGGTGCATCTCCGGTTTGAGCGCACCGCCAACCACTGTATCCTATCATTATGTCCCCATGTTCGCCGCTCTTGTCATGGCCACCACCAATGCACACACATATACCAGCTCGCGTTGCGTTACTCTGAATAAGCAAGCGCCATCGCCGCAGCCTATGCAGGCAAGGAGGAAGGGAGACCTGCAAAAAAATTCAAACATGCAGAAATTATGGCGATAAATAAACCTATTGATTGGCAAAAATGTGGACAATGAGAGGCAAAGAGCAGAGTTAATAGCCCAATCCTTTATAACTACCGTTTAGAATACTGATCTGATAACTGCATTCTTTTCTTCCTGTCAAGTCTATGTGGCCTTTGTGAGATGGCAGGCATATGTGGATAAAACATTGAAAATGTAAATGTAAGGCTGAAGTGTCAGAGACAGAGTGCTACAGGTTTGCCCCACAGCTCGATGGAACTCTTTTGGTTCCTAAAATCTGAGCACCGAGCAAAGTAGACTCCGAAAATTTAGAAAGATATATTGCTAGAGGCATAATTACAGGGCTGCATTTATAGAAGGTATGGAACCAAGGATATGATTTAATATGCATATACATGTCAAGCCCCACGTTCACAATCAAATGTCCTATAAAATGCTGATGTATAGTAAGGAAGTGACCAAAGCATACCGACATACCACCCAACTCCAACAGTTCGAGGAAGTAACCAAATTTATAGATATATTTTATATTCATATTCTTCAGCCATGCAGATATTTTTGGAAGATCCATATTAATTGGTGCCTAGTGTGTACGACCTATCACAGAAGGATGAGTGCTGGGTTTGATTCAGTTTGTATGACTTCTCTCCGACACATAGAGCAGTATCACGTCGGGCGTTCTATCTTTTCCTCTCTGGCTATACTCTCATCAAGAAATTCCCCCTGTCCAGACAAAGGTGTAATAATATCCTAACCTAGCTACTGTCTGATAAACAACACATGAACCTGATGTAAGAAACAATACATCAACAATCAAGCCACTGCCAGTCAATTAGAACTGCCCTAAATACTAAATGGCCACCTAAGTACTACTTGTTTCGTTAGTGTAAGCATAAAAGGTTAAGCCACCTAGTCTTTTTGTCTTTTGTATCTATGATCTAAACATTGACGAACATAGCCAACAAAAACTTCTGAAAATAACCGAGCAGCGTAAAAAAAATGGATATACATTTTCACTACTTCCAACCTATTGCACGACTGGCACAAGTGCTTGTCTCGTGTTAGCTGGACAAAAAATGTTCATAAATCAGGAAACCTTCCTATGAAGACTGCTTAGAATTAAGGGAAAACAAATTTTGCCGGTGTACTAACCAAAATAAACATTGAAGAAGCATTAGAAAATAGAAGCAACCTGACGTTTACCTTAATAATAAAATTACAAGATCTCAAAAGACCAGCCAGACTGGACTTATCAGGAAAGGAGTTTGCTTATTCGACCTCGGTTGAATAAAACACTGCTTATAATTGAAGATGCATAGGATTCAAAAGAGATGCCTCGATGGCCATACGAAGACAGTAAACAAAATATTTAGATGTACCTTGACCAACATATATTATCCACAGTATACTTATCAGTTATTTCCAGTTTCTTGACAAGTATCTCTGTAGTTACAAAGATACCAATCTTGTCTTGCAGCTAATTAATTTGGTAGCTGCTTAACTGGAAGAAAAAGGAAAGAAAAGAGTTATAGAAGAAATTAAACATAAACCTGAACTCGACAATGTAGCTGCTCAACATAAACCTTTATTTCCTAAGAACCCTTCCAGCCTCAACCACTCCAACAATACCCTGCACGCCACCCCAACAGAGTAGATCCAACCGTGAGCTACCAGGAAAATAGAAGGAAGATGGGCATAATGTGCAACTGGCCTAAAATCTGTCAAATGTTTCTGCATCATACTAAAGAGATACTATTAAGAGAACCGTGATTTAAATATATTTTAATATGAAAACAATGTATCATTAGCAGCAGTCAATCGACAGCAAAACATCTCTATTTATGTTAATTTAATACTCATAAAGGGGATTGGATGATCATATTGTCTTACCTGAATATCTCCATACCTACTAATGAGATCCTTGGACTGCTAGACATCGGATTAAAGTGATTCATAAAAATAGTCATATAAATCAAGAATTTTTTGATTCCCTAATTAATGGAGAACAGTGGACTGCGACTCTGCTCATCTTGACAAAGGTCTGCATATGCCTCTAATCTGATGGGAGCTTTTGAAGAGAACGTGTGCATGTAAAATCAGACAAAAGTTAGCAACTATTACAATTCATAGATTAATCAGATTTTTTATAGAGGGCCATAAATACGTGCAGGAAACATATAGCATTTTAGACTATGCTTAGTAGGTTTAGTAAGTGCAAAAGCAAGTTTTTGCTAACCTTTTAGAAAAAAGAATAAACTTGCTAGAAAACATCTTCTGATCTATCAGCCTCTCGTAAGATTTGAATCAACTTCATCGTTAGAGGGCGGTTTAAAAAATTCATGCCGATCACCTGCAACATGGAAACCTCTTCCAAGTCATGGAATTGAATTTAAATTCTAATCACGTAGGGAGGCTCCAAAAAAAATGGCCCACATTTCTTGGGAAATCATTTTAGATGTAACAGATTCAATTGAGTAAACAAAAACAATAAAGGAATAAAAACCAAAGGATTGAGAAAACTACGAAATTACAGAAGTGCCTTGACTACAGGCTGTCACTACTATGATCTTTTGCATTCAGAAACTACAAAATATTGAAGATGCTTTTCTCTTTATAGGCATGTCCTAAAGTTTAGAATATTACCTTTTTGTATCTTTTAGACAGTTCTACACACCATCAATAGTCAGTTATCATTAAATCCGTGATGAGCACCATAATTTTGAAACGCTCGGCATGTGACACACCATAAAAATACCGGCTATCGAAGTAGCAAACGCATTGAATATATTGGCAAATCATGTGCATCTGTGTAAATATTAGAGAGGCTTACAATGATTCAGAGCAAGGTAGAACCTGTTCGTTCACCTCAAATCCATACAGAGCCCTGTCATTCGACCTCTCATGGATGGTCCTAAATATTATGCCCTAATAATGGTGTGCCATCATTAGTTCAGTCTAGAGTGAAAGAGGGGAAATCAAGTGGAGATAAAATAGTACATGAGAAGAGAGAAGGGAAAGAGAGGTGTGAAGCATGTGTATACCTCTGTACAGCTGTAGATAAAAGATTAAGGCCTAAATATGGCAACCATAATATCCCCACATCTGCAGTTCTTCTCCTCCCACATGGAGGCCACGGTTCTTGCTTGCCTCCTTGCCATTGTGTGCTCCTTCCCCGTCCCCACGTCCTCTGCGTCTTTGGGAGGCCAATCCGAAGGGATGGGGAAGCTCGTCTTGGGGATGAGCTCCATCTCCGTGAACCACAACCCTAGGCAGCACAAAACACAAACAAACATCTCAAATCAAGATGGATCCTTCGCAAAATCAAGAAATAGAGAGGAGAAGGGCAGGCGTTGGTTAAGAGGGAAGAAGCACACCGTCCCCCTCCGCGACCCGCTCCTGCAGCGCCTCCTCCCGCTCGCCGCTGCCAAGGACCGTGCCGGCGCTGGGTACTCCACTGCCGAGCCACCGCCCTATGCTTGCCGCCCGCCCTCCATGCCTCTGCCCTTCTCCAGCCGCGTCCAACCGTCGCTGCGGCGGCCGCTGCCTCGTCCAGCCGCCGGCTCTCTCCTGGCGGTGGAGAGGGAAGGAGGAGAGGAGGCGCTAGCGGATAGGGGAGGAGAAGAGGAGGCGGCGGCCAATCGTGGAGGAGGGGAGTAGGAAGTTGACTGGTGGGTGGTGGTTGGAGGACGGGAGGGGATTGTGCTAGGCTTTTCACCATGACCTTCTTGTCCACCGAATCGGTGACCCAGACCAGAAAATCTCCTGTCTCGAACTCATAGGTCTGCACTCACTTGGTCCCATATGCCATGGACTGACTCTTTTTATCCAGACGAGAAGTGAAAAAGGGTTTGAACAAATCTAACGACAGATAGTGAAAGCGTGGATAAAAGCGTACCGCATCGGCCACTGATCGTGTGGGAGCTCAAAGGGCTGAGAGGACGGGTAGCACACGAGGGTTTATAGGAATGACTTGGTGCGCCACTTGCGCCAAGGCCGAAGGCGAGAAAATATTATAGCCATATGTTTTATCCCTGGTTATTTTTCATAATTGAAAATCATTGACTTATAGAAACCACAAGGCAACAATACATAGACTCTAAGCATGGTGGAGATCCACCTTTAAAAATCAAAAGTTAATTGGCCTTAGCACTTGGAAGTTGTTGTGTGTTCAGATCGAATAATCCATTTGAATCCATTTGAAATAGGTAGATCGATCTTCTCTAAAAGAGTATATTTCATTCTTACGAGAATCAAGAGTACTAATTAATCTTCACAATGGCTTCAAAGGTTGGCGACCCAGAGTTAATTGGCCTTGCTACTCACAAGCCCTCTATTGAAATCTAGTTGGTTTGTACCGTGAAGGTTGTATCTACGGATTGAATATGCTGAACCTCCCAACCAGAGGCTTTGATTGATTAAGCGGTTACCATTGCCTTGGAAACTACCCCTTCTTCGCTATAACAAAACCGATATTTAGAAGCGGTTACCATTGCCCACCAGCCCTAGGCGCCTTGCCCACTTGGGCCTCCCTTCGGGTGAGGCCCATTAGCAATATAGTGCCTTTAAAAATAAAATAAAATATATATTTAATATTCCAATTAACATTCAAATACACATATTATATTATTCCTTTACTCCGGAACACCTTCCGAACCCCTTCCGATCTCCATCGGATGTTACCAAAACTATTCCGGTTTCTTTCTCTCTCTATTTCTCATACGATACCTCATTACCCTAAGCTTCCCTACCCTTAAGCGTGACATCCTTCGGTTCGGAAACACTCCGGACATGATAGAGACCACTCTCATATCAATGATAAACAGAGGGACCTGGATGGCCATGTGATCCCCGTGCGTTTCACGAATGCAATCGCTCGAACCGTGAGATAGTTGTTCCCCATTCCCTTTGTCATTCGGTACCTAATTCATCCGAGACTTGATCTTCGGTATCTCCATACCTTAGTTCGATCTCGTTACTGCTGAACTTGTTTTCTCGTTCTCATGTCATTGCATTCCGTAACCTAGTCACATGCTTGCAAGCTTCATTAATGCAATGTCACTGAGATGGCCACATGTATCTGTCCGTTACATGGACTAGACAAATCCTGGTCTTGATATGTACTCCTCTACGCATTCCTTCAGAAACCTGAGTGGCACCTTTTTGATCACCCTGTTACGAGATGATTCTTGATAACCATCTAAGCTTCTTCCAGAATGGTGATTTGCATTACCTCACAGCCAAAGGATCAGGTTGCGAGGTTCTCTGTGTTTTATCATCAATGGTGAACTTTGTAACTAGATCTCATTAAGATATAACTGTCAGATGTTTGTCTATCATGTTATTCAACTAATAACATGACCTCATTGTTAGTTGGCATAAATGCCCATGATCTTGAAACACAGACCATCCTCATGACCAATGAACTAGTTCACTAAAGGTAACTAGAGACACGGTTTGTTTACATACCACACGTGTATTAATGTTTTGTATTAACACAGTTATAGCACAGTATCAAACGTATTATGAACATACAGGAGATATATCAAATAATACACTTTAATATTTGCCTCTAGGGCATAACTCCTTCAGTCTCCCACTTGCACTAGAGTATACAAAACTAGTTTATAATAGGCAGGAACCTAAGACCAATGGAATCTCAGTGTTGTTCGTGCTTGTCATGTTGGAGAGCTTTAGTCAAAGGATCTACTACATTCAGTTCCGTATCTACTTTGCAAATCTTGACTTCACCTTCGTCAATAATCTGCCGGATGACGTGAAATCTAAGCTTGATGTGTTTAGCTGTGGAATGAGTTCTTGGTTCCCTTGCATTTGCAATAGCTCCCGTGTTATCACAATAGATCGTCACGGGGTCTTGTGCATTGGGAAAAACTCCTAGTCTGATGACGAAATTCCTTAGCCAAACAGCTTCATTTGCTGCATCAGCTGCAGCAATGTATTCAGACTCCATTGAAGATTGTGCCACCACCGACTACTTCTTGCTTTTCCAGCTTACCGCCCCACCATTCACCAAGAAAACAAATCATGTTTGAGACTTCGAGTCATCATGGTCTGAATTCCAGCTCGCATCTACGTAACATGTTACGTTTAGAGCTTCATCATTTCCTCCATAGATCAGGAACATATCCTTTGTTCTTCTCAGATACTTTAGGATATTTTTCACAGTTGTCCAGTGATCCGGTCTTGGATTACTCTGATATCGGCTCGTCAAACTAAGAGTCAATGCCACATCAGGTCGGGTACTAAGCATTGCATACATGATAGATCCTATTGCTGAAGCATAGGGGATGTAAGACATCTTCTCTCTATCATCGTCCGTTATAGGACATTGAGTCATACTCAAGTTGCAATTCTTCATCATAGGTGTAAAACCCCTCTTGGTGTTTTCCATTTGAACCTCTTCAAAATCTTATCTATGTAAGTACTCTGACTCAATGCTATTAGGTTCCTTGATCTATCTCTATAGATCTTGATTCCTAATATGTATGCAGCTTCACCTAGATCCTTCATGGAAAATTGGTTGCTCAAATACGCTTTCACGCTATTCATAAGATCCACATCGTTTCCCATGAGTAATATGTCATCCACATATACCACCAGGAAAACAACTGAGCTCCCACTCGCTTTCTTGTAAACATAGAACTCTTGTTGGTTTTGGATGAATCCAAAACTTTTGATCACTTGATCAAAACGTTGGCAGCTTCGAGATGCTTGCTTCAATCTATAAATGGACCGTTGAAGTTTGCATACCTTTCCAGCATCCTTAGGATTGACAAAACCTTCTGGTTGCATCGTATACAACTCTTCATCAATGTGACCATTGAGGAATGCGGTCTCGACATCCATCTGCCAAATTTCATAGTCGGAATGTGCAGCAATTGCTATTAAAATCCTGACAGCTTTAAGCATCACTACGGGAGAGTAAGTCTCGTCGTAGTCAATTCCTTGAATTTGTCGAAAACCCTTTGCGACAAGTCGAGCTTTGTGAATGGTTACATTACCATTCGCATCTGTCTTTTTCTTAAAGATCCATTTATTTTCCACGGCCTTGCGACCCTCTAGAAGATCCACCAAGGTCCAAACTTGGTTTTCATGAATGGATCCTATTTCGGATTTCATGGCTTCTAGCCATTTCTCAGAGTCAGCACCATCCATAGCTTCTTTGTAGTTTGCAGGTTCATCCTGATCATCTAAGATGACAAACATTACAAGGCTACTGTACCAATCTGGAGTGGCACGAACCCTTGTAGACCTGCGAACCTTAGGAGTCTCGATGTCATTGTTTTGATCAGTATCAGTAGGCTCTTCCTCCATGTTGGAGAGCGGTTTTGGAACAGCTTCTGTTGCGCTACTCGGAATACGGAGAGAAGGGTCAACAATTTCATCTAACTCAATTTTCCTTCCACTCACCCCTTTTGCAAGAAACTTTTTCTCGAGAAAGGTGTCGGTTTTTGCGACAAGGGTTTTGCCTTCGGCTTGATTGTAGAAGGTATATCCAATAGTTTCCCTTGGATATCCTACAAAGATACATTTTTCCGATTTGGGTTCGAGTTTGTCAGGTTGCAGTTTCTTAACATACGCCTCACATCCCCAAACTTTCAGAAAAGACAACTTTGGCTTCTGCCCATACCATATCTCATATGGGGTTGTCTCCACGGATTTGAATGGTGCTCGGTTCAAAATAAAAGCGGCGGTTTCTAACGCATATCCCCAAAAATACACAGACAAATCAGTTAAAGACATCATGGACCGTACACTATCCAATATGGTTCGGTTACGGCGTTCCGACACACCATTACCCTGTGGTGTTCCTGCTGGCGTAAGCTGTGGGATAATCCCACAGTCCTTCAAGTGCATGTTAAACTCATAACTCAAATGTTCGCCTCCTCGATCTGATCGAAGGTGCTTGATTTTCTTGTTAAGTTGATTCTCTACCTCTTTCTGAAATTCCTTGAACTTTTCAAAGGTTTCAGACTTGTGCTTCATCAAGTAGATATATCCATATCTGCTCAAGTCGTTAGTAAAGGTAACAAAGTAACGATAATCATTGCGTGTCGAGACACTCATTGGTCCACATACATCCGTATGTATGATCCCAAGTAGGTCTACAGCTCTCTCCACTATACCGGAGAATGGTGTCCTGGTCATCTTGCCCATGAGGCATGGCTCACATGTATCAAGGGATTCGAAATCCAATGATCCAAGAAGTCCTTCTGAATGAAGCTTCTTCATGCGCTTTATGCCAATATGGTCGAGACGTCAATGCCATATGTACATGGAATTATTGTCACTGTGCTTACAACGTTTAGCATCAACACTATGGATGTGTGTATCACAATCAAGATCAAGTAAGAATAAACCATCACATACAAGAGCATGAACATAGAAAACATCATTCATATAAATTGAACAACCACTTGTTCCCGATTTAAACGAATAACGGTTTTGCAACAAGCAAGACCCACTCACAATATTCATACTCAATGCGGGTACATAATAGCATTTATTCAAAACCAACAATAATCATGATGGTAGACGGAGATGCAGGGTGCCGACGGCCATCACTTCGACTCTCGAACCATTGTCGACGCGCATCATCACCTCGTCCTTCCTCAGGCGCCTCCTACTCTGCAGATCCTGCTGAGAGTTACAAATGTGAGCAACAGATCCGGTATCAAATACCCAGGTGTTACTCCTGGCGCTTGTAAGGAATACATCAATAACATGTATATCATATATACCTTTGTCCGGGATGGCTATCTTGCCAGCTCGCTTGTCTTCAAGGTACTTAGGGCAGTTGCATTTCCAGTGCCCATCCCCTTTGTAGTAGAAGCACGAAGTGCCGGCCTTAGGGCCAGGCTTGGCAGTCTTTCAGGTGCTAGGAGCAAACCTGCCATCCCTCTTGGACTTCTTACCCTTGCCTTTTCCCTTTTGCCCCGGTTTCTTAAAGTTGGTGGTCTTGTTGACCATCAGCACCGTGTGCTCCTTCTTGATTTCAACCTCAGCAATTTTGAGCATGGCAAACACCTCGGCAAGGGTCTTAGTCATCCCTTGAATGTTGTAGTTCATCACAAAACTCTTATAGCTAGGGGTAGCGAGTGTAGCACCCTATCTATAGCGAGCTCCTCCGGGATTTTGCAATCCAGGGCGTTTAGGCGCTTAACGTAGCCAGATATTTTGACCACGTGCTCACTAATACTGTTGTGCTCTTCCATTTTAGCAGAGAAGAAGAGCTCGGAAGCATCATACCTCTCTGCACGAGCCTATGGAGCAAAGACGGCTTTGAGATCCTCAATGATCTCAAAACGCTTTTGAAGCTCCGGCTCCATGGCATAGAGCATTCCACTCTGGATGAGGGAGAAATCGTCCGCCTTGGACTGCTAGACATTCTTTTCGTCCTAAGAGGCGGAATCTGCAGGCTTAGCCGGAAGCTCAGCCTCGATGACATAAGTCAGCTTGTAGGGGACTAGGAGGATCCTAAGATTACGGAACCATGCGGTGAAGTTGGTTCCATTAGTTTTCAGCTTGTCCTTCTCGAGGAAAGTGCTTAGGTTGAAGGTGGGTGGGCGAGACATCTACAAAGGATTTGCAAAGTGTTTAGACTATGTTCATAATAATGAGTTCAAATTTTAATAAAGGAACTCTCACTTAAACGAACATCCCTCTACTCGTTTAGTGATCACATGATCCCTATCCCCTACACCTCCCCCGATCATCACGGCCATCAGTGCAGTATCAAAGGTGGACATTCCCTAATGTCGATCACATCAACTATGTGATTCATGCTCGACCTTTCGGTCTCTTGTATTCCGAGGTCACGTTTCTCTAACGTGCTAGGCTCGCTAGTCCTAACTCGTGTGTATTCGCAGTGCAACATGGCTTGCACCCACTGTATGCGAATGTAGATATGTCTGACCCCCGATCATCACGGCCGGCCTCATACCGAAGAACTTTCTTGGTGGTGCACACACAAGGGGAATACGATAACTGGAATACTACGAGGGATTATCTTATCATGCTACCGTCTAGTAAGTATACTAGCATAATAAGTAATACTTCTAAAGTGAAGCGTTATGACATGGTTATAGCTTTATGATCATTATCAATAGCTTCAATGGAGTTTCACAAACTTGTCATTGCCATGTTATAATACTTGCCCCTATGCAATAATAAAGATAGACGCTTCTATATCAACTATTGCATGTTTTACGCGGCTTTAGGGCTTTCGCAGCAGAACCCCTTCCCACCTACGAACGTTGAGCCACAACATGAATTCATTGATTGCCGTTCTTCTTCCCTTTATCAGGGCCCTCTAGTGTTAATGCCATATCAACTACTGTAGAGAGATAGACACCCCCTAAGCCACTTTGATTTGTGGACCAGTCTCGTGAATCACCACGTGAGGTCGGTTGGGGGCCGCTTCATCAAACAGTGCTGCGATATGAACAACAACACTAAAGAGGGTAGAAACTAGAGAATCAATGCCCACATATTGCTATGTGTTCTATCCATACGACATGTCCACCCATATACCCGCTCTGATACCACTGAAGGGTTCCGTAGCAGAAAACAAAAAAATTCTATCTACTCGAACACCAAAACCAGGATCTATACTATGTAGACATAAGTAACGGAGAAGGAATACAATATTCATACCTTTGTAGAGAGATGCACGCCTTACGCAGGAAGGCATATATTGATGAAGACGAGCAGCACCCCAAGTGTGGTGCCTCCGAAGTTCGTCACACGTCAATGATATTCCAATTAACATTCAAATACACATATTATATTATTCCTTTACTCCGGAACACCTTCCGAACCCCTTCCGATCTCCATCGGATGTTACCAAAACTATTCCGGTTTCTTTCTCTCTCTATTTCTCATACGATACCTCATCTACCCTAAGCTTCCCTACCCTTAAGCGTGACATCCTTCGGTTCGGAAACACTCCAGACATGATAGAGACCACTCTCATATCAATGATAAACAGAGGGACCTGGATGGCCATGTGATCCCCGTGCGTTTCATGAATGCAATCGCTCGAACCGTGAGATAGTTGTTCCCCATTCCCTTTGTCATTCGATACCTAATTCATCCGAGACTTGATCTTCGGTATCTCCATACCTTAGTTCGATCTCGTTACTGATGAACTTGTTTTCTCGTTCTCATGTCATTGCATTCCGTAACCTAGTCACATGCTTGCAAGCTTCATTAATGCAATGTCACTGAGATGGCCACATGTATCTGTCCGTTACATGGACTAGACAAATCCTGGTCTTGATATGTACTCCTCTACGCATTCCTTCAGAAACCTGAGTGGCACCTTTTTGATCACCCTGTTACGAGATGATTCTTGATAACCATCTAAGCTTCTTCCAGAATGGTGATTTGCATTACCTCACAGCCAAAGGATCAGGTTGCGAGGTTCTCTGTGTTTTATCATCAATGGTGAACTTTGTAACTAGATCTCATTAAGATATAACTGTCAGATGTTTGTCTATCATGTTATTCAACTAATAACATGACCTCATTGTCAGTTGGCATAAATGCCCATGATCTTGAAACACAGACCATCCTCATGACCAATGAACTAGTTCACTAAAGGTAACTAGAGACACGGTTTGTTTACATACCACACGTGTATTAACGTTTTGTATTAACACAGTTATAGCACAGTATGAAACGTATTATGAACATACAGGAGATATATCAAATAATACACTTTATTATTTGCCTCTAGGGCATAACTCCTTCACCAAAAACAACAGAAAACAGGCAACTGGCACTGTGGCACTTGTTAATAGGTTAGTCCAAGAAATCATATGAAAAATACTCCAAAGTGTGGAAAAAAACAAGAAAGTAGATAAAACCAAGCATGGAACATCAAAAATTAAAGATACATTTGCAATGTATCAACATCCCCAAGCTTAACTCCTGCTCGTCCTCGAGTAGGTAAGTGATAAAAAGAAAGAATAATTTTTGAGGTGACATGCACCGTCATAAACTTGATCAAAGTATTTGTAAAACATTGATAGATGGGATCATAGTACTTCAATCATAACATGAAAGACAAAGTTCTAGCAATAAGACATAGAAACTATGATGCAACATGAAAAGGCACAAACAAAAGATTCATGAATAACAATACTTTGCAAGACGTTTGTTTGTTTCACATAAAGAAAACATAGCATAGTGGCATTCAGCTTGTCCCTCAAAGAGTAGCAAATATAAATGCATAGGACACCTTCAAAGTTCATAAGAGTGACTAGATACAAATAGTTTAAAACAAGCAATATCAAGTTATGCATCAATCAACTAGTCTTGGGACAATGCACATAGAACTAAGAATGGCCACTATGCTCTCAAAGTAGGTGCATAAAGGTAGAAGGTGGAGACTCAATATATATATGGTGGAAGAAAGGCCTTCATAGAAGGAAGTAGAGATTCAAGTTTCATAAAGAGCTTCCAAAAATTATGGTACTTATTAGCTTCCAGCTCTCATTGCCCCTATCATAAGCCTCTTGAAGTGATTAAGGTTAAAGTGAACAAACTATGGTGTACATGCTTGACGAAGTATAAGTTAGAAATCTCATGTCCCTTGAATACGAGGGCCGCTCCTCATGCTACTCAAGTTTAGTCACCGGTAAGTTCTTGTCATCATAAGTACATGTGTATCATAGAGAACCGCTAACGGGGTACCCCTTGCCCGATGATACGGAAGAATCCCCATATCAAAATAACAAGGCAAGCAGACAACGAGCATCTCAACAATCTTCTTATTTACTATGGGAATATGGTGCTTTTTTCTCTCTTTCCTCTTTTCATAATCTCTTTTTTTCTCTTTTTCTCTTTTTTTTCAATATAGGACTCTTTTTTTATAAGAATGCTTCATAGACAGCTCATTATGGTTACGCTGCAGGTTTTCACCATGTCAGCATGGATTAGACCAGCGGCCCAGGCGTTTCTCTAACACATATACATAACTTCATGGACTTACAAGCTCCCCTTTCATTTCACACCGATGACATCCATATACAAAAGATCATGATATCAACTAGGTATAAGTACCAAGTGCAATGTTGAAAGCGTTCCCCATGAAAGCGTGGTTCTGTTAATTCCCAACAAATAAGTGCAAGCATATACAACATAGACGACACAATGGTTCAAGTTTATTAAGGGCAAGAAAAGTAAAGTGTGCCATCAAGTTCGTGAGAGCTTTAATCACTAGTTTTCTCATAACAAGTTTAATTTGGAAGGTAAACAAAAGCACGAATATACTTGGAATAGCATAAGCTAGTAGGTAGGTATGGTGGACTCTTTGGAAAAACTTGGTTTAGGGAGTTGGATGCATGAGTGGAACTCATACTTGGTTGTGGAGGCTAGCAAAAGACTGGGAGCGACAAACTAAGAGAGCAATAATGGCCACAATCATGCAGAGCAACAAAACATCATTGATCAAAGCATAAAGTGATACTACAAGTTGAAAACTAAAAGATCATACAGGCTATGGTGACTTGAGATGGTCATAACATGGTGTGAGAATGCGCCAAGTCAACCCAAATAAAGCATCAAAGGAGAATACCACTATACTATGCCTTAATATGCTAAAACAACGCATGATTCATCCAAGGCACATTAAGCAATCTCAATTTTTTATAACAAGTCATGATACAACAAAGAATACTAAGCATAAAGTCAAAACAATATCAAGCATGGCATGACAAAGCATAGGCCACAGTCAAAAACGAGCTCTTTTTTACCACATAAGTATGAACTTTCCTACTCTTTTCCAAACCAAACCAAACTATTTGCAAACCAATGTATGAAAGAGGGGGTCCAACCAATTTATTCAGCAAACTAAGCAAACCAAGCATACGAAAAACCAAAACTAAAACGAAAAAGAAGACGCTCCAAGAACAACACAACTGTGCATGAAACAATAAAAATGAAGCGTTTGGAAGAAACCTGAGATTTTTATTGATGAAGGGGATGCCTTGGGCATCCCCAAGCTTTGACGCTTGTACTTATTGGATATTTCTTGGGGTGACACGCGTGGCATCCCCAAGCTTGAGCTTTAGTCCATCCTTCATCTCATTACTCATGCCTTCCATACACCTGAAATTTTTCCTTCATACAAAACTTCACACAATCTTTATTAGAAACATTAGTGCACTCAAGATAAATAAGTCTTAAGGTTCAGTTCTAACACCAAATAAACTTCCATTAGAACACTAGCTACTGTAGCACTTCCCTCAAAAATCTCGATTCCCTAAAAGAACTCAAAAAGGAACCAACAAGAAGCAAATGCAGAAATCTGTCAAAACAGACCAGCAGGTAAAGACGAATTTTTTCGAAGACCTTCTGTTGCTCAAATCAAAAAGTGTTGAACTAACGGAAGTTAGATAACAACCTGGGGCAGAAGCAAAAAAAAATCACGCCTCAAAAAGACATTCAGAGATTTTACACGAATTTTTACGGTGAAGCACATAAATCTGTTTCGGGACAACAACTTTCCCAATCATTATTCTCTCTCATTAGAGGTTACTCTTGGCACAAAAAGCAAATAAAAAGGATAAAGAGCGGTTATTACAGAGGTAATAACTTACAAGACTCATCTAAAACTTTTGGGTTATCTCCCAATAAGTACTTTTCTTTAACGCCTTTAAGTTAGGCTTGATAGTTTGAGAAGATGCTCACATAAGAAATATGAATTGAAGTAAAAGAGAGCATCAAAAAGCAAATTCAAAGCACATTTAAGTCTAACCCACTTCCTATGCATAGGAATCTTGTAAATAAACAAGTCATGAAAGCACAAAGCAACAAGCATAGTAAAGCAAAACAAGTGCACCTTCAAGACTTTCAACATAAAGAGGGGAAACCTAATATTATTGAGATGCATAAAACCATGTTTCCCTCTCTCATAATAACTTTCAGTAGCATCATGAATAAAAGTAACAATATAACTATCACAAGAAACATTCTTATCATGAGCCACATGCATAAAATAATTAATACTCCCCACATAAACATAGTCATTCTTATTGATTGTAGTGGGAGCAAATTCAACAAAATAGCTATCATTATTATTCTCATCACCATAATCATCAAATATAGGAGGCATTGTAATCATAATTGATTTTCTCCTCAATAGTAGGTGGACTGAAAATAACATAATTATCATTGTAATCATCATAAATTGGAGGCATAGTATCATCAAAGTAAATTTTCTCCTCCGTGCTTGGGGGACTGAAAATATCATGCTCATCAAAACCAACTTCCCCAAGCTTAGACTTTTCCATTGCATTAGCAATAATGGTTTCCAAAGAATTCATACTAACAACATTGCTATTAGCATGCAAATAAAGTTCCATAGGTTTTTTAATTTTCTCTTCAAACACTTCATGTCCTAACTCAAGATAAATACTATAAAGCTCTCTAATTTTATTGTTGTTTTCCATTAAGCCTAACTAGTGAAAACAAGAAACAAAAAGAAAAAATTGCAGAATCTAAAGGAAATAACTTCGAGCACTCACACCGGAGGATGTGAGTACCTTTTACCTTACTTCCCCTTCAATGGCGCCAGAAAATAGGCGTTTGCCGTGGGATGTTCTTATTCTTTAATCCTCCAGCGTGAATACCTTTTACCTTACCTCCTTAGCAACGGCGCCAGAAAATAGCTTGATGTCTACGCACTTCTATTCTTGTAGACAGTTGTTGGGCCTCCAAGTGCAGAGGTTTGTATAACAGCAGCAAGTTTTTCCTTAAGTGGATCACCTAAGGTTTATCGAACCCAGGGAGGAAGTGGTCAAAGGTATTCCCTCTCAAGCAACCCTGCAATCAAGATATAAGAAGTCTCTTGTGTCCCCAACACACCCAATACACTTGTCAGGTGTATAGGTGTACTAGTTCGACGAAGAGATAGTGAAATACAAGTGGTATGGATAATTATAAGCGGTAACGGTGATAGAAAATAACTTGATGGCGTGGAAGAGACTAAAGGCAAACTGAAATAAAGATAGCAGCAAGCAAACATGTAACAGATCTAATAGCAAACGGTGTTTCGGTGCTTAGAAACAAGGCCTAGGGATCGTACTTTCACTAGTGAACACTCTCATATAAATATATTCTTCTTTATGATACTACTCTTAACTACTCTCCGGTTGGACACTCTAATCGATGGTAGGGCTATAGCAGCACACCTCAAAGTCCATCTTTCCCATCTAGATAACCCCACACTGTCACCTTGAGTACTAGATAGGTCAAACAAACACCATAATTTCATAAAGACATACAACTCCAAATATAACTCATAACAAGTATTTGTAATCTCTAGCCTAAGTGCCACCATGGTGTACACGCTGTCACTTTCACACACATGGGGAGAGCAGAGATCTATTAAAGCACTTGAGTAGCAAGGTAGATCTATAGATTACAAGCTCATGATCTCAATAAGATCATGCATAGAGAGAGAGATGAACACATAGCTACCGGTAGAAACCTTAGCCTCGAGAGAGATCTACTCCCTCCTCATCATGGGAATCAGCAATGGTGATGGAGATGGCGGTGGAGATCGATGGAGATGGCTCCGGGGGCACTTCCCCGTCCTGGCAGGGTGCTGGAACAGAGACTTTCTGTCCCCCGAATCTCCCCTTCGGTGACGGCGGCGCAACGGAACTTTTTGTGGCTGGAGGCTTGATTATCTAGGGTTTATGCCTCGGGAGGCTTCTTATAGGCCAGAGGGCAAGGTCGGTGGGCGGCCAGGGGGCCCACACCGTGCCCTGGCGCGGCCTAGGGGACCCGCGCCATGGGGTGGTGTGGCCACCGTGTGGCCCCTCTCCGACTCTCCTTCTGGCTCCGTGAGTCTTCCGGGAAAATATCAACTTTGGATTTTGTCCGGTCCAATTCCGAGAATATTGATTTTCTGACTTTCCTGAAACCAAAAATAGTAGAACAGGCAACTGGCACTGTGGCACTTGTTAATAGGTTAGTCCAAGAAATCATATGAAAAGTACTCCAAAGTGTGGACAAAACACAAGAAAGTAGATAAAACCAAGCATGAAACATCAAAAATTATAGATACATTTGCAATGTATCAGACATGCAGGCTTCCATAGAGAACGGTGTTTCGGTAAGTTGGAACTAAACCATATAAGAAAACTTGAAACAAGGAAACTGTGTCTTGACAATCACAACAACGTTGGAAAGTTTTTCTTGGATTGCTTGACGAAAATCACCCTCTCGCTGCTTTGCCTACTCATCGACGGAGATAAACAAATAAGTAAATACAATCTAAATGCTCAGTGATAAGAAAAGGGAGATGAAACATTAGCACTTCAATTCTGGCATGCCAGTATGGCTTTGGCCAACGAACAAATTGTACACCGCTAGCTTATATTTTGCCTCTAGTGCATGCTACAGATTGCAATTTTTCATTAAAGTGAAAATAGCAGGGAAGGCATTGATTTGCTTACTAAGGATACATGTTTTAGTGTAACTTAGTCAGTATAGAAGATGATATTAAGGTGCAATCTTACATCTCTCGAAGAATAAGATTTCAAAACAAGGGAGTCATCACCGGCAGCGACATGAGAGGATAAAACTACAGTGAATGCCAGCACAGATAAACATTGGGAAGATATCATGCAATCTCTAAAATGGAAAAAAGAACTTCGATGAGTAGTGTAAAATAAGCAAATCTATTTTCTCTAATACATTCACATATTTTTATTATCATCCAGACCATAATTTAAGAACATATGTTTTCTATTGATCATGCCACTATAAATTAGAACCAAATATAGTACAGTTGAGCCAAGGAACAAAGTAAGGAAAAATAAAAGATCCAATCTATTACTAATGGCATAAGTTTAGAGCATTACTTGACCTGCTCATGATGGAGTACGCTCAACACCAACACACCACAAGATAAGCCTTGGGAATATTTGCAGTACTCCCTATCCTCGTGGGCCACTGATATCGCTTGACGCGTTGTTGTTCTTTCTCCCACCTCAAGGCCGCTGAGTAACTTCAAATACAACTTCTGCTCAAATAAAGTTAAATGGATTGACTGGTGGGTGGTGGTTGGAGGACGGGAGGGGATTGTGCTAGGCTTTTCACCACGACCTCCTTGTCCACCGAATCGGTGACCCGGACGAGAAAAACTCATGTCTCAAACTCATAGGTCTGCACTCACTTGGTCCCATACGTCATGGACTCTTTTTATCCAGCCGAGAAGTGAAGAATGGTTTGAACAAATCTAACGACAGGTAGTGAAAGCGCGGGTGAAAGCGTACCGCATCGAACGGCCACCGATCGTGTGGGAGCTGTGGGAGCTCAAAGGGCTGAGAGGCTGGGTAGCAAACGAGGATTTATACTAAAGTAATATCCACCTGGTTCTGCGGCGTCAGCCTGGACCTGATTGGGACGGCCGGCGGCACGTTTTCTCGCCTCTGCCTGTTTGTCCAGCCGATTTTGCCTGATTATGTAATCCCGAGCAGAAGGATAGGTGTTGCCGAATAGTTCCTGGGTGAGACTAGCAGCTGGCGCCGCCGTGTTCTTGGCTGCGTCGAAGTCGCTGAGGCGTCTGTCGCCGGGGTCGGTCCTATCGAGGAACACGAAGTGGTTAACGCTCGGCTGTCCCGCCATGTCGATCGGGAGAGCTGTCGTGCGCTTCTGAAAATGATACTACAAGTAGATCGGTCGACGAGATCAACAGATGCTTTTGGTTGTTGTTTGCGTGCTTTGTTGCTGTGCGATTCGTAGGTTCGGAAGCTGCACAATGGACGTGTATATAAAGGACGTGGGGTGCAAAGCAGAATTGTAGAGTTTAGATAGATTCCATCGTTTGAACAGAAGCAGGAGTTGCACGACGTGCGTGCGTGAGTGCGATCCGCTATGTGCGGGATCGGTAGACTAGGACTTACAACGGTAATACAACGTGACACATAACAAGTCTGAAATTAATGTGTTCAACACCCCCGTAGTCGGAACGACGCTGGAAGCGACGTTTAGGCTGGAACGAAATTCCTGAAATACTCCCGTCGGTATACCCTTGGTAAAAATGTCAGCGAACTGAGAACTTGTCGGAACATGGAGAACTCGAGCTTCACCAAGAGCAACACGGTCACGGACAAAATGAAGATCGATCTCCACATGCTTTGTGCGTTGATGCTGAACCGGGTTCGATGACATGTACATGACGCTGACATTGTCACAATAGACCATCGTGGCACGTGATGGAGGTGGTGTAGTTCTTGAAGGAGTTGCTGCAGCCAACAAGATTCAGCGATGCAATTTGTGACCGCCCGATACTTGGCTTCAACAGTTGATCTTGAAACAGTCTGTTGCCGCCTTGAGGACCATGAGACCAAGTTGTCGCCAACAAAAACGCAGAAGTCCGAGGTAGATTTGCGAGTGTCAGGACAACCCGCCCAATCAGCATCAGAATAGGCAATGATATCAAGTGAGGAAGCTCGGGAAATATAGCAAGCCGCAGTGGGAAGTCCCTTTGATCTACCTCAGAATGCGTTTCACAAGTTGGAGATGAGAATCTCTGGGGTCATGCACGAACAAACACACCTGCTGAACGACATAAGATATATCTCGGCGTGTGAGAGTGAGGTATTGGAGAGCCCCCGCAAGACTCATCTATAGTGTGGTATCACTAACCCGAGCCCCATCATGAGCAGAGATTTTTGAATGTGTGTCAATGGGCGTGGGAATAGGATTGCAATTAAGCATTTTGGCTCTCTCTAGAATTTCCAAGGCATATTGTTGTTGTGAAAGAAACAACCCCTCATTTGTGCGATGCACATTAATGCCTAGGAAATGATGAATATCACCAAGATCACTCATGGAAAACTCACGGTTGAGAGAGCTAATGATGGAGTGGAGTAGGATGGTGGTGTTGGCCGTTAGTATGATGTCATCCACATATAAAAGTAAGTATGCAATGGAGGAACCATTTTTGAGGATGAACAAGGAAGAATCACTCTTGGAAGCGGAAAAAACAATGGAAACAATGAAGGTGGTGAAGCGATGAAACCAAATGCGGGGGGCTTGTTTGAGACCATAGAGTGATTTATGCAAATGACACACATGAGTAGGATGGGTGGAGTCAATAAAGCCGGAGGGTTGCTCACAATATACCGTTTCCTGAAGATCACCATGAAGAAAGACATTTTTGACATCCATTTGAAGAATGGGCCATGCATGAGTAGTGGCAATGCTGAGGACAAGACGAATGGTGGTCGGCTTGACCACGGGACTAAAGGTCTCATCATAATCCACACCATGTTGCTGAGTGAAGCCATGGACAACCCAACATGCCTTGTAGCGAGCAAGAGACCTATCCATATTAAATTTATGGTGAAAAATCCACTTCCTAGTCACCACATTAACACCTGCAGGACGAGCAACTAAAGACCAAGTGTCATTCTGCATTAGGGCATTAAATTCATCAAGCATAGCATTATACCAGTTTGGGTCTTTTAGGGCAGAACGGTAGGTAGAAGGAATGGATGAAATAGTGGCAGCGGAAGTGTGAAGAGTGAAGTTTTGTTTAGGCATAAAATAGCCAGACTTACCTCTAGTGACCATTGTGTGTGGATTTTGGGGTGGATCTACTAAAACACTTTTTGGAGGGAGTCGGGGGCGTGGCACAGGTGAATCAATGGCCCGTGGCCGACTAGGTGCTGGCGGAGCAGAAGCATTAGGGGACCAGGTGGGTGCAGTGGGTTGGGTGGACACAGCTGGCGAGGGAGATTCGGTGCGGGTCCACTGGCGCGAGTCAGATGGGGTGGTGGTGCAGTGGGACCAGGGGTGGGGTGCGACGACGATTGGTGCGGTGTGGAGGAAGATGCATTGGTGGGGCTCGGCTGATTCAGCGTGGCAGGAGGGGATCGGTGGGGCGTTGATTGCGAGACCGAGCATGTCGGTGCAGGAGCGGGGGGGGGGGGGAGGTGGGTTCGCTGGCGTGCGGTGATTGACTGCAGGTGGTGGGGACGGATACGAGGTAGTTAGCGCACAGATCTCGGGGAGGATCCTATCACCAGACGTGACGGACGTGGGTACATTGCTGGTGTTTGAGCTGCAAGCATCAAAAAAATATGTAAATTGAAGCTCGTCAAATACAACATGCCTGGAAATAATTACACTACAAGAGTCCAAGTCTAGGAACCGATAGCCTTTGTGTTCTCGTGGGTAATCGATGAAAACACAACGAGTAGACCGCGGGGCAAGCTTGTGATTTGTGGTGGCATAGAGATTTGGGTAACATAGGCAGCCAAAAACACGCAAGTGATCATATGATGGGTGAACACCATATAAACGACAATGTGGAGTTTGATGCTCAATGACACGTGAGGGGCGAAGGTTGAGGAGATGGGTGGTGGTGTGGAGGGCTTCAACCCAAAACGGCGGCGGGAGGTTGGCTTGAAGGACGAGGGTGCGGATAATGGCGTTGGTTGTATGGATGAGTCTTTCGGCCTTGCCATTTTAGGGAGAGGTATGTGGGCACGAGAGGCTAAAGGAGACACCATGGCTAGCAAAATAATCGCACAATGCATAAGTTAGAAGTTTACCACCATTGTCACATTGCAAGAATTTGATAGTCATATGAAATTGAGTGAGCACATACTGGAAAAAAAGCTGAATGGTGACACAAGTATCTGGTTTAGTTTTCAAGGGAAAGATCCATGAATAATGTGTAAAGTCATCTAAAACAACCAAATAATATTGATAGCCAGAAAAATTTGAAATAGGAGAGGTCCACTAGTCACAATGGATGAGTTGAAATGCAGCGGTGGTGTGTGATGTAGACGTGGGAAAGGGTAGACGAGGTTGACGCCCTAGTTGGCATGCCTCGCAAAGGGTGTAGCTACTTGGGGAACTATGATTATTACAATCTTGAAGAAAATCTAGAGGTAATTGTGAAAGAGTGTTTTTTCTTGGATGACCAAGACGTCGATGCCATAGATCGCCAATGGAGGCATTGAGCGCCAAATGTGGAGGTGTCTTGGAGCCGAAGAATGGGTAGAGATCACCGTCACTATTGGAGCGAAGAAGAATAGTCTTGGTAGATAGGTCCTTCACGGAAAAACCAAAGGAACCAAGACATTTTGCAAGTGTAGAGGTAGAGATAAAATTTGGACGGACCCTATGGCTAGAATTGGAAGTTTAGACCCATCAGCTACAATGATATGTTGAGAATTGTGTCCTAATGGAGAGTGATAGGTGGTCAAGTTACCCGTCTTATCGGTGACGTGCGACGAGGCTCCAGAGTCCATGACCCATTCCGGCGATGGCTGTGGATTGTTGCTGGCAGAAGAGGCAATCATGGCGGCGTGGTCAAAGGTGTAGGCTGGCATGGTGTAGGCCGACGTGGCATATGAGGCAGGAGCCGGAGTGTAGGCATGATGTTGGGGTAGTTGCCCGCCCAAGTAAATGATCGGGTAAACCTGGTGTGCCATGCCCGGGCGAGGCTCGAGGACGCTGGTGGAGTTGGGAGCCACCTAGGGGGCGCTGGCGGTGATGTATACGCACTTATATTCTTGTAGACAGTTATTGGGCCTCCAAGTGCAGAGGTTTGTAGAATAGCAGCAAGTTTCCCTTAAGTGGATTACCCAAGGTTTATCAAACTCAGGGAGGAAGTGATCAAAGGTATTCCTCTCAAGCAACCTTGCAATCAAGATACAAGAAGTCTCTTATGTCCCCAACACACCCAATACACTTGTCAGGTGTATAGGTGTCGTGGTGATGTCACGGCAGATGCCATGGATAGGCTAAAGGTGGGGACTGAATGCACTAGAGGAATCCAGGGAGGGATAGTGTGGTGATTCCACACACAGTTGCTTTGTATTCAGTAGGGTTCCAATGTTACAAATGCTCCTTGAGCTGTATTGGGGAGAGGATGAAGAAGGAACTCTCTTACTCTCACCACTGACTAGCTCTCAGGAACCTAGCACCCAACAAGTAAAACTTAACTCCTAGAGATCAACCAAGTAAACACCAACCCTTTCTACAGAGGCCTTAGCCCTCCTTATATAGGGGTGGCTAGGTCTCCAATTAGGGCATACGTGGAGGAATATTCCAAGAAATATGCTCTCAGGAACCTAGCACCCAACAAGTAAAACTTAACTCCTAGAGATCAACCAAGTAAACACCAACCCGTTCTACAGAGGCCCTAGCCCTCCTTATATAGGGGTGGCTAGGTCTCCAATTAGGGCATACGTGGAGGCATATTCCAAGGAATATGCCTCTTCCCAAAATAGTAAACCGACCGGGTCACTTCCCCGTCGTAAGCCATGCAGTGGCTACGTGAGCCTCTGCGGCGCCAACGTCATCCGACACTGGCAACGTCACCCTTGTCGGCCACGCCTCGGTGGTCCTAGCCTCTGTCTGCTTCGCTCACGCTCTGCGTACAGTGACCTCCCTTTGACCAGCGAGATACCTTCCTTCTCTTGCAAGCCTGATATAACCTGGATCATGCCTAGTTAATCCGGCCACACCTGTACCTGCATACAAGTTAGCTACATCCTGCCGACATACGACATAGGTCGGCTGGGACCCAGTTAGGCAGACATCCTCCGGTCCGGGTTACTCCGTGATTCGGCCTGCCTTGAGGTGACTCGGCCAACACTTGCTTTGACCTTGCCATACCTCGGCTAACTCGGCCTTTATACCCCGGCGTGACCCTACCCGGGGGTATCCCCCCAACATTAGTCCCCGAAGCTGGTGCGGTCTTAGCAGCTCCATGGCAGGTCCAATTTTTCGAACCTTTTGCTCCCTTTTCCGAGTTATCTAATAGTCCGGATTCCATAGGCTAATTTTACCTTGGCATATTCCGAGTTTTCACTCGCTGGCCGGGTTATCCTTAGGTTATCCGGGTTATTCTTGCTTCTCTCGTACGCTTCCCCACGTGGATGGTAATCATGATTTTGCCTCATTTTAAGGGCCTGCGCTAGTAACTGCCGTAGTAATGTCAGGTGTTACTGTTGCACACGTCACATCGTGTCTGTCTCCTCGTTAACTGTATCATAACGTCACATCGCGGGATCCGCTGCGCCCTATGGCCCTTCCTGTGGCCCATCGCTGATTGGCTGATCCGGATTATACACGGCCACACTGTGTGGCCCTTCTGCACTGCACGATCCCACTACCCCGCTGGGGCGTGGTTAAATAGGGGAGGGGCATGCCCCTTGGGATTTTCCCCATTCTCGCGCCCCTCTGCCTCTTCTTCTTCTTCTTCTCTCTCCCAGCGACAGCGTCGCCGCCGCCGCACCTGCTTAGCTGCGCCGCCGCTGCACCGTTCCTCGCGCACCAGCGTCGCTGCCAGCCTCGCGCATCTCCACCGCCACGGGTCCGCGCCAGTCTAAGGCACTGCCCCCCACCGCCGATAGGGCCAGTGAGGACAGCGACTTGGACATGACCGAAGAGGAGCTCACCGTTGCGGAACTGGATGGAGTAGGATGCGGAGAACACCGAGCGCGGCGCCTGGGCTGGGTCCTGGGTTTGCCAGGACGATCTTGACTGGCTATACTGCACGCGCTGTATCCCGGAGGGCGTCGTTGCCTGCCTCGCCGCCAAGGAGCTCGCTCCCTCACCCAATCCGGGTGAGTTCATAGTATTCCTCTCCCACTTCCAGCGCGGGTTCGGACTCCCCATTAGCGATTTCTTCCAAGATTGGCTCAACACCTACAAGCTTCAACCGCATCACCTCCCGACGAATGCCATCACTTCCCTTTCTGCCTTTGCTTCCACCATAGAGGGATACGCCGGATTGTGGCCCACTAAGGAGCTCTGGATCTGTTTTTTCGGTCTGCGCCGGAATGTGATTCCGAATAAGGAGCTTGACCCGGAGGACAAGCAACTCACGCAGTTCGGCGCTGCTTCTATTTCTCCTTGGAAACCGTCCGTCTTTCCCCGAGTCACGGGGCTTGATTCTTGCAAGGGCTAGGCCCGAACCTTCTTTTACGTTAGAAATAGCACAAAGGAAGATCTGATCCGGCTGCGCCCTTACACTCCGGGTCCTCCTAATCCGGATCTGTGGGACCGGATCTCCAAGAAACCCACAGTCCTGGCGAACCAAGTCAACAAACACGGTTCCAGGAGCTGAAAGACGCCAAGATGCGCAACAAGGATGCAATGATTACTTTCGTTCGCAACCGGATCTCCCCTCTCCAGAAACGCACACACAAGCTGTGCCATATGAGCTGGCACCTTGACCCCAACCGGACTTCCTCCTTTGAGCTGAGCAACACCGAGATATATCGCCGGGTCAAGGCCCTTTTCACCACTGACAAGAACTTCTCCGCTGATTGGGAGTGGGGAGTTGAACATTTCTGCCGGGATAGGCTTCTCCCGTGGTAATTCTCGTGTTCCAATTCCTTTCCGAGTTATATTGTATGTCGGAGTATGTTGCTTATTTGATCTTCTTGTATTTCTCTTTTCAGATGTTTGTTTAGCAAACACTCGAAGATGGCGCCGACCCTTCGCAGAAATGGGCTAAGGATCGAGATTCCTCGGACGAGGAGGAGCCAGATCAAGAAATGTTCCTGCCACTCCCCGACGCGACCAAGCGACATACCGGTAAATTCTCTTCCATTAGAGATTGGCCTGACGATGAAGATGATTCTGACGTTGAGGTGATGGAAGCATTTGACGTTGTCCCCCTTTCTTACACCTATCCGGTCTCAGCTAACCCGAGTGGGCAGATTCATGAAGACCCTCCTCTCGCCACGGGTGAGCCTGTCTCGGTTGCGCCCAAGAAAAGGGGTGCTGCTTCTGCTTCTTCTTCTGGACCTTCCAAACCAACGAAGAGACGAAAGAATTCCGCAGACAAAGCTGCCACCAAGCCTACGACCAAAGCCATAACACGGAGAGCTCGCAAGCCCAAGGAGCCTTTGACCTCTGATGAGTAAGCCATTTCTTCCTTATCCAATTTTCTGCTTTGTGCCTTTCTTCTGTTGTAGCTTATTGTTCGTCGTTTTGATTCGGCAGGGCTGCGGTGGAGGTTCCTCAGAGCGGATCCGGCATAGCTTCGCCCCTCTGGCATAGCCGTTCTCCCCCTCGTGGCGACGATTCATGCCCGTTGAGCCCCATTCAGGAGGGTTCAGCGGCTGCTCCGGGTTCTAGCCCACCTCATCAAGAGGAGGGCAACCTCGGAGCAGGGGGGAGTGGTTCTGCCGAGGTTGCTCCCAGCTCCTCTTCGGCTCAGCCGCAACCAGCCACCACCGAGGTTCCTTCAGCACCCCCGCTAAGATCAACACCAGCACCAGCACCAGCGCCAGCAGCACAAGTGCCAGCAGCACCAACTCTTTCTGCCTCGTCCGAGTCTTTCAAGACTCGGCGAGAAGACACATCCATCACCAAGGCTAGCACCAAGGCTGCACCCAAGGCTGTGCCCAAGGGCAAATCTGCGGCCCAAACCTCAACTTCTCAGCAGCAACCCAAGGGCAAGAAAGCTTCTGATGCCGCCAGGGCAGCAACTATCGAGGCTGGACAGCGCACGCTCTTGTCCATGCTTCCGTAGAATACCCCACCAAAGAAAGACACCTCTGCCAGGTCAGCTGATGCGCAACTTGTCTTGCACACCAGCCCTGATGTTGCACAAGTTGAGAGAAGGGAGGCCCATGCCAAGGGTTTGGTCACGCCCCACGTCTCAGCGGAGAACGCTATCCTCTGGCCTTGATCGATTTTGTTAACAACTGGAACAAGGCGGAGTTCATCCATAACGATGTTCTCCCAGAGAAATTTGGGCCTGCGGAGTTTGCTGCGCAAATGAACATAGCCGCCAAGGCTATAAACCTTGCGGGTCGGATGATGGAGGTACGCCACTTCGTCTTTTCTTTAACATGTACTAGTGCTTAGTTATATAACCATTAGTCCCCGAGCCTCCGGGAGAGTAACTTGTTACTCGGCCGGATGCTCCTTAGAGAATTAGTGTAGCTCCTTAGTAACTTTGAATATGCACACACCTAGAGCCGGGTTAAGTTCCACTTGGCCCTGATCTTGTACACTTTGAATATGCACACACCTAGAGCTAGGTTAAGTTCCACTTGGCCCGGATCTTGTACACTTCCAATATGCACACACCTAGAGCCGGGTTAAGTTCCACTTGGCCCGGATCTTGTACACTTCGAATATGCACACACCAAGAGCCGGGTTAAGTTCCACTTGGCTCGGATTTTGTACACTTCGAATATGCACACACCTAGAGCCGGGTTAAGTTCCACTTGGCCTGAATCTTGTACACTTCGAATATGCACACACCTAGAGCCGGGTTAAGTTCTACTTGGCCCGGATTTTGTACACTTCGAATATGCACACACCTAGAGCCGGGTTAAGTTCCACTTGGCCCGGATCTTGTACACTTCGAATATGCACATGATCAAATCAACTTTGCTTTTCTCAGGTTACCACCAATCGCCGGAGCGCTGAGTTTCAACGCCTCTTGGACACACATAAGGCGCTGCGCTCGAAACATTCTACACTTCTCGCTGAGTTCGAGAAAAGGGGCAAGTTTTCTCCATAGCTTTTTTCCACCTTACTTTTTTTCGCGCCGAACTAATTCATCATTCGGATTGTGCAGCTAGAGTGGAAGCTGAAAACACCCTCATGCGGAAGAACTTGGACCAGATAAAAGGTAAGTCCATTTCACTTATTCTTCTTCTGCGCCCTCTCTCCTTTTCCTCTTGGCTCGGCAGATATTCATACCTCGGCTTTGCCGGGTCAACGAACTATTTCAGCATCTCTTGAAGATAGTGTGCCCGTGCCTGATATGATGCTGCATTTTCTCGAACAAGCAGGGCAGCATCAGGCCAAACTCAAGAAGAAAGATGATGAGCTCGCCCTCCTCCAGACCAAGGATGATGAGATTGCCAAGCTCAAGGCTGAAATGAAGAAGCTCAAGGTGCTCCACAAATCCGAGATGGATAAAGCTAGCCACGACTTTAGTGAAGAGCGAGAACGTCTCAATCTCCAAATTGCCAAAGACCAAGAACTGCTGAAGGAGGCCGACATTAAGCTTGAGTCGGCAAATGCCGCGAACTTGCGCAACTCTAGAAGAGGCGTGACAACTGCACCACGGAGCTGACCCGGATCCACCGCCATATCTCTCGTAAGTTCTTTTTCTTCAGCCGACATGAATCTCTTCGGGTCAACCTCCTTTACTTATTTCACTTGTCTTGTTTTTTCAGACAAATTTCCGGAGGGTGATGCCATTGCATCCAATGCCGTTACCAAGTTCCGCAAGCATATAGGTACTCCATCTGGTCCTGGCACCATTCCTCTTGATCTGGAGGACCTGCTGGTCAGCTTGTCCTCTCGAGTTGAAATTATGAAGAAACCACGACAAGGATATCCTAAGCGCAACAGTCCGGGTCTTCAATGCCCTTTGGCCTAGTGAGGACACTTCGGAGGGTTCTGCTGCTCTAATTAACAAGTTAATGGAGTGCGAGACCCAGCTTGACCTCTAGAGGGAATCCGCTGGACGTGCCGGAGCTGAAACCGTTCTCCACTACGTGCTCACATGGTACAAGAAAATTAATCTCGATCTTCTCGAGCGCATGCACACCGGGTCAAGGTGGTCCACTGATCCGGATTGGGTAGCTCGGCGTAAGGCTTGCGCCCATAACCTCATTCAGTATGCCCCCATCCATCAATGGAACGAGGGACCAAGCTTTCTCGATGCCATTGACGACGAATACGTCGAAGATGGTTCTGGCGAAGAAGATGAGGGCGAAGCCTCGGACGTCGAAGAGGATGAAGATAATGCTGAAGCCGAGGCCGGAGTTCCGCCTGCTGCTCCTTGATAACAGATACTTTGAATATTATCAGATCCCCGGTATGTCGGGTGCAAATGTATTAAGCACAGTGATCATATTTTGCTACTAAGTTGCTCGTGCCGGATTAACTTGGGCGTAGTCCCCGAGTTTCATTTTCTTGTTCCTCCAATTTCTTGGCTCGGCTCGTGTCTACCTTGGTTCGGTTTTATGACTTACGAGTCCGAATTTCAAAAATTGATTTAACAATAGTTAGAAACTTTAAGACTAGCTCAAAATAATTCAACATAGCAAAAACAAGGTAAACACAAAGTTAGTCCAAATAACAAATCTCGGCTCGATTACGTTCTTCTCCTTAGTCGTTTTTCGTGTGCTACGCAATTCCAAACTTGTTCTCTTGCTTGCCATGAAGTCAAATCTTGTTGGACAGCAGCAAGGCAAAGAGTTAGTTTTTTGGTGCTCACACACTACTAATCCGGCTTAGGCAGAAGCAACTTAAACCAGCCGACATAAAAATTGTAACAAGTACAGAAGACAACAAATATTATTAAGGCAGTCCCCGAGTTACTGCTCGAGGTGCCACCATTTCATTGATAAGCTCATTGCCGGCATACATACCGACGTATGAGAGACTCGAATAAACACACTTCTTTGCTAAGTGTAGAAAGGACGAAGTAGAGCTACATTCCATGGACGCTTAGATTCCTCGCCGGACCTGTCTGCCTTGTTCTTCTCATGTGGCTTTGCATCGATAAGATAATAAGAGTCATTGTGCAATGCTTTGCTCACAATGAATGGCCCTTCCCATGGGGGGGGGATAACTTGTGCATGCCAGCGGTACATTGTACCAACCGGAGTACCAGATCACCTTTCCAGAAAATTCAGGGGTTTACTTTCCGGCTATGATAGCATCCGAGATTTTGCTGATATATGGCGGATATGGACAATGCCAATTCTCCCGCTTCTTCCAGCAGATCAACATCATTTTGCCGGGCTTCTTGCACTTCGGCTTCTGTGTATTGGGTGACCCTAGGCGAATCATGCTCTATGTCGGCTGGTAATACAACTTCTGCCCCATATACCAGAAAGAATGGCGTATAGCCTGTTGATCGATTCAGAGTTGTTCTTAAACTCCACAGTACCGCTGGTAGTTCTTCTATCCAGCACCCCGCTGATCTTTGCAGCGGCTCAATGAGCTGGGGTTTTATCCCGGATAATACTAATCTGTTGGATCTCTCCACTTGTCTGTTCGATGCGGGCTAGGCTACCGAGGCAACATCCAGCCGGATCTTCTTATCCCGGCAGAATCGCGCAAAAGCTCCTTCAGCAAAATTTGTGCCATTATCTATTATGATACTATGAGGATATCCGTATCTCAAGATGATATCTTTAAGGAATGTCGCGTCGGTAGCTCCATCACATTTTCTTATTGGCTTCACCTCAATCCATTTCGTAAACTTGTCAACCATGAACAAGATGTGGGTCATGTTCCCTCTTGCTGGTTTAAACGGGCCAACCATATCCAAACACCATACGGCAAATGGCCAGGTAATTGGTATGGTCTTGAGCTCCGACATAGGCATATGTGTCTTGGTAGCATACCTTTGACAACCATTGCACTTTCTTACCAGATCCTCTGCTTGTTCCAAGGCACTTGGCCAGTAAAATCCATGACGGAAAGCTTTTGCTACCAAGGCTCTAGACGAGGCGTGATGCCCATATTCCCCTTGATGTATATTCCGAAGGATGTCAAGCCCTTCTTCCGGGTCAACACATCGTTGGAGAACGTTTGTCACACTTCTCTTGTATAGCTCAAAATTGATGATCGTGTATGCTTTTTCCCTCCTCTGAGTTTGCCTGGAAAGCACCTCCTCACTGGGCAAAGTTCCATCTTTCAGGAATTGAAATATGGGGGCAGTGCCCAAGCTGGTATAGCTCGTACTGGGAACACATCCTCATCAATTTCCATCTGATCCACCGGCATAACCTCAACCGGATCACGCTGTGTAGTCCCCGGGTCTTGCGAAGCCGTCCCCGGGTTTCGCGAACCACTTCCCACATCAATGTCCATGGGCACAGCTTCCGATTCCGGATTTGCCGGGATAAAAATTGAGTCGGATTCCGGGGATGGCCTGATAGATGGTTTTCTGAGGTGCTCTAGTGCTACACCTGGCGGAATTTCTTGTTGGGTTGATCCGAGCTTCGACAATACGTCGGCAGCCTCATTTTCCACCCAAGGTATATGATGAAATTCGCATCCCTCGAAGTATCCCGATATCTTTTGCACATGAAATCGGTATAGTGCCATATTTCCATCCAAAGCGTCCCATTGTCCGGAGACTTGCTGGACTACGAGATCCGAGTCACCGAAGCATAGGATCTGACATATTCCAACTTCTTTTGCCACTTTGAGCCCATGCACAAGTGCTTCATATTCTGCAACATTGTTTGATGCTGCGAAGTGGATCTGTAGCACGTATTTCAACTGGTCCTTTTTGGGCGAGGTAAGCACAAATCCGATGCCTAACCCGGTTTTTGTTTTTGATCCGTCAAAGTGCATTCTCCAGTAGTTCGGATCTAGCAATGGTGGCTCATATTGCACCTCGGCCCAATCCACAAAAAAGTCAGCCACAGCCTGAGACTTGATTGCTTCTCTCCTGTCATATTGTGGCGCATAAGGGGCTAGCTCAATTGCCCATTTTGCAATCCGGCCACTTGCATACTTATTGCTCATTATCTCGGATATGGGAGCTTCACATATTACTTTGATGGGGTGCTCTTCAAAATAGTGCTTTAGCTTCTTTGCCGCCATATACACACCATATGCATCTTCTGATAATGGGGATAGTTTTGTTTTGAAGCTGATAATACCTCGCTCAAATAATATACCAGCCTTTGCACTGACTTACCCTCTTCGTCGTGCTCTACCACAATTACTGCACTTACAACTCGATTGGTTGCGGCTATATAGAGCAACATTGGCTCCTTTGATAGTGGAGAGGCTAACACTGGTGCAGTGGCTAACATTTTCTTTAATTGGATAAAGGCTTCATTGGCCTGCGGCGTCCAAATGAACTTGTCCGACTTTTTCATGAGTTGTTAGAGAGGCAGTGCTTTTTGTCCCAACCGATATACAAACCGACTTAAGGATGCCAGGCAACCCGTGAACTTCTGGACGTCATTAAGGCACTTCGGCAGTTCCATTCACTCTATGGCTTGGATTTTGGTTGGATTAACTTCGATGCCTCGGCTGGAGACAAGAAATCCGAGTAATTTTCCAGCCGGGACACCGAAGGTACATTTCTCCGAGTTAAGCTTCATTCAGAACCTCCTTAGGTTCGCGAATGTTTGCCTGATATCATCAAGGAGCGTTTTGCTTTCCTTGGTCTTTATAACAACATCATCCACATATACCTGCACATTTTGACCAATTTGGTCGTGTAAACATTTCTGCATACATCTTTGGTACGTTGCCTCTGCATTTCGTAAACCAAAAGGCATGGTGCGATAGCAATAAGCCCCATACGGGGTGATAAACGCAATATTTATTTGATCACTTGGGTTCAGAGGTATCTGGTGGAAACCAGAATATGCATCAATGAATGACAACAGTTCATACCTAGCAGTAGAATCTATGACTTGGTCTATCCTTGCCAGTGGGAATGGATCTTTCGGACACGCCTTATTCAGGTTCGTGTAATCGATACACATGCGCCAAACCACTGCCACGTTCGGATCATCCTTCTTCTTCTCCACCAGCATCGAATTAGATAGCCAATCCAGGTAAAGCACTTCCATGATAAATCGAGCTGCTAGGAGCCGAGCTATCTCATCTCCGATGATCTTTCTCCTGTCTTCGGTGAAGCGGTGGAGAGGTTGCTTCACCGGCTTTGCTCCGGGTCTCACGTTCAAAGAGTGCTCGGCCAACTCCCTCGGAACACCTTGCAAGTCCTATGTGTACCAAGCAAAAATATCCCGATTCTCACGGAGGAAGTTGACGAGCTCGCTTTCCTATTTGTCATTTAACCCGGCACCAGTTGTTACGGTGCGCTCTGGGAACATATCATCAACAGTCACTTTCTTGGTATCCTTTGTCGCTTGAAATGAGACGCTACCATGCGGGTTACTCAGCGCTGGCATATATTGCTGTGCGGATTGAGCCAATGCCGCCACCTCCTGGATCTTTCTCTTCTGTTGCGTGATCACGAGTGACTCGGCCAGGTTAGACCCAGCTAACACGCACTCAATGGAACGTCGGAAATCACCAGTTATGGTAATCACGCCATTTGGCCCGGGCAGCTTCATCTTCAAGTAACTAATGTGAGTACTTGCCATGAACTTGTTCAGGGCTGGCCTGCCGAGCAACGCGTGATATGCGCTCTCCAAATTGACAACTTCGAACTCCAAATTCTTAGTCCGGCAGTTATCTCTTGTGCCGAACAACACGTCAACCCGGACCTTGCCAATGGGTTCACAAGAAATGCCTGGCACAATGCCATAGAAAGTTGTCCTTGTAGCTTGGAGCATGTTCTCCAAGATTCCCAACTTGCGCATCATGTCCACATACATGATGTTGATGCTACTGCATTGTCAATCAACACCTTTGAGAACCTCACATTGATGTTTGGCCCAATGAATGTTGGATCCAGTGCCAGCGCATACGAACCAGGGCTTGGCATAAGCTTCAGATGATCTTTGATGCTCCAGGTAATTTCCTGATCTGACCAAGGCATATACCTCGTCACCGCTGGCATTACTGCATTCACTTCCATGTGTCGGCGCTGCAAGCTCTTTCTATCTGTCTCTTCTGTGGTGAACACACAGTAACTCTGGTGATGCTCTCTGTACTCATTTCTCCCCTCGTTTCCGGGGTACCTTTGATCTAGTTGATGCTGGTTTTCCACCTGATGCACTGCATCCCTTCTCTCATGGTTTTCATACCTCGGCGGAGGTGGTGGCAACATTAACTGTTGTGTGTTCGCTCCAGAGAGCAATTGCTGCCGGGGTAACTCCTGCCGAGGTTGATCATTCCGAGGTGCCTGAGCATTCCCCGTACCACTTTGTTCTATCTTCCTCATCCACTCACACTGCCGGGTTGTGTGACCCACTGGGTTACTTGGATTTGGCGTGTGAAATTTATACGGCTGATCCAGCATTGCCTCATAAGTATACCTCGGCCTGTCCTTCTTCTCCTTCCACTGTCTTTTTTGTTCGGGCGTCCAAGTTTTCTTGCCATCACTCCTTGGAGTCCATTGCCGCCCTCCAGTTTTCTGACGTTGATTGCTTCCTGCTTCGGGTTGATCTTGATTCACTGCAGCAACTTGTTGCGAACTGTACCGGTAATCCGGTCTTTCATCTCTTCTCTTACCCCGGTAATCATTCCGCCGGGATGACCCAGCTCCATCTCGCTGATAGTACTCCTTGCTTGACTCGTTTGACATGAGCCTAGGCTGAGTCGGATCACCCAAGGGATATGAATCAGCAATCCAGATTGTCTCTGCCAAGGTAGTTGGCATATCCCTTTGCAACCTTTGCCATAGCATGCTTGCATATCTGCACCCTTGCGCAAACCAAGCTATGGCCTGTGACTCAATTACACCCTCACATGAGTTTCGCACGGTGCACCAGCGGGTTAAGAATTCCCGGTCGGTCTCGTTCGGTCTCTGCTTGCACATTGCCAGGGTCTGTGGTCTGTTGGGCCTCTGATACGTGCTTGAGAAATTACTGACAAACATTTCCTCAAAATCGATCCAACAGTTAATACTTCCGGGTGGCAAGTTGTTTAGCCATACCCTTGCCGGCCCCTCCAGCATCTGAGGTACATATCTCACAGCCCATCTCAAGTTGCCTGTAGCAATTTTTACTGCTGTTGCATAGTTAATCAACCAATCCTCTGGCTTTGTGCTGCCGCCATATGTCTTAGTGCCTCTAGGTAACTAGAAGTTAGGTACTGGAGGCTCCTTCATGATCCAGGGCCCAAAACACGCTGGACCCGGAGGACCTTGACACTCAATTTGCTCCGACCTATAAAGCCGATCCAGTTTTAACCTGGCGTCGTCAGGCATCAAGTTCCTGCTTCCCAATCTCGACCCTATCACGTGATAGTCCATCCTGGGATACCCTACGTTCACCATCTCCGAATCACCATCATTATATCTATCTTGCTCTTGTGGAGCTGCTCTCTGTTGCATACCTTGGCCGGCACTGCGCTCTTGCCGTGGTATATTCCGCTACTGCGGTTGTCCTGCACCCGCCGGGTTGTGCTGTCCGGCATTGCCGTTCACAACATTGCCTTGGTCGTGGTTACCTCGGCCAGCTTCACCTCGGCTCACACTTCATCGATCCTCATTTCCTTGCACTGCTTTTCCTTTCCCTGCCCGTGCTGGGTCATATGGGACTATCTGTTTGTTCCTCTTGGCCGAGGTTACTACCCCTTCTCTCCTAGGACCACCATGAGGGGACGATGCAGCTCCAGCGGATTTCTCCGGGTTACCTACTGCCGAATAAACAATCTTGGAGGTCCTAGCTCTTTCCGGGTTTGCCCTGAGCAACTCCTCATTCTGGCTGTTTGTGATCTGAACTAACTCATTGACCCTTTCCTGCTGTCTCTGCCGGGCTTCACCCGTCAAACCCTCTATCTCGGATGCAGCTGCATCTATAGCTCTGAGGTTCTTTGCCGGGGTACTGTACTTCGGCAGCCCCACGGATACACAGTTCTCTGATTCTTCAATTCTAGTATCACCCTCTTTGTTCATTTCACTCATGAGGTTTCTCCCCTTCACTTTTACAACATCTACCTTATTTGCCTTTGCGTACTCATGCAGCGTCATGTTTAACGACTGCTGAGCCGCGGCTATCTTTTTTGCACCCTCTAGAATTTTCTGCCTAGTCTCCTCTAACTCGGCCTATGCCTGAGCTGGATCTACCACTGCTGCTATGGGGATTGCCAAGCTATCTATTGCTTGCTGCAGCACATTCTCTGGCCTCTCTAGCAGAGGACCTCTACTTTTCCTCGGTGCCTTGGGTGTTACCTCCGGATCTGGTGTCGGTTCCTTGCTCGCGCCAGCGCTAGGCGCAGTCATCATCACCTCGACGCGGTCAGGGGAGCGGGTGATACGCTCCCCGCGAGCCGCGCTAAGGGGTGGCTCTCCTCCCTCGACAACGTGCCACGGGTGAACGCACGACACATCGACATCGACATAGATCTTGTGCGTGCCAAGCTTGACGAAGAGGCCGTTGCGCAAGAGGGGTCGCTTGCCAAAGCAGCCAGCATTGTCGCTGACGAAGTCTAGCGCTCCAAAGCACTGAACAAGCTCGGAGACGATGCGTTCGCCGGTGCCGATGAGGTTTCCTGTCCGGATCTTCACTCCTGCTAGCGCCGCTAGCCCCACGGTGGGCACCAACTGTCGTGGTGGTGTCACGGCAGATGTCATGGATAGGCTAAAGGTGGGGACTGAATGCACTAGAGGAATCCAGGGAGGGATAGTGTGGTGATTCCACACACATTTGCTTTGTATTCAGTAGGTTTCCAAGATTACAAATGCTCCTTAATCTGTATTGGGGAGAGGAGGAAGAAGGAACTCTCTTAGTCTCACCACTGACTAGCTCTCAGGAACCTAGCACCCAACAAGTAAAACTTAACTCCTAGAGATCAACCAAGTAAACACCAACCCTTTCTAAAGAGGCCCTAGCCCTCCTTATATAGGGGTGGCTAGGTCTCCAATTAGGGTATACGTGGAGGAATATGCCTCTTCCCAAAATAGTAAACCGACCGGGTCACTTTTCCCCGTTGCAAGCCATGTAGAGGCTACGTGAGCCTCTGCGGTGCCAGCGTCATCCGACACTGGCAACGTCACCCTTGTCGACCACGCCTTAGTGGTCCTAGCCTCTGTCCGCTTCGCTCACGCTCTGCGTACAGTGACCTCCCTTTGACCAGCGAGATACCTTGCTTCTCTTCCAAGCCTGATATAACCCGGATCATTCCTGGTTAATTCGGCCACATCTGTACCTGCATACAAGTTAGCTACATCCTGCCGACATACGATATAGGTCGGCTGGGACCCAGTTAGGCAGACATCCTCCGGTCCGGGTTACTCCGTGATTCGGCCTGCCTTGAGGTGACTCGGCTAGCACTTGCTTTGACCTTGCCGTACCTTGGCTAACTCGGCCATTATATCCCGGCGTGACCCTACCCGGGGGTATCCCCCCAACTCCGGCTGCGCGTTCGGTTAATTTGGTTAATTCGGTTCGGTTAATACGATTATACGGTAAATACGGTTTCAATACTTCGGTAAATACGGTTTTGTACGAAAATACGATTCGGTTTCGGTATTAACCATAAAATATCGGTTCGGTTTCGGTAATAACCAAACTAACCATAGTTGACGCGATTTTTTAATAACGTGTAACTTTTATGGTCGTATGTATAAGTTCATCATTTTTATATGACCGTACTAGATGTGTTGTAAGAGATAAATAAGAAAAACAATTATTTTCGGCCAAAATAAAATTATTCAGTATTTTTATATGACCAAACTAGGTGTATCGCAAGAGAAAAATAAAAAATTAAGCAAAATTCGGCTAATTAAAAATTAGAGGGTACTCAAGAGTTGAACTCATGACCTTGGGGCAAGAAAAGAAAAGTATTCACGTGGTAACCACTTGGGTGCAAGAAGATTTGGTGAATTATATAACTTTGGACACTATATGACCTTGTTTAGCGAAGTTAGACCTGACATATTACAAGGATTTTTTAATGCAAAATATTATTCGGTTAGTTTCGGTAAAAACCATGGTTTTTCGGTTTATAACCGAATTAACCGAGTACCAAACGGTTAGCATTTTTGCTAACTGTAACCTTAACCACAAACTGGAAAAACGGGAATTTCGGTTGCGGTTAGGTTTTTTCCGTTTCGGTTTTTGGTTTCGGTTCGGTTATGCGCGGCTGGACCCCCAACAATAGGTGCACTAGTTCAGCGAAGAGACAGTGAAATACAAGTGGTATGGATAATTATAAGTGGTAACGGTGGCAGAAAAAAGCTTGACGGGTAGGAAGAGACTAAAGGCAATCTGAAATAAAGATGGAAACAAGCAAACAAGTAATAGATCTAGTTGCAAGCGGTGTTTCAATGGTTAGAAACAAGGCCTAGGGATCATACTTTCACTAGTGAACACTCTGATATAAATATCTTCTTTTTATGATACTACTCTGAACTACTCTCCGGTTGAACACTCTAATCCATGGTAGGGCTATAACAGCACACCTCAAAGTAAGCCTTTCCCATCTAGATAACCCCACACTGTCACCTTGAGCACTAGATGGTTCCAGCAAACACCACAATTTCATAAAGACATCCAACTCCAAATATAACTCATAACAAGTATTTGTAATCTCTAGCCTACGTGCCACCATGGTGTGCATGTTGTCACTTTCACACACATGGAGAGAGCAGAGATCTAATAAAGCACTTGAGTAGCAAGGTAGATCTACTTGATTACAAAGCTCATGATCACAATATGATCATGCATAGAGAGAGATGAACACATAGCTACCGGTAGAACCCTTAGCCTCGAGGAAGAACTACTCTCTCATTATCATGGGAATCAGCAACGGTGATGGACATGGTGGTGGAGATCGATGGAGATGGCTCCGGGGCACTTCCCCGTCCCGGCAGGGTGCCAGAACAGAGACTTTCTATCCCCCGAATCTCCCCTTTGGTGGCGGCGGCGCTACGAAACTTTTCGTGGCTTGAGGCTGTTCGTTTTAGGGTTTATACATCGGGAGGCTTCTTATAGGCAAAAGGGCAAGATCGATGGGTGGACCAGGGGCCCACACCACCTGGTGGCGCGACCAGGGCTACCCCGCGCCACCACATGGTGTGGCCATCCCCTGTCCCCTCTCCATCTCGTCTTCTGGCTCCATGAGTCTTCCTGTAAAATATCGACTTTGGCTTTTGTCCGGTCCAATTCCTAGAATATTCATTTTCTGACTTTCCTGGAACCAAAAATAGAAGAAAACAGGCAATTGGCACTGTGGCATCTTGTTAATATGTTAGTTCTAGAAAATGTGTAAAAAGTACTCCAAAGTGTGGACAAAACATAAGAAAGTAGATATAAACCAAGCATGGAACATCAAAAATTATAGATACGTTAGCAACATATCAGGCGGGAACGGAGCGCCGACGGGTGCGAAGTAACCCAGCCACGGGGTTTGGGAGGAGCAACAACCAGTGAAGGCATTGCCAGCCCCGCGCCCGCCATTTTGGCCACGCCCTTGGCCACGCCCGCCACCGCCACCTACGTGCCCTTGACCGTTGGAGGAGCCGGGACAAGGGGTGCTGCCATCGGTGTACCCGCGAATGGGATTCTTCCCCTTGTAGTTGAGTCTGACCCAATCAGGAGGGCGCGGAGGCACGCCGCCGCCTTGCCCGCTGCTGCCGCTGCCCTGGCCGCACTTGCCATGGACAACCAACACCTACATGCCGGCAGTGCGCTGCTGCTCATTCTCGGAGGCCTCCACGAGCTTTATACGAGAGAAGGCATCCGAAAAACAAGGCAAAGGGACGACGTTTTGCGGATCTCACCCTGGAGTTTGTACTTGTCACTGAGGCCCTTGATGAACTAGCGGGTCAGGTCCTGGTTGTCGACAGGGCGAGGTCATCCGCGAGCGCCTGAAGTTTGATAGCGTAGGCGGACACCGATAGATCACCGCGAGGGGTAGTCCGAAAGGCCGTGCTGAGGAAGATGTAGCGGGAGGGCTGGTTGTTGAGGAAGAACCACAACAGGCGAGTCCATGTCGAGCATGCCCGGCCGTCGGCGCCTTTGACCAGACGGTAAAGCTCGTCGGAGAGGGTCGCCATAAACCATAGCTGGAGATGGATGTCCACCGCCATCCAGTCATCATTGGGACGGCAGGAGTGACACCCTGGGTGATGTGATCCATGGCATGGTACATGGTCAGAAGAAAGAGGAAGGTCTCGTGCCACTTGGAGAAATTTTCCCCGGATGAATTCACCGTAAAGGAGATATATTGGGAGATGTGGATCCCGAGAAGGAGGGAGGAGCGAGCAGAGGGGGGGGGGGATGGGATGGTGGCATGATGGGTTGAGGCGTCGGTGGAGACAGGGATACTAGGAGCGCTGGTGGAGACAACCATAACTGGGAGGGCGTCGGAGAATCCATCGAAGTGGATGGGATCAGATGCGTGGGGGGTGAGTTGGGCTCGTGGCATTGTTGATCTGGTTGTTGATCCTTGAAAGAGGGGGGTTTGGGGATCAGAATCGAGAGGGTTGATAGGAGAAGTGGAGGTGGAGCTGGAGGTGGCCATGGCGGCCGAAGTTGAGGGAGGAGGGAGGAACACCGTGACGGGCTCTGATACCAAGCAGAATTGCAGAGTCTAGATATATTCCATTGATTGAACATGAGGTTTACAAATAGAGAGTACAGAAGTTGCACGACGTGCGTGCGTGTGTGCGATCTGCTATGTGCGGGATCGGTAGCCTAGGACTTACAATGGTAATACAACGTGACACATAACAAGTCCGAAACTAATGTGTTCAATATGGAATCCCAGGCAAAGTCGATCTGTCTAGTGTTGGACTAGTGTTACTCCAAAACAAACTTAGTTTTGGACTACTTCGTTGTGGGTTTGCAGGTTGCTCAAGGTGGATTTGGAGTGGGAGCGCTCGTTGCAGCAGTCTGTTTGACGTGGCACGTGTGTCTCCCCATTCGCTTTCGTCGCTCCCAAACCATATATATGCCTGCACGCATCAGCCCCTAATAAGTTCCTAAGGACATCTCCACCGACACGATCCAACTGGTCTGCTGGTGTCCGAACATGTCTGAATGGATGCCCCTCCAGCGAGGCGATCCATCCGGACCGATCCATCCATGCATCAAATTTGGGCACTGGTTGCGTGGGGCGGACAACGGGCGTGTCCTCCCATGTCCTTCGGCTGGTGGCGAGGGCCCGCATGGCAGCGATCCAACGGCCTTCTT
This sequence comes from Avena eriantha, assembly GCA_910589775.1. Classification (NCBI taxonomy): domain Eukaryota; kingdom Viridiplantae; phylum Streptophyta; class Magnoliopsida; order Poales; family Poaceae; genus Avena; species Avena eriantha. The sequence goes on from OU342742.1 coordinate 297,930,406, forward strand.
CCACTAGCCATCAATGGAGAGAGGTAGGATGCTCCAAAGGCTGCCCATAGCCGACGCTTCCCCTCCTGCGCTGGCGGTGCCAGCCGATGCTTGCGCTCCTACCATCACACATCAAGGCCGTCACTTCGGTCTCCACGCCGGCATCCAATGACATGCCTTTTTAAATAGGCCACCCACGACCATCTTCTTGCACACCACACTCTACTCCCTCCCATCATCCACCGTCGATAGCATGCCATGGCCAACGGCATTGGATCGAGGGGAGGGCGTCTAGGACGACCATCGAGACCTGGCCGTGGCCATCGAGGTAGGCACGGAGGGCACAGCCAGAGAAGCACGTCGCCATGGTCTCCCTTACCACCGGGGCCTAGCCGTGGCCATCGAGGAAGGTGTGGGGGCGCGGCCAAAGCAGCACGCTGCCGCGATCTCCCTCACCACCAGCATCACCACCACCTGTCGTCGGATTGAAGACAAGTATGCCATGAGGGGGTCCTTGAGGTGTGGAAAAAGGTGGGGTGTGAGACGTACGGTTCTCCTGGACAATGAGCACACAAGCTTATCTAGGTTCAGATCTGACTGCGGTTGACGGATCCTACTCCTGCTAGAAATCCAGTATATCGGTAGAGCCGAAAGTATAACAGATTAAAAGAGAGGTTTCTTTTATAAGAGTTGTGGTTGTAGTGCATGCCCTAAAGGCTAGTCCCTAGTACGACTTATATAGTCATCTGGTCCTAGGGTTACAGGAGAGTCCTATCCGGCTATGATACATAGTTAGTACAAAGTACATCTTGGACTACAAGTATTCTTACAGGCCTAAGTCAGTAAGTCTTCCATGCCTTTCCGTAGCCGGATGGGCTTCCATATTCTCTTTCTGACTAGGCCGACCGTGAAGCATAGCTCTAACCTCAAGTGGGCCACCCTGGTCAATGAGTCACAGTAGGTATATCCAGAATATATATCCCCAACAATTGCCCCTAGAAGCCTCGAAGATCCAATGTTGGATTCCATCGTCTAGCTTGATTTTTCTTCGGCTATAAAATCTTGAAGAGTTCATGAAAATTCAAAAGAAAAGGCAGGACACTACAAGGAATGTGCTAACTAGTGACCCCAAATATTGGTCACTTTATGACCTTTCTATGACTAAAAACAGTAGGTCACATACCGAGGATCACTATAGACAGCTAACGACCTTTTTTTGAATTGGTCATGGACAACTATGACCAAAATAGATGGTCATGAAACCTATGACCAAATTTTTTGGTCATGGACTATCTTCCGTGTCCACATAAGATCCTACGTGGCAAATCCTACGTGGCAAATCCATGACCAAATCAGATGGTCGTTGATCAAATTCAGTCCAGTCCAGCACGGTGCTTTATATGGGCCGAGCCGATCAATTCAGCCCGTGTGTGTTTTTTCTATGTACAAAGGCCAAGCCCAAAACTTCAGCCCATAAATTTTTGGCCCATCGAATTTTGTTAGGCCTAACATTTTTGTTTTTCTCATTTACTTCACAGTGGGCCCCCCTTGTCAATGTCAATTTCCTACATGGTCCCACAAGTCAGGTATTAGTTCCCCACATGTCCCACTATGTCAGTATTCAATGTTAGGTACCAGTACACTCATGAGATTTCAAAATCTCAAATCCACATTGTCAGGTTTCGGTTTCCCAAGATTTATAGTAAACAACCAATATTCAAATAGACAATGGAAACAAGTGAAACATTTCAAATAAAATCAAAACAATTTCTATTACAATCATCCCTTCTTATCAATCCGCTATCTAAAATCTAACTCTAAAAATACATCATATTTATTGTGTGGAGCTACAGGAAGGCTTCTTCGAACATCAGTCTGGAGATCTTGTAAGAGAGAGGAACCACACTCGATACCTGGCAGCAACAAAAGAACAAGTGAGCTATGATGAACTCTAGCTAGCATTGTTATGTTTACACTCTCTAAGAACAAAATAAACAGGAAACGGAACACATGACGGGGACAAAACACCCATTCAGTACAGGTCCATTACGCTACAGCAAAGGTAACACCTTGCCCCATATATGTAACAAAGGAAGGGATTCATGATACTCGTAGAAACCAAGACATGTAAGATAGCATGTTCGCTCGTAGAAAGATAACTATAAATCCGACAGAATTATAAAAAGGATCTCGTTTTAGAGTCATGTGGTCATGGAAGCACGCTCAAGCTAATAAAACATCTGATGCAAGCAGCCAAGCACTAAAATTGTAATATACACAAATCCCAGCTCGAATATGAAAACTGCATATTTTCTGTGAGCATGTGTAAACTGCAGTATTAATGAAGTAGTATATTAATCTAGTGTGCCCATATATTTTCTATGAGCATGTGTAAACTGCTGTATGAATGAACTACAGTCTTGACTTTTTCGAAGAACAGAAAACAAACCTGCATATTTAGGGATGTTTTTGTGGTGCCCCATACAAGAAGATTAGGCCACCCAAATGTTAATCTGTTGCAATCTTCTTCCTATTGTATAGTACCTTCCAACTCTGCATTTAGGTCCATGCATACACTGAAACAAAGGCATAAAACATATGATTAAGTGAACAAAATAAAAGAGCTCAAATGTGTTCTCAACAAATTTAAAGACAAAATAATGTGTATTTCAACAAATACAAAAGATGACTACACAAGCAGTGTAGTGCAAGAAGCAAATTTTAAGTTATATCCTATCCTTACTTTTAAATAGCACGTGAGCCAATTTACACGACATTGTCTAGCAACATGCTAAACATCGTGACAATGTACAACATTAGCAGTACAGTATATCAGCTGACGAAACATACTAAGTTAGTCACTAACTACACAATACAAACCTCGCTGATGGAACTCTAACAGATAGTATCTCAGCTGCTGCCCAATTGTAAAAAATGCTAAAATCCATGAACACAAGCAACCTAGTCCATGAACAGACACAAGCAGAAAATTCAGACTAGAATCCATGAACAAAGTAACGGATCCAAGATCTATATACAAACCTAGTTTATTTATCAGTACATACTCCGGTACTAACCTAATCAGTACATACCCCTTGGTCACGACAAGAATTGCGTAAGTAAGTTCTCCCAACATAGTCCTGCTCCTGTTCCTTCCTTTATTTTCCTCAGCTATGCAAGAAAGCAATACCAAAGATTGTTTCGACACGCTACAGATACACACATACAAGCAACACAACATATTAAGAAATGACCCCATACATATTTACACTTTAAACTAGCCGCAATCATCACCCCATATATATTTACACTTTAAACTAGCACAACATATTAACTCAGAGAGTATCCTACACCTGATGCTGGTACAAGTTTAGTTAAAAATGCTTGTTAACAAAGAAGATGCACATTACCTCGGGCTTGATCTAGTTGGGTACCCCAAACTTTGTCTAAAACACCAAATTGACCTGAACAGGGGATTGGGGTCAATGGTGGCTTGATTTCTTGTGGTTTTATGATAGAGCAGGCAAGGGGGGAAGAGGTTCCATCAGAGGAGGAGGAGCGGCAACCGGGATCATAGGAGGAGGAAAGCACCTCCTTGGAGAGCACCCGCCGCAGGTTCTCCGGCGCTCGAGCTTCGATCTCTTTGCCTCGATCTGTGCTGGTCTGACGATAGGGACAAGCTTCTGGGCCGCTTCCTGGGCTGCCCGGTTGACATCCCCGTGGGCGGCGGCGGGCGGAGACCGGGTGGGGAGCCGGTGGTGCGACGAAGAAGTGGGAGCGCTGTAGCGCCCTCGCTAGGACGATGCCCTCCTGCTGGCGACGATCACAGCAGCCACGTGGAGGTAGTAGTGGTCCAGCAACGCGGCCACAACGTAGTGCGCGTCCGCTGTTGCTCCGATCGGCCCAGCGACCGCGTGGCCAGATCTGGCGACCTCGACATGGTGGGATACGGGGGCGAAGGGGGAGGTGGTGAGCGCACTAGGAGATAGTGGGATACGGGGGCGGAGGGAGAGGTGGTGGGCGGCGCGATGGTGCAAGAAGGTGGCGTAGGCGAAGTAGAGAGGGGGAGGTGCCGGCGGAATTAGGGTTTGCTGGCTCACGAAGGAGGAAGAAGTGGCGGTAGGGACGGGCGCGTGTGCAGATTAGGGTCGGGTTTGGGCGGATGGGTCATGGGTGTGGGAGGATTTTACGGAAGTACCCCTTATCATTTCTGTGCTGCACTACTGGCAACTAGGGCGTTTCGGTCCATTCACGCCCAAGTGTGGGAGGCGGGAGAAACTGGTGCGGCGAATTTGGAGCGTTGGATGAAGGCCCTATCAATGGTTGATATCTGATTCGGTGGGTGATCCGTGGGTAGATTGGTTTTCTCTTCTGATTGGTTGCACAAAAATAAAGTTTGAAACGGGCATAATAAATTAAAAAATGGTCCAAACAAGGTAAATCTTTCGCGTGATATATTATTATGTGATATAGTTGCAAGGAAAAATACCAAACTAGGTATATTGTAAATATCTCAGAAAAACCTTCTCAGAAATGACCTATCATGTTCGAGGTTTCATGACTTTCAAGCCAAACGACCAAAGTTATGGCCAGAATCATGGTATAGTTTGTGATATTGTGCCCATATTGTGCACACATGTGTATCATGGGATGACGAACAATGTTGCAGGAGGAAGTTTTCCTTTTTGTCCCACGGAAAAACTATTTTCCATTTTCCGAGTGCCAAAAACAGGGTGTTTTGTTAAGCAACTACCAGGTGAAAGTTTCAAAATGGCACCACCCTTTTTTTCAAAAATACTAGACCGTGTTACATGGCCAATGTCCCAAGTGGGGTATCTAAAACCGTTCCGTCCACCCCTGGCGAAAAAGACAAATTCATGCTGAATTGGTAGGAAGTGGATCTGATTTGAACTACAGGTACATGATCTAATGCTTGTGATTTTTTGCAAAAATCATTTTTAGACTCAGAATATGCTGTTTTATTAGAGATCCGGTGCAAGTTTAGCGAGGCTCATCCCCTATCTTCATGCCCACCGTTTTGACCATAGTTTGAAAAGTGAAAATTTTGAAACGAGCATAATAAATTCAAGAACTGTCTGAACAAGATAAATCCTTTGCATGGTGTCTTATTATGTGATATAGTTGCAAGGAAAAATACCAAACTAGGTATATTGTAAATATCTCTGAAAAACCTTCTCAGAACTAACCTATCATGTTCGAGATTTCATGACTTTCAAGCTAAACGACCAATGTTATGGCCAGAATCACGATATAGTTTGTGATGATGTGCCCATATTGTGCACCCATGTGTATCATGGGATAGCGAACAATGTTGCAGGAGGATGTTTTCCTTTTTGTCCCACGGAAAAACCATTTTCCATTTTCCGAGTGCCAAAAATAGGGTATTTTGTTAAGCAACTACCAAGTGAAAGTTTCAAAATGGTACCACCCTATTTTTCAAAAATACTAGACCGTGTTACATGGCCAATTTCCCAAGTGGGGTATCTAAAACCGTGCCGTCCACCCCTGGCGAATAAGACAAATTCCTATTGAATCGGTAGGAAGTGGATCTGATTTGAACTACATGTACATGATCTAATGCTCGTGATTTTTTGTAAAAATCATTTTTAGACTCACAATATAATGTTTCTTCAGAGATCCGATGCTATTTTAGCGAGGATCATCCCCTATCTATGAACCTTCGTGCCCGCCGTTTTGACCATAGTTTGAAACAAGCATGAAAAATTCAAAAAAAGTCCAAACAATGTAAAACCTTCGCGTTGTGTCATATTATGTGACATATTTGCAAGGAAAAATACCAAACTTGGTATATTGCAAACATCTTGAAGAAACCTTCACAGAAATGACCTATCATGTTCGAGGTTTCATGACTTTTAAGCCAAACGACCAATGTTATGGCCAGAATCGTGACATAGTTTATGATAATGTGCCCATATTGTGTACACATGTGTATCTTTTGATGGCTAACAATATTGCAGGAGGGAGTTTTCCTTTTCGTCGCACAGAAAATGCATTTTCCATTTTCCGAGTGCCAAAAACGGGGCGTTTTGTGAAGCAACCACCAAATGGTTAATTCAAAATGCTACCACCATATTTAAAAAAAATATTAGACGACCTTACATAGACAATGTACCAAGTAGGATATCTCAAACCTTTCTGTCCACCCCTCGCGAAAAAGACAAATTCATGTCGAATCGATAGGAAGTGGGTCCGATTTGAACTACGGGTACATTATATAATGCTCATGATTTTTTGCAAAAATCATTTTTAGACTCACCATATGCTATTTTATCAGAGATTCACTGAAAGTTTAGCGAGGCTCAACACCTAGCTAAGAACCTTCATGCCCACCGTTTTGACCATAGTTTGAAACGGGCATAAGAAATTAAAACACGGTCCGAATAAGGTGATTCGTTCGCGTGGCATCATATTATGTGCCATAGTTGCGAGTAAAAATACCAAACTTGGTATATTGTAGATAGCTCGAAAAAACCTTCTCAGAAATGACCTATCATATTCGAGGTTTCACAACTTTCAGGTAAAAAGGCCAATGTTATGGCCAGAATCGCGGATAGTGTGTGATAATGTGCTCGTATTGTGCACACACATATATCTTGGGATGGCGATCAATGTTATAGAAGGAAGTTTTCCTTTTCACTGCACAAAAAAGCTATTATTTATTTTCCGAGTGCTAAAAATAGGTTGTTTTGTTAAGCAACTACCAAATCACAATTTCAAAATGGTACCATACTATTTTTCAAAAATACTAAACGATGTTACATGGCCAATGTCCTAAATAGAGTATCTAAAACATTTCCGTCCACCCCTAGCAAAAAAGACAAATTCCAGCCGAATTGGTAGAAGTGGGTCCGATTTGAACTACATGTACATTATATAATGCTCATGATTTTTTGCAAAAATTATTTTTGGATTCACAATATGCTGTTTTATCAAAGTTCCATGAAAAGTTTAGCAAGACTCAACAACTACAAAGAATGTTGTTGTTTTGTTTTGATCGTATTCGAGAAAAAAAGTAAATCATGCACTCATGAGAAAAAAGTAAATCATGCACTCAACTCCCACCATTTCCCCCTTCGAATGTCCTATGGGCCATTGGCCCACTTGGTGGGAAACAATGTCAAGGGAAAAAAGTCTGAAGCTTCACCGGAATGAGGCCTAGGCCCAATGTAGAAGAATTCTCCTTAAATAAGTCAAAAGCGCTAATGGTAACATAACAGATGAAGCGGTCTCATGGTTAGGAACAATGCCCCGGCAGAGGGTCTTCGGGGCTGGTTCGAGGCCCTGTTCTCGCCGTATTTTTTTGGTTGAATAAATGAATAACCGTGTTCTTTGTTTGAAAGAGTTCGGGCTCATGTTCTATACACAAATGGTCAGGTGGTTTGTTGGTTAGGAACGGATTTGGCTAAGGCTTGAGAGGGCACGGGTTCGAGTTCCCTTCCACCCCGCCCTAGTTTTGCCTGAATAAGTTGTTCAACTCCTAGTGAAATTGACACATGAGATGGCACGTAGACAGAAATTGACACGTAAGCATGACAAGTAGGCAGAAATTGCTGAGTTGGCTTTAATACATTACAAATTAATAGGAACGACCATTTATATTGGTCATAGTCGCCTCAAATTAAGGTGATGTCTATGTTATGACCAATTGATGTAAGGAAGTAATGACCTTTATGACAAAAAAAGTCATAGTTTTTCAGGGTTTGGACCCTCCTAAATGTCCAACGACCATTCGGTTTAAATTGGTCATAGACCTATGACCAAAAAACTCATGGTCGTTAAGAGAAGGTCACTAGTCAACACATTTCTTGTAGTGGGATCCAAGTCACAAGTGAGTCAGACTTGTTGATATCTCATCATTGCTCGCATGCTCGATTTCAAACTGAGCCGGAATTTGGTCGGTGACGTAACCTAACAATGTCTAGGTCTTGTCACATCACTGGCAAATATTCTGTCAGTGTGAATGTTGGTAGGTCCCGCATTGTGCGGAAATGAGGCGTCGTTTCAATGCAATCAGAGAGATCGATGAGGCAGAGGCTTCGCTAGGAAGTTGCCTCTCCTATTCCGTGACGCGTGGCATTAATTCCGTGCATTTAACACTAATCTTGATGCGGATGGGCTTTATAAGGAATAAACCCTACGCTCCTCTTCTTCCTCTGTTCCTCCACCAAATCCACCTGCGCCGCCCATTCGTGGTTAATCTCATACAAGATGACTGACGCATCGAGCTCTGCAGCCACAACATCGTTGGCGGTGGAGGACAAGAAGTACCGCGAGATTTGGATCCCATGTGTTCTGGACGATGAGAAGCTCAAATCCATGGAGGAAGAAGGACTTCTTCGCACCAATGCATGGTGAAATGGTATGGGAGAAACCCTTCCCGCGCCACGTGATGGTGAACGAGTTCATTTCGGGACTCATCTGGATCGTGGCTTCAGCTTCCTACCATTTTCCGAGGTAATCTCCTACTACGACGTCCAGCTTCATAATCTCCCCCAAATTATATTTTAGAGCTTAGTGCCCATGTCTCTCTTTGTGAGAGATTTCTCGAAATCAATCTGAGTCTGCTTCTCTTCTAATACTTTTTAGTACTCAGAAAAATTCTATCTCTTCCGGTGTTACATACAATACCGGAACTCTTAGCCTACTCCTTAGGAGAGACCGAGTCTATCCCAAGGTCATAGCTAGTGATGAGATGGCCAGACACCTTCTTTTACTACAAGGATATGTCGGCTCCCGGCAAGCAGGAAGGCTTGACGGTTTTCATTGACGATGTTGCACCCCGCCAAGAATCTTGGGATGTAGAAGCGCCGGATCTGACTGAAGACTTGATTGGTGCCAAGAGGAGGATTAAGTTCTTAATGAAGAACAATAGTTTGAAGGGATCCAACTTAGTCCAATACTAGCTATCACATCGGATTCAACCTCTTCAGTACCACGGGGACTGGCCGATTCATATAGTCACGCTCAATAAGAAGGACAACTTGAAGGTTAGCCCCACCCCGATCCCCACCAAAGACTATAAAACTTGGATTTAGTGGTTGATCAAGGAACTGGTTAACTGGAAAGTTCTAGAGGTCTCCATGCCAATATACATGATAGATAATCCCATGACCCTGGTAAGTTATTCGAATTTTAGCTTCCTGTACTCTATCCATATTTTACATATTATTGCAATGTTGAGATATTTTTGACTTTAGCTTGCAGCTCTCCCTGAGTCGGAGCTTGCTCCCCTCGAGGGTTATCTACCTGAAGGTCCAATACCTCTTTGCGAGGATGAGGAACTTGAAGAACTGTCGGAGACGCTAACTCGGAAGTGTAATACTCTGGTGTTTTGGCTAGCCTGCAAATGCCGCAGTCGTCAAAATTAAGTTCCACCTTACCATTACTTGTGTTATTATCACATTTCTGAGTCATAACATTCTTATCTTCTTTATGGCTCAGAACTACACCATTGGGAAAAGGAAAAGGGAAAACCAGGAAGACTCTATGCAAGCAGAATTTGACCTTGGTTTGTCCTGCTACCGCTCCCTCGACTCCTAACCCAACCCCATCACCAGCGCCTGAGGATGTTCCATGTTTGCGCGCTTGGATTGAGGCTCATTCTGAGGAGATAGTGAACTTTCATTCACAAACTGGCGTCACCATTGGTGACTCTGGAATTGATAAGGGTGAATCCTCTAAGGGTAATGATCCCTCAGTTGAAACTTTTGCCAACAATCTCCTGAAGATTCCTAGTGCTGCCAATCTTAGCCTCACCTAGAAAAGTGCAGAAGAACTTTGTAAGCTTGCACTTACTTGCTTGGAATCTCGAAACATTTCTACCGAGGAAGAGGCCCAAGAGACTGAGGAACTGAAGCTTGAAGATTTGCTAGGTCAGGTTCATGCTCCAAATAAAAGACTAAGGGTTGGTGAAGTTTCACCTCCACCAGTGCAACCCTTAACCTTGACCGATAAGGCTTTTGTTGAGGTCAATGCCAGCCTTAACAAGCTACATCGTGAGCATATTGTAAGTCATTTTTCCGACTCTTTTACTATATTTATACCATATCCTATAGGCCCTAAGCATGAAGTTGGATATTAAAAAAATCCGAGTTTTTGCTTTTATAAGATCCCAAAGAACGAAGTAGTGTAGCCCCCAAGGCTCGTGTTGGAAATTTAACTTAGTTAAAATAATAGCCCGAGTCTTAGTAGAATTCTGACTCTGGTTGCTATTCTAACTTATTAGAAAGTTAATGTTTACAACCAAGAATTGTTGACCAACATATGCAATAAGCGGAGAGAGATCAAAGTTCTCCATTTTAAAAATGCTCAATTGAAAGTAGAGGAGGACTAGGTAGAAGGTAAACATTTCCGGCTCTCTATCCAAAGTTTGGTAGATGTGTTAAATATTTATTCGACTTTTGCTTTTCTCCCTCTAGGTTTGCTGAGCCAGTCCTGCAAACTTGTGGAGGAGGCAGAAAATTTCAAGGTATTGGAGGCAAAGAATGCCGGATTACAAGAGAAACTTCAAAAATTGAAGGCTAACCATAAACATAGTGTCAGTAACATCCTTGAATCTAGCAACATGGCAATTGAAGAGCGTGACCGAACCATTGCCCGCCAAGACAAAGTAATCTCGGATTTGAAGGTGGAAATGGATAGGCAGGCTGATACCACTCAAGCTCTTCGGGAAGAACTCCGGAGTTTGAGGGATGAAATGACCAAGCTAGATGAAACCATCTTTGGTAAGTTTTTTCTGCCAAAGCCGTATATTTGCCCTACTTCGACGTTTTCCAACTAAATTTCGGAAGTTTTTTACTAATCTTGTTTTTTCACAGCCCCCCTCAACATCCTGGATTCATCCTTGTCCGAGTCTCGCTCCGAGCAACTTGTTGTAGTCATAGATCTGGTTCATGAATTCCGCCAAACTCTTGAAGATGTTGGTGAAGCTGTTGATCAATCCGACCTACACTAGATATCTGCTTTTTAACTGCGAGACAGGGTGAAGGAATTTCTGAAGCTCGTTGAGGACTGGAAAATGCCGTATGCCCAGATTGCTGCCCATACTGCCCTTACCATGGTGATGAGTTATCATGGTAGCATGGAAATCTTGCAGGTCACTATGGGTATCTCGATTGTGGATGAAGACGACAACAATCAAGATGTCAGAGCTATATGGGAGTATTGTGCCGGATATGCGTGTCGCGTGGCCGAGATGACCAGCTACGAGAAGTCATTCTTCCAGTCCATCACTGTGCCACCAAGACCCCAACTGATGAAGTTGAAGCTTCTGATGACGATGAATAAACTGAGTCTTACATTCTTATCTCAAAGAAAAATCACGGTGACTTGGATGCTATTACCAGCGAGTCGACAAATCCTCCATCTCCTTCACCTGCAACATAGGAGCACAATTATTTTCCATTATTCTGAAGCAAGTGATGTAATGTTTAAACTATGGTGTTGTTTTGTAAGAACTTATGCTTTTACTCTAGCACTTGATTATTTTTTCCTATGCTTGAAAATTACTTAAGAACTTTTTTGTTCATACTTATCATTTATCTGTCTTTTTGCATCATCCCTTTCGTGAGCTAGAAAACTTTTAGCATGAAAACACTACTAAGCAACGGAGCTCAGTTGCTAAACTAGCTTAAACTCGAAAATAGAGCCGGCTTCTAGTACCAACAATTCACTACTTGGAATATGCCCGCGTCTAAGCAATTAGATAAAAACCAAAGTATAAACAGAAAATGAGACTTACACCCAAAGGTAACATTTTTTAGAGAACCGGAAATCTAACTAGAACAAACATGAGCATAAAGTACTTTCAAGTATTCTGGGATTTTCGACTATAACATGAGCATTCAGAAATAAGATGGTATTTAAAACATCTCAGAAAAACATTGAGAAAACCAATACTTTATTTCACTTTGAACATGTACATTAATATGATTACAATGAAAGAATTTTAAAGAATAAAAGGGACATAGCTGAGCAATATTCCATGGATGGTCTAATTCATCCGGGTCTATACTGCATCCATCTCTCTTTCTCTTCCTAGTAGCAAGTCTTTCTTTATCCGGTCTCATGTTTGTTAGATAGTATGACCCGTTGTGCAATACTTTGCTAACCATAAAGGGTCCTTCTCAAATTGGGGAAAGTTTGTGCTTTCTATGTTGCACTAGATCAACCTTTCTGAAGGAATGATTTTTGAATATATGACTATGATACTTGCGTAACTTCTGCTGATAGGCTGTAGTTCTCTATTCAGCAACAACGCGAACTTCCTAGAGTACACCGAGGTCATATCATAGAGAAACTTCGGCATCTTCTTCGACGTACGCAGCAACTCGGGGAGAAATACGTATAAGATTACTCATAAGTATTGCCTCTACACCGTAGACCAGGAAAAAGGTGTGTATTTGGTTAGCCTATTAGGAGTAGTTCGCATGCTCCAAATAACAGCCATCAATTCATGTGCCCCCGTAGCACGATGAAGCAGTGCTTCGAGCCTAGGTCGAAGTCCTTGTAGAATTAAACCATTTTCCCTTTCGACTTGTCCATTGTCTTATGGATGAGCGACTGATGCAATACCAAGTCGGATCTCTGGATCTTCGCAATACTCAGCAAGTTCTCCCATTGAAAAGTTGGTCCTGTTGTCTGTAATGATACTATGCCGATAGCCAAATCAGATTATGACGTCCTCGATGAATCTTTTGGCTGTGGCTCCATCACAACTTGTGACGGGTTTAGCCTCAATCCATTTTGTAAATTTATCCACCATCACTAGTACATGTGTAAATCCACTTGGAGCCCGTTTGACCGATCCTACCATGTCAAGCCCCCAGACCACAAAAGATCATGTAATCGGAACTGTTCGCAGCCGATTAGCCAGAACATGGGATTGCTTGGCATATTTTGTTGGCAACCTTTGCGCGTTTTGACCAGCCTCTCGGCATCTGCCTTAGCTGTAAGCTAGAAAAATCCGTGTCAAAATGTTTTTTTCCACTAAAGATTTGGCTGCGGCGTGGTGTCTGCATTCGCCTTCGTGGATTTCCCTTAGGATTTCCACTCCTTCTTACGGATAAACATAGCATTGAAAAATCCTAGACACACTCCGCTTATAGAGCTCACTAGTGATTATTGTGTAGGATTTTTGCTCGTCAGACGATCTGTCAGCTAAGAACTTCATCTTCGGGTAATTTTCCATCTACCCAGAAATCAAGGTAGGGTTTTTTCTAGCTAGGAATAACAGCCATAAGTACTATGAGAGGTGAGTCGTATTTGGTCGGGTACTCCTCATCAACTCTTGTGATAGAGGGAACTTTGAGGTGCTCTAGAAAAGCGCCATCTAGGACCTTTTTCCGTGTAGAGCCTATTCTTGATAGTGCATCTGCTTCCTCGTTTTCTGTTCAGGGAATGTGTTGAACTTCAAACCCTTCGAACGATTTTGATAATTCATCCACAACAACTCGATAGGCTGTCATGCTGAAACACTAGAAAAAGGGCGCCCTTCCTAGAGGGCACCTCACATCGCACCTCGCGCTGACAAGTGGCGCAATCTGGTTCATCCCACGAATTCTTGCTCCTCTCTGCACACCACGTTTCGACTGCCGAGGACGTTCCTGGTTATGTTTCCCTTTTTTTGCCGATCTAAAGACCAAAACTGAAATATTTTTCCAACCGAGCGTCCAAATTAAGGTTCGTTTACACAGTTGTGCTAGTCGCGTCAAGAGCTACAAAACTACATCCCATATTGATAGATTCTGACAAACTTTCTTTTTGCACTACCTTCGGTCCCATGTTTGCACTGCCTCATATTCTACAGTGCACGGGACGGTGCAGTAGCAGTGAACCGCCCATGCACTGTCTTATTGTTCCGCGTCATACTGCCTTCGGTCGTAGTGCACTGCCCGTGCATGACGCGGTGTTCTGCTAGTGCACCGCCCCGCACACTGCCCTGTTGTACTGAGTTGCACTGCCTTTGGTTAGAGTGCACCACCCATGCACTGCCTTGTTGTACTGTGTTGCACTGCCTTTGGTTGTAGTGCATGGCTTGATATTCTGGCAGTGCACCCTCCGTGCACTGCTTTGTTTTACTAAGTTGCACTGCCTTCGGTTGCAGTGCACGGCGTGATATCCTGGCAGTGCACACTGCCTTGTTATACTGGGTTGCACTGTCTTTGATTGCAGTGCACAACGTGGTGTCCTGACAGTACACGGGTGGTGCACTGCCTTGTTACATTATGATACACTATCTTCGGTCATAGTGATACACTGCCTTGTGTTATGTGTTGGGCCTTCGATCATGGTGCAAACGATGTGGTGTTTTAGAAGTGCCTTTTTTACGGTGTTGGACTGGCCCTGGTTTTTTCTCTTTCTGTTTTTGCATGCGGTGTCGTGCTTTTAAATTTCTGTCGTGTCCGTGCCATGCGGCACAACCTAGCTAGAAATCGCTCACCACGCTGCTGCTCCATCCCAGACCTGCCAAGCCGCCACATGGCAAGTAGTCCGCGCTCCCGCTCGTATGTGTCCGCGCTCCCGCTCGTATGCGTCCGCGCTGCCGCTGCTGGTTGAGCGCGCCCTCACACTAGACGCTCTCGCTGTCATGTGCTTGTTTGCTCTATAGTGGTCGGATACTTGCTAGGTAACTAAATCCGAGTCTCCATAACACATGAGTTGGCGAATGCCGATGTCTTTAGTGATTCGAATTCCATGTAACAATGCTTCATATTCAGCAACATTATTGGTTGTCGTGAAGTGAATCTGTAATACATAGAACATCTTTTCTCCTTGGGGTGACTTGAGCACCACGCCAGTCCCCGAGCCCCCGAGCGCCTTCGACCCATCAAAATGCAAGGTCCAGTATTCTGACTCTGGGGTGCTAATTTTTACTGCCGTCTCTATCAAATCAGTGACAAAGCCAGCAAGGATCTAGGGTTTGATTATTGTTCGTGGTTTATACTCGATGTCAAAAGCTGCTAGCTCAATTCCCCACTTAGCAGCGCATCCCGTGGGATCGCTGTTGTTGATTATGTATTTTATGGGAGTTATGCTGACCACAATAATCTTGTGCTCTTGGAAGTAATGTCGTAGCTTTCTGGCAGCGAAAAACACACCATAGGCTAGTTTTTCCTCCTTTTGTTCCACCACCATGACGACATTGATGACTCTTTTTATCGCAGCAATGTATAGAAACATAGGTTCCTGAGGTTCCGAAGCTTCAAGAAGGATTGCAGCTTCAGCTTCGTCGGTCTAGACAAATTTGTCGGTTTTCTTCAAGATATTGTATAATTGTGCGGCTCTTTCGCCGAGTTGTCCAACGAACCTACTAACTGTTGTGATGCAACCAGTGAGCCATTGTACGTCCTTCAGTCGAGTCAACCTGGCTATGTTGAGTATAGCCTTTATTTTGTCACGGTTCACCTCTATGCCTCTTTCAAACACGATGGAACCTAACAATTTTTTGGCTAGTATTCCAAAGAAACAATTTTTCGGGTTAAGCATGATGTTGTATTTTCGTAGATTCGTGAATGTTTCCTCCAAGTCGTAGACTAATGTTTCCTTCTTTTTGGACATCACGGCTATGTCATCCACATATGCATGTACATTGCGTCCAATTTTATCGTGGAGGCAACCTGCATAGTACACTGATATGTAGCTCCTGTGTTTTTTTAGCCCAAAGGGCATCGTTACGTAGGTTCCGAAGGGAGTGATGAACAAAGTGTTTAGTTTGTCTAACTCCTTCATGCATATTTGGTGATAACCGGAATATGCGTTGAGAAAACATAGGAGTTCTGAGCCTATTGTTGAATCGATAACTTGGTTGATTCTAGGCAGAGCGAACGGATGTTTGGGACAAGCCTTATTCACGGAAGTATAACCAACACAAATCCTTAAATCAGTGGTGCCCGTTTTGGGGACCATTACAGGATTGGCTGACCACTCAGTGTGGATGACCTCTTTAGTAAATCCAGCTAGTTCTAACCGGGCTAATTCTTTAGGTATAGCTTTGCGCTTTTTGTCACTGAAACATCATAAGGACTATTTGATGGGTCTAGCGTTAGAATAAACATTGAGAGAGTTCTCGACAAGTTCCCTAGGTACTCTAGTCATGTTAGAAAGTTTGCATGCAAAGATATCTTTATTACCTTTGACGAACTCGACGAGCGTGCTTTCCTATGCGAGATTTAAGCCTACGCCTATTTGCGTCACCTTAGAGGGGTCATTATCTTTCAGCGTTGTTGTCTTTGTATCTTCCGATGCGTTGAATTCTAGAGTCATCTTTAGCACCTCCTTTATAGCGGGTATCTCAGACAGATCAGTGTTCTTCTTGATCTCCTAGTACTCCTCGGCATGTAGCATGGCTTCGGCGAAGGCGGCATCTCTGTCCTCATATTCTCGTGCCTTCTTCGGGTTTTCTCGGAGTGTGATAACGCCTTTGGGACCTAGAAGCTTCATCATATTATAAATGTAGCAAGGGCGAGCCATAAATTGCCTGTAAGCCGGACGCCCAAAGATAGCGTGGTATGCACTCTTGAACGACACCACTTTGAAAGAAAGTGGTTTAGTCTGATAGTTCTCCGATATTCCGAAGGTAACATCTAGAGTAATTTTTCCTAGAGAGTTCGGTTGCCTTTCGAGGACAATTCCATGGAAAACCATGCTGTTGTGATTCAGCTGGGTTTCTGATATCCTTATGCGGTGTAGTGTTTCGATGTAGAGCATGTTGATGCTGCTACCACTGTCCATGAGGGTCTTTGAGAAATCATAGCCGTCATAAGTGGATTGACAACCAGAGCGTAATTTCCTCACCTTTGAGGTGTAGGCGGATGATCGCTTTGGTCAAAGGTGATTTTCACTTCCGACCAATCAAGATATTGGAGGATAGTCAGAACAGTTGCGTTGAGCTCATGCATTACTGCTTTATTGACCTTGGCAGGCTGTGATCTGAGGAAGCAGACGTAATTGTCTTTCTTGGTTGGGTAAGATTTCTTACCATCCGACTTGGGATTAGCAGTGTCTGCCTTTTCCATGTTAGAATCTTTCTTGAACTCCTTAGCTTTGTCAGAATTTTTCTATCTTTTTGTCGCTTGGCCCTGTAGCCAGCGACTTCGCCTTTCTTGATGTCATCATTGAAATGACACTCAACATTTGTGTGGGAAGAGCCCCAGTTACCGTCCGAGTGATGGACACATGGGTTATTGGCAATGTCGGCCCAAGAGTAGGGTTTACCAGGTTGCTGGTCTCCTATACCTTGGACCTGGGAAGCTCCACGGCCTCGTCCCCAGCTGCCTCCACGCCCCCCTCTTTCTCCAGACCCAAAAGCTGCGTTGAGAGTTACCTTTTCTGGGGTGGGTTTATCTTCCGAGGTGTTCTTGCGCTTCTGGTTCTGCTGTTGTTTCAGCTGTTTTGCCAATTGAGGCACAACCAGGCCGTTTAGCAAACCTTTTGAATCATCTTTGACATCAACATATTTTCTTGCCGTTTCTATCATCTCCCCCAAGTCGGTAACTTTGTCGCGCTTCAGCTGGTGATGTAGTAATACGGTTGGGAGCCCTGCGATGAAAGCTTTGATCGTTGTCTAGTCGTTGACTAGCTCACATGATTCTTTCATGTTGATCCATCATCTGAGGTAGTCCCGACAAGTTTCTCCAGTTTTCTAGATGCAACGCTACAAGTCTCCGACTATGCAGGGCCTCCTGTAGGTACCCTCAAAATTCTGAAAGAATGCACTTCGCATATCATACCAGTTGTGAATTGTGTTTTCGGGAGTTCATTGAGCCATGATCGATCAGTTTTCGGCAACATGAGTGGGAGATACCAGACTGCAACCAAACTATTACCGCCTTTGGTGATGCAACAAGCTTGGAAGAAGTCATAGAACCAAGTATCTGGCCAAGTTACACCGTCGTAGGGTTGAATGTGTCTTGAGATAGTGAACCCCTCCAAAAAGTTGGTTTGGCGGACCCTTGGTCTGAAGCACTTTGGGCCCATGTATATATCGTTCGAATCATAGCACCGCGCCTCTATGTTTGAGTTGATCCGGTTCCTAGCGTCACTTGGTGATAGAGAGCGCCTTATTGGATGTTCGCTGTGGCTGCGGGGCCGTGGATTTGGATCTCTGCTTCTTACGCCACCTCCTCCGCCACGACATCCCTAGCTCCATGGGAGCCGTTACGGTCGCTGCCTGGTGGGGACGGAGGATCATGTGGGTTATTTCCAGATGATCGCTAGCCTTGAGGTGGGTATTTGTGACATTGGCCACTCTGCCGGCCTTGGCCAACATGGTTTTCGACATTTCTTTGTCCGGCCTTATCATCAATGTGGCGAGGTTCAGCCGGACTTCTTGCGTGTCTAGGAGGTGGCATCTGCTACTGATCCCGATCCCGACGTCGTGCTTCATCTTCTTCCCTTTAGTTATTAGACTACCATCAAAGAGGTTGCTGTGGAGCTAGTTCTGCGACGGTGTCACGTGATGCGGCTAGGGAAACGTTACTCCAATCATGCATGGTTCTGCGTCATTGTCCTGAAGAGATGTTTCTTGAGTAGATATCTCCCGAGGGTCGGAACGATGACGCTGATCTGGTTCCCGATGGGGCCTTGATTCATGCTACCGATCTGCATCAGTGTGGCATTGGTCAAATTTTAAGACCAGCTTCCCGCTGAAGGACGTGGCGACTTTCTGCTATTCTAGGCCCTTGTTGAGCAGTGTTACACACTGCCAGACCTGCTCTGGAGTTGGATTATTTTCTAGGATCTCTCGGGCCATGATAGTGTTTTCCACCAGCGTGTTATACACCCGGTTCCCCTTGCGGTCAAGCCGAGGTTTTCCCATGACTACGTCTATTTTCTTTCCCTCAAAAAGGGTCTTGTGTACATCCAGATTTTTATCGGCCAGGACAGGGCCATTACGGGTCTTCTGATGCTATAGGGAGTTAAACTGCTCTGCATTGTTTCTATTGATGCGCTGCTTTTCCTTGACAAGGTGCGTTGGTTTGTCCAGGAGCCACAAACAATTTGCTTCTAAAGCTTGAGCCCTATCCTCCAACTCCTCTGGTGTAATCTCCAAGGCAGTTGGGATTGGTGTTGTTAATGCTCCTCCGTAGACTTCATGGGCACTTGGAGTGACCACATGTCAATCCACCAGAGACTTTTTCGGCTCCTGGGTGTTCAGAGCACCGTCTGAATCCTCCATCTGGAGTCTTGTTTTCTTCTTCTTTGCCTTGTTTGCCCTCTAGGTACCAGTGGCAAAGAATGATTTTGGTCCGTTTCCTGGAGATAAGCTTCTGTCAGTACTTTCGTACATTGGGACATCGGGATTTTCTCTGAGATCTATATCATCTTGTGAGCCAGGAAAGTTTTCGTCATATCTTTCATCCATACTGTTGTAGGGACTTGGATCCGACGCTTCTCCTTCTTCCACATAATTGGAGTTTTTTCCTCTCTGAATTCTTCTTCGTATGCTTGGAGTTCTGCCAACATCATAGATTTCTCTAGGGAAGCCGGTGTGTCAGTGTTCATTCCGATTGTAACATGGGTATGATCAGCCGAAGAAATCCCTTGTTTGTCCGATCAGCCGATGGAATCCCCAACGTTCTCTTATCCATGAAACCCTAATTCCATAACCATGGGCATTGCCGAGGTTACCCCTCATCAATTGGCACCGTCTGTGGGAAATCTGGACGCTGGAGTCATGGATTCGGCGCCCCCCTCTCCATCAAGCAACAATCCAACGACAGCGGATCCACACCCGCCCACCCCTGTTTTGGTTCGCATCGACTTCAATGGCGGACCGGATCTCATCATCGGAAACTTTCACTTTCGCGTGGAGGAACTCGAAGAACCTACACTATCAACCCCTATTTCATCGGGTCCGTCAGTCGCAACCGTAGCGCCCACGATGATACCTGCACCTTCTGACGACTCATTTGAAAAATCCACGCCTCATCCGGCAAACGGCGAGGAAAACTTCGGAAACACCGTAGATCTAGGGGATCTGGCAGATGTATGCGACGACCTCTCCTTTGGGTCAGATATCCAGGTAACGCCACCATGTGGCTCAAGTCCTACAAATAACGAACCCGAGGAAAGCGACGAAGACATCCACGTCAGAATCAGGATGGCGGAAATCTATCCAGAGCAGAACCCGTAGGATTTCATGGACAATGTCTCTTGCTGGTCTAGTAAAAATAGAAGCAACCAGTATCTGACGCATCACCAAGTATGCGTGATCCTTAGCGAACCAACAACAACACCGTGTGACTCCAACGGTAACCCACTCCTTGACCCTAATGATATTTTATCAGGTGATGATGCAGAAAACCACGGAAATGGAGGAGACCCACCCAACAACCAAGTCATACCAAGAACAGAAGAACCACACGAAGGAAAATGGCAAACTCTTCGGCTATCCGCTGAAGCATGGGAAAGAGCAAGGGATGCAATATCGGGTGTTGTCCTGATGATAGCAGAAGGAACACACGAAGACCTAATGACCTACCAATACTTTCTCCATCACAAGAAAAGGGAACTACTCAGGATGCGGAGGCAACTCGATGAAAGGAAAAGACTAGCCGACAAATCTAGCCTATGACGGGCGCAACTAAGCTCTACCCGAGGACCATGAAGCATTACTGGAGGCGCACCACCAAAAATAGGAACTTTGCGGCTACAGAATATCCTTGAAGCAGAAAGAAACGAGATGGCTCGAAGCCTCGATCTATAGTTTATGTCGGTAGACCAAGAGGGACACATAAGAGCGAAAACATCACAAGATGCAACCGTCGCTGCCCAGACCTACCTAATCACAACTCAACCGGCACCCAATGATCCCCGTGCAACCCTCCTTCGATCTGCTCTCATGAACCTCGATATGGTGTGAGAATCTCTCGCACAGGGAGAACAAGGAGTCACAGACAAATCCCCACACCGTCGTAGGAGCCCTTGGCATCCGATTATCGCAATTACCACATCGGGTGCACTTCTCGAACACCGAGCCACGAGATGATTCAAGAAACGAAATTATATAGTGCAAGATTGATAGATCTAGGGAAGAGTGCAGTAGCGGAAGACTAGAACGGGTAAAGTGAGGATGCATATGAATTATGTGGTGCTAGTTGCTTTACCCAACGGGTTCACAAAATGCTAGTACCCAAAGATTTCAAACTTCGTCACGTCGCCAAAAACAGTCTCCAAGAACCTGAAGTTTGGCTGGCAGATTATCTAGCAACCGTAAAACTATAGGGTGTCTCCAAGGCTACCGCAATGCAAAACTTGTAGCTGCATTTGAGCGGCACCACACGGTCATGGTTAAAGGTGATGGGGATATGCCGCAGGGGGTATGCCCAGCAGGACGTTCCGATTGGGTCGAAGGGTCTGCGAGTGGGCCTGAAGGACGACGACTGGAATGCGACATAGGAGAGGGCCCGACGACTGGAGACTGAAGGCCCAGAAGCGTACTTGAAGCCCAGTCGGATTAGGTCAAAAGCCTCCGAATCCATATCTTGTTTGGTGGTAAACTATAAACCCTAGCGAGGTGCCTCATATATAAACCTCCCTAGGGTACCTTGAGGACTTATGTTCCATCATACACCCCTTCAAGCGACTCGCTGCTTAGACGCCGAGCTCGCCACCCCTGTAACTCGCTCTCCATTAATCCAATCTAGCAGGAGTAGGTCTTTACCCTCCGGGGGGCCGAACCTGGGTAAACCATGTGCATCCGCCCCCATGTCGCACCGCAGATGGCCGCCAGCTCTTCCTCACGTTACAATCAATCGCTGCCAGTAGCAGCGACTGCCGTGGCCATTTCCACGACAGTGGCGCCCACTGTGGGGCATAACAGGACTGGCCTGAGTTCTGTGGCGAGATCCTACTCGCCGATCGATCGGCCGCTCGCCACCGGCCGCATGATCGCCATCGGCGGGATTTACAGATCCTGCCTAGCCGCTACATCCTGGCGTCACGCCCGGTCACTCACGGCGCGGTGATGCCGGTCAGCTCCATCAACCTCTTCGTTGGCTTCACTAGTGCGGTCGACCTAGCTGCAACTGTGATCGTTGGCGGATCGCCGCTGCACCGTGATGTGCTCTCGGAAGAGCAGGTCCGCTCCATCAGGAGCCTCGTCACCGAGTACGACTCGGCTGCCAACAGCGCGACCGAGACCAACGCCGCCACAAACGATGAGGCCCTAAACGACGATGCCGACTCCGCGACCCCTGCCTCGGTCGACAGATCTATCACCGCGGCATCACGAGAGGACTCCATCACGTGAGTCTCCAACCCGGAGGATTTCGAGGACCCTTCCATCCTCGGGATCTTCGACTCCGATTCCGTCTCGGAGTCGCCTAAAGACTTCCGTGCTAGATCCAATCGCTTTAACGCGATCTACATGGCGGGCAGCACGGCCGCCCCGCTAGATCCGTTCTCCACGCCGATCCCGCTGACTGCTACGGCTACAGAGGTGGAGGAAGCCCGCCTGCGACTCGCGGAGGTGCAACGCAACGAACTCGCCGAGCGCGAAAAATACCGCCTCGAGCGGGAAACAGCGCGGGGGCTATCGCTCTATCACCAGCGCCACATCAGGACCCGCCTGAACTCCAACGTCTAGAGCCGCGTCCAGAACTTCAACGACGGAAGCGACCCCGCATGCGCGACCGAGCGCGAATACTACGAGAACGTGCCGCCAGGTGGAAGCAACCCTGCAAGATGACCACCCGGCGCACCGGCGACTGGAGCCCCTCCACCACCCATTGGCCGCGCGCCCCCGCCGGACCAGCCACATATCATCATCTCGCCTCAAGCCCGCGACGCCAACAGACTACCACTCTACTCCACCCCGATGGACAATGTTGTCGCTGCTGACGCCGCGGTCGCCAACCTCGATGTCCAAGGCGACGGCGCGCTGCAGATCCAGTACGCCAAGGCCCTATTCGCCAGGGTTGTCGAGCAACAAGCTGCGGGAGTCGACCCGCGGGGGCAGATGTATTCCTGCTCCTCAGCAAGCAGAGCGGCATCAAGCGGTCACCCTACCGTCGCCAACGCATTGACCTGCCCCCATCGTAGCCCCTAGCGAATCAACCACGGGCCGCAAACCCCACGCTGTCCACCAACGAGCCGCGACCGGTGAATAACACGGTCGCCGCCAACGGGCAGCCCATTGATGCCCGAAAGCACATCGTCAACAACCAGGCGTGGTGGGCGTGCCATCCCAACGACTTGAGGCACACCCTCACCAACCGCGGTGACCCGGAACCAAGAGGCTCGCTCAGTCGAGTCAGACCGCAATGCTTCGGGCCCATGATTCGCGGGGAAAAAATACCCCGCCAACTTCAAGGCGCCCAAGGAGATCGAAAAGTATGACCCGACGTATGATCCATCTGTCTGGCTGGACACATACCTCATGGCGATGGGAATTGATGTCCACACACTTCTATTCTTGTAGACAGTTGTTGGGCCTCCAAGTGCAGAGGTTTGTAGAACAGCAGCAAGTTTTCCCTTAAGTGGATCACCCAAGGTTTATCGAACTCAGGGAGGAAGTGGTCAAAGGTATTCCCTCTCAAGCAACCCTGCAATCAAGATACAAGAACTCTCTTGTGTCCTCAACACACCCAATACACTTGTCAGTTGTATAGGTGCAATAGTTCGGCGAAGAGATAGTGAAATACAAGTGGGATGGATAATTATAAGTGGTAACGGTGATAGAGAATAGCTTGGTGGCATGGAAAAGACTAAAGTAAAACTGAAATAAAGATGGAAGCAAGCAAACATGTAACACATCTAATTGCAAACGGTGTATCAATGCTTCGAAACAAGGCCTAGGGATCATACTTTCACTAGTGAACACTCTCTCATAAATATATCCTCTCTTTATGATACTACTCTTAACTACTCTCCGGTTGGACACTCTAATCGTTGGTAGGGCTATAACAACACACCTCAAAGTAAGCCTTTCCCATCTAGAAAACCCCACACAGTCACCTTGAGTACTAGATGAGTCCAACAAACACCACAATTTCATAAAGACATCCAACTCCAAATATAACTCATAACAAGTATTTGTAATCTCTAGCCTAAGTGCCACCATGGTGAGCACACTGTCACTTTCACACACATGGGGAGAGCAGAGATTCATTAAAGCACTTGAGTAGGAAGGTAGATCTATAGATTACAAGCTCATGATCACAATATGATCATGCATAGATAGATAGATGAACACATAGCTACCGGTAGAACCCTTAACCTCGAGGAAGAACTACTCCCTCCTCATCATGGGAATCAACAATGGCGATGGAGATGGTGGTGGAGATCGATGGAGATGGCTCCGGGGGGCACTTCCCCATCCCGGAAGGGTGCCAGAACAGAGACTTTTTGTCCCCCGAATCTCCCCTTCGGTGGCGGCGGCGCTGCGGAACTTTTCGTGGCTGGAGGCTTGACGATCTAGGGTTTATGCCTCGGGAGGCTTCTTATAGGCCAGAGGGCAAGGTCGGTGGGCGGCCAGGGGGCCCACACCATGCCCTGGCGCGGCCTAGGTGGACCCGCGCCTAGGGGTGGTGTGGCCACCCTATGGCCCCTCTCCGACTCTCCTTCTAGCTCCGTGAGTCTTCTGGGAAAATAGTAACTTTGTCTTTTGTCCCGTCCAATTCCGAGAATATTCATTTTCTGACTTCCTGGAACCAAAAACAGCAGGAAACATGCAACTAGCACAGTGGCTCTTGTTAATAGGTTAGTCCAAGAAATCACAAGAAAAGTACTCCAAAGTTGGAACAAAACATAAGAAAGTGGATAAAACCAAGCATGGAACATCTCAAATTATAGATACATTTGCAATGTATCAACATCCCCAAGCTTAACTCCTGCTCGTCCTCGAGTAGGTAAGTGATAAAAAGAAAGAATAATTTTTGAGGTGACATGCACCATCATAAACTCGATCAAAGTATTTGTAAAACATTCAAAGCTAGGATCATAGTACTTCAATCATAACATGAAAGACAAACTTCTAGCAATAGACAAAGAAACTATGTTGCAACATGAAAAGGCACAAACAAAAGATTCATGAATAACAATGCTTTGCAAGACGTTTGTTTGTTTCACATAAAGAAAACATAGCATAATAGTATTCAGCTTGTCCCTCAATAGAGTAGCAAATATTAATGCATAGGACACCTTCAAAGTTCATAAGAGTGACTAGATACAATAGTTTAAAACAAGCAATATCAAAGTATGCATCAATCAACTAGTCTTGGGACAATGCATATAGAACTAAGAATGGCCACTATGCTCTCAAAGTAGGTGCATAAAGATAGAAGGTGGAGACTCAATATAATGGTGGAAGAAAGGCCTTTTGAAAAAGGAAGTAGGTATTGAAGTCTCATAAAGAGCTTCCAAAAATTATGGTACTTATAGCTTTCTGCTCTCATTGCCCCTATCATAAGCATCTTGAAGTGATTAAGGTTAAAGTGAACAAACTATGGTGTACATGCTTGACGAAGTATAAGTCATAAATCTCATGTCCCTTGTATACGAGGGCCGCTCCTCATGCTACTCAAGTTTAGTCACCGGTGAGTTCTTGTCATCGTAAGTACATGTGTATCATAGAGAACCGCCAATGGGGTACCCCTTGCCTGATGATACGGAAGAATCCCCATATCAAAATGACAAGGCAAGAAGACAACGAGCATCTCAGCATTCTTCTTATTTACCATGGGAATATGGTGCTTTTTCTCTCTTTCCTCTTTTCATAATCTCTTTTTTTCTCTTTTCTCATTTTTTTTCAATATAGGACTCTTTTTTTATAAGAAGAATGCTTCATAGACAACTCATTATGGTTACGCTGCAGGTTTCCACCATGTCAGCATGGATTAGACCAGCGGCCCAGGCGTTTCTCTAACACATATACATAACTCCATGGACTTACAAGCTCCCCTTTCATTTCACACCGATGACATCCATATACAAAAGAGCATGATATCAACTAGGTACAAGTACCAAGTGCAATGTTGAAAGCGTTCCCCATGAAAGCATGTTTTTGCTAATTCCCGACAAATAAGTGCAAGCATATACAACATAGAAGACACAATGGTTCAAGTTATTAAGGGCAAGCAAAGTAAAGTGTGCCATCAAGTTCGTGAGAGATTTAATCACTAGTTTGCTCATAACAAGTGGAAGGTAAACAAAAGCATGAATGTACTTGGAATAGCATAAGCTAGTAGGTAGGTATGGTGGACTCTTTGGAATAACATGGTTTAGGGAGTTGGATGCATGAGTGGAACTCATACTTGTTGTGGAGGCTAGCAAAAGACTAGGAGCGACAAACTAAGAGAGCAATAATGGCCATAATCATGCAGAGCGACAAAACATCATTGATCAAAGCATAAAGTGATACTACAAGTTGAAAACTAACTATGGTGACTTTGGATAGTCATAACATGGTGTGATCATGCGCCAAGTCAACCCAAATAAAGCATCAAAGGAGAATACCACTATACTATGCTTTAATATGCTAAAACAACACATGATTCATCCAAGGCACATTAAGCAATCTAAATTGTTTATAACAAGTCATGCTACAACAAGGAATACTAAGCATAAAGCCAAAACAATATCAAGCATGGCATGACAAAGCATAAGCCATAGTCAAAAACAAGCTCTTTTTACCACATAAGTATGAACTTTCCTACTCTTTTCCAAACCAAACCAAACTATTTGCAAACCAATGTATGAAAGAGGGGCTCCAACCAATTTATTCAGCAAACTAAGAAAACCAAGGCAAACAAAAACCAAAACGAAAACGAAAAAGAAGACGCTCCAAGAAAAACACAAATGTGCATGAAACAATAAAAATGAAGCGTTTGGAAGAAACCTGGGATTTTTATTGATGAAGAAGGGGATGCCTTGGGCATCCCCAAGCTTTGAAGCTTGTACTTCTTGGATATTTCTTGGGGTGACACGTGTGGCATCCCCAAGCTTTAGCTTTAGTCCATTCCTTCCATACACCTGGAATTTTTCCTTCATACAAAACTTCACACAATCTTTATTAGCAACATTAGTGCACTTAAAATAAATAAGTCTTAAGGTTAAGTTCTAACACCAAATAAACTTCCATTAGAACACTAGATACTGTAGCACTTCCCTCAAAAATCTCAATTCCCCAAAAGAACTCAAGAAGGAACCAACAAGAAGCAAATGCAGACAATGGCAGAAATCTGTGAAAACAGACTATCAGGTAAAGACGATTTTTTTCGAAGACCTTCTGTTGCTCAAATAAAAAAGTGTTGAACTAACAAAAGTTATATAACAACCTGGGGCAGAAGCACAAAAAATTACAGCTGAATCCGACATACAGAGCTCTCTCTCGAATGTTTACGGTGAAGCACAGAAATCTATTTCGGGACAGCAACTTTCCCAATCATTACTTCTCTCTCATTAGAGGTTACTCTTGGCACAAAAAGCAAATAAAAAGGATAAGGAGAGGTTATTACAGAGGTAATAACTTCCAAGGCTCATCTAAAACTTTTGGGTTATCTCCCAATAAGTACTTTTTTTAACGCCTTCAAGTTAGGCATGATAGTTTGAAAAGATGCTCACATAAGAAATAGGAATTGAAGTAAAAGAGAGCATCAAGAAGCAAATTCAAAACACATTTAAGTCTAACCCACTTCCTATGCATAGGAATCTTGTAAAGAAACAAGTCATGAAAGCACAAAGCAACAAGCATAGGAAAGCAAAACAAGTGCAACTTCAAGACTTTCAACATAAAGAGGGGAAACTTAATATTGTTGAGACACATAAAACCATGTTTCCCTCTCTAATAATAATTTTCAGTAGCATCATGAATAAAATTAACAATATAACTATCACATAAAACATTCTTATCATGAGCCACATGCATAAAATAATTAATACTCCCCTCATAAACATTGTCATTCTTATTAATTGTAGTGGGAGCAAATTCAACAAAATAGATATCATTACTATTCTCATCACCATAATCATCAAATATAGGAGGCATATTGTAATCATAATTAATTTTCTCGTCAATAGTAGGTGGAATGAAAATATCATATTCATCATTCTAATCATCATATATTGGAGGTTTGGTATCATCATAAGCAATAAAATAGCTATCTTCCAAAGCTGGGGAACTAAAAAGATCATTGTCATAAAAACTAGCTTCCCCAAGCTTAGACTTTTCCATAGCATTATCAATAATGGTGTCCAAAGAATTCATACTAACAACATTGCTATTAGCATGCAAATAAAGTTCCATAGGTTTTTTAATTTTCTCTTCAAACACTTCATGTCCTAACTCAAGATAAAGACTATAAAGCTCTCTATTTTGTTGTTGTTTTCCATTAAGCCTAACTAGTGAAAACAAGAAACAAAAAGACAAAATTGCAGAATCTAAAGGAAATAACTTCGAGCACTCACACTGGAGGGTGTGAGTACCTTTTACCTTACCTCCCCGGCAACGGCGCTAGAAAATAGGCATTTGCCGTGGGAGGTTCTTCTTCTTTAATCCTCTGGTGTGAATACCTTTTACCTTACCTCCCCGGCAACGGCGCCAGAAAATAGCTTGATGTCTACGCACTTCTATTCTTGTAGATAGTTGTTGGGCCTCCAAGTGCAGAGGTTTGTAGAACAGCAGCAAGTTTTCCCTTAAGTGGATCACCCAATGTTTATCAAACTCAGGGAGGAAGTGGTCAAAGGTATTCCCTCTCAAGCAACCCTCTAATCAAGATACAAGAAGTCTCTTGTGTCCCCAACACACCCAATACACTTGTCAGGTGTATAGGTGCACTAGTTCGGCGAAGAGGTAATGAAATACAAGTGGGATGGATAATTATAAGTGGTAACTGTGATAGAGAATAGCTTGGTGGCGTGGAAACGACTAAAGTAAAACTGAAATAAAGATGGAAGCAAGCAAACTTGTAACAGATCTAATTGCAAACGGTGTATCAATGCTTAGAAACAAGGCCTAGGGATCATAGTTTCACTAGTGAACACTCTCTCATAAATATATCCTCTCTTTATGATACTACTCTTAACTACTCTCCGGTTGGACACTCTAATCGTTGGTAGGGCTATAACAGCACACCTCAAAGTAAGCCTTTCCCATCTAGAAAACCCCACACAGTCACCTTGAGTACTAGATGAGTCCAACAAACAGCATAATTTCATAAAGACATCCAACTCCAAATATAACTCATAACAAGTATTTGTAATCTCTAGCCTAAGTGCCACCATGGTGAGCACGCTGTCACTTTCACACACATGGGGAGAGCAGAGATTCATTAAAGCACTTGAGTAGCAAGGTAGATCTATAGATTACAAGCTCATGATCACAATATGATCATGCATAGAGAGAGAGATGAACACATAGCTACCAGTAGAACCCTTAGCCTCGAGGAAGAACTACTCCCTCCTCATCATGGGAATCAGCAATGGTGATGGAGATGGTGGTGGAGATCGATGGAGATGGCATGGAAACGACTAAAGTAAAACTGAAATAAAGATAGAAGCAAGCAAACATGTAATAGATCTAATAGCAAATGGTGTTTCAGTGCTTAGAAACAAGGCCTAGGGTTCATACTTTCACTAGTGAACACTCTCATATAAATATATTCATCTTTATGATACTACTCTTAACTACTCTCCGGTTGGACACTCTAATCGATGGTAGGGCTATAACAACACACCTCAAAGTTCATCTTTCCCATCTAGAAAACCCCACACTGTCACCTTGAGCACTATATGGTTCCAACAAACACCACAATTTCATAAAGACATTCAACTCCAAATATAACTCATAACAAGTATTTGTAATCTCTAGCCTTAGTGCCACCATGGTGTGCACACTGTCAACTTCACACACATGGGGAGAGCAGAGATCTAATAAATCACTTGAGTAGCAAGGTAGATCGACTTGATTACAAAGCTCATGATCTCAATAAGATCATGCATAGAGAGAGATGAACACATAGCTACCGGTAGAACCCTTAGCCTCGAGAGAGAACTACTCCCTCCTCATCATGGGAATCAGCAACGGCGATGGAGATGGTGGTGGAGATCGATGAACATGGATCCGGTGGTACTTCCCCGTCCCGGCAGGGTGCCGAAACAGAGACTTTCTGTCCCCTGAATCTCCCCTTCGGTGGCGGCGGCGCTGCGGAACTTTTCGTGGCTGTAGGCTTGACGATCTAGGGTTTATGCCTCGGGAGGCTTCTTATAGGCCAGAGGGCAAGGTCGGTGGGCAGCTAGGGGGCCCACACCATGCCCTCGCGCGGCCTAGGTGGACCCGTGCCTAGGGGTGGTGTGGCCACCCTATGGCCCCTCTCCGACTCTCCTTCTGGCTCCGTGAGTCTTCCGGGAAAATAGTAACTTTGGCTTTTGCCCCGTCCAATTCCGAGAATATTCATTTTCTGACTTCCTGGAACCAAAAACAGCAGAAAACAGGAAACTTGCACTGTGGCTATTGTTAATAGGTTAGTCCAAGAAATTACAAGAAAAGTACTCCAAAGTTGGAACAAAACACAAGAAAGTAGATAAAACCAAGCATGGAACATAAAAAATTATAGATACATTTGCAATGTATCAGGAATCGCCGGCCACACCGACTTGCTTGCCGCTCGCTACCTCCCCCTGATGATGGAGGGCGCGACTCGGCAATGGATCAACACCCTCCCTGCCGACAACATCGATTCCTGGGAAGAAATGCGGGACGCCTTCATCAGGCACTTCGAGGGCTCCTACACCCGCGCCACCACCATAGAAGACCTGGAGCGATGCATCCAGGGACAACGCGAGTTGACTCGCCATTGGATTCAAAGGTGGCAAGAACTATGGATCAATGCCTCCGGCATCCACCAAGATACGGTGATACATTGCTTCAAGAATGCGTGCCGGTATGAACCCCTGGTCGCCAAGATCAAGAGGGTCTACCGGACGCTCGACAACATCCCCGACCTCCTCGAGATCACCAAGCGCTACGCGGAGGAGGACCCCAACCAAGATTCTAACGACGAGTCGGGAGGAAGACGCCGAACCAGCATCCATGATAGCAGGTGCCTACGCGACGTGCGCTACAGCAACACCCGCATCACCGGCAAGCACCGCACGGACGGGCAAGTCGACTTCGTCGCCAACATCGGCTACGGCCAACGCGACCCCAAGAGCTACTGCCGCGACGGCGGAAATTACCGCGACAGTGGAAATATCGCTCTAACAATACAGCGAGGCCGAAATTCGACCCCGCTGCCCTGCTCAATCAACCCTGCATCTACCACAGCAGGGTGGGAAAACCCGCCACCCACACCACCGCGGATTGCCACTCTCTCAAAGAGATTGAAAAGGCAAGGCAAGCGAGGGAGGACCCCAACAACAACCCGCCAAGGGACAACGGCAACGCCGGCGGCTTCGGCAACACCGTCGGCTCGCTACACACCTTCACCGGACTCGGCACCAAGCGCGAGAAGAAGGTGCTTGCCCGCACGGTCGCCGTCAACGTGGTGACCCAAGTCGACATCCCTCGCTTCCTCAACTGGTCCGAGCAGAGCATCACCTGGAGTCGCCAGGACCACGCGCCAAGAATCGAATACCTAGGGTGAGTCGCCCTAGTGGTCAGGCCCAAGGTGGCCGACTACTGGCTGCCCAAGACACTGATGGTCGGTGGGAGATCCATCAACATCATGTACCTGGACACGTTCAAGAGGCTCCAGCTCCCAGAAGCAGCCATCGAGCCAACCCTGACGACCTTCCACGGTATCGTCCCTGGTCAGAAGGCGTACCCGATCGGAAAAGTGACGCTGCTAGTCACCTTCGGCACACCGGCAAACTACCGCATGTAGAGGATCGTATTCGAGCTGGTGAGCTTCCGTAGCCCCTACCACTGCGTCCTGGGCCGCCAAGCGTTCGCAAAATTCATGGCGACCCCACACTACACCTACAACATGATGAAGCTCCCAGGGCCAAGCGGCATCATCACCGTCCACGGCGACCCCGATATGGCCATGGAATGCGAGGATAAAGGAGCTGAGCTCGCCAACACCGTCATCGCTGCGGAGACTGACCACGCGGAGGAGCTTGCGAAATACGCGGGCAACATCAATAAGGACGACCCCACCATCCTGAAGAAGCCAACCGCCGCGAACTCCACATTCGAGGCAACCACGCACACCCGCACCGTCGAGCTCATCCCGGGCGATTCCAGCCAGACGGTCACCATCAGGGCGCACATGATCCCCGCATAGGAAAGCGCGCTCATCGGGTTCCTCCATGAGAACCACGACATCTTCGCATGGAAGCCATCTGACATGTTAGGTGTCCCGAGGGAACTCGCTGAGCACAAACTCAACGCCGACCCCAAAGTGCGACCAGTAAAGCAGTCGCTACGGCCCTTCAATGAAGAGCGCCGTCGAGCAATCGCCGAAGAAGTACAATGCCTCCTAGCCGTAGGCTTCATTCGGCGAATCAAATACTCCAAGTGGCTGGCAAATGCAGTCCTGGTTCTGAAAAAGAACAACACATGGAGAATGTGTATCGACTACACCAATCTCAATAGCGCCTGCCCGAAGGAGGAGTTCGTCCTACCGCGCATTGATCAGATCATCGACTCGATCGCAGGATCAGAGTCGTTGTGCTTCCTCGATGCTTACTCTGGTTACAACCAGATCAAGATGGCGGTCGAGGATGATGAGAAGACGGCGTTCATCATGCAATTCGGCTCCTTCTGCTACACGGCCATGATGTTCGGCCTCAAGAACGCCGATGACACATACCAAAGATGCATGCAGGAGTGCCTAGCGAGCCAAATTGGCCGCAACATTCACGTCTACATCGACGGCGTGGTGGTAAAATCCACCCACCAGGACAACCTGCTCGCCGACCTGGCCGAAACCTTCACAAATCTGCGGAGGTACAACATCAAGCTGAACCCAGGGAAGTGCACCTTCGGCTTCCCCACCGGACAGCTACTGGGTTATGTAGTCTCCAAGCGAGGCATCGAAGCCAACCCCACCAAGATCAACACTATCGCGCGACTCGAGAAACCCGAGTGCCTACGCGACGTCCAGAAGTTGGCCGGGCGAGTCACGACTCTCAGTCGCTTCATCTCCCAACTAGGCGAGAAGGCCATGCCCCTCTATCACCTGATGCCCAAGAACCCCATGTTCCAATGGGACGCAGAGGCAGACGATGCACTCAAAGCGCTCAAAGAAGTGCTACTCACGGCTCCACTCCTCGCTGCTCCACTCGACAAAGAGCCAATGCACGTCTACGTGGCGGCCTCCACTCGAGTCATCAGCGTCGTGATGGTCGTCGAACGACCGGAGGAGGGCAAGGAGCGCCTCATACAACGCCTTGTCTACTACATCAGCGAAGTCCTGACGGATTCACGACAGCGCTACCCGTAGTACTAGAAACTAGTGTACGCGGTATTACGAGCTCAGCGGCGACTCCCACACTATTTCCAGGAGCACCCGATCATGGTGATCTCCTCCGCACCTCTACAGGACATAATAAGCAATCGTGAGGTGACAGGGCGAGTCACCAAGTGGGCCGTCGAAATCGGCGTCCACAACATCAAATACGAGCCCCGCAAAGCGATCAAGTCACTAGCCCTAGCTGATTTTCTCGTAGATTGGGAAGAAGCACAACAGCCAGAGAAGCTCCCCTACCTCCACTACTGGTCGCTCCATTTTGACGGCTCCAAGAACACCGACGGCATAGGGGCCGGGGTCATACTAACCTCCCCCAGAGGAGACAATCTCCGCTACATGCTCCACCTCAACTTCAAGCCCTGCACCAACAACATGGCAGAGTACGAGGCCCTCCTCCACGGCATGAGAGCCGCTAAGGAGATGAACATCAAACGCTTACAATGCTATGGCGACTCCGACCTAGTCGCCGGCCAGGTCGTTGATACATTGCAAATGTATCAATAATTTTTGATGTTCCTTGCTTGGTTTTATCTACTTTCTTATGTTTTGTCCACACTTTGGAGTACTTTTCATATGATTTCTTGGACTAACCTATTAACAAGAGACAAAGTGCCAGTTGCCTATTTTCTGCTGTTTTTGGTTCCAGGAAAGTCAGAAAATGAATATTCTCGGAATTGGACGGGACAAAAGCCAAAGTCGATATTTTACCAAAAGACTCACAGAGCCAGAAGACGAGACGGAGAGGGGCCACAGGGTGGCCACACCATGTGGTGGCGCGGGCTAGCCTTGGTCGCGGGACCAGGTGGTGTGGGCCCCCTGGCCGGCCATCGACCTTGCCTCCTTCGCCTATAAAGTCCTCCCGTGCAAAAACCCTAGATCGTCCAGCCTCCAGCCACGAAAAGTTCCGCAGCACCGCCGCCACCGAAGGGGGGATTCAGGGGACAAAAAGTCTCTGTTCCGGCACCCTGCCGGGACGAGGAAGTGCCCTCGGATCCATCTTCATCGATCTCCACCACAATCTCCATCGCCGTTGCTGATTCCCATGATGAGGAGGGAGTAGTTCTCTCTCGAGGCTAAGGGTTCTACCGGTAGCTATGTGTTCATATCTCTCTCTATGCATGATCTTATTGAGATCATGAGCTTTGTAATCAAGTAGATCTACCTTGCTACTCAAGTGCTTTATTAGATCTCTGCTCTCCCCATGTGTGTGAAGTTGACAGTGTGCACACCATGGTGGCACTTAGGCTAGAGATTACAAATACTTGTTATGAGTTATATTTGGAGTTGGATGTCTTTATGAAATTGTGGTGTTTGTTGGAACCATCTAGTGCTCAAGGTGACAGTGTGGGGTTTTCTAGATGGGAAATATGAACTTTGAGGTGTGCTGTTATAGCCCTACCATCGATTAGAGTGTCCAACCAGAGAGTAGTTAAGAGTAGTATCATAAAGAAGAATATATTTATATGAGAGTGTTCACTAGTGAAAGTATGATCCCTAGGCCTTGTTTCTAAGCACTGAAACACCGTTTGCAATTATATCTATTACATGTTTGCTTGCTTCTATCTTTATTTTAGTTTTACTTTAGTCTTTTCCACGCCATCAAGCTATTTTCTATCACCATTACCACTTATAATTTTCCATACCACTTGTATTTCACTATCTCTTCGCCGAACTAGTGAACCTATACACCTGACAAGTGTATTAGGTGTGTTGGGGACACAAGAAACTTCTTGTATCTTGATTGCAGGGTTGCTTGAGAGGGGATACCTTTGATCACTTCCTCCCTGAGTTCGATAAACCTTGGGTAATGCACTTAAGGGAAAACTTGCTGCTGTTCTACAAACCTCTGCACTTGGAGGCCCAACAACTGTCTACAAGAATAGAAGTGCGTAGACATCAAGCTATTTTCTAGCGCCGTTGCCGGGGAGGTAAGGTAAAGGTACTCACATCCTCCGGTGTGGGTGCTCGAAGTTATTTATTTTTGATTCTGCCATTTTGTCTTTTTGTTTCTTGTTTTCACTAGTTAGGTTTAATGGAAAAAAAAAATTAGAGAGCTTTATAATATTTATCTTGAGTTAGGACATGAAGTGTTTGAAGAGAAAATTAAAAAACCTATGGAACTTTATTTGCATGCTAATAGCAATGTTGTTAGTATGAATTCTTTGAACACCATTATTGCTAATGCTATGGAAAAGTCTAAGCTTGGGGAAGCTGGTTTTGATGAGTATGATATTTTCTGTCCACCTACTATTGAGGAGGAAATTAATTATGATTACAATATGCCTCCTATATTTGATGATTATGGTGATGAGAATAATGATAGCTATTTTGTTGAATTTGCTCCCACTACAATTAATAAGAATGACTATGTTTATGTGGAGAGTATTAATTCTTTTATGCATGTGGCTCATGATAAGCATGTTTTATGTGATAGTTATATTGTTAATTTTATTCATGATGCTACTGAAAGTTATTATGAGAGAGGGAAACATGGTTTTATGCATCTCAATAATATTAAGTTTCCCCTCTTTATGTTGAAAGTCTTGAAGTTGCACTTGTTTTGCTTTCCTATGCTTGTTGCTTTGTGCTTTCATGACTTGTTTCTTTACAAGATTCCTATGCATAGGAAGTGGGTTAGACTTAAATGTGCTTTGAATTTGCTTCTTGATGCTCTCTTTTACTTCAATTCATATTTCTTATGTGAGCATCTTCTCAAACTATCATGCCTAACTTAAAGGCGTTAAAGAAAAGTACTTATTGGGAGATAACCCAAAAGTTTTAGATGAGTCTTGGAAGTTATTACCTCTGTAATAACCGATCCTTATCCATTTTATTTGCTTTTTGTGCAAGAATAACCTCTAATGAGAGAGAAGTAATGATTGGGAAAGTTGCTGTCCTGAAACAGATTTATGTGCTTCACCGTAAAAAAATGTGTAAAATGTTGGTACGTCCTTCGGAGGCGTGCATTTTTGTGCATCTGCACCAGGTTGTTATATAACTTTTGTTAGTTCAACACTTTTTGATTTCAGCAACAGAAGGTCTTCGAAAAAATTCGTCTTTACCTGCTGGTCTGTTTTGACAGATTTCTGCCATTTTCTGCATTTGCTTCTTGTTGGTTACTTTTTGAGTTCTTTTGAGGAATTGAGCTTTTTGAGGGAAGTGATACAGTAGCTTGTGTTTTAATGGAAGTTTTATTGGTGCTAGAACTGGTCCTAAAAGACTTATTATCTTGAGTGCACTAATGTTGCTAATAAAGATTGTGTGAAGTTTTGTATGATGGAAAATTTTCAGGTGTATGGAAGGAATGAGTAATGAGATGAAGGATGGACTAAAGCTCAAGCTTGGGGATGCCACACATGTCACCCCAAGAAATATCCATGAAGTACAAGCGTCAAATCTTGGGGATGCCCAAGGCATCCCCTTCTTTATCAATAGAAATTCCAGGTTTCTTCCAAACGCTTCATTTTTATTGTTCCATGCATAGTTGTGTTGTTCTTGGAGCGTTTCTTTTTCGTTTTTGTTTTGGTTTTTCATTTGCTTTGGTTTTCTTAGTTTTCTGAATAAATTGGTTGGACCCCCTCTTTCATACATTTGTTTTCAAATAGTTTGGTTTGGATTAGAAAAGAGTAGGAAAGTTCATGCTTATGTGGTAAAAAGAGCTCGTTTTTGACTGTGGCCTATGCTTTGTCATGCCATGATTGATATTGTTTTGGCTTTATGCTTAGTATTCTTTGCTATAGCATGACTTGTTATAAACAATTGAGATTGCTTAATGTGCCTTGGATTAATCATGCGTTGTTTTAGCATATTAAAGCATAGTATAGTGGTATTCTCCTATGATGCTTTATTTGGGTTGACTTGGCGCATGCTCACACCATGTTATGACTCTGAAGTCACCATAGCCTTTATGATCCTTTAGTTTTCAACTTGTAGTATCACTTTATGCTTTGATCAATTATGTTTTGTCGCTCTACTTGATTATGGCCATTATTGCTCTCTTAGTTTGTCGCTCCCAGTCGTTTGCTAGCCCCCACAACCAAGTATGAGTTCCACTCATGCATCCAACTCCCTAAACCAAGTTATTCCAAAGAGTCCACCATACCTACCTACTAGCATACGCTATTCCAAGTATATTCATGCTTTTGTTTACCTTCCAAATTAAACTCGTTATGAGAAAACTAGTGATTAAATCTCTCACGAACTTGATGGCACACTTTATTTTTCTTGCCCTTAATAAACTTGAACCATTGTGTCGTCTATGTTGTATATGCTTGCACTTATTTGTTGGGAATTAGTGGAACCATGATGTCATGGGGAACACTTTCAACATTGCACGGGTACTTTGTACCTAGTTGATATCATGCTCTTTTGTCTATGGATGTCATCGGTGTGAAATGAAAGGGGGGTTTGTAAGTCCATGGAGTTATGTATATGTGTTAGAGAAACGCCTGGGCCGCTGGTCTAATCCATGCTGACATGGTGGAAACCTGCAGCGTAACCATAATGAGCTATCTATGAAGCATTCTTCTTATAAAAAAGAGTCATATATTGAGAAAAAAGAGAAAAAAAGAGATTATGAAAAGAGGAAAGAGAGAAAAAAGCACCATATTCCCATGGTAAATAAGAAGATTGCTGAGATGCTTGTTGTCTGCTTGCCTTGTCATTTTGATATGGGGATTTTTCCGTATCATCGGGCAAGGGGTACCCCGTTGGTGGTTCTCTATGATTTACATATGCTTACAATGACAAGAACTTACCGTTGACTAAACTTGAGTAGCATGAGGAGCGGCCCTCGTATTCAAGGGACATGAGATTTCTAACTTATACTTCGTCAAGCATGTACAGCATAGTTTGTTCACTTTAACCTTAATCACTTCAAGATGCTTATGATAGGGGCAATGAGAGCTGAAAGCTAATAAGTACCATCATTTTTGGAAGCTCTTTATGAAACTTGAATCTCTACTTCCTTTTATGAAGGCCTTTCTTTTACTTTTATGTTGGGTCTCCACCTTCTATCTTTATGCACCTACTTTGAGAGCATAGTGGCCATTCTTAGTTCTATGTGCATTGTCCCCAAGACTTGTTGATTGATGCATAGCTTTGGTATTGCTTGTTTTAAACTATTTGTATCTAGTCAATCTTATGAACTTTGAAGGTGTCCTATGCATTTATGTTTGCTACTCTATGAGGGACAAGCTGAATGCCACTATGCTATGTTTTCTTTATGTGAAATAAACAAACGTCTTGCAAAGTATTGTTATTCATGAATCTTTTGTTTGTGCCTTTTCATGTTGCAACATAGTTGCTATGTCTTATTGCTAGAACTTTGTCTTTCATGTTATGTTGAAGTACTATGATCCCAACTTTGAATGTTTTACAAATACTTTGATCAAGTTTATGATGGTGCATGTCACCTCAAAAATGTTTCTTTCTTTTTATCACTTACCTACTCGAGGACGAGCAGGAGTTAAGCTTGGGGATGTTGATACATTGCAAATGTATCTATAATTTTTGATGTTCCATGCTTGGTTTTATCTACTTTCTTATGTTTTGTCCACACTTTGGAGTACTTCTCATATGATTTCTTGGACTAACCTATTAACAAGAGCCACAGTGCCAGTTGCCTGTTTTCTGCTGTTTTGGTTCCAGGAAAGTCAGAAAATGAATATTCTCGGAATTGGACGGTACAAAAGCCAAAGTCGATATTTTACCGGAAGACTCACGAAGCCAGAAGATGAGACGGAGAGGGGCCACAGGGTGGACACACCATGTGGTGGTGTGGGCTAGCCCTGGCCGCGCCACCAGGTGGTGTGGGCCCCCTGGCCGGCCACTGACCTTGCCTCCTTCGCCTATAAAGTCCTCCCGATGCAAAAACCCTAGATTGTCCAACCTCTATCCACAAAAAGTTCCGCAGCACCGCCGCCACCGAAGGGGGGGATTCAGGGGACAAAAAGTCTCTGTTCCGGCACCCTGCCGGGACGAGGAAGTGCCCTCGGAGCCATCTTCATCGATCTCCACCACAATTTCCATCGCCGTTGCTGATTCCCATGATGAGGAGGGAGTAGTTCTCTCTCGAGGCTAAGGGTTCTACCGGTAGCTATGTGTTCATCTCTCTCTATGCATGATCTTATTGAGATCATGAGCTTTGTAATCAAGTCGATCTACCTTGCTAGTCAAGTGATTTATTAGATCTCTGCTCTCCCCATGTGTGTGAAGTTGACAGCGTGTACACCATGGTGGCACTTAGGCTAGAGATTACAAATACTTGTTATGAGTTATATTTGGAGTTGTATGTCTTTATGAAATTATGGTGTTTGTTTGACCTATCTAGTACTCAAGGTGACAGTGTGGGGTTATCTAGATGGGAAAGATGGACTTTGAGGTGTGCTGCTATAGCCCTACCATCGATTAGAGTGTCCAACCGGAGAGTAGTTAAGAGTAGTATCATAAAGATGAATATATTTATATGAGAGTGTTCACTAGTGAAAGTATGAACCCTAGGCCTTGTTTCTAAGCACTGAAACACCGTTTGCTATTAGATCTATTACATGTTTGCTTGCTTCTATCTTTATTTCAGTTTTACTTTAGTCTTTTCCCCACGTCATCAAGCTATTTTCTATCACCATTACCACTTATAATTTTCCATACCACTTGTATTTCACTATCTCTTCGCCGAACTAGTGCACCTATACACCTAACAAGTGTATTGGGTGTGTTGGGGACACAAGAGACTTCTTGTATCTTGATTGCAGGGTTGCTTGAGAGGGGATACCTTTGACCACTTCCTCCCTGAGTTCGATAAACCTTGGGAAATCCACTTAAGGGAAAACTTGCTGTTGTTCTACAAACCTCTGCAATTAGAGGCCCAACAACTGTCTACAAGAATAGAAGTGCATAGACATCAGTCGCCAGGACATGCGACACCGTCTCTCCAACATTGATCGTGTACCGCCAAGCGGTAGACCAGCTGGGAGGACACTTTGACAGCTATTCCGTCGAGTGGATAGACAGACGCAAGAACGAGGAGGCAGACGCCCGTTCCTGCATCGGATCGGCCTGACAAGCGCCACCAGCAGGCATATTCCTCGACACTCATCCACAAACCTTCGGTCAGCCCACCAAAGGAGATCGACGTCAGGATACCACTACAACCAGACTCGGCCCTAGTCGCCATGGTTGTGGAGCCTTGCGACTGGATGGCACGATACGTCGCCTTCCTCGAGCACAAGATCCTACCAAGCAACGAGACGGAGGCGCGGATGATCGTGCGCCGCTGCAAATGCTTCATCATCATCAACAGCGAGCTCCATAGACGCAGCGTGTCGTGTTCCAGCACTGCATATAGCCAGAAGAAGGCCGCAAGATCCTCCAGAACATTCACGCCGGCGACTGTGGCCATCACACCGGCGCCAAGTCACTGGTCGCCAAGGCTATGCGGCACGGTTTCTACTGGCTCACCGCACACGCCGACGCCACCAACATTGTCCAGCAATGCGTCGGATGACAGAAGTACGCCCACCAGATGCACCTCCCTGGCTCGGCACTCAAGACCATCCCCATCACATGGCCATTCGCCGTATGGGGCATGGACATGGTAGGCCCGTTCAAGAAGGCCCCATCTGGCTTCACCCATCTCCTGGTCGCGGTCGACAAGTTCACCAAATGGGCCGAGGCCAAGCCGATCAAAAATTGCAATGGCAAGACGGCCACCAAGTACTTACGCGAGCTCATCTACCGATACGGCTACCCGTACAACATCATAACGGACAACGGCACCAATTTCGCCAAGGGGCCCATGGCGGAATTCTGTGAAGAACATGGCATATGACTCGACCTCGCTTCAGTCGCCCACCCGGAGTCAAACGACCAAGCAAAACGCGCCAACCAGAGCATCCTCCACGGGCTCAAGCCGCGACTCCAGGTGCCCCTCGAACGCACCCCAGGATGCTGAGTCGACGAGCTCCCTTCCGTAATATGGGGGATCCACACGTCCATCAATCGCTCCACCAGGTTCACACCCTTCTTCATGGTGTATGGCGCCGAGGCCGTAATGCCAACTGACCTGGAGCACGATTCACCTCGAGTCGATAATTACGTCGAGGCGACCAACGAGGTCGCCTGCCAAGACAGCGTCGACCAACTCAACGAGGCACGCAACCTAGCCTGCTCCCACACCGCCATCTACCAGCAAGGACTCCGCCACTGCCACAGCCACCGAGTCCGAACACTCACCTTTCAGGAGGGCGACTTGGTCCTCCGACTGGCCTAGGACAAGAAGGGCATGCACAAACTCTCCACCCATAGGAGGGACCATTCGCCATAGGGCGAGTCCTCGGCAATGACGCCTACTACCTCATCGACATACGGGGTGACGGCTAGCTCGAGGTCGGAAGGCCATGGAATGTAAACCTTCTCCAAAAGTTCTATACATAGAACTCAAACTTGTACTCAGATGATATATAATGAAATTCATTCGGATCACACAAATTGTCTCTACTCGCCATATTCTTGTGCCACTCGCACTCGTACAAATTAGCAATACGCTACCCACGGAACTCAACCCTTGGTCGAGCGACCGACACGGCTAAGTAGTGCGGCCTAAGGGCACCGAAAATATTCGGGCCCTAGGACGTCCACGAATACGCCAATCCGGAGCCACCATCGGAGTCGCCTAGCTCGACTGGCCCACCGGGCCAAGACGACCAGTATACGCTCCTCACAACGACCTGTCCTTCCCATCCTCGTGCAAAGCGACTCGAACGGTTAAGTACCACGCACGGGGACTCCGCAAGAATGGAATCCTCACGCGGCTCGGGAACACACCAAGTAAGAGAGCTGCCTTGGACTCGCCCAGCGACTGTATTTCCGAGCCAGGGGAAGAGACGCGTTACAAACAACGCATTAAAACAACCTACAACAGGAACGCGCCTAGTGCGGTTGAGCACCACGCTCGGGGACTCGCCTACTAAATAACCCCACTGGCGCTCGGGGACTCACCCCCTCAGAAGACGCAAGTGACAAAACAGTGCACAACCAAAAGAAAACACATAAGTATACAATCGAGTTATACCCCATTAAAGGGTGGACGCGCTCGGGGACTCGCTCAAACAAAAAAACACACCACACAATTATGGTCGCAATACGAGTCGATTGACTCCCCTTTACTCAAAACATTGGTCACATTACAGCAGTCGCCACTTGGCATATATTACAAACTGCCCAACTACGCTGTCTATTCCATAGGTCCTGACGAAGAAGCACCACCACCCCCCTTGACACGAACAAAAGTCTGCCACGGGTTTGTCGGGTAGGTCGCCAGCGACTTCGACAACACCGACCGGAAGGGCTGCTCCGACTTCATGTCGTGATGCTCCGGCTCGGGGTCGCCAGACACCAACACTGTCTCTTGGTACGACAGAAGATCCCCCATCACCAACACCCGATTGGCAAAAGGGGTGGCCTTTGTAGTCAGCTTCAGCAACTCTGACATCTCCACCGTGCCGGTCACCGATGGGTAGCCACTGGTGACGTGGTCAAGGTCGAAATCGTCAGGGAAGTGGGTGAGACCCAGGCTCAATGCTGTGGTGGCCCCGCACCTGAATGCCGAGCATGCCATCCAGTCCACAACGACAGGATTCTCTTCCAGATAGCTCCACACTTCCGTAAGCCCCCCAGGAATAACCTCGGTAGGGGACATGCCTTGAAGAACCGCTTGGACACATAACGCCGAAGCCGTGGCCGCGTTCACCACGGTAGTCATGCACTGCGAAGCATTGAAGGTCTGAACCACTAGGTCGCTTTGCCCTATCATAGCTGCAAAATCAGATGTCAGTGAAACTATGGACTTCCCCAATCAAGGATTTGCTAAACGAGTCAAGCAAAGACGGAGACTCACCGAGGAGCTTGCGGTAGTTCTCCGTGACATGCTTCTCCAAGGCGGCATGATCATTCTGCAGCCCCACGGTGATCGAGTCCGTGTCCTTGCATTCTTCCTCAGCCGCAGCAACATCAGCTTTAGCTCGGTCCTCAGACAAAATTGAGGCCTCTCTCGCCTCCTCCAAGTCATGGACCAGCGAAGCAATTCGCTCATTCGCCGCGTCCAGCTCGACGACTGGAACATACCCTTCACGGGCCTTAGAAATTGCTACAGGAAGGACATCTGAAAAGGAAATAGACAAATCATCAACGCGCCACACACCAACAGTTCACAGCTTAAAGAGAAAAAAAAATGAAAAGACACAAATACTTACCAACAGTCTCCTGGAGTCGCCGGCTGGCCTCTTATGCTACACGCAGATCCCGCTCCAAATGCTCCTTGGCTGCCTGTCGATCGGTCGAATCCCTCTGCA
Organism: Avena eriantha; assembly: GCA_910589775.1. NCBI lineage: Eukaryota > Viridiplantae > Streptophyta > Magnoliopsida > Poales > Poaceae > Avena > Avena eriantha. The sequence goes on from OU342742.1 coordinate 297,974,189, forward strand.
AACCCCGCAAAAACAACAAAGTTCAGTACTTACAAAGAACAATATCAAGTTCCTAGCCGCTGAAATTCCTAGCCATGAAGCGAGGGAATGTCGCCGACGCTCTAGCCGGGGCACTGGTCGCCGGTGCCGGCGCTCCCGTCGCAGGGGCGACTGGCTCCGACCGTGCAGCCACCACCTCTTCGATGACTACAGCGGGGTCGCTCCCCTTGGTGCTAGTCATCTCGACGAAATCATCGGCACCGCCTTTTTGCCTCTTCGCGCCCTCCATGGTCGCTACGTCGTCAGCAGACTTCCTCTCCTTGGGGAGGTTGCCTTCTCCTGTGGTGGTGGTCGGCGGAATCTTCACCACCGAAGGGCGGCCGATCTTTTTGACTCCAGACCTGTCAAAATGTCAAAATCAACACAAAGAATGGAAAATTCAAGGCTTACTTGGCGACTAGGAGAACGCACAGCCCGGTGCTGATGTGGGCGGGCTTATCCAATTCTGGACCCAGCTTGCGTGTGAGCCCCCTCTCAAAGACGTCTGAAGCCCACGACACTGCGGGCTTCCTCGACGACGAAGCCACGGTCGCCGGAACTTCCGGCTCCGAAGACACGGTCGCTCTTGACGGCTGCGGCAACTTCGACGCCGCTGCCTCAACCGCCTCTTGGCTTGGAACCCTCGAAACCGTTGGCACATTCACCGCCAGGGTAACCTCTACCACCGCCTCGGTGTCCTCGCCCTCCAAAGCCTTCATCAGAATCGCATCCTCTGGGGCCTTGTGCGAAATTTCGGGAGTGTCTTCATCGTCAGAGTCATCATCTGACTCGAACACCACCGCCGACTTGGATGGCGATGTTGGCTTCTTCGCTAGCGACTTAGGTTTGCGCGCGGGCTTCGATGGTGTGGCCGTGCACTGGGATGTGTGCTCCTACACAATCTCGTCTCCTCCTTTGTGTTCATCGAGGCTGTGGCTTGCCTCGAACTCGCGCTGTTTCTGCATACGAGTCTTACGAGCCGTAGGCGCTGGGGGAGGAACCTCCTCCTCCTCCTCGTCGCTTTCGGAGGAGTCTCCTTCGGAGGCCTCTTCGGTATCCCGGGGAACCTCTTTGTCGAGCGGAGGGAGCCAGCCTTCCAACACCTGGAACAACTGAGAACAACAACGAGTGAATACCAAATGATGCGACTGCAAATTACATTGCGGGAATGGCGACCAGAGAGAAAACTTACCGTGGGGGCTTCATTCTTCAAGGGAATATACTGGGCGAGCCCGACCGATACGGTGGTGAACTCTGCGTCAGTAATCTTCTTCAGGGCGGCCTTATAGTCTTCGGCCTCCCACGACTCCTTGCTAGTCCGGGAGGGGTCGTGCTTTCCGCTGTACTCATACATCCAATGCGACCGAGCTGCCAACGGAACCAGATGCCGCCCGAGTCAGCAGTTGTAAAGGTTGAGCGAAATCAACCCCTGGTGCTTCAACCTCTGGATATGGTCCATCATCTCCGCGACGGCCATCTTCTGGTCTTCGGGGAGCTTCTTCGGCGCCAGCCGAAGAGGCTTGCTCCTTTTGGCAACAAATTCGGGAAGCGCCACCCTCGTCGGCGGGAGTGGATTCCTTCACATAGAACCAACTCTTCTTCCACTCGCTGGCGGCTTTCTTCGACAGAAGGAGCTTGATGAAGTTGGCCTTGGGTTTCAATTAGAACATGACACTGCCGGCTGCCAGCATCAACCCGCCGGACGCCTCGCGCCCGATGCGGCCGTGGAAGAGCTCCTGCCACAGCGGAAAATACGGCCTGCATCCGAGGTAGCATTCACAGAAGGCGACGAAGATCGCCAGCTGCTCGATGCTGTGCAGGCCAAGATCCGACGGCTTGATTGCATAATACGCGCAGAAGCGCCGGAAGAAGACCGAGGTGGGAAACCCTAGACCTCTCTCTAGATGGCTAGGGAAACAAATGAATTCGCCAGCTCGGTCTCGGAGGGAGGGGGCACCTGCTAGGTCCCCTTGCGGAGGACTCCGGCGTCCTCGAAGGACTTGAGCTGGGCCGTGGTGCACTTGGATTTTCCCCATGAGCCTTTGGGAGGCGCCATTGGGAAGGATGTGGAGTCGCTTGGTGCGGAAGGATCGAATCGAAGGAAGGTAGAAAGAATGAATGTGGGAGAATGAAGAATGCGGGGAAGGATCTGTAGAGCTGATTCGCCACTCCCCTTATAAAGGAACGCTACCCTCCAAATTCGGAGTAGCCGTTGCCTGCGGTAATTACACCGAAGTTACTGTTGGAATATCCAACGGATAGTTTGACCAGATTGATGGTCCAACTCCTCCATTCCACTCGCTACCCCGCTAGTCCTCTCCACTCACCGAAGCAGTGACTTGGCAGCAGTGGCATTCGCTGGAGCGGCGAATGGAAGCCTAGGGAAAATTTCCTCGGTTTTAGTGGAGTCCATCACCGACTCGACTAGGTGCCCAAATTGGGCTCGCTTACTTCGACTGCCAAAAGGACACCTGCGACTGAATCAACAATGGCCTCGGGGACTATTGATGGGGATATGCCGTAGGGGTATGCCCATCAGGACGTTCCGATTGGGCCGAAGGGTCTGCGAGTGGGCCTGAAGGACGGCGACTGGAATGCAACATAGGAGAGGGCCTGCCGACTGGAGACTAAAGGCCCAGAAGCATACTTGAAGCCAGTCGGATTAGGTCAAAAGCCTCCGAATCCATATCTTGCTCGGTGGTAAACTGCAATCCCTAGCGAGGTGCCTTATATATAGACCTCCCTAGGGTACCTTGAGGACTTACGTTCCATCATACACCCCTTCAAGCGACTCGCTGCTTAGACGCCGAGCTCGCCACCCCTGTAACTCGCTCTCCATTAATCCAATCTAGCAGGAGTAGGTCTTTACCCTCCGGGGGGCCGAACCTGGGTAAACCATGTGCATCCGCCCCCATCTCGCACCGCAGATGGCCGCCAGCTCTTCCTCACATTACAATCAATCGCTGCCAGTAGCAGCGACTGCCGTGGCCATTTCCACGTCAAAACAAACTACCCAAAGAATCCATCAGCAACTGGAACAACTTTGAAGATAAGTTTATCTGAAATTTTACATCCATATTTAAGCGACCCACATCCTTGGAGCAACTATAGGTGTCATGGTGGTGTCATGATAGATGCCATGGATAGCCTAAAGCTGGGGCCAATGTGCACTAGTGCTATCCAGGGAGGGATAGTGTGGTGATTCCACACACGAAGGTTTGGATTCTCAAAATCTATCAAGCTTACAGTTACTCCTTGAGTTGTATTGTGGAGAGGAGGAAGATGAAGTTCTTCTCTACTGACCACTCTCTCTACGGTTATTCCCTCTAGTAAAATGGCCAACCCCCTCTTTGGAGGTCCTGGCTCACCTTATAAAGGGGTGGCCAGGTTATACTTAGGGCATACATGGAGATCATATTCCACGAATATGCACCTCCCAAAATAGTAAAGCGGTGCTCTCCTTTTCCCTAGCGTAAGCCTCCCAGAGCCGGTGGCGTAAGCCTCTCTGAGACCACACCGCAAGCCTCTGCGGAGCCTTATGACCCGACCAGCAACGGTCAGGCGATGACACCCTTGTCGGCCCGTTCCTCTGGTCCTTGTCTCACTGTCTTATGCACTCTCTACATCGGCTCGAGTAGCAAGAGAAAAGCACTGACCATGGGAAGATCCCTTCCTTCTTCTGTAAGCCATCTAGTAACCCGGCTCCTGCCTGGTTAACTTGGCCCAATCGATACCTGCAAACACACATGGTGGTGCCGGCATATGCTCTATGTCAACCAAGGTAACGTTGGGTGAACACAATCATGGATTAGTCGGCCGTAACTCGGTTGTCCCTCAGGTACCTCGGTCAGCACTTGCTTTGACTTTGTTATACCTCAGCAAACATTGCCTTTATGCCTCAGCTCGACCCTCCCTAGGGTCATCCCCCAACATTAGTCCTCGAAGCTAGTGCGGTCTTAGCATCTTTAGCTAGTAAGGCCACATCAGGTTCAAACCACTTGGATCTTAGTTCTTCTTGTCAAGGTATCTCTATGTCGGCATGTTTTGAATTTAACCCGACTATTTACTTTGTTGACTTGATATTTACTTGGACCTCCCTTGGCTCTTTCCGAGGTGTCTCTTGTTGTACGGGTCTTCATTTCGCATCTGGGTTATCCCACTTAGATGCCTTCCTTCTCATGTACACCTCCTTGCATCCTATGTGGCAGGTAATCATTACCTTTACCTCATTTTAAGGGCATGTGTGTTAGTTACTATGTGCGCCGTCAGGGATTACTGCACACACATCACATCGTGGGGTGCCTCTTCGATAACCGCAGAGCCACGTCGTGTCGCTTGATCTGCTGTGCTGTGTGACCCTCTGTGTGGCACGCCGCTGATAGGCTCCTTCGGCTAATACACGCCCGCATCGTGTGATTCGGCGCAAACTGTGATCCCACTACCCACGACTTGGGCACGGTCAAATAGGGGAGAGGGCGAGGTCCTTAGCCACTTCCCTTGTTCACCTCTCCTTCTTCTTCTTCCTCTCCACGCCGCCGCTACCGCTGCTCAGTGCTTAGTGATAGCGCCGCCGCTGCCCCTCTCTGCTTCTCGCTTGCTCTGCTGCTGCAACGCTACTTGCCGCTGCTACGGGGCCACGTCAGTCAAGGCCTCTCTCCCCCGAACAGTACTCTCTATTCGAGGAGGAAGATCTGGAGATGCCACAAGATGTCGTCGCCGTCGAGGAGCATGAAGAGAGCGGCACCGCCCATGAGCGTGGATCCTGGGCCAGGTCTTGGGTGTCGCAGGATGAGATTGACTGGCTCATCTGCACCCGCCGCGTCCCCACTGGGGTCAGCTATCGCATCCCAGCGATGAGCTCGTGCCCGCCCCCGAGGACGGTGAATACGTAGTTTTCCTTTCTCACTTTGCTCGTGGCTTTGGCCTTCCCACCAGTGTCTTTTTCCATGATTTCCTCACAACCTTTGAACTCCAACCTCAGCATCTTCCCGCAAACGCCATCGCCTCCCTTTCGGATTTTGCTTCTGGCATTGAGGGGTATCTCGGCATGTGGCCCACAATATGGATTTTGTTTAAGTTCTTCGGATTCCGGGCTAACGTTGTTACGAATAAGTAACTTCGTCCCGGTGACAAGTCTCTTACCCAATGCGGGGCGACATCCATTTCTCCTCACCGAGGTTCTATTTTCCCCCGGGTTATGGGATTGGAGTCCTACAAGTGATGGGCCAAGATGTTATTTTATGTAAAGAACGATACCCTAGAGGATAAGATTTGGCTGCCTCCCTTTTCTATCAGCATCCCCGATTAGAAGCGATGGGACCGGATTACCAAGAAGCCTAGCACCTTAGTCGATCTGGTAGAGAAGCGCATTCTTGAGCTGACCATAGACGGGCTGACTAGTGAATATTTGATGGACACCTTTATTTGCAGCCGGGTTTGCCCGCTACAACAAAGGAGTCGCAAGATATGCCACATGAGCGGCCCTCGTGATCCTTACTGGGTTTCCTCGGTCAAGCTCACCCATGCTCAGATCTTCCGCCGAGTCAAATCCATCTTCAAGACTTCCATGACCGAAGAATGGGCATGGGGGATGGAGCCCTTTATCCAAAGTAAGCTTCCTCCCAACATAAGCTCTTCATGTTTCTTCTTTCGAGTTAAGCTTTATGTCGGCCTGTATCATCTACTTGACCCTTTTGCATTATTGTTTTCAGAAATTCCTTCAGCATACGATCGAGGACACCTAGACTCCGGCCCTCACTTGGGGAAAGGATCGTGATGCCTCGAATCCGGAGAAGCCGGACTCCGAGGAATTCATGCCTATTCCGGACTCTGGCTCTAGCTGATCCTTTGGTAAGACTTCTGTCTTAAGGGATTGGCCGGATGATGATGAAGATGATGATGATTGTGAGATCTTGGAGGTATTTAATCTCGTGCCCATTTCTTACGCCTTTCTGGCTAATCCCCCTCCAGCTAACCCGGCTGGTTAGGTGCACAAGGTGCCTCCTGTGGTAGTGGGAGATCAGGACCCGTCGAAGAAACGAACCGCAACTTCAGATCCTCCTTCTAAGCTGCCCCGAGCCGGGGAAAGATACAAGAGGTCCGCCAACAAGGTCCTCAGCAAACCCCCTGTTAAGACCACCACCCGAAGAACTCGAAGGCCCAAGGATCCACCTGATGCGTCCGAGTAATTCCTTCTTTCCCTTCTTATTCTTTGAGTAGCATGGCTCTTTTTATATGTATTTTTGTTTCTCTCTTTTTGCTCTAACTTGATACTTATTTCTGCTTGACTCGGCAGACTCCCCAAGGACATCTCCTAGAGCGGTCCTAGCATAGATTCTCTTTTTCGTGGGAATCCACCTTCTCCTCACCATGACGATGCTCCTATTCTAAGCCTCGTCCGAGATAATTCTCCCACTGCGCCGAACGTTAGTCCACCTCATCAGGAGGAGGGCAATGTCGGCACGGATGGAGGGGGCGCCCCCAAGGACATGATTATGTCGGATCATCAAAGTGCTCCTTCTGCCCCGCAACAACAAGAAGATGATGGTGCCAGCAACATCGGCGCCAAGAAAGTTTCTACCAAGGTGCCGGAAACCCCGACACCTACTCAAACTCAAGCTCCGCCTCAACCTCAGCAGGCCCCTTCTTCAAGTTCTCTTCAACAAGCACCTCCAACCTCGTCCGAGTCTCCCTAGACTCAGTGAGGTAACCAACCTCGGCAGAGCGTGCAAACCAAATCTCTCGCGGCATCCTCGGTGGCCGAAGTTCAACCTTTAGCTTCACAGCAGCAAGGCAAGCCAACAAGAAAGGCAAAGAAAGCTACCGAGGTGACCAAGGTCAAGAAAGCTACTGAGGTGGCCAAGATGATGCCCAAAGGATTAGCGGCCGGGTCTAGGCAGCCCACCATTGCGTCTATGATGCAATAGGGTAGCTCTGCTTCTGGCTCTGCTTCGGACAATCAAATCAGGATGCATACCAATCCGTCTGCTACCAAAGCCGCATGCCAAGCTGCACATGATAAAGGGTTAGTCCTGACTCGGACTCTCAGTGGTGGGAGCCTCGGCTCGCTTGCTGAGTATGCCGAAAATTGGAATAACACTGAATATGTTGAAGTCAGTTCCGGTAACCTGGCGAAGTTTGGTCCTGCAGAGATTGGCGCACAAATGAACACTACTAGCAAAGGCATTGCTTCTGCCGGCAAAATGATGGAGGTAAATCCTTTAGCCATCTTTTTTACATACGCGCAAGTACTTGTAGATATATCCTCCAGCCCCCGAGCCTCCAGGGGAGTAACATGTTACTCGGCTGGATGCTCTTAAGAATAAGCTTGCGCAATTTTTCGTGCCTTGGTCCCAATTATGAAGTATTTTAACTTAGCCTTTAGAAACTAGACCAAAATTTCGTGTACATAACCACCTCTGTTCGAATTTAGTTTTACTCGGTTCAATTTTTGAGTAGCCTCAAATATCCAATCACCTAGAGCCGGGTTAAGTTCCACTTGATTCGGATCTTGAATAATTTCAAATATCCAATCACCTAGAGTCGGGTTAAATTCCACTTGACTCAGATCTAATTTATTTCAAATATCCAATCACTTAGATCCAAGTTAAGTTCCACTTGAATCAGATTGGATTAACTTCAAATATCCAATCACATAGAGCTAGGTTAAGTTCTACTTGACTCGGATCTTGAATAATTTCAAATATCCAATCACCTATACCCGGGTTAAGTTCTACTTGACTCGGATCTTGAATAATTTCAAATATCCAATCACCTAGAGCCAGGTTAAGTTCCACATGACTTGGATCTGCTTTACTTCAAATATCCAATCACCTAGAGCCGGGTTAAGTTCCACCTGGCCCGGATATGCTTTACTTCAAATATCCAATCACCTAGAGCCGGGTTAAGTTCCACTTGGCCTGGATACGCTTTATTTCAAATATCCAATCACCTAGAGCTGGTATAAGTTCCACTTGCCCCGGATCTTGAATAACTTCAAATATCCAATCACCTAGAGCCGGGTTAAGTTCCACTTGACTTGGATCTGAATAACTTCAAATATCCAATCACCTAGAGCCGTGTTAAGTTCCACTTGACTTGGATCTGAATAGCTTCAAATATCCAATCACCTAGAGCCGGGTTAAGTTCCACTTGACTCGGATCTGAATATATTTTACTATCCTCAATATTTATGAACTAATATCTTTCTTTCCAGATCACCACCAACCGTTGCACCACCGAGTTTCAGAGGCTCCTGGACACTCACATGGAGGTCTCCAAAAAGCATAAGGCCTTGTTGTTGGAGTGTAAGAAAAAAATATAAGTTCATGCCTTATCCCTTTTTAATCTAGCTGTTTTCTTCTTGATTAGCCGAATTGACTTATAATTCGGTTAATGCCAGCTGATGTGGAAAAACAGAACAAGGCACTGCGGAAGGAAGTGGCTGAGTTGAAAGGTATTGGTTTTCTTGACTTTTTCTCCATGGGCTTATGGTTCGGCTCCTAATCATTCCTCGGGTTTTACCAGGTCACACACCATTGCAGTGTCTCTTTAGGATAGTATACCTATGCCTGATTTGATGCTTCACTTTCTCGAACAAGCATGGCAGCACTAGGTCCAGCTGAAGGAAAAAGATGACGAGATCTCTCGGCTTTGCACAGAGATTGAGAAACTGAAGAATCTCTAGAAGGTTGAACTCGATAAGGTGGACCAGACTTATGTTGAGGAGAAGATCAGCTAAAAACCGAGCTTTAAAAGAGCCAGGATATGCTCAAGGAAGCCAATGTCAAATTTGACTTGGTGACCATTGAACTTGAAAAACTCAAGAAGAGGAATGTTGCCTGGTTCACCGAGCTGACGCGAATCAATAACTACGTCTCTCGTGAGTTCCTCTTCCACTGCTGACGTTTCTTTTTAGGATCTTGCTTTCCTTATTATCTTGTCTCATTTATCTTATTTCTAGGCAACTTCCTAGAGTCCAACTCCCATCCTGCCACTACCATTACCAAATTTTGGTCACAGAAAAGTGTTCTGGTTGCTCCTTCTACGGGCCCAATTCCATATGACATGGAGGATACACTGGTCAGCCTCGCTGCTCGGGTAAGACCTATGAAGACCTTTGGAGTGGACCTCATGAATGTTGCTATCCGTGTTTTCCACACCCTTTGGCCCACAGAGACTGCTCTTGCACATCCCGCTCCACTGATCGCAAGATTGATGGAGTGCGTGACTCAAATCAACCCGTGGAGGGAATCCGCTACACGCGCTAGGGCAGATACAACCTTGTCCTTTGTGCTATCCTAATATGATACCCTTGACTTGGAGGTTCTCAGTCGTATGCGCACTGGATCCAGATGGACCACTAACCTGGCCTGCATCACCCAACACCAAGCTCATGCCTATGATCTTATTCAGTATGTCCATTGTCATCACTAGAACAAGGGGCCGAGATTCCTCGATGCTATTGCTGATGAATATGTCGAAGAAGGTGCATACATCGGTGAGGACCTCGGTTGGGATCTGGAAGACCCGGCCGGTCATGAGGAGAACCCGGATGACAATGAGGGAAACTCAAATAATAACGAAGAAACTTTAGAAAGCGAAGCTGGAGCTGATGCTCCTAGCACCAAGACTACCATGCCTCCTCCTGCTTTTGATGATCTGGCAGTAGCTACTCCTTGAATCAACAAACTTTGAGATTCGTTAAATCCCCGATATGACGGGTGCAGATGTAATATGCACTTTGAAGTTATTTTGCTACAATTTATGCTCTTATGTTGGATTAATTTGGGTGAAGTCCCTGGGTTTCATTTTCTTGTTCTCTCAATTTAGTGACTCGGCTCACATCTACCTTTATTCGGCGTTTGACTTACGAGTCCGAGATCAAAAAATTAATCTAACAATACTTGGATTAGCTCAAAAATAATCCAGCATAATAAAGATAAAGTAAATACAGGGGTTAGTCTGAAAAACAAGCGTCGGCTCGATTACGTTCGTTTCCTTAGTCGTTTTTCATGTGCCCAGCCATTCCAAACTTGTCCTCTTGCTTTCCATGAAGCCAATTCTTGTTGGACAATAGCACGTCGAAGAGTTAGCTTCTGGTGCTAACACACTACTAACTCGGCTAATGTGTAAGAAATTTAAGCCAACCGACATATAGGGTGTGTTTGGTAGACCGGGGCAACCCAGAAAATCTCAACTCACCCCACTTTTTCTCACTTTTTGTTGTTTGGTAGACCGGGTCGGCTCCCCTTAGCTATGCCCACATGATACGAAAATATCCCCTCAGCCCTGCCTAGTTGCGAAGCTCAAATCGAGCTTCACAACTCGGCAGCGCCGGGTCCATCGCGCGGCTTGCTCCAGGCTGATAGGGGTCAAAGCCTTGCACATTCATTCTCCCTACACGAAACTCCTCTCGCCCTAGATAGCCCTCTCGCGACCGAGCTCCTCTCCTCCGACGAGACACTCTTCTCCTTCCCCGTCCCTGACCTACAACAGCACGACCTTCTGGCAGCGCCAGCTCTTCCCGCCGTCCTCCTCCTCCTCCTCCTCCTCTAGAGGCAGCACGAGCTCCCGGCGGCCGTCCTCCTCCTCCTCTCCCGCAGGCCGCCCTTCTCCTGTGCAAGCTCCCGGCGGCATGACCTGTTGGCGTCACGAGCTCCCAGAGAAGTGCCATTTCCTGGAAGCAGCGCGATCTCCTAGAGGCAGCGTGAGCTCCCGACGGCCGTCCTCCTCCTCCTCTCCCGCAGGCTGCCGTCCTCCTGTGCGAGCCCCCGGCGGCGTGACCTCCTAGCAACGCGACTTCCCGGTGCCGCGAGGCCTCACGGCAGAGCATAGCTATGCCATGACGCGACGCGAGCACCCGATTGCTTTTTATATTTCTTTACAAGGACCCGATTGGCTTTTTCTTTGATGTACAAGGACCCGATTGATTTTTTCTTTAATGTACAAGGACCCCTATGTAAAAGTTTTGACAGTATCCTTGTTGAACTCAAGAAAGCCACCAAACAACTTCTCAGTCCAGCTCGTTCCAGCTTCCCCGGGCTACCAAACACATGAGTAAATCTGAGCTGAGCTTGTATAGGGACAACATGTATGAGTGGAGATAGAGAATCTGGGTTGGCCCGGCCTACCAAACACACCCATAAAAGATTGATATAGAAAAAGACAATTACTACTAAGGCAGTCCCCGAGTTTCTACTCGGGGTGCCATGATTTCATTGATAAGCTCATTGCCGACATACATGCCGACATATGAGAGTTCGAGATACATACACTTTGTAGCCAAGTGTAAAATGGGCGAAGAAGTGCTATGTTCCATGGCCGCTTTGATTCTTCTCTGGACTGTCTGCCTTATTCTTCTCCTGTGGTTGTGCATCAATGTGGTAATACACATCATTGTGCAGTCTTACAATGAATGGTCCTTCCCATGGGAGGGGATACCTTATGCATGCCGGCAGTGCGCTCCACCAGCCGAAGATCTCCTCCCCGAAAGACTCACGGGTTCACTTTCTGGCTATGATAGCGTCGGAGATTTTACTTATATATGGCGGATCTGGACAATGCCAATTCTCTTGCTTCTTCCAGTAGATCAACATCGTTTTGCCGGGCTTCTTGCACTTCAGCTTCTGTGTATTGGGTGAACCTAGGCGAGTCATGCTCTATGTCGGCTGGTAATACAACTTCGGCCCCATATACCAGAAACAAATGGCGTATAGCCTGTTGATCGATTAAGAGTTGTTCTTAAGCTCCAGAATACCACTGGGAGTTCATCAATCCAGCATCCCACTGCTCTTTGCAGGGGCTCAATGAGCCGGGTTTTTATCCCGGACAGTACTAGTCAGTTGGATCTTTCCACTTGCCCATTCAATGCAGGGTGGGCCACTGATGCAACATCTAGCCAAATTATTTTGTCTTGGCAGAAACAGGCAAACACTCTTTAAACGAAGTTTGTGCCATTATTTGTTATGATACTGTGTGGATACCCGTATCTCAGGATAATGTCCTTGAGAAATGACACGGTAGTAGATCCATCACACTTTCTTATTGGCTTTACTTCAATCCACTTTGTAAACTTATCCACCATAACCAAGATATGGGTCATGTTCCCCTTGTTTGGCCTAAAGGGTCCAACCATATCCAAGCACCACACATCAAATGGCCAAGTAGTGGGTATGGTCTTGAGCTCGGAGGACGGCATATGTACTTTGTTGGCATACCTCTGACACCCATTGAATTTCTTCACGAGGTCTTCAATTTGTTGCAGAGCACTGGGCTAGTAAAGTCCATGTCGAAAAGCTTTGGCTACTAAGGCCCTGGACGAGGCATGATGCCCACATTTGCCCTGATGTATATCTCGGAGGATTTCCTGCCCTTCTGCCGGATCAACGCAGTGCTACAAAATACTTGTGACACTTATCTTGTATAACTCGGTGTTGATTATGGTATATGCCTTTGCTCTCCTATGCACTTGCCTGGAGAGTACCTCATCACTTGGAAAAATTTCATCTTTCAAGAAATTAAATATTGGCTGCACCCATGCGGGTACATCACGGGCTAGGAAAAGTACTTCGTCAATCTCCATTGGATCAACCGAAATAACCTCTTTCGGATCAAGCTGAACAGTCCCCGGGTTCTACGAGGCAGTCCCCGGGTTTGCCGAGGTATTCCCCCAGTCAATGTCCATTAGGGAAACTTTTGATCTCGGATTTGCCGGGATAAAAATTGACTCAGACTCTAGTGAAGAGGTAATAGATGGTTTTCTCAGATGCTCCAAAGCAACTCCTGGTGGGATGGCCTGCTGAGATGAACCCAGTTTAGACAACACGTAGGCTGCGTCATTTTCAGCATAGGGTACATGATGGAACTCACATCCCTCAAAGTACCCACATATTTTTTGGACGTGAAATCTATAAAGGGCCATATTTGCGTCTAACGCATCCCAATGACCAGATACTTGCTGCACCACTAGATCTGAATCACCGAAGCACTATATCCGACGTATCCCAATCTCTTTTTCCACTTTTAGTCCATGCACGAGCGCTTCATACTCGGCCACATTGTTTGATGCTTGAAAATGGATCTGAAGCACATATCTGAGCTGGTCTTTCTTGGCCGAGGTAAGGATACCCCGACCCCTAATCCATCTTTCAACTTTGATCTGTCAAAGTGCATGTTCTAGTAGTTGGAATCCAGCAAGGGTGGTTCGTATTGCATTTCCGCCCAATCCATGAAAAAGTTGGCCACAGCCTAAGACTTTATTGCATCCCTTCTATCGTATTGTGGAGCGTACAGGGCTAACTCAATTGCCCATTTTGTGTTCCTCCCACTTGCATCCTTTTTACTCATTATATCGGATATAGGTTCTTCACATATCACCTTTATAGGGTGTTCCTCAAAATAGTGCTTGAGCTTCTTGGCCATCAAATAGACGCCATATACCATCTTCTGATAGTGGGGATAGTTCTGCTTTGAAGTGGACAATACCTCACTTAGGTAATATACTAGCCTCTACACCACTTACCTTCCTTGTCACGCTCCACCACTATCATGGCACTTATGACTCGGTTGGTTGCTGCTATGTAGAGCAACATCGGCTCTTTGGATAGGGGTGAGGCTAACACAGGTGCAGAGGCTAACATCTTTTTTAGTTCATGAAATGCGCTATCTACTTGTAGTGTCCATATGAACTTATCCGATTTTTTATTAGCTGATAGAGAGGCAATGCCTTTTCTCCCAGCCGACATACAAACCGACTTAATGATGTTAGGCAACTAGTGAACTTCTGAACATCATTAAGACACTTTGGAAGCTCAATTCGCTCAATATCTTGGATTTTAGTTGGGTTGGCCTTGTTTCCTCGGCTAGACACAAGGAAACCGAGTAATTTTCCGGCCAGGACACTAAAGGTGTATTTTTCTGGGTTAAGCTTCATTGAACCTCCTTAGGTTCGCAAACATTTGTCGGATATCATCTAGGAGTGTTTTACTTTCCTTGGTTTTTATCACCATATCATCCACATATAGTACATTTTTTCCAATTTGATCGTGCAAGCATATTTGCATGCATCTTTGATACGTTGCCCCTGCATTACGTAAGCCAAATGGCATATTGCGATAGCAATAAGCCCCATCTGGGTAATGAAAGCAGTCTTTATTTGATCATCCGGGTACAAGGGTATCTGGTGGTAACCAGAATACACATCGACAAATGACAATAGCTCACACCCAGCGGTCGAGTCAATGACCTGATCTATCCTTGGTAGTGGGAATGGATGTTTTGGACATGCCTTATTTAGGTTCGTGTAATCGATACACATACGCCACACCACTACTATGTTCGGATCATCTTTCTTCTTTTCTACTAGCACCGGATTAGACAGGTAATCCGGGTAAAGAACTTCCATGATAAACCCTGCTGCAAGGAGCTGAGCTATCTCATCACCAATGACTTTTCTCCTATCTCCGGCGAAGCGGCAAAGAGGTTGCTTCACCGTTATTCTGTCGGGTCTGACGTGCAAAGAGTGCTCGGCCAACTCCCTCGGCACACCTTGTAGATCCTATGTAGACCAAACAAAGATATCCTGATTCTCACAAAGGAAGTTGACGAGCTCGCTTTCATATTTGTCGCCAAGGCCCACACCAATAGTCACGGTGTGCTCTGGGAACTGATCATCAATGGGCACCTTCTTGGTATCTTTTGTTGGCTGAAACGCCACTCTTCCATGTGGGTTACTCAGAGCCGGCATATTCATCTGGACGGACTGAGCTAGTGCAGCAACCTCTTGGATCCATTTCTTTTCTTGAGTGATTACCAATGACTTGGCTAGGTTTGACCTGGCGGAGGAACACTCTGTGGAGCGCCTGAAGTCCCCTGCTATGGTGATAACCCCATTTGGTCCTTGCATCTTCATCTTCAAGTAACTGATGTGGTCACTTGCTATAAACTTTGAAAGAGTTAGCCCACTAATGGCCCAAAATATATCGATCTCGTTGGGGAACCCCAAGAGGAAGGTATGATGAGTATAGCAGCAAGTTTTCCCTCGGTATGAAACCAAGGTTATCAATCCAGTAGGAGCAAGGAAACACCCCAAAGGTGTAGCTAGCTGAATGTTGGCAGGGCGCACTACTGGTGCCAGCAGCAACGTGGAGACTTGCACAATACAACCACATAACTTTGCCCCAACTTGCGATGAGGTTGTCAATCTCACCGGTTTTGCTGAAAACAAAGGATTAAACGTATCGAATGGAAGGAAGTAATAGTTTGCAGAAAGTAAACACAAAGCAGTAAACAATTTGTAGATTATATGTAAAAGAAAGGACCGGGGTCCATAGTTCACTAGAGGTGGCTCTCCGTAAGATAGATAACATGCTGGGTGAACAAATTACAGCGGGGCAATTGACAAACATTGAGAAAGCATACAAGCATATACTAATCATCTTGACTCCTCTGAGACTTGATTGTGTATTACAATATTATACATAGACCACCATCCAACTGCATCTATGACTAATAATCCACCTTCAGGTTATCATCCGAACCCCCTCCAGTATTAAGTTGCAAGCAACAAATTATTGCTTTATGAATTGCGTGTAAAGTAAATAATACGATTGTTCTATGAACAAATGATTGTTGTTTTCTCCCTAGTAGCAATAGCACATCTAGTACCTTAGAGATTTCTGTCACTTCCCTAGATTACCAGAGGCATGAACCCACTATCGAGCATAAATACTAACTCTTGGAGTTGCTAGCATATACTTGGCCAAGATAGCTACTAACAATGGAAAGCATGCAAGATCACAAATAACAAAGACATGATAGAATCAATAATCAATCTAAAATAGCATCTCAATATCCATTGGATCCTCACAAACACAACATGCAGAATTACAAATAGATGATCTTGATCATGAATGGAGCTCACAAGATCTAAACATGAAATCACAAAGGAGGAGAACCAGCCATATAGCTACTACATGGACCCGTAGTCCAGAGATGAACTACTCACACATCACACCAGAGGCTTGCATGATGATGAAGAAGGCCTCTAGGGTGAATTCCCCTCTCCGTCAGGGTGCCGGGAAGAGCTTCAGATCCCTCCCGATCTAGGGATGGAGATGACGGCGACTATAGACTCTTTCGTGGAATTTTGATCGGGTACTTAGGGTTTTGGTATCGGAGGCATCTTATAGGCGGAAGGAGAGGCCGAGGGGGTGCCCGGGCTGGCCACACCGCCCCCTGGCGCGGGCCAAGCCTGGCCGCGCGGCTAGGTTGAGTGGCCGCCCTCTGGCCCTTCTTCGTCTCGTATTCGGGCTCTATGTGTCCCTTGGTAAAATTGTGACTTTGGCTTTTGTCCTGTCCAATTCCGAGAATATTCATTTTCTGACTTCCTGGAACCAAAAACAGCAGAAAACAGGCAGCTGGCACTGTGGCTCTTGTTAATAGGTTAGTCCAAGAAATCATATGAAAAGTACTCCAAAGTGTGGGAAAAACACAAGAAAGTAGATAAAACCAAGCATGGAACATCAAAAATTATAGATACATTTGCAATGTATCAACATCCCCAAGCTTAACTCATGCTCGTCCTCGAGTAGATAAGTGATAAAAAGAAAGAATAATTGTTGAGGTGACATGCACCATCATAAACTTGATCAAAGTATTTGTAAAACATTCAAAGCTAGGATCATAGTACTTCAATCATAACATGAAAGACATAGTTCTAGCAATAAGACAAGAAACTATGTTGCAACATGAAAAGGCACAAACAAAAGATTCATGAATAACAATGCTTTGCAAGACGTTTGTTTGTTTCACATAAAGAAAACATAACATAGTAGCATTCAGCTTGTCCCTCATAGAGTAGCAAATATAAATGCATAGGACACCTTCAAACTCCATAAGAGTGACTAGATACAAATAGTTTAAAACGAGCAATATCAAGTTATGCATCAATCAACTAGTCTTGGGACAATAAACATAGAACTAAGAATGGCCACTATGCTCTCAAAGTAGGTGCATAAAGGTAGAAGGTGGAGACACAATGTAATGGTGGAAGAAAGGCCTTCATAGAAGGAAGCAGAGATTCAAGTTTCATAAAGAGCTTCCAAAAATTATGGTACTTATAGCTTTCAGCTCTCATTGCCCCTATCATAAGCATCTTGAAGTGATTAAGGTTAAAGTGAACAAACTATGGTGTACATGCTTGACGAAGTATAAGTTAGAAATCTCATGTCCCTTGAATACGAGGGCCGCTCCTCATGCTACTCAACTTTAGTCACCGGTAAGTTCTTGTCATCATAAGTACATGTGTATCATAGAGAACCGCCAACGGGGTACCCCTTGCCCAATGATACAGAAGAATCCCCATATCAAAATGACAAGGCAAGCAAACAACGAGCATCTTACCAATCTTCTTATTTACCATGGGAATATGGTGCTTTTTTCTCTCTTTCCTCTTTTCATAATCTCATTTTTTCTCTTTTTCTCTTTTTGTCAATATAGGACTCTTTTTTTATAAGAAGAATGCTTCACAGACAACTCATTATGGTTACACTGCAGGTTTCCACCATGTCAGCATGGATTAGACCAGCGACCACGCGTTTCTCTAACACATATACGTAACTCCATGGACTTACAAGCTCCCCTTTCATTTCACATCGACGACATCCATAGACAAAAGAGCATGATATCAACTAGGTATAGAGTACCCGTGCAATGTTGAAAGTGTTCCTGGTACATTGCAAATGTATCTATAATTTTTGATGTTCCATGCTTGGTTTTATCCACTTTCTTGTGATTTGTCCACACTTTGGAGTACTTTTCATATGATTTCTTGGACTAACCTATTAACAAGAGCCACAGTGCCAACTGCCTATTTTCTGCTGTTTTTGGTTCCAGGAAAGTCAGAAAATAAATATTATCGGAATTGGACGGGACAAAAGCCAAAGTGCTTATTTTTCTGGAAGTCGTCAGATGCCAGAATACGAGACAGAAAAGCGCTGGGGGCCGGCCACACCACCTGGCCGCACGGCCAGGCCTGGCCCGCGTCAGGGGGTGGTCTGGCGGACCCCAGCACCCCCTCGGCCTCTCCTTCCGCCTATATATTACCCTCGGGAAGATAACCCTAAGAACCCGATCAAAAATCCACGAAAGAGTCTTTAGCCGCCGTGATCTCCATCCCTAGATCAGGAGGGATCTGAAGCTCTTCCCGACACCCTGCCTGAGAGGGGAATTCACCCTGGAGGCCTTCTTCATCATCATGCAAGCCTCCGGTGTGATGCGTGAGTAGTTCATCTCTTGACTACAGGTCCATGTAGTAGCTAGATGGCTGGTTCTCCTCCTTTGTGCTTTCATGTTTAGATCTTGTGAGCTCCGTTCATGATCAAGATCATCTATTTGTAATTCTACATGTTGTGTTTGCGGGGATCCGATGGATATTGAGATGCTATTTCAGATTGATTATTGATTCTATCATGTATTTGTTATTTGTGATCTTGCATGCTTTCTGTTGTTAGTAGCTATCTTGGCCAAGTAGATGCTAGCAACTCCAAGAGTTAGTATTTATGCTCGATAGTGGGTCCATGCCTCTGGTTATCTGGGGAAGTGACAGAAATCTCTAAGGTACTAGATGTGCTGTTGCTACTAGGGAGAAAACAACAATCCTTTGTTCATCGAACAATCGTATTGTTTACTTTACACGCAATTCATAAAGCAATAATCTGTTGCTTGCAACTTGATACTAGAGGGGGTTCAGATGATAACCTGAAGGTGGATTATTAGTCATAGATGTAGTTGGATGGCGGTATATGTATAATGTTGTAATGCCCAATCAAGTTCCAAAGGAGTCAAGATGATTAGTATATGCATGTATTGCTTTCTCAATGTTTGTCATTTGCCCCGCTGTAATTTGTTCACCCAGCATATTATCTATCTTAAGAAGAGCCACCTCGAGTGAACTATGGACCCCGTTTCCTTTTTTACATACAATCTACAATCAACTGTTTACTGCTTTGTGTTTACTTCTTGCAAACTATTACTTCCTTCCATTCGATACATTTAATCCTTTTTTTTCAGAAAAACCGGTGAGATTGACAACCTCATCGCAAGTTGGGGACAGAGTTCTGTGGTTGTGTTGTGTAGGTCTCCACGTTGGTGCTGGCACCAGTAGTGCGCCCTGCCAATGTTCAGCTAGCTACACCTTTGGGGTGTTTCCTTGCTCCTACTGGATTGATAACCTTGGTTTCATACTGAGGGAAAACTTGCTGCTGTGCTCATCATACCTTCCTCTTGGGGTTCCCCAACGAGCTCGATATATTTTGGGCCATCAAGCATATTTTCTGGCGCTGTTGCCGGGGAGTCAAGGACATCTTCACAAGGGGAGTCCCTCATAACCAATCTCTTTACTTTATTATTTTTGTTTTCCTTAGTTTCTTTTTGCTTTGTTTGCTTGTTTCTTTATCAAAAACACACAAAAATTAGTTTTACTAGTTTGCTTTCTTATTTGAAAACACAAAAAAATGACTACTCTTGAAAACACTAAGTTGTGTGACTTCACTAGCACCAACAACAATAATAGGAGTGCTCCCTCTGAACTTGAAGTTATGCTTAAAGATTTTATTAGTAAACAAACTGCTTTCAACAAAACTATTGAGGAAAAACTCTCTAATGCTGAAAGAAATATAACATCGTTGGTTGAAGCTCAATCTTCTTTGAATAAAATGGCTGCTAAACCTGAAACTAATGATAATCCCTTTGCAGCTACTAATGCTATACAATTAAGAATTGATGAAAATGTTAGACTATTAGCTGAATTACATGCTAAGTGGGAAAGTAAAGATGAAATTGCTAGAAACATTAGTGTTTCTACTATCACCACCACTAGTATTGAGGCTAGTAATAGTTCTACTACTTTAGATGATAAATTTGATTTTGATCTTGATGGTTGCAATATCTCTGAAGTTATTAAGTTCCTACAAAAGCTTGCTAAAAGTCCTAATGCTAGTGCTATGAACATGGCCTTTACAAAACACATTACTGATGCTCTCATAAAGATTAAAGAAGAAAAGATGAAACATAAAGCTTCTATTCCTATAAAACAAGAAGATGGTTGGGAACCCATCATTAATATGAAAGTGAATGACTTTGACTTCAAAGCTCTATGTGATCTTGATAGTAGTGTTTCTATTATGCCTAGAAGGATTTGTGATATGCTTGATTTGCCTCCACTTGAAGATTGTTATTTGAATGTCCCACTTGATGATAATGCTAAAACGAAACTCATGGGGAGTCTTAATGATGTTCTTATTATGGTTAACAATGCCTATGTCCCCGTTTATTTGTATGTTTTGGATGTTGAATGCAATGTTTCTTGTCCTATTACTTTGGGAAGACCTTTTCTTAGAACTGTTGGTGCCATTATTGATATGAAAGAAGGCACCATTAAATATCAACTCCCACTCAAGAAAGGTATAGAACACTTCCCTAAGAAGAGAGAGAAGATTTCTTTTGCCTCTCCTATGAAAACAAAATTTGGTCTTAATGCTTCTTCAGTTGAGAATACTTGATCCTTTTTCTTGCTTCTTATGCCTAACTTAAAGGCATTAAAGAAAAGTACTTATTGGGAACCCAAAAGTTTTAGATGATTCTTGGAAGTTATTACTTTAGTAATAACCGCTCCTTATCCTATTTATTTGTTTTTGTGCCAAGAGTAACCTCTAATAAGAGAGAAGTAATGATTGGGAAAGTTGCTGTCCCGAAACAGATTTCTGTGCTTCACTGTAAAAATTCGTGTAAAATCTCTGAACGTCATTTCGAGGCGTGAAGTTTTGTGCTTCTGCCCCAGGTTGTTATCTAACTTTCGTTAGTTCAACACTTTTCTATTTGAGCAAAAGAAGGTCTTCGAACAAATTCGTCTTTACCTGCTGGTCTGTTTTGACTGATTTCTGCCATTTTCTGCATTTCCTTCTTGTTGGTTCCTTTTAGAGTTATTTTGGGGAATTGAGATTTTTGAGGGAAGTGATACAGTAGCTAGTGTTTTAATGGAAGTTTATTTGGTTTTGGAACTGAACCTTAAGACTTATTATATTGAGTGCACTAATGTTGCTAATAAAGATTGTGTGAAGTTCTGTATGAAGGAAAAATTTCAGGTGTATGGAAGGAATGAGTAATGAGATGAAGGATGGACTAAAGCTCAAGCTTGGGGATGCCACGCGTGTCACCCCAAGAAAATATCCAAGAAGTACAAGCGTCAAAGCTTGGGGATGCCCAAGGCATCCCCTTCTTCATCAATAAAAATTCGAGGTTTCTTCCAAACGCTTCATTTTTATTGTTTCATGCACAGTTGTGTTGTTCTTGGAGCGTCTTCTTTTTCGTTTTCGTTTTGGTTTTTCGTTTGCTTTGGTTTTCTTATTTTTTGAATAAATTGGTTGGACCCCCTCTTTCATACATTGGTTTGCAAATAGTTTGGTTTGGATTGGAAAAGAGTAGGAAAGTTCATGTTTATGTGGTAAAAAGAGCTCGTTTTTGACTGTGGCCTATGCTTTGTCATGACATGCTTGATATTGTTTTGGCTTTATGCTTAGTATTCTTTGCTGTAGCATGACTTGTTATAAACAATTGAGATTGCTTAATGTGCCTTGGATGAATCATGCGTTGTTTTAGCATATTAAAGCATAGTATAGTGGTATTCTCCTTTGATGCTTTATTTGGGTTGACTTGGCACATGCTCACACCATGTTATGACTATCTTAAGTCACCATAGCCTTTATGATACTTTAGTTTTCAACTTGTAGTATCACTTTATGCTTTGATCAATGATGTTTTGCCGCTTTGCATGATTATGGCCATTATTGCTCTCTTAGTTTGTCGCTCCCAGTCTTTTGCTAGCCTCCACAACCAAGTATGAGTTCCACTCATGCATCCAACTCCCTAAACCAAGTTATTCCAAAGAGTCCACCATACCTACCTACTAGCTTATGCTATTCCAAGTATATTCATGCTTTTGTTTACCTTCCAAATTAAACTTGTTATGAGAAAACTAGTGATTAAAGCTCTCATGAACTTGATGGCACACTTTACTTTTTTGTATTTAATAAACTTGAACCATTGGGTCCTTCTTTGTTGCGTATATGCTTGCGCTTTATAAGGTGAAATTAGCAGAACCATGTATCATGGGGAACGCTTTCAACATTGCACTTGTACTTTTTACCCCGTTGATATCATGATTCTTTTGCTTATGGATCCCGGCGGTGTGAAATAAAAGTGGAACTTGTAAGATCATGGAGTTTGTATGTGTGTTAGAGAAACGTCTGGGCTGCTAGCCTAAGCCATGCCTAATCATGGTGTAAACTTGCAGCATCACCATAATGAGCACTCTATGAAGCATCCTAAATAAAAACCTATGCAAATAGCAAATAAAAAGACCGCTGAGATGCTCATCGTCTGCTTGCCTTGTCATTTAGATTATGGGATAGCTCCTGTATCATGTGCAAGGGGTACCCCGTTGGTGGTTCTTTATGATACACATGTACTTACAATGACAACAGCTTACTCGTGACTAAAGTTGAGTAGCATGAGGTTCGGTCTTTGTAAGTAAGGGGCATGAGATTTGGGTTTATAACTTGTCAAGCATATCCTCTTAGTTGTGCCACTTTAACCTTAATCACCTTCAAGATGCTTATGATAGGGGCAATGAGAGCTGAAAGCTATAAGTACCATAATTTTTGGAAGCTCTTTATGAGACTTGAATCCCTACTTCCTTCTACGAAGGCCTTTCTTCCACCATTATATTGAGTCTCCACCTTCGACCTTTATGCACCTACTTTGAGAGCATAGTGGCCATTCTTAGTTCTATGTGCATTGTCCCAAGACTAGTTGATTGATGCATAACTTGATATTGCTTGTATTAAACTATTCGTATCTAGTCACTCTTATGAACTTTGAAGGTGTCCTATGCATTTATATTTGCTACTCTATGAGGTACAAGATGAATACTATTATGCTATGTTTTCTTTATGTGAAACAAACAAACGTCTTGCAAAGCATTGTTATTCATGAATCTTTTGTTTGTGCCTTTTCATGTTACATCATAGTTCCTTTTTCTTATTGCTAGAACTTTGTCTTTCATGTTATGATTGAAGTACTATGATCCCAGCTTTGAATGTTTTACAAATACTTTGATCAAGTCTTTGATGGTGCATGTCACCTCAAAAATTATTCTTTCTTTTTATCACTTACCTACTCGAGGACGAGCAGGAGTTAAGATTGGAGATGTTGATACATTGCAAATGTATCTATAATTTTTGATGTTCCATGCTTGGTTTTATCTACTTTCTTGTGTTTTGTCCACACTTTGGAGTACTTTTCATATGATTTCGTGGACTAATCTATTAACAAGAGCCACAGTGCCAACTGCCTGTTTTCTGCTGTTTTTGGTTCCAGGAAAGTCAGAAAATGAATATTCTCAGAATTGGATGGGACAAAAGCCAAAGTGCCTATTTTCCGGAAGTCATCAGATGCCAGAATACGAGACGGAGAAGGGCTAGGGGCCGGCCACACCTCCTGGCCACGCGGCCAGGCCTGACCCACGCCAGGGGGTGGTCTGGCCGACCCCAGCACCCCCTCGGCCTCTCCTTCCGCCTATATATTGCCCTCGGGACGAAAACCCTAAGAACCTGATCAAAAATCCACGAAAGACTCTGTAACCGCCGTCATCTCCATCCCTAGATCGGGAGGGATCTGAAGCTCTTCCAGGCATCCTGCCGGAGAGGGGAATTCACCCTGGAGGCCTTCTTCATCATCATGCAAGCCTCCGGTGTGATGCGTGAGTAGTTCATCTCTGGACTACGGGTCAATGTAGTAGCTAGATGGCTGGTTCTCCTGCTTTGTGGTTTCATGTTTAGATCTTGTGAGCTCAGTTCATGATCAAGATCATCTATTTGTAATTCTGCATGTTGTGTTTGCGGGGATCTGATGGATATTGAGATGCTATTTCAGATTGATTATTGATTCTATCATGTCTTTGTTATTTGTGATCTTGCATGCTTTATGTTGTTAGTAGCTATCTTGGCCAAGTAGATGCTAGCAACTCCAAGAGTTAGTATTTATGCTCGATAGTGGGTTCATGCCTCTGGTAATCTGGGGAAGTGACAGAAATCTCTAAGGTACTAGATATGTTGTTGCTACTAGGGAGAAAACAACAATCCTTTTTTCATAGAACAATCGTATTGTTTACTTTACATGCATTTCGTATAGCAATAATCTTTTGCTTGCAACTTAATACTGGAGGGGGTTCGGATGATAACCTGAAGGTGGATTATTAGTCATAGATGAAGTTGGATGGCGGTCTATGTATAATGTTGTAATGCCCAATCAAGTTCCAAAGGAGTCAAGATGATTAGTATATGCATGTATTGCTTTCTCAATGTTTGCCAATTGCCCCACTGTAATTTGTTCACCCAGCATGTTATCTATCTTAAGGAGAGCCACCTCTAGTGAACTATGGACCCCGGTCCTTTCTTTACATACAATCTACAATCAATTGTTTACTGCTTTGTGTTTACTTTCTGCAAACTATTACTTCCTTCCATTCGATACGTTTAATCCTTTGTTTTCAGCAAAACCGGTGAGATTGACAACCTCATCACAAGTTGGGGACAGAGTTATGTGGTTGTGTTGTGCAGGTCTCCACGTTGCTGCTGGCACCGGTAGTGCGCCCTGCCAACGTTCAACTAGCAACACCTTTGGGGTGTTTCCTTGCTCCTACTGGATTGATAACCTTGGTTTCGTACTGAGGGAAAACTTGCTGCTGTGCTCATCATACCTTGCCGAGGTGGATTTTGTCCAGCTCCTGCCGAGTTACGCTGTCCGGTATTACCGTACCCAGCATTTCCCTGTCCCTCATGGCCTTGGCCGAGGTTACCTCGTCCACCTTCACCTTGGCTGACACTCTGGCGATCCTCATCACACTGGATTACTTTTCCTTTTCTTGCCCTTGCCGGGTCATATGGGACCATCTGTTTGTTTTTTCTTCCTGAGGTTACTACCTCTTCTCTCCTTGGGCCTTCATGTGAAGATGATGCTTCCCCGGCGGATTTTGCTGGGGCACCTGCTGTCGAATGGACGACTTTGGAGCCTCCTGCCCTTGCCGGGTTTTCCTTGAGCAACTCTTCATTCTGTTTGTTAGCAATTTTCACTAACTCAATGACTATTTCTTGCTGCCTTTGCCAGGCTTCACCGGTCAGACCCTCTAACTCGGACGTTTCTGCATCTGCTGCCCTGAGGTTCTTTGCCGAGGTGCTATACCTCGGTAGACCCGCTGACATGGGGTTACCTGATTCCCCTGGTCTAGGCACATATTCCTTATCTATCTCACTGAGGAGGTTTCTACCCCTAATCTTCACACCGTCCATGCGGGTAGGGCTAATCATATTTGCCTTTGCGTACTCACACAGCGTGATGTTCAATGACTACTAAAGCGTTGCTACTTTCTTTGCCCCTGCTAACATTTTCAGCCAGGTCTCCTCTAGCTCGGCCTGTGCCTGAGCCGGATCTACTATCGGAGCTATGGGAGTGTTAAGACTCTCTATTGCCTACTGCAATATGTTCTATGGCCTCTCTAACGGTGGGCCTCTAGCCCTAGGTACCTTGGGTGTTGTCTCAAGGTCTTCTGCCGAATCTTTGCTTGCTCCCACATCAGGCACAGTCATCATCACCTCGACGCAGCTAGCGGGGCGAGTGATACATAGAACGTGAGCCATGCTGAGAGGAGGTTCTCCTCCCTCGACGACATGCCGTGGATACAGGCATGACTCGTCGACGCCGACGTAGATATTGTGGGCACCGAAGCTGATGAAGAGCCTATTGCATGGAGGAGGGTTGTTGCCGAAGCTGCGCATGTTGTTGCTGATGTAGTCCAGTGCTCCCAAGCACTGAACCAGCCCGAAGACGATGCGCTCCTCGGTGACGATGAAGTTTCTCGTCCGGATCTTGACACCAGCTAGCACCACTGCTGGCCCCACAGTGGGCGCCAACTATATTGGTGGTGTCACGGCAGATGCCATGGATAGGCAAAAGATGGGGCCAATGTGTGCTAGTGGTATCCAGGGTGGGATAGTGTGGTGACTCCACACACGAAGGTTTGTATTCTCAAGATACATCAAGCTTACAGTTGCTCCTTGAGCTGTATTGTGGATAGGAGGAAGATGAAGTTCTTCTCTACTCACCACTCTCTCTAGTGATGTTCCCTCTAGTAAAATGGCCGACCCCCTCCTTGGAGGGCCTGGCTCACCTTATAAAGGGGTGGCCAGGTTATACTTAGGGCCTACATGGAGAGCATATTCCACGAATATGCTCCTCCCAAAATAGTAAAGGGGTGTTCTCCTTTTCCCTAGCGTAAGCCTCCCAGAGCCAGTGGCGTAAGCCTCGTTGAGACCATGCCATAAGCCTCTACGCCGCCATGTGAGCCGACTAGAAATGGTCAGACGATGTCACCATTCTCGGCCCGTGCCTCTGGTCCTTGTCTCTCTGTCTTCTGCGCTCTCTCCACAACGGCTCTAGTAGAGAGAGAAAAGCACTGACCATGGGAAGATCCCTTCCTTCTTCTGTAAGCCATCTAGTAACCCGGCTCCTGCCTAGTTAACTCAGCCCAGTCGATACCTGCAAACACACAACATGGTGGTGCCGACATAAGCTCTATGTCGGCCGAGGTAATGTTGGGTGAACACAACCATGGCTTAGTCGGCCATAACTCGGCTGTCCCTCTGGTACCTCGGTCAGCACTCGATTTGACCTCGTTATACCTCAGCAGACATTGCCTTTATGCCCCGGATTGACCCTCCCTAGGGTCATCCCACCAACAACAGGTGTGCAAACAAAAGCCGGGTGAGCTAATACGATACGTCATCCAGCGATGGAACATCATAAAAACTCGACTAAAGCCATATCCGATGAAATGGCAATTGACGCCTTCAACGATGGTATTCGATGAAGTGAATTTATAGAAGAGCTGGGGCAAGTCAAGCCAAAAACAATCTCACAAAGGCAGATGGCGAAGCCGTAGTAAATAATAAGCGAGGTAGCTCACCCGAAGAAGACTAGGACAGACGCAATAATGATAGAGGAAGACGCAACAACGACAGACATAGTGGACCAAGCTATGTTACTGCCGGATTTTCATGAGACGATAACCGAAGAAACGGCGATCATAATGGTGGATATCGCGTTCACAGAGATGACAATCGAGGAACCCAATCATCACAATGGTACCAGCAGAGGGTTCGGGAGCCCCCAATGTCTCCACTACAAATGCTGGAAGGACCCTGCAACATGGACTGCTACTTCGACTCCGCAAGAAGGAGGTGATCAAACCACCTCATGAAGGACTGACGTACTTTCTTAAAAATACAGGAGGTGTGTAACACAAAAGCAGCAGAACAGCAAATCGAGGATACACCACAACACCCGATACTCTGGCAATTGCCACACTGCCACCACCGCCATCAGTACAGCCGATAGCAGGGCAACTGCAAACCATAACAAACCGAAATCAGGAGGATCTGTACCCAAGGTCCAAAGGTGCAATGTCAATGATCCAAAAAGGGCGTCTGTCAAATAGGATCCAGAAATTGATCACACGACAAGTCAACATGGCAGTAACAACACCATCGCCTACACCCGAGTATCTCCATTGGTCCGAACAGGATATTACATACAGTAGAGCCGATCACCCACTTCGGGTCTCGCGACCAGGTCACTCAGCTCTAATAGTAGAGGCACAAATCGGCGGATTCGATATGAGCAAGGTCTTCATGGATACAGGAAGCAGTATCAACCTAATCTCCGAGAAACACTTGATAACCTCGACAAATATTACATCAAGCTCAACCCGACGGCTCCTTTGGAGTCCCTGCGGGGAAATCCTCGGATACCTTGTATCATCAATAGGAATAGAGGCCAATCCTGAGAAAATATGGGTAATCCTCACAATCAAAAAGCCAACAAATCTTCATGGTGTGCAGAAATTGGCCGTTCGAGTCATGGCACTCAGTCATTTTATCGCCCGCTTAGATGAAAAAGCATTACTGTTTTACGCCCTCATGAAGAAATCAGATAAATTTGAGTGGACGGACGAAGCTCAGTGTTACTTTGAAGACCTAAAGAAAACACTTTCATATCTCCAAGAGAATAAGAACCCCAGCTACTCTATATCGCTGCCACTAATTAGGTGGTAAGTACAGCTTTGGTCATCGAGCAACCCGAAGAAGGAAAAACTTGTGGTGTCCAAAGACGAGTTTATTTCCTAAGTGAGGTCCTCTCCCCATCCAAACAAAGGTATCCGCACTATCAAAAGCTAGATTATGGAGTTTTTATGATAGCACGCAAACTGCGCCACTATTTTTTGGAACACCCGATCATAGTTGTCAATGAGGCACCTCTTTACAATATTATCAACAACCCAGAGGCCACATGACAGATCTCTCTATGGGTCACTGAGCTATCCCCTCAAGATATCACGTACGAGAAATGTAAAAAAATTAAATCCCAAGTTTTGCCCGACTTTATCACTAGGTGGACAGAACTACAATGTGCGGGTCCGCTAGACCTCTCTAGTGCATGAACAATGTATTTCGATGGGTCCAAAAGGACAGAAGGATCAGGAGCTGGGGTCATACTAGTGTCACCTCAAGGCGACAAAATGCGCTACATACTTCGGATGAGTTTTGCAAATGCGTCCAACAACGAAGCCGAATATGAAGCCATGTTGCACGACGTGTGTATGGCTAAGGCTTGCGATGCAACTCGCTTGAAGATATTTGGTGACTCAAACCTTGTGGCACAACAAGCAATGAACAAGTGCGACACTGTCAGCGACAACATGATTGCTTACCGTGACCTATACAACATTACGGAAGCTCAATTTGATGGGTGTGAAGTATCACACAGAGGTAGGGCAAGCAACGAAGAAGCCGACAGTTTGGCAAATATCGGATCCCTATGCTTACCAGTACCACCGGAGTTTTTTGGGAAAAAATAATGGAACGCTCCATAATAGCCAAAAGGGTCTCTGAATTCATGGCGCCAAAAACATGAAAGAAGGCCAAATCGCAAAAAGACTCGGGGGCTACGCCAACACCCAAAAGCGTAGAATAATTCCTTGACGAAGAGCTAGAAGTCGACAAAGTCATGATAATAGAGCACCACGTGGATGTAGCCATACGTAGCATACATGATGAGATGAGAACTCCCCGAAGTGTGGTGATCCAGCATACCACTGCATGTGTAGTACACTATAGTCGTTGACATGACATCCACAGAACACCGTTCTGTAAATACACATCCCTAAGAGTGGTACAACAGAAACATTGCGGGTCCAAATTACAAACATACATACTTCATTATTATTATAATACCAGAAGTTCGAGACTTCAAAAGGTTCAAACTTATAAACCAAATAACTTATCTCATAAGTTCAGTGGAAGAACGAAAAACACAATGGTAATAAAGATGTGAGCTCAACAACTTATTCTATAGAGTTCGGGCTGCTCGGCTCAACCTAGGTAACTATAGTACGACCTGACAACTACTCGGACTCGTTGTCTTTAGCTCCATATTGTATCCCGTAGTCCATGATACGTCCATAACGTATCTATAATTTTTGATGGTTTTATGCTAATAATATGCTTTTGACACTCCTTTTTGTATAAAGTTTATGATTTATTTGGACTAACCTATTAATATTTGTAAAAATGCACAATGTTCTTGTTTTACAATTTTATGTGTAGGAATTACCAAGAATACAAGTGGAAACCTTGTTGGAGTCAAATTGGGATTTTTCTAGAAATCTGTCTCAAAACTTTTTTTGAAGATGATCACGTTTCGGGTCGAACACAGCGTAAAACGGAAAACTCTTCAACTACAAATTTGTTGGAAATTTTGCGACAATCGTTCTGAACATAAAATTTAGCTGATTCAGAGTCCGGACGGGCCTTTTAGGCCCGATTTACTGAAGCCCAAGATGGGGTGACGGGAATCCGAGAAGCTATATAAATGGAAGAAACCTAATTCGCCCAGGGCATCTCCACCCACCAATTTGCAGCCACCAAAGCCACGTTTTTTGCTTCCCCATGGATCCCATCTCCGTGGGGGAGGGATCCCAAGAAGCCATGAAGGAAGAGGGCTAGGGGGGGTGCTCCCCCATGATACCAGCAGCGGGGAAGGAGTCCCCCGTGCCACCGCCCTCTTCACCATCTTCACCGCCATATCCATCACCTAATCCTCCTAGTATGCAGTGGTTCATCCTTCCACACACCTCTGTACCGTCCTATGTAAACATGGCGTTTGATGCTATAAGTTATAATCATATGATTTATGTCATGTTTGCGTAGTTTCTTTGTTCATAGATTGAATGGTTGAACTTCTTTGGTTCATTAGAGTTGTATGTTGATATGGTATAATCCTTTAGTGTCCATTATATTTCTACGCGCATGGATTAAACATCATAGGGTTTGTAGTATGTGTAAAAGGAAGGGGGAGTTCTGCCGGAGTGACAGAAACCTGAGGAAGCGAACCGGAACGTTGCACGTATGGGAGTAAGAGGACCATTAAACTTAAGGCTATGGTTGGGGAAACCTTAATGCATTGATTAGTACTTACGGATGTTTCCTAACAATCCAATCATCATATTATTCCAAGTAGTGAAGCGCATGTATATTTAGCCTCTCCCACATAGAAAACTGCATCGAAAACAATGAACCTAATCTATTCGCTATTTAAAATTGGACAAATCCACCACAATTACCACCACTATTCCACACTCATGGTTCTATTAGTTTAGTGTTTTTTATTGCTGCAGCAACTAGCTTTACTTTCTTGTTATTTATTATCATGCAAAGCTATCCCTTTTACTCGTATTGTTGCTCTAGTTTTATTTCCTAGATATTGCAAACGTTTAGTGTGCGTAGAATTGTATCAACGGTTGATAGAACTTGAGAGAATATTTATCCTACCTTTAGCTCCTCGTTGGGTTCAACACTCTTACTTATCGAAAAGGCTACACACTATCCCCTATACTTGTGGGTTATCAGTCCACTCCTTCGATTCCACCAGATAGATCCGGCTCTTCATAGTAGACGTTGTTCTGGACCTCCATAGCATACACCTGGTGATCCTTATGGCCCTCAAAGTCTCGCAAGGGGTTCAAAGGAAAGGGTGAGTAACAACGTTACCCAGCAAGTTCACTATATGCAAGGTGGGAAGTTTGATGCTCTATCTACCACCTCAGATGATACGTCCTTGGTATTTTAATTATAAAAACTATGCCCATCAGCCTTCACTGGTTGACCAGAACTTCATGGAGTTCCTTTCCTGTCGCATTCGTAGCTCCTTCCCGGAATAGGGAGTAACATGTCACAATTCTTACACTCTGTAGAGGTGCGTTGCTTTACCCATAAGAGATCAACTCCTTGTTGCACAACCGGGCGTACTTTCCCATCCAATGGGGCCTAGTAGATGATCCAAGCCAATCACTGCCCCCTTTGCGACCCCGCATGTCCCCTTGGTGTACGCCATGTCCACATCTTGAATTACAACAATGGTTAGTACAGACCGTCAAATGCCAGAATTATCGTGGGACGTTGAGGGCTCCCACCCATATGTTGCATATCCTCTATGAATTACCAATAAATGCACGCTACAAGTGAAGGAAATATGCCCTGAGAGGCAATAATAAAGTTGTTATTATATATTCCTTATATATGATAGATGTTTATTTTACATGCTAGAATTGTATTGATCGGAAATATCAATACATGTGTGTTTAATAAACAAAAAGGGTTCCTAGTTATGCCTCTCTTATAGACTAGCTTGTTGATTAACAAGATGATCAAGGTTTCCTAATCATGGACATTAGATGTTGTTAATAACAAGGTCACACCATTGGTGGAATGATGTGATGAACATTCATCCGAAGTATAGAATTACGATCAAGTCATTATGTTTATATTGCTATAAGATCATACAAAGTAATCTTTATCCTTAGACCATGAGATCATGTTAATTGCTAACACCGGAAGAGTATCTTGATAACATCAAACGTCACACCGTAACAGGGTGACTATAAAGATGGGTTTAGTACTACGAAGGTGTTATGTTGAGGCTCATGGATCAAGAGTGGAATTTTTCAATCCAGATGACGGATAGATATACTCTGGGCCCTCTCGGTGATATCACATTAAGATAGCTTGCAAGCAAGTGATGTGATCACTAGAATGTTATATCACGGGAACAAGAAAAGAGTGCATGTCGGTAACGAGATCAAACTAGGTATGGAGATACCGATGATCGAATCTCGGACATGTAATATATCGAGAGAAAAAGGGATTTAGTTACAACGTTAAAGGTTCTCACGATCACAGAAGTCATCGTTGAATGTGTAGGAGTCAGTACGGATCTCGAGGTCCTGCTGCTGATTATTGATCGGAGAAGGGTCTCGATCATCTCTGCATTATTCAAGAACCGTAGGGTGGCACACTTAAGAGTTACCGGACACCATTTTGGAGCACATATGTTTCAGACGAAATAATTGCAAAGCGCATGAATTGTTTCAATAGAAACCGGAAATTGTTTCGGGTGAAATTGCAGAAAGTGGTTCTGCATGTGATATTGAAATATTGCAAGGGGCTATATCTGAATGTTTGTTAATTAAAGTAATTAACAAAATTCTGAATAAATTTAATAAAAAGAGTTTTATTAAATGAGAAACCATTAAATTTGGTGAAATTTAATGCATTTAAAGTGGAGACTTTAAAAGGGAATGTGAAGAGGCATTTTAATGTGGTGGGGTTATCACCACATGAATGGGGGAGATGAGGGGTCACCCCCCATGCGCCGGCCATGGAGAGAGGGGGCACCCCCTCCTCCTATAAAAGGCCACCCATTCCCTCCTTCATCCTCACACCTCCTTGTGAAGGATCTCTCTCCCCCTCTAGAATTATTCCCCCATGGTCTCGGATTAGTGAGATACATGTTCCCGGTGGCATTTCGTCTAGAAGGAGTTGCTGCTTCTGCTGGATCGCTGGAGCGAGGAGGTGGAGGTTGTCCGGTGGCTTCAACGTGTGTGCGAGTGCGGGTGCGCTGCTGAGTTGCGGCTCTCGGACTTCCTCACGATCTTGAGATCGGCAAGTGTACGACTACATCAACCACGAGTTCCTACTCCTTAACAAAACTCGTTGTCTTCGAGGGTAAGTTCTCGTTGGATGTATGTCCACCCGTTGCTTTGTACCTAGTAGATAGATCTTGGCGTGTAGTTCACACCGTAGGAAATTTTTTGTTTTCTATGTTGCGGACACAACAGTGGTATCAGAGCCTGATCTATGCGTAGGTGCTTTGCACGGGTAGTACACATATGTTTATATGTGGGCGATGATGATCATGTTATTGCATATTCTATTTATTTTGGATATTGGTGGCATAGTGGGATGAAGCGGCCCGGACCAACCTTACATGTCATCGTACAAGAGACCGGTTCCACGACTGACATGCAACTTGTTTTGCATAAGTGGCTAGTGAGTGCTATCTCTCCTACTATAGTCAATATCTGATTTACAAAGAGTTACTAATAACTTAGTTATCCTCGTTGTGGTTCATGTTCGTAGGTGAGAATGGTTCTATCTCCGAAAGCCCTAAGCCACGTAAAACTTGCAATTGATAAATTAGAGGCGTCTAGTTTAGATCGTTGCTGGGCTAGTGTATTGATATGGTATTGTTGTAAGTAGATGTATGATAGATACTCTTACAACACACTCAATGTGTAAGTTCTATAGACCTTGGCCTTACACACAAAGGAATGATAGAGATCATACCACGATGCAAGTGATAGAGATCAAATGCATGGACCATATCATCTCACTTTACACATTAGATGTTAGCATCTTATACTGCTAGTTTGGCATTTTTGGTAGCATTATAAGATGATCCCTCATTTAGATATCAAGATAAAAATGTGTTCTTCCTTAAGTATGCACCGTTCTGTGGATCGTGTTTCGAGACATCACGTGATGATCAGGTGTACTCGAATCTACGCTTTCATAGGAACGGGTGTAAGACAGTTTTACACACGCGAATACTAAGGTTCTTACTTGGCGAGCCTAGCATGTACAGACATGGCCTCGGAACACGGACCGAAAATTTAAGCATGAGTCATATAGTTGATATGATGCCCATATAGATGCTCGCCTTTGAAGCTACATCAACTCACGTGATGATCGGACTTGGTGTAGTGGATTTGGTTCATGTAATCACCAAAAAGACACGAGGGATGTTGTTTTTGAGTGGGAGTTCATTAGTAATT
The DNA here is from genome assembly GCA_910589775.1 of Avena eriantha. Lineage (NCBI taxonomy): Eukaryota > Viridiplantae > Streptophyta > Magnoliopsida > Poales > Poaceae > Avena > Avena eriantha. Next base: position 298,008,549 of record OU342742.1, read on the forward strand.
TGGATTAGTTGAACTCAATCTATCATAAATTTAGTCTAAATAAACTTTACAAATTCTGTTGTAGATGGCACCACCTGCTTTTAATTTCAATGTGTTCATGGAGAAAGAGAAACTTGCTGCGAATGGTAGCAACTTCACCAACTGGGCTATGAATTTGAGGATTCTCCTCACCGCTGCACAAAAGCAATATGTGCTAGATGCGCCGCTAGGCCCCCCACCAGCTCCTGATGCCCCTGACAAGGAAACGAATGTCTATGTGACTCGTCAGGAGGACCACAACTTAGTTCATTGCGGCATACTGTATAGACTAGAGCCAGAACTTCGAAAGCATTTCGAAAATGGCAATGCCTTTGATACCATGGGAGAATTGAAAATGATTTTCGATACCCATGCTGCCGTAGAGAGTTATAATGCTACAGAAAAGTTCTTTAGCTGCATGATGGAGGAAAACAGCTCCGTTAGTGAGCACGTACTCAAAATGTCTGGGTACGCTGATAAGCTTGTGTCCTTGGGAATAACGATTCCCATTGACTTAGGCATACATCGTGTTCTCCAATCTCTGCCACCTAGCTACAAGAGCTTCGTGATGAACTATAATATGCAGGGCATGAAGAAGTCTCTTCCCGAGCTTCTGCCAATGCTTAAGACTACAGAAGTGGAGATTAGGAAAGAACATCAAGTGTTAATGATCAATAGGACCACCGGTTTCAAGAAAGACAAGAAAGGCAAGCACAAGGGAAAGAAGGGTGGCAAGTCTGTTGCCACACGTGAAAAGAAACCCCGAGCTGGCCCCAAGTCTGACACAAAGTGCTACTATTGTAAGGGGACTGGCCATTGGAAGCGCAACTGCCCCAAGTATTTGGCGAACAAGAAGTCTGGCAAGGCAAACAAAGGTATATGTGATATACATGTTATTGATGTGTACTTGACTAGTACTCGCAGTAGCACCTTGGTATTTGATACGGTATCGGTTGCAAATATATGTAACTCGGTTCAGGGGCTATGGAACAAGCGACAACTAGCAAGGGATGAGGTCAGAATGCGGGTTGGCAATGGATCAAAAGTTGATGTGATCGCCGTCGGGATGCTACCTCTCCATTTGCCATCGGGATTAGTTATAAACCTAAATAATTGTTATTTAGTGCCTGCACTGAGCATGAACATTGTATCTGGATCGTGTTTGATGCAAAGTGGTCATTCCTTTAAATCTGAAAACAATGGTTGTTCGATTTATAAGAATGATATCTTTTATGGTCATGCACCTATGTTGAATGGTTTATTTCTGTTGGATCTCGATAGTAATATTACACACATTCATAATGTTAATGCTAAAAAGATTAAACTTGATGATGATATGTCTACATATATGTGGCACTGCCGTCTAGGTCATGTTGGTGTTAAACGCATGAAGAAACTCCATTCTGATGGACTTTTGGAATCACTTGATTTTGAATCATTTGATACATGTGAGCCATGCCTTATGGGCAAGATGACTAGAACGCCGTTTTCCGGTTTAATGAAACGGGCGACAGATCTATTGGAAATCATACATAGTGATGTGTGTGGACCAATGAGTGTGTCGGCGCGAGGTGGATATCGTTATTTTGTTACTTTCACGGATGATTTGAGTAGATATGGGTATATCTATTTGATGAAACACAAGTCTGAAACTTTTGAAAAGTTCAAGGAATTTCAGAATGAAGTGGAAAATCATCGTAATAGAAAGATCAAATTTCTACGGTCTGACTGTGGAGGAGAGTATCTAAGTTACGATTTTAGCACACACATGAAAGAGTGTGGAATAGTTTCACAACTCACGCCTACCGGAACACCACAACGTAATGGTGTGTCGGAACGTCGTAATCGTACCTTATTGGATATGGTTCGATCTATGATGTCTCTGACTGACTTGCCACTGTCATTTTGGGGTTATGCACTGGAAACAGCTGCATTCACTTTAAATCGGGCACCATCTAAATCCGTTGAAACGACACCGTATGAATTATGGTTTGGAAACAAACCTAAGCTGTCATTTCTTAAAGTTTGGTGATGCGATGTTTATGTGAAGAAACTTCAATCGGATAAACTCGAACCCAAAGCGGAAAAATGCGTCTTCATAGGATACCCTAAGGAAACAATTGGGTATACCTTCTATCACAGATCCGAGGGCAAGGTTTTTGTTGCCAAGAATGGATCCTTTCTTGAGAAGGAGTTTCTCGCGAAAGGTGTGAGCAGTCGGAAGGTAGAACTCGAAGAGGTTATTGAACCTTCTCTTCATGGAATGGCGAGTGGCGCAGCACCAGAAGTTGTTTCGGAGTTGACTTCACCTGATGAAGAGAGAGCTAATGATAATGATCATGAAACTCCGAAAGAAGACACTACCGAACCTCGCAGGTCAAGCAGGACACGTGCAACTCCTGAACTGTACGGCAATCCTGTTGTAAATTTCATGGTTGATGAAATGGATGACCCTGCGACATATGAAGAAGCGATGACGAGCCCGGATTCCTACAAATGGCTAGAAGCCATGAAATCCGAGATGGAATCCATGTACGAGAACCATGGAACTTGGTGGACTTACCTCACGACCGAAAGGCCGTTGAGAATAAATGGATTTTCAAAAGAAAAACTGATGCTGATGGTAATATGACCATCTATAAGGCTCGACTTGTCGCAAAGGGGTTTAGAAAAATTCAAGGAGTTGACTACGATGAGACATTCTCTCCCGTAGCGATGCTTAAGTCGGTTAGGATTATGTTAGCAATTGTTGCATATTTCGATTATGAAATATGGTAGATGTATGTCAAAACTGTGTTCCTCAATGGTAATATTGAATAAGAGTTGTATATGATACAACCTAAGGGTTTTGTCGATCCTAAGGATGCTAATAAGGTATGCAATCTTCAGATCCATCTATGGACCGAAGCAAGCATCCCGGAGTTGGAATCTCCGCTTTGATGAGGTGATCAAAGAGTTTGGATTTGTCCAAACTTATGGAGAGGCTTGTATTTACAAGAAAGTGAGTGGGAGCAATGTGGTATTTATGATATTATATGTGCATGACATATTATTGATTGGAAATGATATAGATCTTTTAAACAGTGTTAAAAGTTATCTAAACAGCAAATTTTCGATGAAAGACCTTGGTGAAGCATCATATATATTAGGCATTAAAATCTATAGAGATAGATCAAGGCGCCTAATTGGGCTATCGCAGAGTACATACCTTGATAAGATATTAAAGAAGTTTAATATGGACGAAAGTAAGAAGGGGTTCTTACCTATGTTGCAAGGCAAGACATTGAGTAAGACTCAAAGTCCGGCTACGGCGGAAGAAAGAGAAATGATGGATAAGATCCCCTATGCCTCGGCCATAGGCTCTATTATGTATGCCATGCTATGTACCAGACCGGATCTGGCACATGCTATTAGTTTGACTAGTAGGTACCTATCTGATCCAGGTTCAGAACACTGGATAGCGGTAAAGAACATCCTCAAGTACTTGAGAAGAACTAAGGATATGTTTCTTATATACGGAGGTGAAGAAGAGCTAGTCACTAAGTGTTATGTCGATGCTAGCTTTGACACCGATCCGGATGACTCTAAGTCTCAATCCGGATACGTATTTCTCTTGAATGGAGCAGTAGTTAGTTGGAGGAGTTCCAAACAACCTGTGGTGGCTGGATCAACGACGGAGGAGAAATATGTTGCTGCTTCAGAAGCGGCGCATGAGGTGGTTTGGATGAAAGATTTCATTACGAAACTAGGTGTGGTTCCCAGTGCGTTGGACCCAATGGTGATCTATTGTGACAATAATGGAGCCATAGCCAACGCAAAGGAACCAAGGTCTCACAAGAATTCCAAGCATATTAAGCGCTGGTTTCACTCCATCCGCGAGCATGTCAAGGATGGATATATAAAGATTTGTAAAGGACACACGGACCTGAATGTAGCAGATCCGTTGACTAAAGTTCTCCCTAGGGAAAAACATGATCAACACCAGAACTCCATGGGTGTTAGATTTATCACTATGTGAACTAGATTATTGTCTCTGGTGCAAGTGGGAGACTGAAGGAAATATGCCCTAAGAGGCAATACTAAAGTTGTTATTATATATTCCTTATATATGATAGATGTTTATTTTACATGATAGAATTGTATTGATCGGAAACATCAATACATGTGTGTTTGATAAACAAAAAGGGTTCCTAGTTATGCCTCTCTTATAGACTAGCTTGTTGATTAACAAGATGATCAAGGTTTCCTGATCATGGACATTGGATGTTGTTAATAACAAGGTCACACCATTGGTGGAATGATGTGATGAACATTCATCCGAAGTATAGCATTACGATCAAGTCATTATGTTTATATTGCTATAACATCATACGAAGTAATCTTTATCCTTAGACCATGAGATCATGTTAATTGCTAACACCGGAAGAGTATCTTGATAACATCAAACGGCACACCGTAATAGGGTGACTATAAAGATGGGTTCAGTACTACGAAGGTGTTATGTTGAGGCTCATGGATCAAGAGTGGAATTTTTCAATCCATATGACAGATAGATATACTCTAGGCCCTCTCGGTGATATCACATTAAGATAGCTTGCAAGAAAGTGATGTGATCACTAGAATGTTATATCACGGGAACGAGAAAAGAGTGCATGTCGGTAACAAGATCAAACTAGGTATGGAGATACCGATGATCGAATCTCAGACATGTAACATATCGAGAGACAAAGGGATATAGTTACAAGCGTTAAATGTTCTCACGATCACAGAAGTCATCGTTGAATGTGTAGGAGTCAGTACGGATCTCGAGGTCCCGCTGCTGATTATTGATCGGAGAAGGGTCTCGATCATGTCTGCATTATTCGTGAACCATAGGGTAGCACACTTAAGAGTTACCGGACACCATTTTGGAGCACATATGTTTCAGACGAAAGAATTGCAAAGCGCAGGAATTGTTTCAATAGAAACTGGAAATTGTTTCGGATGAAATTGCAAAAAGTGGTTCTGCATGTGATATTGAAATATTGCAAGGGGATATATGTGAATGTTTGTTAATTAAAGTAATTAACAAAATTCTGAATAAATTTAATAAAAAGAGTTTAATTAAATGAGAGAGCGTTAAATTTGGAGAAATTTAATGCATTTAAAGTGGAGACTTTAAAAGGGAATGTGAAGAGGCATTTTAATGTGGAGGGGTTATCACCACATGAATGGGGGAGGTGAGGGGTCACCCCCATGCGCCGGCCATGGAGAGAGGGGGCACCCCCTCCTCCTATAAAAGGCCACCCATTCCCTCCTTCATCCTCACACCTCCTTGTGAAGGATCTCTCTCCCCCTCTAGAATTATTCCCCCATGGTCTCGGATTCGCGAGATACATTTTCCCGGTGGCATTTCGTCTGGAAAGAGTTGCTGCTTCCGCTGGATCGCTGGAGCGAGGAGGTGGAGGTTGTCCGGTGGCTTGAACGTGTGTGTGAGTGCGGATGCGCTGCTGAGTTGCGGCGCTCGGACTTCCTCACAATCTTGAGATCGGCAAGTGTACGACTACATCAACCACGAGTTCCTACTCATTAACAAAACTTGTTGTCTTCGAGGGTAAGTTCTCGTTGGATGTATGTCCACGCGTTGCTTTGTACCTAGTAGATAGATCTTGGCGTGTAGTTCACACCGTAGGATTTTTTTTGTTTTCTATGCTGCGGACCCAACAACAAGGATAACATCCACGACCTGGCCATCCGGATGCATGCGAGAGGAAGAAGATATAGCTGACTTCTCCGTCCAATTCCAAATCTTATGGTTAACACGTAATATACGGTGCTAGAATCAGTAATGTCATGGGCTATTAAGTCCTAGTTGTTTTGCAATTGGAATCTTAGATTCCCTTTCAATTCTTAGTATTTATCATCACTTAGGATGATAATAGCATTTCATTTATTTGAGAAAATACTTATTTTCTGTCTCCTTTAGAGCATAGGTGATAACACACAATTTTCAAATACTTTCATAAAGACTCTTCAAAGGACATGAGCAAGTGATGAACTTGCCTTGTGACTGCAAGGTAGTGAAGTCAGATGCTTCTACCTGACCTTGAGCTCCGGTTTCTACAGAGTACCATTATTGCCCGGTAAGGACAACATTTGAAGAAGCAATATGCAATGCATAGTAATGTCATGCAATGGTTTATTATTTGCTTATCTGGGTGTTTTACCCTCTTAGTAAAAGTTTGCTATTTTCTTTATTTAAAATAAAAGTATTACATAAAGTCTTTGAAATCTTCATAAATATTATATTTAGTATTTTTATAATGACTAGTATTATTTTAAGAGTTTAAAATTGAATTTATTTAGTTTTTTAACTCTTTTAAATATTTAAATAAAATTCCTTTAAGGAAATAAGACTTTATTTTTATCACACTTAATTTACTTTTCAAAATACAAACTAGCATTTTTCTATAATAGCACTCCCTTTTAGAATTGTAAAGTGAATTTTATTCAATTTTTATGTGTTTGGTATATCTTTATAAAATTCCAAAGGAATATATACCTTAGTAATAATAATTTTAAATTTAATTACCTAAAATTCCATTTGTTATTTTTCTTGAATAGAGAACATTTCTATGAGTCCATTGATATTTTATTTATATTTTGATGATTTTTATTTTATTTTTATAACCATTTAAGTCCTAGGGGTATTTTGGTCATTTGACAATCTAACTAGGCCTTTTCTTTTTAAACTGGACCTAGCCCATTGGGTTGGCCTAGCCCTTACTCGGCCCATCTGGGCTGGTCGAACCCTCTGCCACGAGCGGCCCACTGCCACTTGGTTTCTCCCCTTCGCTCTCTCGTTCTCCTACTGTTTCGTCCCGGTAGAGCCGCCGTGATGCCGACACTATCGCCGCTTGATTCTTGGCTCCCTTGGCCACTCCAGCTGCCTCCATGGTGTGTGGCGAGGTAACCGATGCTGCTCCGCCATCTGTTCTTGTTTGATTCGTCTATAAGCGTCTCTCCCGTCCAGGCTGACTCCTAGGGTTCGGGGTTACCGACAATGTGGCGTTTCCCCGCCCTGGTGGTGCTGTGCTAGGCTTCTGGCGATCTTGTGGTGTCGCCCTGCTGCTGGTGTAGTTGTGACCGCCGTGACATGGCTTGGTGCAGGTTGCAGCACCCTCGAGTGCTCCTCGTGCTGCCATGTGCGCTCGCTGGTGATGCTTCTTCCTCTCCTAACTTCACTGAGAACCACGAGTGAGTTCCCCTCTCTCTCCCTCTCTGATTATGTGGCTTACCTTGCTACCCTCTATGTGCTTGTAACGTATGAACCCTAGTTATATCTGTCCACGACACTAGGGTTCATCCCTTTGTGCTAGGGTTCATCCCTTGATACCATGTTCATCTGAGGTGGTTTCCTACTAAATTTAGTTGTGTAGGGTTCACTACTATACTATGGTTCTTGGTGTTGACAATAATTTATTTCAGTAAGTTGTTAACTGAACTTTTACTCACTGTCCTGTTTCGGATTGGTGACATCATGGCTATGATCTAGATTGAGATTAATTCTCTGGTTCTTATTGATATGCTTTGGTATGAAAGAATTGGAGTTGGATGTCTAATCCAATTACTCTCTGATAATTGTTGATGATGGAATGTAGAGATATCAAATATGATTCCTAATTGTTATGTTAGGAAAATGATTTAGTGTTCTTTTGAAAACATTGGGTTATAGAATCCCTGGTAGAACTGCTTGGTTAGGATGGCCCTTGTGACACCTTCATTTGAATGGTACACAGGTTTCATCCAGATACTGAACTGTTTTCTATTTGTGTTCTGTTGTGCCTGAGAGTTGCAGAACATTCTATTGGATAAATTAGCCTATCATACTCTAGAATTTCATAAAGCCTGTGATGTTGGTCCGAGGCAAAGCTGTGGAAAAATAGCTGTTTTCACCCGCTGCTTCCTATCTCACATATCCTATGATGGATAATCCCTAAGTATGATTCCTACAATGTTTAGGAAAATGATTTGGTAGGCTGTTGTACGAAGAGTAGGGTGGATCCTTACTGTTTAAGATGAAGTTTTAAGATATATCATTTCTGAGGTGCTACCATCCATAGGATGTGCCCACAAATGTTCATACAAGGATGCCTGTGTATCTAGTTATTAAACTAGAGATTTCTATCCAAGATCAGTGATGCAAAAGGCTGAGATCTTGGTAGCAGCTTGAAAAGATTTATTATTGGCTTTTTATCTTTCTTCTAGGATGGATATACACCTCACTTGGGTGTTTTTCTAAGAAGATCATATAAAACACACATGCTCTATTTAATCTATGATGATTTGATCATGTGATGGTTTTATGTGTACTCACCACACTACTTGATGGCTGGTGAGGTTGTGGTGTTGCTTGCTGGCTTGATCTTGTTAACTTGTGCTTGCTGGCTTGATATGGCTCTGCACCTCCTGGTGTTTCTCCTGTGATCTTGTACTTGGCCTTGCTATCCACCTGCTCCACCCCCTCCTTATGTTACGATCTTGTGGTGACCTGGTGGTTGATTTGGTAAACTAGCTGGTGGATTTGTTAAGGTTTTGGCAAGATCAATGAGCTATGAGTGTGTGCTTGAGAAGGCAAAGTGATTCCCTATAATTGTGCTTCGACTGGGTGCTCTGTTTGAGTGCTTGTACTGTTGTTGCTATGTTGACAGCACGCTCCATGCATTTTGGTGACTAAGCTGTCTAGTTGTGTGGTCTGGTTTTGTGGCCTGGCTGTGGATCAGATCAAGTGAAATAATCTTCACCTATTACCCTTTACAAATTACTATCCTGGTGAAACTTGCCCCTCTTTTTACTACTCTGTGATGTAATATGAACAATGCACTTCACTGTTCACCACTGAGAGTAAAACTAACTAACTAACCCTTTATTTTCCTTTTAGTTGTTTTATCTTATTTGCAGGAACAAGAACTGGATACTCAAGATTTAGTATAGGAATATATAAGTAATATAGATTGTAGTTGTAACCTTCTTTTTATTATTTTTGTAGAGGATCTTGTAAAGATATTATTACAAGTTTATAAAGTTTTATTTCTTTAGCTTCTATTCTCTGTACTATTATGTTTTTGGTGTATTTATCACCATTTGTAATATTATTATGGAATAAAGAAATAAGAATTCATTTCTTATTTAATTTTCCTTGTCTTAAATCCTTATTGTTGTTTAATATATCTATAAATAATCAAACAATGTTAATAAAATATTTTGGAAAACAATTTAATATTACTAACTTCTAATTTTCAAATTGCTTTAAATTTCAAACTTGAATTCAAAATAACCTCCCCGAAGACTCAAAAATTCCTAAAGATCATGTCAAAATTCATAGCAGTCACTATAAAGAGCTATTCCTACCTCTAGTTAGTGAAAGGAACTCTAATCTCTTTAGGTTTTTGTTTGGCAAAAAATTACCCTGATTTTTACAAATGCATGCATGCACAAACTTAGATTCCTATTTCTACCCTTCGTTGGATCCTAATGGTGGGGTGTTACACAAAGATGTGGTGGAAGCATGGCGAATCACACGTCGATCCAAAGCTTTCAAAATCATTAAGGGAGAATTGTACAAAAGAAGCATCTCAGGCGTGCTACATTGATGCGTTACACCCGAGGAAGGGAAACACATCCTTAAGGATATACATGAAGGAGTGTGTGGCCATCACGCTAGTAGCCGAGCAATTGTAGCCAAAGCCTTTCAGGCAGGATTCTATTGGCTCATAATAGTACAAGATGCAAAAGATATCATACGAACATGTGAAGCATGTCAATGTTTCATAACGAAACCCAAAGCACTTGCTGTAGAACTTAACCACATACCTCTTGCCTAGCCGTTCGCTCAATGGGGGCTTGATATGAGGATTGTTGGTTTGTGGCCCAAAAGTTCCTGGGCGAGCGCATGACGGTACCCAAGTTCCCTGTAATTGCCACATTTCATAAAGTCAGGCTGCCAACTACTCAGAGGGGCCATTTCGAGGAAAACTCATCTGACCCCTGCCAAATTCAAACATTCGTTAAACTTCCCCATGAAGTAGACGGTCAGGACCCACATGTCGGTCATCTGTCCGTGAAGCGAGTGCCAACGTGGCAACCTCTTAGGCAAATCGAGGAACTAAGTGGATTGGATGCATTGACCAATTTCACAAATCCATTCCCTCCTTTCTCCTAGCACCGGCGGTGTCGAAATCCACCCTCCAGGCAGGACGATCCCTTTGGACATTTGACTTCCGGCGCCAAGTTGCTGCGCCCAGTCGCTGATCCCGAGCTGCAATGGAGCATGTCGTAGTTATCGTTGCGAGGCTCTAGCCCGCCTCCGCCGACGACGAGCCGAGCAGCTCGGAGGATGGCAGATCCTACTACTAAGGAAGAAGAAGTTCTGGCTACATGCGGATGAGCTACCCTTCTCTTTGCTATTCTCATTAATTATAACTGCTAGCTGGCTACTAAACCTAAAATTGTTTATTAGCCCAACATTGACAAACATATTTTGTCCACAGTTTTCTGTCAAGTGGGATCTCCGTGGACGACCCTTACCTGGTTACGGTAGTCCTCTTCAGGTACGACTCTAAATCGGCAAGGGTGAAGGGCAAGTGGTGTAACACCCTCGAATCGGCCCTATGCAAGTTTCAGTGATTCCAGCCAAACCCGCATAAAAACGATTCAAAGATGCCCACCAGGCACTTGCGTGTGGGTGGAAAACAAAGTAATATCATTACACATTAGTCCACGATGGATCCCACGGAACATATATATATATATATACAACAGCGACTCAACGAGTCAAGAATACAGATATACAATACAAAGATCCAAATCACCTTGAAAATGATACGCATCCGAGTACGGATAAGAAGAAAATGGGGCTAAGAGCCCTGAAGAATAACCAATGGCGTCCATAACCCTGCCCAGGCCAAGCCGGAAGGGTAACCCTGCTAATGACGTAGATCGCAAACCTGCTAAAACAAAAGGGGTGCTGACAAAGGGCAAAGGAAAAAGAGGAGCGTCAGTACTGAGGCTTGTACACGGCGAGCCTAGAATTCGGCGGCTCTCGCCTACATAGGTATGGTGGACTGAAGCGGCAGCGAAGCATGCACTAAACAACCTATAGAGACTCGATAAACTGTCGGCTATTAGAGAGAGATAAGAAAGACCTATTCGGAAGCAACCTTATACTAACACCAATCATACCCATCATGGTATTTCCCCCTCGAGACCAAACGAGGAAGTCAAACAGAGGAACCCACACAGTTGGCAGTTTTATTCATTCCATTATAGTTGAAGCACTTACTAGTCAGATATAGATAGCATGGGTCATCCTGATAGCATAAATAGTGGACAGTTTTAGTTAACCATTCAGTTGTAGTTGCAGTACTTACTAGTCAGATACAATTAGCACGTGACATCCCAAACCCAGCAGTTGTTGGCACTTTTATTTCATTCCATTAGAGTTGCGGTACTTACTAGGCAGGTATAACATGACACGATACACCCCAGTTCCACCAGTTGTTGGCACTTTTATTATCCATTCCATTATAGTGAAGCTGATTACTAGTCACATATTAAGTCAAATTTATAGCACTACTTTAATTATGCTTGTCTATGATCGAGATACTGTGCTCCAAGTCGTCCATAACCGCGGACATGGCTTTCAAAAAGATTTACCCTACAGGGGTGCACAAATAGCAACACACACACGATCAACCTCGGAAAAACCAAATCAAAACCCAACGAGGCTTTCATGACAAAGCAATCACATGATTCATAAAATATTTCAGGGGCCACCTCACTAAGCTACCTTCAACGAAGTTGGCCGGCTCCGGAACGGACCCAGGGTTTGCGAGAACGGCTGTAAACGACTAGGAACCCGAAAGTGTGACTGGGCTTGTCGATACCGCGAAATCATGCCGCGATCAAAATAGTACAGGTGCTCCACGCACAATCGTAAATAAAGCAGTAAAGCATGGCATAAGTATATGATAGTAATAAAACCCCAAACTAGTTTGTGGCCCCAAGAAATAAGAAATGAATCAACCTCTAGCTAAGGGGGATCCATAGGATCTCCCGTATGTGGGTAGTGTGAATAGTCAAGGAACAGGTATCAAGTACTCGGGGCCTATGGGACACAAGTGGACATGAAAAACCAAATAGCATATATTGCCCACCGGTGCCTCTTTCATTAGTTATCCCAGCAATTTAATATTTGTATTTAAAGTCATGATCATCTCCACCATTAAGCATGTGCCAACCTTCCCACAACGGTGGAACAACAACAACGCGAAGCAGCACCTGAGCAAGCAACTACGACTCGCAAGGCCAACTGTCTATCAAATAACAGGCAATAGGATGTGTCCAAGGCAATATAGAGGCTGCAGGGGATATAAATGGTACACAGAAACTAAAGCACCGTAACACGGATAGCAATAGATCAACAGGAGGAAGTAAAGACTATAAACACAAAATAGGTAGAAAGGGGGAGAATGCTCGCTTGGGAAACATTGCCAAAGATATAGTATCCGAAGAACTTGTCGATACTCTCATCGACTCAACGGCCTAATCCGTGCAGACGCAAAGCACTAGAGGAAACATCGGATGCACTATTTAATACTACGGCAGAAGAATCGGCATGTTTATGATATGATGCATGACATGGAAAAAATGCGATACAAATAGGTAATATTAAGTGGAACCGGGGTCCCGATAATTAATTAATAGGTTCAAGTTGTTTAGTTACCCCGCAATTTGAATGTTGTGTTAACAAGGCAAAACATGGCATCGGTTCCCTACACAAATTTAAGTGGAGGCGTTATAAGACTAGAATAGCCCGCATATGGTCTCCATATTTAATTTAGGTGAATCATCAAAGTACCCCAAACACCCACAATATGTATGAAATCATAAACAATTTAATATAGAACAAGATAGATATATTATATTATAAAAATAGGGGCTTGGAAAAAGGGTCACACATTTGGGGTTCGACGATCTTGGGGTTTGATGTGGTCCGGGTTCGTCTCGCCGGGATCGGTCTTCGGGGTCTCGGCCACCGGATTCGTGGATCGGGGGTCTTCGGTCTTAGCGCCCGAGGTCTCGGGAAGAAGATTTTGAGGGGCAGCGTCCTTCAGTTCCCTGCTGGCGATCTTGTTGTCCATGAAGGCGAACTTGGTGTTCCATGTCAAAGGCATCGAGGTTCCACGGTCTTATGCTCAGGTAGAAGTACTTGTCGCACCATGTCGGAGGCCTAGGGGTTCCGTCCGGTGCTGCCGAGATCACTCCAACTTCACATGGCCACCACCATGTAATTCGCAACACCTCTCCCACACGCATCAACTAGACCTAAAGGACTTGACAGACTTGCTGTAGAGAACCAACACGGATGCGCATAATCCAAAGGAGTCGGTCGAGACAGAGGCGTGCGTGCCGCTCACGGGGAGGCGATGGCTGTAGAGGCCCATGGCGGCACTCCTGCGGGTGGATGGCCACATCAGTGTGGAGGTGATGGGGCACGCGCGGCCACGCTGGGCGAGGTAGATGGAGGTGCTCAGGCGGCGCTGGGGAAGAGGGGCAGCGAAGAGGAGGATGCCCGCGAGGTGGAGGTCACATAGGGAGGTGGTCGAGCCGGCCGATGTGGCTGCGCCTGGACAGCCAGACTCGCGCCGGAGTCAAGGCTGAGACGGTCGATGGTGAGGGCGAGGACCAGCGGTGGGTCGACGGTGACCCGGGGCCGCAAACACAATGCAGAAGACGGGCGAGGTCGGGCCTCCGACGGCGGCGACGAGGCCTGCCGAGAAAGAGATAGACCAGCGGCTACGCAGCCCTATGGCGGGGCTCGGGGTGGTCGTGGAGGCGGGCACGCGAGGAGCCGGGGGGGAGGCGGGGCGGTGAGCACGACACGCAGCTCACTGGCGGCAGCGGAGGTGCTCGCAGGCGGAACTCGCGGGCGGCGGCGCTCGCCTGGGAAGGGTGTAACGCGAGCGAGGAAGGACACGGGGTAGGTGGCGTGGGATCGACGCGTGGTTGTGGTGGGGCCCAAGAATGGAGCAGTGGGGGTGGTTGTTGGTAGTGGGGTGGGACAGGGCGAGAGAGCGGGGCGCTGGGTTAGCGTGCGCTGGCAACACGGTTTCTATGCGGGATCGTTCGAGAGCGGGGTGGTGGCCGGGTCGGGTCGCGTTGCCGCGAGAGTGTTGCGTGCTACGCGCAGGGACGTGACAAGCGGTGTAGCGCGCGCTGTTGTGTGTTTTGCGTGACATGGGTAGGTGGCTTAGGGTGTTTCGATCAAGGTGTGGCGTTGCCAGCTGCGGCAGCGGGATGGGGATTAGGTAGGGGCTGGGTTCGGGGTAGGCTAGGGTTTAGTTGGAGGTGGCCGGCTGGGCTTTTGGGCCTGGCTGGCTGCCTCCCAAAAATTATATAAGTTTTAATTATTCATTTAGAAGACTATTGCAATTAGTTTTTAGACAAATAAAATATCCAGAAAGACCCGGTTTATAATTTGAAATAAAGACAAGGGATATATATAAAACAAAGATAGCCTTTTAGAAAATAGTTTTAGGCAAACAAATGCATGATGTCATGATGATGCATAAACACAAGCGATTTTCTAGCAGTGGTTTTATCGGGGTGCTACAAGTGGCATGGATACCATTGTATCATGATGGAAGAAGCGCCTGCGCAGATCTGCACTATATCTGGTATGGTTGCTGCTCTGCATAATCATGATGAATTATGGCCGAAGCAGACTGCAAAGTTCAGCTTCATGGATGAACGTGGCATCATGGTTCCTCTAACGTGTGACAGTCAGCTAATTGGGTTGATGAAAAGGTATGCTTCGGCTTGCATGTTTGAGATGAATTGTGATGTACTGGATGTGGAAGCTAATGCAACTGGGAATCGCCCTTCTTTTCTTGGACAGGGTAGTCGCTCGAACCCAACTAGCTCCTGGTAAGTAAAAGTCTCTTGGGGTTTGCATGTTTGTGCTAAATTGTAATTTTTGTTTTGTTTACTCTGTAGATATTTGGCAGTTATGCAACATTCCTGTTTGTTTGACAGGAAGCGCCACAAGGTTAGAAACATGACTATCGGGTCAGTCATTTTGCTTCCCAAAGAAAATAAAAATGAGTGGAAAGACGATGCTGGACATGATTCTGGTGCTGATTGTCCCGGCGATGCAGAGTACGTGAAGCTAAGAAAATTGGCACCGAGGAAGAGGAAGAAGGCAGGAAATGAAGAAGCTAGTGGACGTGAAGGCTTGGCACCCAGGCTGCAGAAGAAGATTGTTGGCGATGAAGATGCATAGTAATGTGTTGAACTTGAACCTATATATGTAATTCGGTTAAATTCTGGAGCTCTGTGTGTGGAACTTTGCTGGGCGAAACAATCTACCCACGTTCTCGGAGTAAAATGTACCGCGACTTAGGGTTTGGAAACGCCCGAGTCAGTAGTTGAATCCGGAATTGTGATTGTGCCACTACTATCTGAAAACACGCAGCACCGGTTCCACGATTGCTGAGGGGCAGGAGGTCTCCAAATTCGATGGAATGTAAGTGGCACATAAATAAATTATTTAAGCTGCTACACTCCAGAAAGCAGCAACTTATTTTAGTTGTTGCACAACGACATGGCAACATAAACAGCAATGGTAACCGATAATGCCCAGATGAGGAGGAAATCGGTACCACTTTCTGGCCTAATCTTGAGCCCGTCTATCTCACCACCTCCCTACTCCTGCATCCCCTGCATCTGGTGAAGCTCCCGGATCTCCATTAACTGGGTGTACGTGCTTCCACTTTATAAATTGTGGATGTGCCATTTGCATGCGGCATAATCCATGTAGATTACGTTTAAACAAACCACCAATGTCAGAATACCACCATGACCAGACAAAAGGAAGTAATGCAGGGTTAAGACAGATTAACGGGCGACCAATGTTTTTCCTCCCAGGATTCCGAGACCACTAGTTCAGACCGCTAGGTCAACAAGTACTACTATTACAACTTAAAAAAGCACGTAGGTCAAGCTAAATAGAACTAGTTATCACACATATCCTTGATCTTCCTAATCTTAGCCCGATGCGCATCTTCCTGCGAGAGCAAGGATCGAATCGTCTGCTCCTTCCTTTTGGCATCTTCCTTGCATAGCTTCAATCGTTTCTCTGCATTTTTTCTCATGCACTTGTCAATACTCATAGTTGGGAACTGCAGGACTTTGGCCTGGTGAAGATCATTCCTTGCTTGAGTCAGTTCTTGCTCTGCTTTAACCTTCAGGGCCAACGCCACGTCCCTCTCCTTCTAGACTTTGCTAACCTTGTCTTGCACCCTCCTGAGATCTTGGTTAAGCTTGGTCGTATCAACTAGGTCCCATAGCTTCATCTCAACACTGTCAAGAAGTGAGCTGACTACGGATTCTTTCAACTCAACAGTCGTATCACATAGTTTTTCTAGCGTTTTCTGCATCGATTTGGGCCACTCTGGATCTACCCATTTGACAACACCGCAACTTCCGCCTTGAATCATTGCACGATGTCCTTAACACCGTAAAAACCTCCTGCCTTTGTTTCGTCCTTCGAATGCTACAAATTTAGCGGGCACATATCCATGTTTACATAGCAGAGGACTGTCTTGATCCGCTAAACCGTGATAGTCGGAGTCATACAACGTCTAGTTGGACTAACACATCATACGCGCATGAGTAAACAGAGTAGATCTAGCTCAGAATAGATAACTGGCCACATAAGATAGAGATAGATATGAGACGACTCACATCGAAATCACCGTCCTTGTCGTCACGACGCGTTTCCTCACTGTCTCCCTTGAACCCATGGCGAGAGAGAGGGGGTGGCTGCCGGAGAGATAGGCGCCGTCGTCTTGCGGCTTTGGCGGGATGGGAGAGAAGTGGGGAAAGTGTCTTAGAGGGGAAGGAAGAGAAGTACGGGGAGGAAGATAAGTAATGGGGACGTGACACTGGAATACGGCCCACTAAACTCGTGAGTCGTGACACTCGCAAAAGGGTAGTGCCTGGTGTTGCTAGTTTGTGCAGAGCAAGCGGGCAGCAAGCATGGCCAATCATGCCATAGAACAGCCTACTCGCGGACCATCCCAATCGTCCAAGCGCCCCGATCGAACGGTATGTAACAATTGTCATGCAGAACAACTATGTTAGGGCGTTCCTTCTAGAAGACTCGGTCTAACGGCCACCATTGGGGGGCTAAGGTTAGGGCTCTCCAAAGGTTAGGATCCATATGTGGTTTATGAGAAGAACACACATGCAATGACACTTGTGATATGTCGTTTGTGAAAAGAACACACTTGCAATGACTCTAACTATGGATTGTGAAAAGAACATGCAATACAATTACTCTCGTGGATCCATGTGTGGTTTGTGAAAGAACAGACATTCACCGACTCTAGTTCTGGTTCATGAAAAGAACACACATGCAACGACTCTAGATGTGGTCTGTGAGAAGAACACACATGCAATGACACTGGTGGATCCATGTGGTTTGTAAAAAGAACAGACATCCAATGACTCTAGCTATGGTTAATAAAATGAACACACGTGCAATGACACTGGTGGATCCATATGTGGTTTATGAAAGGAATACACATGTAATGAACTCTGGTGGATCCATATGTGGTTTGTGAGAAGAACACACATGCAATAACACTAGCTGTGGTTTGTGAAAAGAACACGCATGCAATCACACTGGTGGATCCATGTGTGGTTTGTGAAAACAACAGACATGCAATGACTCTGGGTGTGGTTCATGAAAAGAAAACACATCCAATGACACTGGTGGATCCATATGTGGTTTCTGGAAAGAAAGACATGCAATGACTCTAGCTGTGGTTAATGAGAAGAACAGATATGCAATGACACTGGTGGATCCATGTGTGGTTTGTGGAAAGAACAGACATGCAATGACTCTAGTTGGGGTTAATGAAACGAACAGACATGCAATGACACTGGTGGAACCATATGTGGTTTCTGAGAAGAACACACATGCAATGACACTGGGTGTGGTTCATGAAAAGAATATACATCCAATGACACTAGTGGATCCATATGTGGTTTCTGGAAAGAACAGACATGCAATGACTCTAGCTGTGGTTAATGAAAAGAACAGACATGCAATGACACTGGTGGATCCATGTATGGTTTGTGAGAAGAACACACATGCAATGGCACTGGGTGTGGTTCATGAAAATAACACACATCCAATGACACTAGTGGATCCTTATGTGGTTTGTGAAAAAGAACACACATGCAATGACTCTAGCTGTGGTCTGTGAAAAGAACACAGATGCAATCACACTGGTGGAGCATATGTGGTTTGTGAAAAGAACATTGAAGCAATGACACTAGCTGTGGTTCGTGAAAAGAACATACATGTAATGACAAGGTGGATCCACGTGTGTGGTTTGTGAAAAGAAGACACATGCAATGACTCTAGTTGTGGTTTGTGAAAAGACCACACATGTAATGACACTGGTGGTTCCATATGTGGTTTGTGAAAAGAACAGACATGCAATGACACTGGTGGATCCATATGTGGTTTGTGAGAAGAACACACATGCAATGACACTGGGTGTAGTTCATGAAAAGAACATACATCCAATGCCGCTGGTGGATCCTTATGTGGTTTGTGAAAAAGAACAAACATGGAATGACTCTAGCTGTGGTTTGTGAAAATAACACACATGCAAGGACACTGGTGGATCCATACGTGGTTTGTGAAAAGAACAGACATGCAATGACTCTAGCTGTGGTTTGTGAAAATAACACACATGCAATGACACTGGTGGATCAATACGTTGTTTGTGAAAAGAAGAGACATGCAAAGACTCTAGCTCTAGATCATGAAAAGAACACACATGCAATCACACTGGTGGATCCATGTGTGGTTTGTGAAAATAACACACATCCAATGCCACTAGTGTATCCTTATGTGGTTTGTGAAAGCAACACACATGCAATGACTCTAGCCGTGGTTTGTGAAAAGAACACACATGCAATGACACTGGTGGATCCATATGTGGTTTGTGAAAAGAACAGACATGCAACGACTCTAGTTGTGGTTCATAAAAAATAACACACATTCAATCACACTGGTGGATCCATGTTCAGTTTGTGAAAAAGAACACACATGCAATGACTCTAGCTGTGGTTTGTGAAAAGAACACACATGCAATGACACTGGTGGATCCATATGTGGTTTGTGAAAAGAACACACATGCAATGACTCTAGCTATGGTTAATGAAAAGAACAGACATGCAATGACACTAGTGGATCCATATATGGTTTGTGAGAAGAACACACATCTAATGAGACTAGGAGTAGTTCATGAAAAGAACACACATCCAATGCCACTAGTGGATCCTTATGTGGTTTGTGAAAAAGAACACACATGCAATGACTCTAGCTGTGGTTTGTGAAAAGAACACAGATGCAATCACACTGGTGGAGCATATGTGGTTTGTGAAAAGAACAGACATGCAATACCTCTAGTTGTGGTTCATAAAAAAGAACACACATTCAATCACACTGGTGGATCCAAGTGTGGTATGTGCAAAAGAACAAACATGCAATGACTCTAGTTGTGGTTTGTGAAAAGAACACACATGCAATGACACTGGTGGATCCATATGTGGTTTGTGAAAAGAATAGACATGCAATGACACTGGTGGATCCATATGTGGTTTGTGAGAAGAACACACTTGCAATGACACTGGGTGTAGTTCATGAAAAGAACATACATCCAATGCCGCTGGTGGATCCTTATGTGGTTTGTGAAAAAGAACAAACATGGAATGACTCTTGCTGTGGTTTGTGAAAATAACACACATGCAAGGACACTGGTGGATCCATCCGTGGTTTGTGAAAAGAACAGACATGCAATGACTCTAGCTGTGGTTTGTGAAAATAACACACATGCAATGACACTGGTGGATCAATACGTGGTTTGTGAAAAGAAGAGACATGCAACTACTCTAGCTCTAGATCATGAAAATAACACACATGCAATCACACTGGTGGATCCATGTGTGGTTACTAAAAAGAATAGACATGCAATGACTCTAGGTGTGGTTCATGAAAAGCACACACATCCAATGACACTAGTGTATCCTTATGAAGTTTGTGGAAAGAACAGACATGTAATGAATCTAGCTGTGGTTAATAAAAACAACAGACATGCAATGACACTGGTGGATCCATGTGTGGTTTGTGAGAAGAACACACATGCAATGACACTGGGTGTGGTTCTTGAAAAGAACACACATCCAATGACACTAGTGTATCCTTATGTGGTTTGTGAGAAGAACACACATGCAATGACTCTAGGTGTGGTTCATGAAAAGAACACACATGCAATGACACTAGTGGATCCATCTGTGGTTTGTGAAAATAATAGACGTGCAATGACTCTGATGGATCCATATGTGGTTCATGAAAAGAACAGACATGCAATAAATCTAGCTGTGGTTTGTGGAAAGAACACACATGCAATGACACTGGTGGATCCATATGTGGTTTGTGAGAAGAACACACATGCAATAACTCTAGATGTGGTTTGCGAAAAGAACCCACATGCGATCACACTGGTGGATCCATGTGTCGTTTGTGAAAACAACAGACATGCAATGACTCTGGGTGTGGTTCATGAAAAGAACACACATCCAATGACACTGGTGGATCCATATGTGGTTTGTGCAAAGAACAGACATGCAATGACTCTAGCTATGGTTAATGAAAAGAAGAGACATGCATTGACACTAGTGGATCCATGTGTGGTTTGTGGAAAGAACAGACATGCAATGACTCTAGTTGGGGTTAATGAAAAGAACATACATGCAATGACACTGGTGGATCCATATGTGGTTTGTGAGAAGAACACACATGCAATGACACTAGGTGTGGTCCATGAAAAGAACACACATCCAATGACACTAGTGGATCCATATGTGGTTTGTGAAAAAGAACAAACATGGAATGACTCTAGCTGTGGTTTGTGAAAATAACACACATGCAATGACACTGGTGGATCCATGTATGGTTTTTGAGAAGAACATACATGCAATGACAGTGGGTGTGGTTCATGAAAATAACACACATCCAATGACACTGGTGGATCCTTATGTGGTTTGTGAGAAGAAAACACATGCCATGACTCTAGGTGTGGTTCATGAAAAGAACACACATGCAATCACACTTGTGGATCCATATGTGGTTTGTGAAAAGAACAGACATGCAATGACTCTAGCTGTGGTTCGTGAAAAGAACAGACATGCAATGACACTGGTGGATCCATGTGTGTGGTTTGTGAAAAGAGCAGACATGTAATTACTCTAGGTGTGGTTCATGAAAAGAACACACATCCAATGACACTGGTGTATCTATGTGCGTGGTTTGGGAAAAAGAACACGCATGCAATGACTCTACCTGTGTTTGTGAAAAGAACACACATGCAATGACACTGGTGGATCCATATGTGGTTTGTGAAAAGAACAGACATGCAATGACTCTAGCTGTCGTTCATGAAAAGAACACACATGCAATCACACTGGTGGATCCATGTGTGGTTTGTGAAACGAATAGACATGCAATGACTCTAGGTGTGGTTCATGAAAATAACACACATCCAATGCCACTAGTGTATCCTTATGTGGTTTGTGAAAGCAACACACCTGCAATGACTCTAGATGTGGTTTGTGAAAAGAACACACATGCAATGACACTG
Organism: Avena eriantha; assembly: GCA_910589775.1. NCBI lineage: Eukaryota > Viridiplantae > Streptophyta > Magnoliopsida > Poales > Poaceae > Avena > Avena eriantha. The sequence continues at coordinate 298,030,328 of OU342742.1, forward strand.
GTGGATTCATATGTGGTTTGTGAAAAGAACAGACATGCAACGACTCTAGTTGTGGTTCATAAAAAAGAACACACATTCAATCACACTGGTGGATCCATGTTCGGTTTGTGAAAAAGAACACACATGCAATGACTGTAGCTGTGGTTTGTGAAAAGAACACACATGCAATGACACTGGTGGATCCATATGTGGTTTGTGAAAAGAACACACATGCAATGACTCTAGCTATGGGTAATGAAAAGAACAGACATGCAATGACACTAGTGGATCCATATATGGTTTGTGAGAAGAACAGACATCCAATGAGACTAGGAGTAGTTCATGAAAAGAACACACATCCAATGCCACTAGTGGATCCTTATGTGGTTTGTGAAAAAGAACACACATGCAATGACTCTAGCTGTGGTTTGTGAAAAGAACACAGTTGCAGTCACACTGGTGGAGCATATGTGGTTTGTGATAAGAATAGACATGCAATACCTCTAGTTGTGGTTCATAAAAAAGAACACACATTCAATCACACTGGTGGATCCATGTGTGGTATGTGCAAAAGAACACACATGCAATGACTCTAGTTGTGGTTTGTGAAAAGAACACACATGCAATGACACTGGTGGATCCATATGTGGTTTGTGAAAAGAACAGACATGCAATGACACTGGTGGATCCATATGTGGTTTGTGAGAAGAACACACATGCAATGACACTGGATGTAGTTCATGAAAAGAACATACATCCAATGCCGCTGGTGGATCCTTATGTGGTTTGTGAAAAAGAACAAACATGGAATGACTCTAGCTGTGGTTTGTGAAAATAACACACATGCAAGGACACTAGTGGATCCATACATGGTTTGTGAAAAGAACAGACATGCAATGACTCTAGCTGTGGTTTGTGAAAATAACACACATGCAATGACACTGGTGGATCAATACGTGGTTTGTGAAAAGAAGAGACATGCAAATACTCTAGCTCCAGATCATGAAAAGAACACACATGCAATCACACTGGTGGATCCATGTGTGGTTACTGAAAAGAATAGACATGCAATGACTCTAGGTGTGGTTCATGAAAAGAACATACATCCAATGACACTAGTGTATCCTTATGTAGTTTGTGGAAAGAACAGACATGCAATGAATCTAGCTGTGGTTAATAAAAACAATAGACATGCAATGACACTGGTGAATCCATGTGTGGTTTGTGAGAAGAACACACATGCAATGACACTGGGTGTGGTTCTTGAAAAGAACACACATCCAATGACACTAGTGTATCCTTATGTGGTTTGTGAGAAGAACACACATGCAATGACTCTAGGTGTGGTTCATGAAAAGAACACACATGCAATGACACTAGTGGATCCATCTGTGGTTTGTGAAAATAACAGACCTGCAATGAATCTGATGGATCCATACGTGGTTCATGAAAAGAACAGACATGTAATAAATCTAGCTGTGGTTTGTGGAAAGAACACACATGCAATGACACTGGTGGATCCATATTTGGTTTGTGAGAAGAACACACATGCAATAACTCAAGATGTGGTTTGCAAAAAGAACCCACATGCGATCACACTGGTGGATCCATGTGTGGTTTGTGAAAACAACAGACATGCAATGACTCTGGGTGTGGTTCATGAAAAGAACACACATCCAATGACACTGGTGGATCCATATGTGGTTTGTGCAAACACCAGACATGCAATGACTCTAGCTGTGGTTAATGAAAAGAAGAGACATGCATTGACACTAGTGGATCCATGTGTGGTTTGTGGAAAGAACATACATGCAATGACTCTAGTTGGGGTTAATGAAAAGAACATACATGCAATGACACTGGTGGATCCATATGTGGTTTGTGAGAAGAACACACATGCAATGACACTGGGTGTGGTCCATGAAAAGAACACACATCCAATGACACTAGTGGATCCATATGTGGTTTGTGGAAAGAACAGACATGCAATGACTCTAGCTGTGGTTAATGAAAAGAACAGACATGCAATGACACTGGTGGATCCATGTGTGGTTTGTGGAAAGAACAGACATGCAATGACTCTAGTTGGGGTTAATGAAAAGAACAGACATGCAATGACACTGGTGGAACCATATGTGGTTTCTGAGAAGAACACACATGCAATGACACTGGGTGTGGTTCATGAAAAGAATATACATCCAATGACACTAGTGGATCCATATGTGGTTTCTGGAAAGAACAGACATGCAATGACTCTAGCTGTGGTTAATGAAAAGAACAGACATGACACTGGTGGATCCATGTATGGTTTGTGAGAAGAACACACATGCAATGGCACTGGGTGTGGTTCATGAAAATAACACACATCCAATGACACTAGTGGATCCTTATGTGGTTTGTGAAAAAGAACACACATGCAATGACTCTAGCTGTGGTCTGTGAAAAGAACACAGATGCAATCACACTGGTGGAGCATATGTGGTTTGTGAAAAGAACATTGAAGCAATGACACTAGCTGTGGTTCGTGAAAAGAACATACATGTAATGACAAGGTGGATCCACGTGTGTGGTTTGTGAAAAGAAGACACATGCAATGACTCTAGTTGTGGTTTGTGAAAAGACCACACATGTAATGACACTGGTGGTTCCATATGTGGTTTGTGAAAAGAACAGACATGCAATGACACTGGTGGATCCATATGTGGTTTGTGAGAAGAACACACATGCAATGACACTGGGTGTAGTTCATGAAAAGAACATACATCCAATGCCGCTGGTGGATCCTTATGTGGTTTGTGAAAAAGAACAAACATGGAATGACTCTAGCTGTGGTTTGTGAAAATAACACACATGCAAGGACACTGGTGGATCCATACGTGGTTTGTGAAAAGAACAGACATGCAATGACTCTAGCTGTGGTTTGTGAAAATAACACACATGCAATGACACTGGTGGATCAATACGTTGTTTGTGAAAAGAAGAGACATGCAAAGACTCTAGCTCTAGATCATGAAAAGAACACACATGCAATCACACTGGTGGATCCATGTGTGGTTTGTGAAAATAACACACATCCAATGCCACTAGTGTATCCTTATGTGGTTTGTGAAAGCAACACACATGCAATGACTCTAGCCGTGGTTTGTGAAAAGAACACACATGCAATGACACTGGTGGATCCATATGTGTTTTGTGAAAAGAACAGACATGCAACGACTCTAGTTGTGGTTCATAAAAAATAACACACATTCAATCACACTGGTGGATCCATGTTCGGTTTGTGAAAAAGAACACACATGCAATGACTCTAGCTGTGGTTTGTGAAAAGAACACACATGCAATGACACTGGTGGATCCATATGTGGTTTGTGAAAAGAACACACATGCAATGACTCTAGCTATGGTTAATGAAAAGAACAGACATGCAATGACACTAGTGGATCCATATATGGTTTGTGAGAAGAACACACATCTAATGAGACTAGGAGTAGTTCATGAAAAGAACACACATCCAATGCCACTAGTGGATCCTTATGTGGTTTGTGAAAAAGAACACACATGCAATGACTCTAGCTGTGGTTTGTGAAAAGAACACAGATGCAATCACACTGGTGGAGCATATGTGGTTTGTGAAAAGAACAGACATGCAATACCTCTAGTTGTGGTTCATAAAAAAGAACACACATTCAATCACACTGGTGGATCCAAGTGTGGTATGTGCAAAAGAACAAACATGCAATGACTCTAGTTGTGGTTTGTGAAAAGAACACACATGCAATGACACTGGTGGATCCATATGTGGTTTGTGAAAAGAATAGACATGCAATGACACTGGTGGATCCATATGTGGTTTGTGAGAAGAACACACTTGCAATGACACTGGGTGTAGTTCATGAAAAGAACATACATCCAATGCCGCTGGTGGATCCTTATGTGGTTTGTGAAAAAGAACAAACATGGAATGACTCTTGCTGTGGTTTGTGAAAATAACACACATGCAAGGACACTGGTGGATCCATCCGTGGTTTGTGAAAAGAACAGACATGCAATGACTCTAGCTGTGGTTTGTGAAAATAACACACATGCAATGACACTGGTGGATCAATACGTGGTTTGTGAAAAGAAGAGACATGCAACTACTCTAGCTCTAGATCATGAAAATAACACACATGCAATCACACTGGTGGATCCATGTGTGGTTACTAAAAAGAATAGACATGCAATGACTCTAGGTGTGGTTCATGAAAAGCACACACATCCAATGACACTAGTGTATCCTTATGAAGTTTGTGGAAAGAACAGACATGTAATGAATCTAGCTGTGGTTAATAAAAACAACAGACATGCAATGACACTGGTGGATCCATGTGTGGTTTGTGAGAAGAACACACATGCAATGACACTGGGTGTGGTTCTTGAAAAGAACACACATCCAATGACACTAGTGTATCCTTATGTGGTTTGTGAGAAGAACACACATGCAATGACTCTAGGTGTGGTTCATGAAAATAACACACATGCAATGACACTAGTGGATCCATCTGTGGTTTGTGAAAATAATAGACGTGCAATGATTCTGATGGATCCATATGTGGTTCATGAAAAGAACAGACATGCAATAAATCTAGCTGTGGTTTGTGGAAAGAACACACATGCAATGACACTGGTGGATCCATATGTGGTTTGTGAGAAGAACACACATGCAATAACTCTAGATGTGGTTTGCGAAAAGAACCCACATGCGATCACACTGGTGGATCCATGTGTCGTTTGTGAAAACAACAGACATGCAATGACTCTGGGTGTGGTTCATGAAAAGAACACACATCCAATGACACTGGTGGATCCATATGTGGTTTGTGCAAAGAACAGACATGCAATGACTCTAGCTATGGTTAATGAAAAGAAGAGACATGCATTGACACTAGTGGATCCATGTGTGGTTTGTGGAAAGAACAGACATGCAATGACTCTAGTTGGGGTTAATGAAAAGAACATACATGCAATGACACTGGTGGATCCATATGTGGTTTGTGAGAAGAACACACATGCAATGACACTGGGTGTGGTCCATGAAAAGAACACACATCCAATGACACTAGTGGATCCATATGTGGTTTGTGAAAAAGAACAAACATGGAATGACTCTAGCTGTGGTTTGTGAAAATAACACACATGCAATGACACTGGTGGATCCATGTATGGTTTTTGAGAAGAACATACATGCAATGACAGTGGGTGTGGTTCATGAAAATAACACACATCCAATGACACTGGTGGATCCTTATGTGGTTTGTGAGAAGAAAACACATGCCATGACTCTAGGTGTGGTTCATGAAAAGAACACACATGCAATCACACTTGTGGATCCATATGTGGTTTGTGAAAAGAACAGACATGCAATGACTCTAGCTGTGGTTCGTGAAAAGAACAGACATGCAATGACACTGGTGGATCCATGTGTGTGGTTTGTGAAAAGAGCAGACATGTAATTACTCTAGGTGTGGTTCATGAAAAGAACACACATCCAATGACACTGGTGTATCTATGTGCGTGGTTTGGGAAAAAGAACACGCATGCAATGACTCTACCTGTGTTTGTGAAAAGAACACACATGCAATGACACTGGTGGATCCATATGTGGTTTGTGAAAAGAACAGACATGCAATGACTCTAGCTGTCGTTCATGAAAAGAACACACATGCAATCACACTGGTGGATCCATGTGTGGTTTGTGAAACGAATAGACATGCAATGACTCTAGGTGTGGTTCATGAAAATAACACACATCCAATGCCACTAGTGTATCCTTATGTGGTTTGTGAAAGCAACACACCTGCAATGACTCTAGATGTGGTTTGTGAAAAGAACACACATGCAATGACACTGGTGGATTCATATGTGGTTTGTGAAAAGAACAGACATGCAACGACTCTAGTTGTGGTTCATAAAAAAGAACACACATTCAATCACACTGGTGGATCCATGTTCGGTTTGTGAAAAAGAACACACATGCAATGACTGTAGCTGTGGTTTGTGAAAAGAACACACATGCAATGACACTGGTGGATCCATATGTGGTTTGTGAAAAGAACACACATGCAATGACTCTAGCTATGGGTAATGAAAAGAACAGACATGCAATGACACTAGTGGATCCATATATGGTTTGTGAGAAGAACAGACATCCAATGAGACTAGGAGTAGTTCATGAAAAGAACACACATCCAATGCCACTAGTGGATCCTTATGTGGTTTGTGAAAAAGAACACACATGCAATGACTCTAGCTGTGGTTTGTGAAAAGAACACAGATGCAGTCACACTGGTGGAGCATATGTGGTTTGTGATAAGAATAGACATGCAATACCTCTAGTTGTGGTTCATAAAAAAGAACACACATTCAATCACACTGGTGGATCCATGTGTGGTATGTGCAAAAGAACACACATGCAATGACTCTAGTTGTGGTTTGTGAAAAGAACACACATGCAATGACACTGGTGGATCCATATGTGGTTTGTGAAAAGAACAGACATGCAATGACACTGGTGGATCCATATGTGGTTTGTGAGAAGAACACACATGCAATCACACTGGATGTAGTTCATGAAAAGAACATACATCCAATGCCGCTGGTGGATCCTTATGTGGTTTGTGAAAAAGAACAAACATGGAATGACTCTAGCTGTGGTTTGTGAAAATAACACACATGCAAGGACACTAGTGGATCCATACATGGTTTGTGAAAAGAACAGACATGCAATGACTCTAGCTGTGGTTTGTGAAAATAACACACATGCAATGACACTGGTGGATCAATACGTGGTTTGTGAAAAGAAGAGACATGCAAATACTCTAGCTCCAGATCATGAAAAGAACACACATGCAATCACACTGGTGGATCCATGTGTGGTTACTGAAAAGAATAGACATGCAATGACTCTAGGTGTGGTTCATGAAAAGAACATACATCCAATGACACTAGTGTATCCTTATGTAGTTTGTGGAAAGAACAGACATGCAATGAATCTAGCTGTGGTTAATAAAAACAATAGACATGCAATGACACTGGTGAATCCATGTGTGGTTTGTGAGAAGAACACACATGCAATGACACTGGGTGTGGTTCTTGAAAAGAACACACATCCAATGACACTAGTGTATCCTTATGTGGTTTGTGAGAAGAACACACATGCAATGACTCTAGGTGTGGTTCATGAAAAGAACACACATGCAATGACACTAGTGGATCCATCTGTGGTTTGTGAAAATAACAGACCTGCAATGAATCTGATGGATCCATACGTGGTTCATGAAAAGAACAGACATGTAATAAATCTAGCTGTGGTTTGTGGAAAGAACACACATGCAATGACACTGGTGGATCCATATTTGGTTTGTGAGAAGAACACACATGCAATAACTCAAGATGTGGTTTGCAAAAAGAACCCACATGCGATCACACTGGTGGATCCATGTGTGGTTTGTGAAAACAACAGACATGCAATGACTCTGGGTGTGGTTCATGAAAAGAACACACATCCAATGACACTGGTGGATCCATATGTGGTTTGTGCAAACACCAGACATGCAATGACTCTAGCTGTGGTTAATGAAAAGAAGAGACATGCATTGACACTAGTGGATCCATGTGTGGTTTGTGGAAAGAACATACATGCAATGACTCTAGTTGGGGTTAATGAAAAGAACATACATGCAATGACACTGGTGGATCCATATGTGGTTTGTGAGAAGAACACACATGCAATGACACTGGGTGTGGTCCATGAAAAGAACACACATCCAATGACACTAGTGGATCCATATGTGGTTTGTGGAAAGAACAGACATGCAATGACTATATCTATGGTTAATGAAAAGAACAGACATGCAATGACACTGGTGGATCCATGTATGGTTTTTGAGAAGAACATACATGCAATGACAGTGGGTGTGGTTCATGAAACTAACACACATCCAATGACACTGGTGGATCCTTATGTGGTTTGTGAGAAGAAAACACATGCCATGACTCTAGGTGTGGTTCATGAAAAGAACACACATGCAATCACACTTGTGGATCCATATGTGGTTTGTGAAAAGAATAGACATGCAATGACTCTAGCTGTGGTTCGTGAAAAGAACAGACATGCAATGACACTGGTGGATCCATGTGTGTGGTTTGTGAAAAGAGCAGACATGTAATTACTCTAGGTGTGGTTCATGAAAAGAACACACATCCAATGACACTGGTGTATCTATGTGCGTGGTTTGGGAAAAAGAACACGCATGCAATGACTCTACCTGTGTTTGTGAAAAGAACACACATGCCATGACACTGGTGGATCCATATGTGGTTTGTGAAAAGAACAGACATGCAATGACTGTAGCTGTGGTTCATGAAAAGAACACACATGCAATCACACTGGTGGATCCATGTGTGGTTTGTGAAACGAACAGACATGTAATGACTCTAGGTGTGGTTCATGAAAATAACACATATCCAATGCCACTAGTGTATCCTTATGTGGTTTGTGAAAGCAACACACATGCAATGACTCTAGCTGTGGTTTGTGAAAAGAACACACATGCAATGACACTGGTGCATCCATATGTGGTTTGTGAAAAGAACAGACATGCAACGACTCTAGTTGTGGTTCATAAAAAAGAACACACATTCAATCACACTGGTGGATCCATGTTCAGTTTGTGAAAAAGAACACACATGCAATGACTCTAGCTGTGGTTTGTGAAAAGAACACACATGCAATGACACTGGTGGATCCATGTGTGGTTTGTGAAAAGAACACACATGCAATGACTCTAGCTGTGGTTTGTGAAAATAACACACATGCAATGACACTGCTGGATCCATATGTGGTTTGTGAGAAGAACACACATGCAATGAGACTACGAGTAGTTCATGAAACGAACACACATCCAATGACACTAGTGGATCCATATATGGTTTGTGAGAAGAACACACATGCAATGACACTGGGTGTTGTTCATGAAAAGAACACACATCCAATGCCACTAGTGGATCGTGATGTGGTTTGTGAAAAGAACAAACATGGAATGACTATACCTGTGGATCATGAAAAGAACACACATGCAATCACACTGGTGGATCCATGTGTGGTTTGTGAAAAGAACAGACATGCAATGACTCTTGGTGTGGTTCATGAAAAGAACACACATCCAATGACACTAGTGTATCCTTATGTGGTTTGTGGAAAGAACAGACATGCAATGACTCTAGCTGTGGTTCATAAAAAGAACAGACATGCAATGACACTAGTGGAACCATGTGTGGTTTGTGAGAAGAACACACATGCAATGACACTGGGTGTGGTTCTTGAAAAGAACACACATCCAATGACACTGGTGTATCCTTATGTGGTTTGTGAGAAGAACACACATGCAATGACTCTAGGTGTGGTTCATGAAAAGAACTCACATGCAATGACACTGGTGGATCCATATGTGGTTTGTGGAAAGAACAAACATGTTATGACTCTAGCTGTGGTTACTGAAAATAACAGACATGCAATGACACTGGTGGATCCATATGTGGTTTGTGAGAAGAACACACATGCAATGACATTGGGTGTGGTTCATGAAAAGAACACACATCTAATGACACTTGTGGATGCTTATGTGGTTTTTGAAAAAGAACACGCATGCAATGACTCTAGCTGTGGTTTGTGAAAAGAACACACATGCAGACAATGGTGGATCCATATGTGCTTTGCGAAAAGAACACACATGGAATGACTCTAGCTGTGGTTCATGAAAAGAACACACATGCAATCACACTGGTGGATCCATGTGTGGTTTGTGAAACGAACAGACATGCAATGACTCTAGGTGCAGTTCATGAAAAGAATACACATCCAATGCCACTTGTGTATCCTTATGTCGTTTGTGAAAGCAACGAACATGCAATGACTCTAGCTGTGGTTTGTGAAAAGAACACACATGCAATGACACTGGTGGATCCATATGTGGTGCGTGAAAAGAATAGACATGCAATGATTCTAGTTGTGGTTTAGAAAAAAGAACACACATTCAATCACACTGTGGATCCATGTGTGGTTTGTGAAAAAGAACACACATGCAATGACTCTAGTTGTGGTTTGTGAAAAGAACACACATGTAATGACAATGGTGGATCCATATGTGGTTTGTGAAAAGAACAAATGCAATGACTCTAAATGTGGTTAATGAAAAGAACAGACATGCAATGACATTGGGGGATCCATATATGGTTTGTGAGAAGAACACACATGCAATGACACTGCGTGTAGTTCATGAAAAGAACACACATCCAATGCCACTAGTGGATCCTTATGTGGTTTGTGATAAAGAACACACATGCAATGACTCTAGCTGTGTTTGTGAAAATAACACACATGCAGTGACACTGGTGGATCCATATGTGGTTTGTGAAAAGAACAGACATGACTCTAGCTGTGGATCATGAAAAGAACACACATGCAATCACACTAGTGGATCTATGTGTGGTTTGTGAAAAGAACAGACATTCAATGACTCTAGGTGTGGTTCATGAAAAAAAACACATACAATGACACTAGTGTATCCTTATGTGGTTTGTGGAAAGAACAGACATCCAATGACACTAGTGTATCCTTATGTGGTTTGTGGAAAGAACAGACATGCAATGACTCTAGCTGTGGTTAATAAAAAGAACAGACATGCAATGACACTAGTGGATCCATGTGTGGTTTGTGAGAAGAACACACATCGAGTGACACTAGGTGTGGTTCATGAAAAGAACTCACATGCAATGACATAAGTGGATCCATATGTGGTTTGTGGAAAGAACAAGCATGTAATGACTCTTGCTGTGGTTACTGAAAAGAACAGACATGTAATGACACTGGTGGATCCATATGTGGTTTTTGACAAGAACACACATGCAATGACATTGGGTGTGGTTCATGAAAAGAGCACACATCTAATGACACTGGTGGATGCTTATGTGGTTTGTGAAAAAGAACACGCATGCAATAACTCTAGTTGTGGTTTGTGAAAAGAACACACATGCAATGACAATGGTGGATCCATATGTGGTTTGTGAAAAGAACACACATGCAATGACTCTAAGTGTGGTTCATGAGAAGAACAGACATGCAATCACACTGGTGGATCCATGTGTGGTTTGAGGAAAGAACAGACATGCAATGACTCTACATGCAAAGAAAAGAATAGACATGCAATGACACTGGTGGATCCTTATGTGGTTTGTGAAAAAGAACACACATGCAATGACTCTAGCTGTGGTTTGTGAAAAGAACACACATCCAATGACACTAGTGTATCCTTATGTGGTTTGTGGAAAGAATAGACATGCAATGACTCTAGCTGTGGTTAATAAAAACAACAGACATGCAATGACACTAGTGGATCCATGTGTCGTTCGTGAGAAGAACACAAATGGAATGACACTGGTTGTGGTTCCTGAAAAGAACACACATCCAATGACACTGGTGTATCCCTATGAGGTTTGTTTGAAGAACACACATGCAATGACTATAGGTGTGGTTCATGAAAAGAACACACATGCAATGACACTGGTGGATCCATCTGTGGTTTGTGAAAATAACAGACGTGCAATGACTCTAGCTATGGTTTGTGAAAAGAACAGACATAGAATGACACTGGTGGATCCATGTGTGTGGTTTGTGAAAAGAACAGACATGCAATGACTCTAGGTGTGGTTTGTGAAAAGAACACACATGCAATCACACTGGTGGATCCATATGTGGTTTGCGAAAAGAACAGACACGCAATGACTCTAGCTGTGGTTCGTGAAAAGAACAGACATGCAATGACACTGGTGGATCCATGTGTGTGGTTTGTGAAAAGAACAGACATGCAATGACTCTAGGTGTGGTCCATGAAAAGAACACACATGCAATGACACTGGTGTATCCTTATGTGGTTTGTGAAAAGGATAGACATGCAATGACTCTAACTGTGGTTTGTGAAAAGAACACACATGTAATGACACTGGTGGATCCATATGTGGTTTGTGAAACGAACAGACATGCAATGACTCTAGTTGTGGTTCACAAAAAAGAAAACACGTTCAATCACACTGGTGGATCCATGTGTGTGGTTTGTGAAAAGAGCAGACATGTAATTACTCTAGGTGTGGTTCATGAAAAGAACACACATCCAATGACACTGGTGTATCTATGTGTGGTTTGTGAAAAGAACACACATGCAATGACTCTAGCTGTGGTTTGTGGAAAGAACAGACATGCAAATACTCTAGCCGTGGTTAATGAAAAGAATAGACATGCAATGACACTAGTGGATCCATATGCAGTTTGTGAGAAGAACACACATGCAATGACACTGGGTGTAGTTCATGAAAATAACACACATCCAATGCCACTGGTGGATCCTTATATGGTTTGTGAAAAAGAACACACATGCAATAACTCTAGCTGTGGTTTGTGAAAAGATGTGGCGCCCCGCAAAAACCACTGCTAGAAAATCACGTTGTTTTTGTGCATTGCATCATCATGACCGCATGCTCATGTCATCATGCCACATTGCATTTGAGCATCGTCATCATCATGCATGGTTGTTTGTCTAAAACTATTTTTGAAAAGTCTGGTTTTGTTTTCTAAACGCCCTGTTATTATTTCAAATCAAATCCCGGGTGTCCGGAATATTTTGTTTTGTCTACCAACGGTTTTCAAAAGCCCCGTTTTAAATAAACAAAAATTTATATTATTTTTATAGGAGGCAGCCAGCCAGGCCCGAAAGCCTAACCGGCCACCTCCAAATTAAAACCCTACCCTAGTTTCCCCCAAACCCTTTTCTACCCAAACCTAATCTACCCAGCCCCTCCACCTTACCCCACCCTATCACAGCGCGCCACGTAACCCTGTCCCAATCCCCCACACACTCACCCGCTGCCACCTCACCCCAACTCCCTCCACTTTCCTCACCCAGCCACGTGCACACACCCCCACCAACCGCACCAGCCCCACCCACGCGCCCACGCCCCTCTCTCTCTCCCATCGCCTCTCTCTTTCCTCACCCTAAGTCCCACGCTACCTCGCCGCCGTCGCCTCCTCGCGCGCGCCTCGCGGCTCCTTCCGCCGCCGCGCTCTCCTCCGATCGCCGCCGGCCCGCACTCCGCTCGGCCGCCTCCACCCCACCTCGTCATCGTCCTCGTCTCCGCCCCGCCATTTTCCCCGCTCTGCTCCGGCCAGAGGCGCGCCTCGCCGCCGTCAGGAGCCGCCTCGACCTCGTGCCGTCTCCTGGATCGCCGCCGTCCTCGACGCCCCTCTCCTCTGCCGCTGTAGGCGCCGCCTCCTCCTCGTCCGCATCGGCCCTGCCGTGGCCGCCCTCATCCCCGTCCTGCGGCATTTCCTCCGCCAGCGGCGCTAGTCCGTGCCGTCTCCTTCCTCGCCGAGCCGCGTGCCCACCACCAGAGTTCCCCCGCCACGAAGCCGCTCGCCGGCGACCCTCTGCGCCGCTCAGCCCCGCCTACCTCTGCCCTCCTCTACGAGCCGGCCGAGTCGGCTTCCCTCTGTCCGGCGCCAGCCACCGGGCCTCACCTCGCCACCGCGGCCGCAGCGGTCGTCCTCGGCCTCCTCTCCTCCCTCTGCGGCCACCCGTTGAGCTCGCTGCCCCGCCAAGTACCACCCCGCCAGCGACGTCGTCACCTAACCAACCCGGGCTCTGTGTTGGCCTTTCCGCGTCCACCGGTCATGTATGGGGATGGTGATACCATCCGAAGAATGCCGAAGGCCCGCTACTCCTCTGTACCCAAGGTTTCGCCAAGAACTTCCCAAGACCTTCAACCCTAAACTAGTTCGCCACCGCCGACAAGACCGACGCCGAACTCCAAGACCTTCTACAAGGATCCGAACATCGAATCCCGCCGGTATGACAAGACCATCGATATGGCCTGAAGACCACGGACCCTGAGGCTCCCCGGACGACAAGCACTCCTTCCTGAACCCGATGACCACCAAGTTCTCCTTCCCGAAGGCCAAGGTCTTCCTCTCGGACCCGATGACCGCCAAGATCGACACAGATGCGACAAGTACTTCTTCCCGGATCCGATGCCTGAGAACCTGGACGCCAAGGTCGTCGACACGGATACGCCAAGTAATTCCTCGAGGACGCCAAGTTCTTCCCTCGAACGCTAAAACCGACCCGAGATGCGGACCCGACAAGACCTTCACAACGACAAGATCGACACCGACCAGGGCGAATCTGATGCGCCCCTGAACCCGAACCAAGTCCTTCTTCCCGGAACGCCAAGCTCTCCTTCCGTTGTCCGAGAACGATCCCGTCGATCCGAACCCCAGATCCGATCCCTGTCGAACCCTGTCGAACCCCGGACCCCCGGAACCCAAGATCTTCCGGACCCAGATGTGTGAACCTTTTCCCGAGCCATATTTTATAAATGCTAAATATAAAACCTGTGGCATATTAAATTGTTCATCTCGCATGCATATCATGTGGGTTGGGGGCATTATGCCGATTCACCTCTTAATTGAATATGGAGACTATATGCGGACTATATTTGTCTCATATCGCCTCCATTTAAATATTGCATAGAGAACCGATGCCATGATTTGCCTGGTTAATACACCATATAATTTGCGGGGTAGTTAAACAACATGAACTTATTAACTAATTGTCGGGACCCCGGTTCCGCTTAATATTGCCTAATTGCACCGCATCTGCATCATATCATAATCATGCCGGATCTTCTGCCATAGTATTAAATATCGCATCCGGTGTTTCTTTTAGTGTTTGCTTCTTCGCGGAGTAGGCCGATGAGTGGATGCGAGTATCGACAAGTTCTCCGGATATGATCCTTCGGCAGTGTTTCCCCGGCGAGCATCTCTCCTCCTTCTACCTATTTTGCATTTATAGTCTTTACTTCCTCCTATTGATCTATTGCTATCCGTGTCGCGATGCTTTAGTGTTCCGTACCAGATATTTTCCTTGCAGCCGTCATACTGCCTTGGACACCTCCTATTACCCGTTGCTTGATAGACAGCTGGCCCTGCGAGTCGTAGTTGCTTGCTCAGGTGTTGCCTCGCGTCGTAGATGTTCCATAGTTGTTGGGCGGTTGGCAAATGTTTAATGGTGGTGTTGATCATGATTCTAATTATAATTTATTAATTAATGTTGATAGTAGTTTAATGCAGAGGCACCGGTGGGTAATAGTAATTATTTGGTTCTTAACCGCTCACTAGTGTCCCCTAGGACCCGAGTTCTTGACACCTGTTCCGAGATCGAGCGCGCTAACCACAGGTGGGGTGTGTGGGCACCCCCATCGGCTTACTACCTGATTTCAAAGTATTGTACCGGGGGCCACAAGTAGTTTGGGGCTTTATTACTATTCTATACTTATGCCATGCTTTACTGCTTTATTTAAGATTGTGCGCGGAGCACCTGTACTGTTTTGAATGTGGAATGTTTTCGCGGTATCGACAAGCCCATTCACACTTTCGGGTTCCCAGTCGTTTTACAGCCATTGGCATTAACCCTGGGTCTGTTCTGGAGCTAGCCGACTTCGTTGCGGGTAGCTTAGTGGGGTGGGCCCCATGTACTTGCTTTGGATCTGGGAAACGTCATGACTTAGGCCCCGCCGACATACCGATGGGTGTATGTTAATTGATCTGGCAAAAAGGGTCGAAGTGCGTGTGGATACTTTGGTGCACCCCTGCAGGGTTAAATCTTTTCGAAAAGCCGTGTCCGCGGTTATGGACGACTTGGAGCACAGTTTCTCGACCATAGACAACTATAACTAAAGTTTACTGTTATAATCTGACCTGTATCCGAGATGAATAGTAAGTTGGATAACTGCCATGAAAAGATTAAATAAAACTGCCAACCATGTGAGTTTTCCTCGGCTTGACTTCCTCGTTTGGTCTCGAGGGGGAATACCAGGATGGGTATGTGTGGTGTTAGTATCAGGTTGAATCCGAATGGGTCTTTCTTATCCCTCTCTTATAGCCGCCAGTATTACAGAGTCTCTATAGATTGTTTCGTGTCGCTGCGCTGCCGCTTTAGCCCACCATACCTGTGTAGGCGAGAGCCGCTGAATTCTAGCCTCGCCATGTGCTGGCCTCAGTACTGACGCTCCTCTTTTTCCTTTGCCCTTTGTCGGCACCCCTTTTGTTTTAGCAGGTTTGAGATCGCCGTCGTTAGCAGGGTTACCCTTCCAGCTCGGCCTGGGCAGGGTTATGGACGCCATTGGTTATTCTTCAGGGCTCTTAGCCCCATTTGTATCTTGTCCGTAGTCGGACTCTCTATCGTTTCAAGGTGATTTGGATCTTTGTA